>CM028379.1:26064260-26096110 GCA_013146195.2 Codonopsis lanceolata
TTTGTTTGTTGCAGTTGTACACTCCACTCCACAATACATATTCTGGTAATAGATTGACTCAATGATTTGAAAGCCCGGTATATGTTTAGTTTAGAGCACATCCTCTAACAAAAAACACAGACAGGGTGAGGAGAGACCAACAATGGTAAGGTTCTCCGAAAGACTGATTTTTATCCTTGCTCATATTCTAGTAACCACTGCGCAGCCACGCTTCACAGGTTACCGTTGCACTGGATATGGTAACTATACTCTTGACAGCTCCTACCAAGCAAACCTCAACACGGTTATCTCCATCCTCACATCCAACACCAATAACTCCTACGGTTTCTACAACTTCTCTGCTGGCCAAAACCCTGACACAGTCAACACTATTGCACTCTGCAGGGGAGACGTAGATCTTGAAAATTGTCGCAGTTGTATTGCAGACTCTACGAGCAAGCTAAGGCAGGTCTGTCCTAACCAAAAAGAGGCATATGGCTGGTATGACAGTTGTATGTTCAGGTACTCCGGTCGCCCAATTTACCACACCTGGGATACTTCGGTTGCTGGTTATTTCCAAATTACCAGTAATACAAATGCCTCGCAACCCAATCAGTTCAATTTGGCAAGGGGGTTATTGTTGGACAAAGTCCGAGGCGAAGCTGTAAAAGGTGATTCCTATCGTAAGTTTGCTACTGGAACGACACCTGGCCCAGACAATTCTACGATTTATGCTCTTGCACAGTGCACCCCTGATTTAACAATGCTGCAATGCAACAACTGCTTGGCGAACATAGTTTCACAATTCCCTACTTGTTGTGATGGAGCAACTGGTGCTGTAATATTCGAAGCCAGTTGTGTTTTTCGTTATGATACTTTTCTTTTCTACGGTGACAATCCTGCCGGTGCCAGCGCCGGTGCACCCCCTCCACACACGACTCCGACCATGTCACCTCCGCTTCAACCGCCAACACAAATGGCATCCCCACCCTCACCACAAGGTAATTCTATCTTTTTTAACCTTCAACTGCAATCAAGGGTCCATGTATCCAAAACATAAATGTACATTTTATCATTATCATTATTATATTTTTTTTCCCAAACCTGATACAGCGGTCCCAACAATTCATTGATAACAGCAAAATAAAAGCACAATTGCGGGTCACAGACCTTTACCCCTACAAAGTGGGAAGACAAAAGAATCATCCTTTCTTTCTAAACTATTAATCAATTCCATGAATATAGACGAAATTACCCCTACATCTTATAAACCATTCAACATGATTAATGTCAAACAAATAAATTTATTTTCTAAGAAACAACCTATACTTATATATAGGGAAATTAGCTTCCCCCTAATTCCAATCTCTGATTTATTTAATCCTTTATATCACTACGAGGACTTTAGGGCTGTCATGTTTAACATTTTAGTCAAATTGATTTTAATTGGAGCATTATTTGATACTAATTCACTTTGATTTTATAAAGTTTTAGTTGGTTGTTTTTATATGTAGTTTGCTATCATATGATCTCTAAGACTAAAGAATAAACACATGAAATTTTGATAAGAAAAATTTTCTATTTAACATGTTGGGAAATTTGTGGAGGACCAAATCAGGTTGTGGCAACCTTATCTAGTTTATTCTCCCTAAGCCCAAACAGACTGGCCCATCTCCTTGTGTAGCCTGTCCGTTCTCTTTTTTGGTGAAGCCCAAGTTCCATCTGGCCCATCTCCTGGCGACCCTGTCCAATGCTTGCCGTTTTTGTGGAGGGGCAGCTTGGTCTTCGTGTATTCCCTGTTTTGTGATCCCTGCTCCAGCCGCCATATATATTACTGCTGCCTTCCTTATTCGTCATAACTGGAAGGGCGGGTTCAAAGAGATAGCACTGTGTGCAGTGAGTAGTGTGAGCTAGAGGGGATTAGGGAGTGAGCCAAGGAATCTTAGTAGGGTCCAAAATCAGTGAGGGTCAGATACAGAGAGTGAAAACCCGTGAGAGTGAGGTTTTTCGAGTACCCTTCTTCATTTTATCACCTTCCAGTTTCTTAGTGAGCTGAGAGAGAGAGAGACGATGACGGCGAGTTTTCTTTGTCAGCCTCGTTTCTATCTTGTGAGAGCAGATAGGTTGGGGTTCTTGGGTTTGGCTCTCTTTCTGGGTTTTCTGTTCTACATCTCTGTTGTCCTCTTTTTTTCGTTCTTGTTTGCCGGAGTTACTGGGTCAAGTCTGTTCTGTGGCTTTGACCTTGGATATCAGTGGGCTGGTTCCCGTGTTGGATTCATCGGTGGATATGGCCGTGAGAGGGTATCTGAGCCGAATGAGAGCATAGCCGAGGTCCCCGACCGATTACGGCGAGTCGTGTTCTTGAACATGGCGTTTGAATGCACTCATCCGTGGCTTCTATAAAGTTTTAGTTATAATCATGTTTTAGTTATTTTAATTGTTTACTCATGCTCTTTGTCTTCAGTTTATGGTTATCTGCTCCTGCTCCTAATCAGTTTAGTTTCTGCTCCGTATCTCAGATTTATTCTCACAGTGTTAGGTATCTCAGTGTTTCTTTCATAAACAGTTGAGAAACTACTTGGACTGTGTATCCAATATTTTACTGTTTTATTGACCCCAGTGATAAAAATGTTACCCCCTTCCCATGTTTTAATGTTATCCGTATCTATTTTAATCTTGGTCTGTAATTAATTATTGGTTACTTCCGATTCTGTATTGGCACGGTTCCTGG
This sequence comes from Codonopsis lanceolata, assembly GCA_013146195.2. Lineage (NCBI taxonomy): Eukaryota > Viridiplantae > Streptophyta > Magnoliopsida > Asterales > Campanulaceae > Codonopsis > Codonopsis lanceolata. Next base: position 26,066,971 of record CM028379.1, read on the forward strand.
CTATTTAGTGTAGTGGTAAAATTACACAACAGTGGTATCCGAGCCACCTTCTCGTTCCCGTACCGTGAGTCAGTAGAGTCCCTTCAATCAAATATTTAGAAACTCTCTCCTAGAGTTTCTTGGTGAGCTTCGGTTACCCTTGCTAAATATTTTGTTTATTTCGTTGCTTGGGTTTTTGCTCTGTTCCAGATCTGTTTAAGTGTTCCTCTTTTTTAAATCTTGCTCCATTAGTTTTATAACTGCTTTAGTTTTAGTCTTGCTTCATGTTCAGATATTCTGCTTTCGTTCTGTGTTTATTTGGTGTTCTGTTTTGTTTCTATTAAAATCTTTTTGGAATGACAACATCTTATGGTTTGGGACCTTTTAATGGCAAAACGGACTTTTCTATTTGGCAACAAAAAATGAAAAGTATTTAATAAAAGAAAAAGTCTTCAAAGCCATAACTCACAATTTTCCAAAAGATACTTCCGAAGATGTTATTTGTGAAATGGATGAAAGTGCTTATGCTTTTCTTATCTTGAACTTGTCTGACTCAGTTATGCGAAAATGTGGTAAACATAGACATGCTAAAAGTATTTGAGAAAAATTGGAAGAAATTTACTTCGAGAAAACTCTCCCAAGTAAAATCCATTTTCTTGAAAACAAAATTCAGTTTTAAATTGGATTTAAACAAAGACATGGAAGACAACATTGACGCATTTACTAAGTTAGTTGAAGATATTAAACAAATCGGCGTTGAACACATAGACAATTATACCTCAATTGTGCTTTTAAATGCGATACCTGAATCTTATGCCGACATGAAATCTGCTATTAAGTATGGTATAGATAAAATTACGCTTGATACGGTAATTACTAATTTGAAAGGCAAAGAGTTAGATTTAAAAGCTGCTAGGAAACGTAAATCGAGTTCCGGTGAGGTTAATATGGTGAGAGGCCGAACTTTCGAAAGAAACAATGAACAAAAGAACAACCAAAATCAGAATCAGTGAAAAAATCAGAATTCCGGTAATGTAAGGAATAGGAGCAAGAATAGGTCCAAATCTAGAACTAAAGGTCGAAAATGTTATAATTGTGAGAGGTAGGACATTTTAGGAAGGATTGCCCAAATCCTAGGAAGAAAAACTCGAACCATAATCAGCAAAATGACTGTAGCATGGCATCCAATAGTGAGGGTAATGCTGAGGTCTTTATTGTAACTGAATTGTATAATGAGATTGTGAATTCTGCGCATTCTATGCTTACATGCAAAAATGAATGGTTGATAGATTCTAGATGCACTTATCATATGTCACCATTTAAAAACGTTTTTGCCTCTTACAAAGAATTGCAAATCGGTTTTGTCTCTATGGCAAATGAGAGAAAATGTCAAATTGCTGGAATTGTTGATGTTTGTCTTAAATTTGATTCTGGAAATTGTTTAACCTTGAAAAATGTTCGACATGTGCCTGATTTGTGCAATAACTTGATTTCCTCTGCTGTTTTGGAAGATGCGGATCTTGAGGGTAAATGGGGAAAAGGGATTATGAAAATTCTTAAGGGATTTTTGGTGATTGCTAAGGCTGAAAAACGCAAATCTGTATGTTTGCTCTACTATGCCTATGTCTTTTGATGATAATTGTGAAAATCTTAGTAAAGAAGATAAAATAAAATTATGGCATAAAAGACTAGGTCACATGAGTTCTAAAGGCCTTGAAATCTTAAACAAAACTGGAGTGTTTAGGAAGGATAAGATTTCTGAATTACCTTTTTGTGAAACTTGTGTCATGAGTAAACAAAAACGAGATGAGTTTTCCCCCTCCCCCTAACCCGAAAAAGTTTTCTTCAAAACGTGCTTTAGAATACATACATGCTGATGTGTGGGGTCCTGCGAGTGTTCCAACTCATGATGGTGTTGTGGAAAGAATGAATCGAACCCTTCTTGAGCGTGTAAGGAGTATGTTAGCTACATCGGGTCTCTCCAAAAAGTTTTGGGGTGAGGTAGTTGTGACTGTCGCTTACCTCATCAATAGGTCCCCATCTGTTCCCTTACATGGTCGTTGTCCTAAGGTGGTGTTTTCTGGTAGGGAGGTTGATTTCTCTAACTTGTGAATCTTTCGTTGTGCTGCTTATGCCCATAGGAGACTAGATAAACTTGAACCTAGATCGGTGAGATGCGTATTTTTGGGATACCCGGAGGGTGTAAAAGGATATAGGTTGTGGTTACGTGAGGAAGCAGGATTCAAAGTGATAATTAGTAGGGATGCAGTGTTTAATGAAAATGAATTTCCCTGCTTGACTGTTCCTGCTGAACCTATCCCTCCCCCGGCTCCCATTATGGTGGAGCATCCCATAATATCAAGTGATGCTAGTGATCAACCTGAAAATGTGAATTCTGAAATTGGTGATAATTCTGAAAATGTGAATGTTGATAATTTGCATGAATTGTCTGAAAATGAGCATGATATTCCTGAAAATGAACTTGATGAGAAAAATGAAGATAATGAAAATGAACAAAATGAAATTCCTGAATTGGATGATTTGCATGACTATCAATTTGTTCGTGATAGACCTAGACGGATTCCTAGGCAACCTTCCCGTTTTGATGATTTTCATATGACTTCATTTGTTTTCGGTGTGTTTGAATCTATTGACAATTCCGAGCCAAAGACCTATAATCAAGCTTTGAAATCTGAAAAATTGTAATGATTGGATTAATGCTATGAATGAGGAAATGAATTCTTTGCACATTAATCAAACCTGAGTTTTAGTGCCTAAGCCTAAAAACTGTTCAGTTGTTGCTTGTAAGTGGCTTTATAAAATCAAGGGTGAATCAGATTCTATTAGGTTTAAAGCTAGATTAGTGGCTAAGGGATTTACTCAAAAGGAAGGAATAGATTACAATGAAATTTTTTCTCTGGTCGTTAAGTTCACAACTGTTAGGATTATGCTTGCTTTGGTAGCTCAATTTGATTGGGAATTGAAACAAATGGACGTTAAAACTGCCTTTTTGCATGGTATTTTGGTTGAAAAAATCTATATGAGGCAACCCGAGGGATACGTGGATAATCAGCGTTCCAATTATGTGTGCTTGTTAAAGAAATCCTTATATGACTTAAAACAATCTCCTCGCATGTGGAATATTAAATTTGATCAATGCATGCTAGATTTGAAATTTACGCGGAGTGCTTATGATCATTGTCTTTATTTCAAAAATGATAGGAGTGTGTCTGGTTTCTTGCTCATATATGTGGATGATATGCTTCTTATTAGCCCATGCACTAAATCTATTGAATATGTTAAGAATTGCTTGAGTCCTAAATTTGACATGAAGTATTTAGGCGATGCTAGTAAGATACTTGGCATGAACATAGTTAGAGACCGTAAATCCTCATTTGTTTACTTGAACCAAATTTCATATGTTGAAAAAATTTGAGTAAATTTTCAATGGTTAATGTTGATTCTGTTGATGTTCCCCTTGCCTCCCATTTTGTGCTTAGTAAAGAGTAGTGTCCGAAAAATCAATTTGAAATAAATCAAATGAGTAGAATCCCGTATTCCAATGCCATAGGTTCTATTATGTATATGATGGTTAGTACTCGCCCCGACATTGCTTATGCCATTAGTTGTCTTGGTCGTTATATGTCGAACCCGGGCTTGCCTCATTGGCATGCCGTTAAGTGGTTGTTGCGATACTTAAAACATTCGGTGAACTATGGATTGAAATTTTTTAAATCTGAAAACGGGGTTAGATTGATAGGATATGTTGACTCAAACTATGCCAATGATAGAGAGCATAGAAAATCAACCACGTCTTATGTGTTCACACTTTGCGGTTCTTGCATTAGCTGGAAGTCTCAACTGCAATCCGTTGTGGCCCTGTCCATAACCGAGGTTGAATACATAGCTATAACCGAGTGTATCAAGGAAGCCCTTTGGTTGAAAGGTTTAATTTCTAAAATCGGTATTTTTTTTAAAAACAAAGTGGTAGTATTTTTTGATAGTCAAAGTGGTACCCAACTTTGCAAAAATCCAGTTTTTCATGATAGAACCAAGCACATTGATGTTCGCTTTCATTTTATTCGTGATGTTATTGCTAAGTGCATTATTTACCTGGATAAAATTGACACTAGTTTGAATCATGCTGATATGAATACCAAGTTTCTTCCCGTTTCAAATATTTTGAATTATTTGAAAATTTTGATATTTGACACCGGTGATCCCGGTAATTGAGGTTGACCCCTTTTCTGTGATTTTTTCCCCGAAAATCCATGTTTGTTCTGTGTGAGCAATCACGGTAACTTGGCTTTTTCTGTTTGTGAATTAGCTTTGTTTTGTTAAATTTTCTGCTCCTCTTGTGGTTGCTTAAAATTTTGTTTTCCATGTTTTGGTCCTCTTTTGTGTTGGATCAAGTGCATGGTTAAGGCGATGATGAACCTTTTCTGTTTAGTATATCCTTTAGTCCATTGGTGGGAACCGGCACATGCTCCAAGGTGGAGATTGTTGGGAAATTTGTGTTGGCCCAAATCAGGTTGTGGCAACCTTTCCTAGTTTATTCTCCCTAAGCCGAAATAGACTGGCCCATCTCCTTGTGTAGTTTTTTTTGGTGAAGCCCAAGTTCCATCTGGCCCATCTCCTGGCGGCCCTGTCCAATGCTTGCCGTTTTTGCGGAGGGACAACTTGGTCTTTGTGTATTCCCTGTTTTGTGATCCCTGTTCCAGCCGCCATACATATTATTGTTGCCTTCCTTATAAGTCATAACTGGAAGAGCGGGTTCAGAGAGATAGCAGTGTGTGCAATGAGCAGTGCGAGCAGAGGGGATTTAGGGAGTGAGCCAAGGAATCTTAGTAGAGTCCGAAATCAGTGAGGGTTAGATACAGAGAGTGAAAACCAATGAGAGTGAGGTTTTTCAAGTACCCTTCTTCATTCTATCATCTTCCAGTTTCTTAGTGAGCTGAGAGAGAGAGAGAGACGGTGACGGCGAGTTTTCTTTGTGAGCCTCGTTTCTGTCTTGTGAGTGCAGATAGGTTGGGGTTCTTGGGTTTGGCTCTCTTCTCTGGGTTTTCTGTTCTACATCTCTGTTCTCTTTTTTTTTCGTTCTTGGTTGCCGGAGTTACTGGGTCAAGTCTATTATGTGGCTTTGATCTTGGATATCAGTGGGCTAGTTCCCATGTTGGATTCATCGGTGGATATGGCCGTGAGAGGGTATCTGAGCCGAATGAGAGCATAGCCAAGGTCCCCGACCGATTACGGCGAGTCGTGTTCTTGAACACGACGTTTGAATGCACTCATCCGTGGCTTCTGTAAAGTTTTAGTTATAATCATGTTTTAGTTATTATAACTGTTTACTCATGCTCTTTGTCTTTAGGTTATGGTTAGCTGCTCCTGCTCCTAATTAGTTTAGTTTCTGCTCTGTATCCCAGATTTATTCCCACGGTGTTAGTTATCTCATTGTTTCTTCCATAAACAGTTGAGAAACTACTTGGACTGTGTATTCAGTATTTTACTGTTTTATTGATCCCAGTGATTAAAATGTTACCCCCTACCCAGTTGTAATGTTATCCGTATCTATTTTAATCTTGGTCAGTAATTAATTACTAGTTACTTCAGATTCTGTATTGGGATGGTTTCTGGCTATTTAGTGTAGTGGTGAAATTACACAACATAAACCAAAGCCGGGAAAATAAAATTTCTATGACATTGTTAAATTGAAAGGGAGTAGTAGTCTAGAAGATGTTCAAATCAAAATCCTTTTAGGGACCAAAAATAGAAAATTAAATTTATAGAACAAAAAGAGAGAATGATTTGTTGGACAATGAGCAATTGGCTTAGTTGGTACTTGGTAATCAGTCAAAACCGAAATATTTATCGAGCAATGAAGTTGGGATTTTAGAATTAATGCATCTAGGATAAACTTTTTAAAGGTACATTTTCGCTGTCATAATTGGAGATAGAGCATTTCCCCCACTCAATGCAGACCATGATGTACCATACTATTAATTTGCAGGTAAAAGTGACAAGAGAACTAAAATTGTTCTCTTCATCGTCATTCCAACAATGGTTTTTATGACACTCTGTTGCATTTGCATCTTCATAAGAAAGGGGAAGCAAAGTAAAGCAGAGGCAAAAGATGATGGTATGTTTCAGATGATTTTTGCTTATATTTTGTTTAGGACTTAACCTAAAATCTAGCCTTCATCTTTTACAGTAATTTCCAAATTGTTATGGCTTTGGATAAACAAGGCATGTATGGTTTTCTAAAAGTTTAACGGGTTAAAAGTTGATTTCACTGCACTTTACCTGTCTTGATCCCATTAGCATGGCAAACCTACAAACTATGCTGACTCTTCTAAAATTACCAAAATCAATTGTTCCTACAGAAGGGAACTACCACAACCAAAATTGTACTCGACAGTTTTATGTCTTTTCGCTACCCTGAGGAACTGTTTAAAGTTTTAAGTGGACGGGCTCTTGCCACCTAGTTAACAGGGCCAAAAGGTAGATTCTTCTCTCATAAACGGGGAACTCCATTCATAGTCACTTGACTTTCATTGTTGAAGCAGAAATTCAAATGAACATGGAATCCTTTCAATACGATTTGGAAGACATAAAAAGTGCAACAGATAACTTTTCTGAAGATAATAAACTTGCACAAGGTGGATTTGCAGCTGTTTACAAGGTATGCCAAATTCTTAGTTTCTTACATACCACACACCAATCATTTCGACAATGACCGATTTGAATTAAGCATGACCTCGATTTTTTTTTATAATTTGTATTCCATTGTGATATTCTAAGGGGAGGCTTAAAAATGGAAAGGATATAGCTGTGAAGAAGCTTAGAAGAGATTCTACTGAAGCTGAAAGAGATTTCAAAAATGAGGTCGCATTACTTGCAAAGCTTCAACATAAAAATTTAGTTAGCCTATATGGATTTTGCCTCGATGGAACTAAAATTCTTCTCATCTATGAACTTGTGCCCAATGCAACTCTGCATGACTTCCTTTATGGTACGACAAGTCCACTCTCCTTGACTCATGCTAAATATTTCTCTAATAATTTCTCTAAGCCATATTCATGGCTGGATTTAAAGCAGCCAAGCATGCAGCTTATAGTTGGAATACATGCTATAAAATCATAGAAGGTGTTGCACGGGGACTCATTTACCTTCATGTTGATTCAAGACATAAGATTATTCATCGTGATCTTAAACCTAGCAACATTTTGCTAGATGAGGATTTGAGCCCAAAAATTGCAGATTTTGGCACCGCAAGGCTATTTCCACCCAACGAAACACACGCTAGCACAAACCAATTAGCAGGAACCTTGTGAGTTAGTCTATTTCAGATGAACCCTAATCTTATTACAAGTCAATTCTCCCTCTGGTAAGTTGTAATTGAACACTAATGTTAGCTCTAATTATCACAGTGGATATATGGCACCCGAGTATGTCGCGCTTGGGCAATACTCAGAAAGCTCCGATGTCTTTAGCTTTGGTGTCATAGTTTTGCAAATCGTTAGTGGCCAAAGGATGTATCAATCTCGGAGTGCAGATGATTTATTTGACAATCTTCTAAGCTATGTATGTACCAATGTACTAGTTTTTGATCACCAACATTAAGTTCCTAATATCTTGAAAGTTCTTATATTTGATATATATTTTCTTTGTTGACTTTTATCAGGCTTGGAAAACCTGGCAGGATGGAGCTGCACCAGATTTGATAGATCCCATATTGAGGATTGATCTAGATTCACTAGACAGCATCATGAGATGCATCCAGATTGGATTATTGTGTGTTCAGAAGAACGTAATTGATAGACCTAGCATAGTCTTGGTCGGACAATGGCTTTGCACCCCCACTATTGCCCTTCCAAAACCTAAGCAGCCGGCATATTTCATGAGTAGCCAAGAATCAACCTTCACTACTTGGCGAGTATGATTCAAATCTGTCCAGTAAATTGTATTCTTGTTGGTTATTTGGTGTCTAAATAATCAAATGCACTATCACTGGAGGTTGAGATGCAAAGTTGTGATAACATGTTGGGACCCCTACTATTACTGATTCTAAGACATAAAATCTTTTCATCAACATGTTTGTTCTTTTTGATTGTATTTCACTCTAAAAATTTACTTGTACAATATGTATGGAAATTGCATGATAATTATTGTATTTTGTTGATCTATCCCATGTAAAATTTCAGTAACTTAATCGTCAGCTATGAAGCTACAGAATCCTATGTTGAGATAACCCTTAGAAAAAAACTGGTGTGTGTAAATGTATATATTTGAAAGTAAGAAGAAGACTATGAAAAAGTGGCATGCAGTCAAATGACTTCGTCCCTATTTACAAGGTCTGTAAATTTTGGCTTGGTATGTTATGTAAGTTCTAACACTTTCACCAGTGTTATATATACTATGCAGGTGATTAGGGTTATGTCTTTACACTTCCCGATTGTGCAATCAGTTGATAGACACTTTGTGATCCATTACTACTTTGTCTACTACAAAGGCAGGATATATGTCCACAGCAAAAGCTGTAAATAATGTTATTTGGTTAAGAGGTTTGGTTAGTAGTCTGGGTTTGCAGCAGAACATTTCTGCTGTCTTTTGTGATAGCAGGAACCTTGTGAGTTCTATATTAGATCCTAAGCATAATGAAGTATGTTTCACTTGTAACTGTTATAGAAATATAATAAAGTATGGACATTGCATAGACAACTTGTATGATTGATAGAACTAGAACTATAAGCAACCTATTGAGCAGACAAACATATATATATATATATATATATATATTACTTTGTATTCATTCTTGTATATCGCAATTGGGATAGTTAGATAAGTGGTCACCAATTCACCATTACGAAAGCTAAAGATGTGTTTTTATGTATTTATTTGACAATTTAAAAGAACATAAGTTTTTCGATAAATTACAAATAACCCCCCTCAACTATGGGTTGGATTCAAATTGCCTACTTCAGCTACCAATTAAAGCAATGTTCCCTCTCAACTAAGTCATTTTCTTTTATCGCAACATCAATTTTGAGTTGATGTAAAATGACCACTTGAGACTCATGTGACCATCTTTAGTTTTTTTTTTAATAACTATAATACTCTTTTGGTGTTTCATTTGACTATTTTCCCCTTGTTGCTCTAACATCCTCTTTCTACCTAAAAATGATCGATATAAATAATTTATTATCTTTATTTTGAATAATGTGGTAAAAATAATACATAAAAGATGGTCATGTGAGTTTAAGGTGGGGAAATTTAGTTAATTCAAACGGCAATGCCTAAACCAAAATTATAATTTAAGAAAATGATATAGTTTAGGGGGCATAATGCTTCAATTGATGTTGAGGAGGCAATTCAAATTCAACTCATAATAGAGAGGGTTATTTGTAATTTAGCCTAAGTTTTTTGTCAAATACAACCTTTTAGGTCTCCAAAAAAACCATCTTACGAATCTTAATTCGTCAGACAGAGTTTAAATCTCTAATAGCGTAACCAACAAACAAACGTTGGGTCGGGGTCAAGGGGATTCGTCTTATATAAAATATTCGTAAAACCGTATTTGTGAAGTTTTTGCTTTTATTTTTTTTTACAGAAGATTGAAATTTGTTAATTTGAAATTTGATGTATGAAATTAAAGATAGTATGATATATTATGAATATGTGTCTTAAACGACAAATATAGAAGAGTATGCATATGTTACAAAGAGGAAACCAAAAAGGAAACATAAACATGAAGCATAATCATGTTAGGAGAAAGATAACATAATTAACTAATTAATTTAATTAATTTTATATTAAGGCTCACATGAGTATATATGTAATTAAGATCAACAACAAACTATTGTATTTTCAACACTCCTCATCAACTCTGACACGGAACCCTTATGAAGTGATCGAGTTGGAGACCAATGAAATGCTAAATCATTACAGTAGAGGTTGCCACCTAAATTGTGGTAGAAGCAGCAACCTCCCAAATATGAAGAACCCCAAATAGATGCCAATCCCCGAAAAGCTTTTTAATAGTTGGCAAATTGATAACAATGGAAAGGTTGAACATTTTGTAAAATTTCCCCTTAGTGTAAAGAATGGATCGGATATCATCCACAAAGTAATATTTGAACCAAATCATTGTTTGACTTTGATATCAAGTCATTGAAGTAAAATAGTGGAAAAATAGAACCGATTTGGCTATGATATCATGTTAATTTGAGATTTGATGTATAAAATTGAAAGTAGTATAATATATTATGAATGTGTCTTAAACGATAGATATAAAAGAGTATATATATATATATATATGTTACAAAGAAGAAACCAAAAAGAAAAAGAAAAACACCAAATATGATCATGTTAAGAAAAAGTTAACATAATTAACTAATTAACTAATTAACTTAACTAATTTTATGTTAAGACTCAAATAATCAAAAATATGTAAAATGAGCAACAAACTTTTGCATTCTGGACCTAATTAATGGTGGTAGCCTTTCCCGTTTCCCAAAAGGCATTTCGATGTAGGACGGTAAGATATACTCGAAATTATATTTATTATTAATTTATTTTTGTTGGTTCGCTGCAAATATAAAGAGTACAGATTTTATTTCTGACAAGATAGAATCCTCCATGATGTAACTAGTTCAATGCTTGATAAAAAGAATAAAATAATTTTTAATTTGTTTAAAAGATTTAAAATTCCCACTTGAACCAGAAGAGAAAAAGAATACGGCTGACATTCTTAGAAAATATGCAATATTAAGAAACTTCATTATCATTATGATTTCAAAAGGAATATCCGAAGTTGTGAACATGTACCTACAAGTTAAAGAATTAACACTTAACTTTCACATAAACTACTTGACCATTCCCTCATGGGAGACATGATCATGATTCATGACTTAATAGATTTTGTGTAAATACTCGAAATTTCTTAAATAAAATAAATTATATTTTTGGATATTAGTATTACTGAAATTTATTTTGGCCTGACTTAATTTTATTAACACTTAGTACACTTGGGGGATTTACAAAAATGGTCAAGTCAAAGATGACTTGGTCATTTGTAGCCTTACTTAAAAAAAAAAAAACTTTTTTATGGTCTGGTTTATTGATAAACCACGACTGGTTTATCGGTAAACCAGTAAAAATGCATCCCTCAACATCTGAAATTGCTGATTTATCAAGTGGTCGACAGATAAACCAGTTGTCGATCAAGTGATTTATACTGGTTTATTGATAAACCAGTGTAAATCACTTGGTCGACAACTGCTTTATCAATAAACCAGTGTAAACCACTTGGTCGACAACTGGTTTATCAGATCGACCAGTGGTCGACCAAGTGGTTTATGTTCAAAGGACATATATGCTCATCAACCGGGTCAAATGGTCATATTTGACTAATGTCACCTTGTTGTTGAATTTAGGTGGGCTTCGTGGGCATTACTTAGTCTATTTTGAGTTTTGGGTTAGCCCATCAATGGGGAACCTATTTTACTTATAAAAATAAGGAATAATTACAAGCCGGTACATTTTTTAAAACATATTTTCAAATAAATCCAGCTATTTTTTGAACATTTCTTTTAGGTACAATTTTTGGGCAAAAGTACTTGTCTACCCTTCGTGTACGCAAATCATCCGTAGAAATCACAAATCATTCACTTCACCGTCTTCAACCTTGCACAAGCACACGACACATTCAACAGGCTCAGGAGACCCCAAGTTGGATTGAAACCGGCTCACACCTAGGCCTTCCAACATCTTCGGTCTGTGGCGGATCTGCCATTGATGTCGTCATTGCGAGCCTTAAGAGCTTCGGAGAGAAGCTTGGGAAGCGGATAGGACTCGATCTCCGGTGTCTGTGGCGGATCTGCCATTGATGTCGGCTTTGCGAGCCTTAAGAGCTTCGGAGAGAAGCTTGGGAAGTGGCGGTCAGTACATCGACGGTGCCGGAGGAAGACAGCGACGAAGACGAGGAGGATGAGATTGATTACGATGATGTACAGACCGATGAGAGATTCAGGCGAGTCTGCTTTTTCTTCTTTCTTTTTAGATTGAGAATGGGATGTGGATCAATTGTTTGAGCTTTTGAATTTGATTTGTGAATTAATGGGTTTTTGATGCCGATTGATTTTCTGATGCCTGTGGTTTTCTGATGCCTAGCGATTGATTTCTGATGCCTGCGATTGATTTCGATGGCATCGGCAATAATGGTGGCATCGGCATTTTGGCAGAATCGATGCCAAAACTTGGCATCGAGTTTTTGGCATCAGCAATAACGGTGGGCATCAGCAATAATGGTGGGCATCAGCATTTTGGCATCAGCAATCTGATGCCAAAACTTGGCATCAGAGTTTTTGGCATCAGCAATAACGGTGGGCATCGGCAATAATGGTGGGCATGGTCGGCATTTTGGCATCGGCGATTTTGCATCCAATCAGGTGCAATGCCGATGCCTACAATTTTTGGCATCAGAAATATTTTTGGCATCAGAATTAATCATCCTGATGCCAAGGCTTGGCATCAGAGTTTTCATTAATGGCATTTTTGTCATTTGGCAAGTAATTTGTAGTTATATGAAATGTCCAAAAAATTGATGGTCCTAGATGAAAAGATGTTTTCAAAATTGTACCCACTTGAAATTCTCCCTAAAAATAATAAGAAGAATAAGAATAATAATAATTATTATTTTTATTATAAAATAATAACAATAATAAAATAACTCGGAAGTTAGCCGCATGTAATCAAGAAGAGAGAGACAGATAGGCGGTGTGAAAGATGGAAAGATTCATGGGATGAATGTATAAACCGATTGCGTACATGTTCGATGAGAAGATGAAAAGTTTGGACAAATGGGTATGAATACTTTTGTTACCTTCTGGGTGGAGACACCCATGAAAGTCAAATAAAAAGCTGACCTACTGTGAAAGAGAGAGAGACAATAGTCGGGAGTTCAAGAATCCAGCGGAGCACCAAACCTCAGGCGGACGAGATCGCGAGTCTTTGATTTGAGGTAAGATATAATCTCTCCCGTTTCTAATCATAGTATGATTCTTCGGTTGGAATAAGTAATCTGGATCTCAGTTTAAATATTAAAAGAATTGTTAGAGAGAGAGAGAGAGAGGGTGATTTTATGCTTATGTATTGGGTTTCCTTGGATTTGTGAATCTGTGCAATAAAAAAATAAAAAATAAAGTATGAGATGGAGATGGGTTGTTACTTTGATTTCTTTTTCTAAACGTACATATAATTAACAGTAGTATTTCGGTTTTGCTTCTACCTTTGTTAGTAATTAACTGCTACTGTGATATTGTTGTTGTTGCGAGAATAGTGAGGAGAAGGAGGAAACTAAACAAAAAAGAAAGGGAGAAGGACAGAGAGGACTGGTTAGGAAATGATAGAAGTGGGTTTTTAATTAATTTCAACAGGAAGAGAGGAACGAATGGTCAAGAGAGAGTATTTGATTGTAAGTTGTATGTGTGTGTACGGGGAATCAACTAAGAAAAGAAAGAAAAAAGATGGAAAAGGAAAAGGAGGGAATACCATCTTTTTGACCACCGTATAAATTGGGAAAATCCAATTTTACCAACGATGTTTCATAACGACCAAATTAACCAACTAGCTTTTAATTTGGTTGTAATGTCGTCCTCGTCGTTTCATAACGACCAAATAAACCAACCAACTTCTGCCAATATCGGGCCAAGAAATTGTCATAGAAGGAAGATATTGACAGAAGTTGGTTGGTTAATTTGGTATTTATGAAACGGCGAGGGTGACATTGCAATCAAATTAAAAGTTGGTTGGTTAATTTGATCGTTATGAAACATCGTTGATCAAATTGGATTTCCCCAATTTGTACGGTGGTCAAAAAGGTGGTATTCCCGGAAGAGGATGGGGGAGTGATGAATTGGTGAGAGAAATTTATAAAAGAATAGTAATAATATTATAATATTAGATTGGAAAGTCAAATTTTCACACAATAGTCAAAAGACAGGAAGTTGGAGTTTACCAAACACTACCGGTGGGGATGAATTTGTTATGTACTTTTGGGGTTTACATCAATAGTTTTGTATACATATGTATTTTTTAGAAATTGACTTAAAGTTACCAAAAGTTTATAGTTATATTAACTATATATTCTAGGAATGAGTAATTTTATATTAAACTTTGAATGTGACATGAAAGTTCCAAAAGTTATAATTTTGTTTTGGTACTATATAAAATTTAGATTCGGACATACAGAATTAATACTTTATTCGAGATTCAGTGATTTTGTTATGTATGTGCAAAGCTAGTCAGGTAAGGGATTATACTTCTTATAGTCTATATTTTAAACATCCTCCGTTAGACTTCAACTTATATTTATTGACATCGATATTCCTTTGAGATGTATGTCGACTTGGGTCGGTAATTGATTTGAATTCCATCAATTTTACTTCTTCAAAAATCATGAATTTGATTCACGTTTAATCTCACTTAATTATTGAATTTCATGTTAGTTATTCTTCCTACATGAAATATATGATTGTTGCGATGTATGACCCTTGTAGTGAAATTTTATTATTGTTTTCTTGAAATTCTACCATGATCATTAAACTGATTCTTATGATTATCGAATTACTGATCTTTATCGAATGCCACTTGAAGTGTGAACATAATTATTGAACGATATTGGTGCCCCCCGCATGGATAACAAACCCCCCGGTCATGTTCCTTCACAAGCAAACCGTCCTAGCAATGTTCAATGGGTTCCGGTGAAGACATCAAAAAATCCTAATGTTCCTTTGTCTGGCATAGATAACACGTCTTCTAATCCGTCGGTATCTTTGGCAAAGGATGATTTTGGTAGAGAAAAGGAATCGGAAAATACTTGTGCAGGTCAAGGTCCATCAAATGCTTCAACTATGGATAAAGGAAAAAGTGTTTGCACGAATAATTCGGAAAATAACGCCCCTCCTAGACAACCTATGTCGGTACCTCTTAACAACCCCTTTGCTGCCTTGGTGGATTTATCGGAGGAAGAAGGTTTCGATCCCAGCTCGGCTCCAGTGACAAATACCATAGAGACGGACGTTAATAAGGAAGAGGCAGCCCATGCACCGAAGGGCCATCTTGTTCATCCCGATAAATCTGAAATAGAAAAAGGCAAAGATACAACAGAGAATGCCCCATGCAATAATGAACGGACTGTTAGCAATAATAATAATGTACACCTTTGGACGGACATCCTTCATAAAAATCCTCGAAAACACGGCAAAGCCCATTCCACTGGGGGGTCTTACGAAGACATTATTCAGGATCAGGAATTTTTCTTTACGGCGGAAGATGCAGATAGAGTTATTCTTCGAGATTCTTTCAAAAAGTATTGTGGTGATCGTGCCAAGGAAATAAAAGGCAAGGCATGTAAGACCAGAAAATTTCAGCTTCGTCGTTCATCTCATGGCAGTAGGGCTGTATCAAAAGCCCGTCATAAATCCTCCCAATAATTTGTTTATATGTCGATCCTCATTTGGAATGCAAGAGGTATCGGGAATAAAGCTACTAGACGTTACTTGCGTCAACTTATTCGTCAAAATAATCCTTTTCTCTGTGCTATTTTGGAACCTAAAATTCAAGGCGACAGGATAAATTCCATTTGTAGAAAACTTCGTTTTGACTCTTGTCTCCACCTAAATCCAGTTAATACGCATATATGGTTGTTTTGGAATTCAAGGGTGGTAATTGATGTGGTGGCTAGCTCAAATCAGTACATTACTATGGCGGTTCAGATGGGCGACAACTTTAAATCCTTGGCCACGATAGTTTATGCAAAGTGTTCAATAGAGGATAGGCGAATTCTATGGAGTGATTTGGAGAATTTCTCTAACAGTTGTACTGATCCATGGGTTGTCGGAGGGGATTTTAACGTTATTTCTCATTCTTCTGAGAAACTCGGTGGGGCTCCTTGTAACTTTGTCGAGATGGATGATTTTAACTCTTTCATCCTCCAATCGAGTTTGGTTGTGGCGGCTTTGAGGGGAGTTGTTTCACTTGGTGCAATAATCAAGATGGTCGGTCGCGAATTTGGAAACGTCTGGATCGTGTTTTGGTTAACAGTTCTTTCAAGGTTTTATACCCTCGTCTTCGGGTTCGGCACTTGGTCACCTCAGATTCCGATCACACTCCTTTATTATTGGACCTTCAGGAGTTTGGTAAGCCGAAGGGGGGCTTCAAATTTCATCGCATGTGGTTGGACCATCCGGACTTTCTAGACTTTGTAAAACAACAATGGAATGTTCCTTTATATGGCTCGGCAATGGACGTTCTTTTCAGAAAGCTTCAGTTGTTACGTCGTGCTCTCAAAAATTGGAATTGGCAAGTCTTTGGCCATATTCAGCGAAATATTGAGAAAGCTCAAGATGACATTCTCAAATGGGAATTTGAATTGCAACAAGGTGGTGATGGAACGGTGGCTGATTCTTTATCTACTGCTAGGAAACATCTTTCTCAATTACTTAAATGGGAGGAAGAGATGGCTGCCACTAAAGCAAAACAACAGTGGCTTCGGGATGGAGATAGAAATTCAGCTTTCTTTCACGCTAGTATGAAGGATAGAGTTTACCACAATAGGGTGAAGATTAAGTTGGATGACGGGTCTATGAGTGATGATCCTAGTATTATCGGGCCTGTTGCTGTGGAGTATTATTCTAAGCTTTTTTCTGCCTCCAGTTACAATATCGACGAAAATCTTTTTCTAAACGTGCCAACTTCGGTCACTGACGAGGACAATAAAATGCTGCTGGCCATTCCTACGGCTGATGAAATATGGGCTGCTATCAAAGACCTCAACCCCAACAGTGCTCCAGGATCAGACGGTTTTACTGGTTGGTTCTATATGGGTTGCTGGGACATTATCCAAGACGATGTGATTGCGGCTATTCGAGATTTCTTCTCTGGTAGTCCTCTCCCTCGTGGCATGTCCTCTACGACTTTGATCCTGATTCCGAAGGTGGCCTCCCCAGATGGATTCGGTGATTTAAGACCAATAAGTTTATGCAATTTTTCTTGTAAAATTATTTCGAGGATTTTGGCCACTCGCATTTCTCATATTCTGCCCCGTATCATTTCTATGGAGCAGTCGGGGTTTGTGCCGGGTCGCAATATTCAAGAGAACGTCCTTCTTGCTCACGAATTGGTCCGTCGTATCGATAAGAAGGTTAGAGGTGGCAACGTGGTTTTTAAATTTGACATGTCTAAGGCTTACGACCGGTTAGAATGGGAATTTCTCCTCCGAGCTCTTTCTGCGCATGGATTTAATAACGAGTCGCCGCTTATTACAAACCTCATAAATAATGTTTGGTATTCTCTGCGTATAAATGGCGAGACCAATGGTTTTTTCAAATGTTCTCGTGGTGTTCGGCAGGGCGATCCTCTATCTCCCTTGTTATTTATCTTGGCCCAGGAAGTTCTCAGTCAGAATATTAACAAGGCTATGGCTGAAGGTCGAATTAAAAACTATGATCACGGTCGAGGAGACACCCAGATTTCTCATCTTCTGTATGCGGACGATATGCTTCTCTTCTGCAATGCCGGCAAGTCGTCAATCCTTGGTCTGAAGCAAGTTATGGCATCTTATCAACAAAGCTCGGGTCAGTTGATAAACATTCAGAAAAGTGGCTTTTATGGCTCTAAGTATTGTTCAAATCGAAGAGCTGCTCAAATTTTTCGCTGGTCAGGTTGCAATCAACGCTTTTGGCCTATGAAGTACTTGGGTCTCCCTCTTTTTAAAGGCCGAATGCGCAGAATCTACTTCGAAGATTTGGAAGCTCGGGTGACTAATCGTATTAATGGCTGGAGGAATCGTATATTATCTCTAGGAGCTAAACTCACTCTTATTAAATCCATTCTTGGAAGCATTCCGGTATACTCTATGGCAGCCCTTCCCATCCCATCCTCTATCATTCTTCGCATCGAAAAAAAGATGGCAGATTTCTTCTGGGGTACAAATGGAAGTCACAGGATTCACTGGATTGCTTGGAATAAGATTTGTCGGCCCTTGTCCGAAGGTGGTTTGGGCATTCGTACTCTAAAAGAAGTTATGGCATCTTTACACGCTAAAATGGCTTGGATTGCTATGCAAAAGAATAGCCTATGGGCTCGGTTTTGTTGGGATAAATATGGTGGGGATCATGGGTTCAATGACTCCCGGTCGGCCTCTCGTCCTTGGAAAGCAATCATGGGGCAAATGTGGCAGATACAACAGGTCAGTCGGTGGATTATTGGTCAAGGCCATGTCTCCTTTTGGGACTCGAATTGGTGTGGCGTTAGGCTGGGCGGCCCTCTTCCAGTGGACAGGTCTCTTCTTGTCCATAATGCTCTTGATAACTTTGACGATTTGGCACATTTAATAGCTCCAGCTCATCATGAGGATATTAGGAGGATCTCTTGTGTCCAAAACATTCCCGATAAGTTGGTTTGCACCTTAACCACTTCGGGTGCCTTTGATATGGCAGCATATTGGCAGCACTTCCGTATGAAACATCCCTCTCCTAGCTGGGCTAAGAAAATCTGGCAACCGTGGATTCCACCGAAAATTAGTTGTTTTATATGGAAGATTTTTAACAATGCAGTTTCGGTAGACTCAAACATTCAGTCTCGCAATATTCCGATAGCTTCAAAGTGTGTTTGTTGTAGCCTTCTTCCAAATCAGGAAACAGTTCAACATCTCTTTGCTCAATCTGAAGTTGCGCAATCTTTATGGACCAGATTTGCTTCGATCTTCAAAATCAGTGGTGCGACCAACAGTTTGCAACAGCTCTTTTCCTTTTGGGCCAAGGGCTCTTTGCGACGGCAGATTCAGGCTTGTCACTTGGGAGTTTTTGTGTTCACCTGCTGGGAGATATGGAAAGCGAGATGCTGCGCCTTATTTGATAACATTCCTATGAAGGTAGATACTATTTTTCAGAAAATTCTGTGCGACCTTCGAGACATGTCGGCTTCTTATGTCCCAAGAACCTCTATCAGTCCCCGAGCTTCCATGCATCTGTCTTCAGTATCTATTCCAATAAAGAGCCCTTGTTTTCAAAAAGGGAGATGGCTTAAATGGAACCCTCCTACTCGTGGTACGGTGAAGCTTAATACGGATGGCTCCTCTAGAAATGGGGAGTGCACTGGAGGTGGGGTCATTCGGGATGATCAAGGATCTATAGTTTCAGCTTTCTCTAATTTCTATGGATCTGGCTCCAATATGAAAGCTGAAGTTCGGGCTCTGTGTGATGGCCTTCAGTTGTGTCATTCGCTGGGCTTACATAATGTAGACGTGGAGACGGATTCTTTGGTGGCAGTTAATGTTATTAAGCATAATCACCAAGTTCCTTGGCAATATGTGTATGAATTCCGTAAATGCAGCAGTTTATCTAGACATTTCAACATGTCTCATGTTTACAGAGAACAGAATCGGGTGGCGGATCGTCTTGCTAGTATTGCTCATCAGCATAAGGGATGTCAGACTTTTATTTCGATATCGGATGTTCCTGGAGAGGTTAAGCAGCTATTGGCTATGTACAAATTTGGTTTTCTTTCTTTTAGGCCTAATCGTAGTTGTTCTTGTTAGTAGTTTTTATTGTATCTCTTTTTCGAGGTAAGGCTCCTTTGTCCTCCCATCTATAAGGGCAAGGCTGGTTGTCCCCCTCAAGTTTGTATGTCTTTTTCTGTTAATATAATTCCGCAGGTGCCGCCCTGCTTCCTTTAAAAAAAAAAAAAAAAAAAACGATCGAACTTATCGAATACCACCTAACTAGTGGTATATGTTTATCCGGATATACAAAATGTGACTGAATCATCGATACTCTTCGGAGTAATTAATTAAACTGCTTATCGATACTCTTCGGAGTAAGTATTTAAAATGGTTTCTATGATCATGAGATTCTGTTAGTATTCCGTTGTCTTTAGCCAGTATGGGATGGTTGGTTTTTTTTTTTTTTTCTATGATTACTCGAAGTCATCTGTTGAATACTTATCTTTCGTTTGGATTCTCGATTTTTTTTGATTTGACATTTGATAATTGCTTCCACTCATCAATTTTTGAATAATGAATTTGAGATACTTGAATAATTTATTTCTGATCTGTTTCTGGTCAACTTCTCATTAGTAATCGTAAGGGCTGTATATAAATTTACTGGGCATTGTTCGCTCACCCTTTCCTACTCCTTTTCTTTCAGGACATAAGTAAGGAATGAAAATTTTGGTATGATTCGTTTGGGCCAAGTTGATGAGAATAATATTATGTTATGTTATGGACTACTATTTTATAATCGTTAATTTGACTTTAGGATTTTGTTTTTAGATATGTACTTAGGAAATGTAAACTAACTATTAAGAATTTACGTATGGATGTTTTCAGGCTTATCTATTATGAGTTGGGAATATTCATGATTTAAGATGTGACTGTTGGTGACGTGGCCAAATTATGGGACCGCGGTGTCAGTTCCGAGTTTGGGGCGTTACAGAATGGTATCAGAGCTTAGATTTTAGATCCAAATTGTCTTAGAATTTGGAACTTATTACAATTAAGAATTGATAGTAGTATTAGGCTTATGCTTTTGGTATTGGCTACCCTATAGCATTAAGTATATGATTGTAGCACTTAGTTTATAAGTATGTGTGTTAGCCTTACTATCGAATTACTTACTTGAGATTTAAGTATATGTGTAATTATGAGGTCACATGATTAATAAAGACCGCTGCCACCATCGTTTTGTGTGCTAAGGGAATGATGAAGTTTATGTTTTGAACTTGAGACATAATATTTGAGAAATCATTAATTGGTATATGTGGGCCTCGTATAATTTGATTTATGGCTTATAAGTAGTCAATTTTTGGTTATCACAATTGATTGACAAATGTTGTGTTTGGTTATAATACGTAGGTAGTCATAAATGTATGACATGAGCTTTTGTTGCGATTTTGGAATTTGATAAATTTAGTATACTTAGTGGAATTTATGAACCTAATTTAGTTCTATAGTGGATAAGTTCATTTAATTAATTAGTTGATTATTGGCTTCTATGGCGATCTCTGGATGTCATACTAGAGAATGCTGGGGAATGAGCCATTAATGGACAATTGGATTTAGAATTGAAGAGCTCGAGTATGCAGCTCTCAGATATTATGACATACTTCTGATTGAATTTTAAAGTCAAAGAGATATAGTTATATTTTTTGAAGGAAATTATTTTATTATGTATAACTTCTTAATTATGTCTTCATTCGATGCGCACAAAGTATATATATTCAAGGTTGAGAATTGCTAGAGAAGTCTTGTCCTACTATGATATGATATGTGTAAAGGAAATGCATATATCCTATATAACAAGTGTTAGATAACAAGTTTGATTCCCTATTATGTATCGTAACATCTCGTTACCCATGTATACTACAGTGATCATGGCGTGGTGGTAGGCACCATGTCCTTTGTAATGATTAAACTTGTATTAATCTTAGTGTTTCACACTCTGTCATACTTGCATGACTTATAAAATTATCACCTCAGAATCTGAAAGTTGATCATGTTATAGACACGTTGACTATGGGGGTCTATTTTAGTAACCTTAGTATTTGAATCTTGGTCTTTAAGATTGAGGGTAGAGATATGCCTATCGATTTGGTTCATTTAGGCCTTGAGGATTTTGAAGTAATTTTTGGGTATGGTAATTGGTTGTTTACTTTTAGGACAAATTAAAGACACTTGAGTTCTAGTAGCGACTTTCGAATACCCTTGCTACATTTAAGGATTTAATTAATTAGGTCTTTAAAGAGTTTTTCGATCGGTGTGTGACTAGCTTCATTGATGATATTTTGGTCTACTCCAAGTTTTGGAAGGAGCTTGAACAAACATTTAAGAACATCATTTTGGTTTTTATAAAAGAAATATTGAGGAGATAACCCGTTACGTGGGGTTCTCGATCTTGATAGTGTTGTAAGACTACCACCCTAAGTTAATCTCTCGAGATTTTGAATAACTTGTTTTGCCTTTAGAATGAATTGAGCTTGAGTACACATTAAGTTATGATATTTTGAGGTGTCCATATTTTACATAGTTTTGTTGTGTGCATTTGAAGTTATTTTTGTGTGACAATGATATGTTTGACAAAAGTCTTAGTGACAAGCCTATGTTAACTTATTCGGATAATTTAGTTTAGTTAGATATGCCACTTGGATAAAGAGTTTCTTTTGAAGAGATATAAATAACATTGTTGTCAAGAGTGTTAGGGGAGAGCTTATGTTATTATCTATCAGAAACTCAAGGTTTTAGGTTTTCCTTTAGAGGATGTCTTTGATAGTAATGAGTGACGTTAAATGTTTCGTGTTGTGGCATCATTGGAAATAGAATTGTTTCAGCCCAAAAACCTAAAGAAGTTGGATAGTTGCATAATGATCTTTGTGTCCTCGTATTGAGGCCTTGTATATGAGACTACACAAGTTATTAAGCATTCATACTAGTAATATGTTGTATGATAGTAATTAGAATATGCAACGGTAAAGTGTTGGACAAGTTGTTACGATATTAAGTTCGACAAATTTGGAGGACCAAATTTTTAAAAGGTGGGGAGAGTGTAAGATACCGAAATTTCGTTAATTTAATTCTAAATCTAATTATGTTATATAATCGGACTTGTGTAAGTTTATTTTTGGGCCAACTCTGTTTGGGTATTACATTGATTTCTTCATAAGTTGGGCTTCGATTATTTAGAAAATGTGTAGTTGGCTTATCTTTCAATTGGGCTATTGGATTAAGAGATAAAATTTAAATATTAATAATAATAGTAATTTATTGATTATTTACACATTCTAAGAAGACAAAGCAAAGCTGATATGGAAAGATAGAGGAATAGTTTGACCTTTTAAAGAATTTGTATTAAACCGATAATAGTTACTCGGTGGTGTGTAACAACAAGAGGAGCAAGACAAAGTTGTTGTTTTCATTGTGGAGACTTGAGAGAAGTATTATGAGTTTGTTGACTAATCGTGTACAAAAAGTTTAGAGGACTAAACTTCTTTTAAAAATGTAAGAATGAAAATACCATAAATTTCTTAAATAAAATAAATTATATTTTTGGATATTAGTATTGTTGAAATTCATTTTGGGCTAGTTTAATTTTATTTGAGCTTAGTACACTTGAATTTAAGTCGGCTTGGTGGGCATTACTTAGTCTATTTTGAGTTTTGGGTTAGCCCATCAATGTGGAATCTATTTTACTTATAATCATAATAAGAAGAATAAGAATAATAAAAATAATAATAATAATAATTATTATAAAATAATAAAAAATAATAAACTTGGCATACTTGGCATGATCTGACCGGCCGGATTCCAACACGAAATCCAAGGTCGTGCCGCTGAACCAACTTAAGAAGAGGACAAGCACTTGTTAAACAAGAGTGCTAGTCAAAAATGAGCAAACTTGCTCTAAACATGAACATAACGCCGCACTAAAATATGGTATTTCAAAAATCGAATCAACGGAAGCAATATAAGAAAGAATTCCCAAGCTATGAAGCTCGAAACCACGACAATGAAACCAAGAGACATTATCTCTCAAAGGAGGAAAACAAACTCAAAGGAGAAAAACAAAACTCGCGTGCGCAGACGCTAATCAAACCATCGGCACTCCAGGCCGGCGTATCAACCAAGAACCAACCTGATATAACAAATACCCAACGGCTAAAGCATACCGGGGTTAACCAACAACTATGAAAATTAGAATAAGGAAATTTCCCAAAGCTACTGCGTGCCCGGGAGACAACTGGAATGAATACTAAAACCACAAACAAGGCACGACACAACACGTCGGCCCAAGAAATAATCAATACAAAAACCCAAGTATTCTACCCGACTGTAAAGTCTAAATAACTTTACAACATTTCGATCTCGCAAGAATAGCAAAGTACATGGAATCAAAGACAATGCTAAAAAGGGAACAAGACTCCATAAGCTGCTACTTGAAAAAGTCTGCTGCTACAACCACGAACCACACGATCTAACCTCGGTCTATCTATCACCGCGCCATGCTACGCTCACAATCTACGATCCTCGACTCAAATAGCGATCGCCATCGCAACTAAAAACAAGTACGGGATGAGTCATAATGACCCAATACGCTACCACAATATATATGCAACATATAATTATGTAACATAAACATAACCAAGGTGTCATTTATAAATGGCAGAAAAACCCGTGAAGAGGCGTCGTATCGTTTCGATACTCCACAAGATATCCACTCCTTCTTACTTACTAAACCGTCCAAATGAACCAGTGGTGTAATCCCTGCTCACACACAAATCAAATGAATTAGAAGGTAGTTCCCACAAAACATCATATGCAAGTATACATATCATAATATATACAAATCAAGCTATTCACACTGATACCACGTGTAAAGGGTGCATGTTTATATATATACACCTATATCAGTATGTATATCTCTAAATATACATATCAAATCTCCCATAAAATTATCATGCATAAGTGTGCATATCTATATATATACACATCAAGTCTTTCATATATATCTCATATACAAGTATGCATATATCTATATATACATATCAAATCTCTCATATATCATCAGCCAATACAAACATGATCAATAAGATCTCATGTTCAACTAACACTTTGTTATCACATAAGTGCCCATAGTAGGCCACATAAAAGGATAGAGAAGATACCAAATCACTTTCGTCGATTGCTCCCCGCAATCACAATCGTTAATCATATCGGCCGCTGATACCCGTGTTCAGTATCAAAGTACCGAGCTCTTCTCGGTCCAGCTCTCTCTACTCAGAAAATAGCACTAGCCAATGTGCTCAATTGGTTACGACAAAGGCTACTTCCCCACCGTAGCTAGCAAGTGGAGGTGTGTGAAACCCGAATCCTGCGGTAGGCGATACATTACAATCACGAATCCCATAATTCGTGAAGGCAATGCATCGTCCCACCATCATCATCAAAACTCAAGTAATGCCAGCTGGACTTATATGCAATGCACAAGTAGATGTTTACTTGCTAATTTTCAAGTAGATATAATGATCTACTAAATTCATACGATTATGCACATTGTTACAATAATCACAAAACCACAACATGAACTCATTTGAGTCTTAAAATCCCAAGTGTCAAGTTGTCCACTCTATCCAAGTCAAGGTCCAAAAGCTAGTAATCTAGTCAATGGATTCTAGGAGTCGTAGGGTCTCGCTTCTAATGCGTTTTCATTTAAGGCATTTCTAGGATCTCATTCCATTTAGGAACCCTAGTTCACAAGTCACTAAGTCAAGTATGAGTTGGTAGCCTAAGTTGATTTCAAGTTCAGCCCACTTGTTAATGGAATAAAATTTAAATACAAGTTAGGAAATCAACACCAATAAAACCATCAAGTAATCAGAGGAAATATATGCTTCATGAGTCATATTCTCAAATGCATACAAGATACAAATCTCAACAAAGGTAGGAATTATGCATTTTGTCATAATCTAAATCAATCATAGAATTTTATATTCTAGTATACAACCAAGCTAAGTTATTTACTTAACCATTAACCCATCATATATTGACCAAGACTACTTTGTTAGTCTAGGGTACTTAATCAACAATGGTATACGCCTTACAATAATTCTAGAATGATAAATCATTTTATAGTCTCAACTCATTAAAGTTCATGTTAATTCAGAAACTCATCCCATCATATTCACGTGAATAGAATCGTTTATTAGATACAAATTCACTATGCTCTAAGAGCATCTAAAGGGTCTCTACGTCGAAATTGAGGATACACTCTATAATATCCCTGAATGGTGATCCATTCTTCAAACCAAGTCAATCCTTCTCTACTCGATGTTCATGCACCGAAAGATACCCATTCTAACAGTTGGAATTCCAACTTAGTAATAACTCATTCTGCGCAGCCATTTTGTAAAATTTACCAATAACTCATCATAACTCTAAATTTCATGAATCTTGCATATTCAGAAACTAGACTCTTCAAACTATAACTTAGCCTTTTAAATCACTTCATTCGGATTTATATTCATCCAAATATAGTCACTTCAATTTCATGATAACAATCAGATTTACTGCTATTACACATTCTGCCCAATCAACTTGTAAATTAAACCATTACTTCATAACAACTCCAAATTTCATGAATTTTATATATTCTGAAATTAGACTCTTTAAACTATAATTTAGAACTTTAAAGTACTCTATTTGGACTTGTATTCATCAAAATACAGCCCCTCCAAGTTCATGTCAGAAATCTGTTTTTCTGTTATGGCCTGTACTGCATGTCTATCATACAAATTTCACCAAAAATTCCTCATTGATCCAAATGACACGTATTTTACATTTCCAGAAACTAGACTCTTTTATCTATAGTTTAGCCTTTTAAAACACTCAATTCAGACTTGTATTCATCAATTTATGATCACATCAAAATCATGTTAACAATCTGACTTCCTGGTAGCAGAGTACTGTCACTGTCACATTTCGTGATTTATTTAAAAATACTTCCCAAACTCGAAAATTAATAAAAATTTACAGAGCATTTCTTCTCTTATACACGTACAACATATAATATTTGTAGACAATTCCCTATAGTAGATTGCTCCCAGTAAATTGCCGAAGTCAGCTCAAAACTGAGACTGAACTTGTAAACTTGTTAAACCAATTTTCCCCAAACAATCTAGCAAACTACCATGGAAGCATGAGAAAATGACATAATAGTTCTTACCACAAGAGAAAGAGGCTTAGTAACGTACCTTCATCCTTTAAACAAGTAAAGAAACGAAATTACAACCGGAAGGAAGTAGACTAGTCGATGAGATCTTCGATTCTACGGTCTCGGCTTGAAGAATGAACAAGTAGAGCTAAGGAAACCAAGCTCAAGCAGCCAAGAACTCTCTAAATCTCCCATAGAAGTTCTCTCCGCGTTTTTTGGTGAAGGCAGAAAATGAGAGTCTCCAAGATTGATTTGTGGTGTTGGTGAAGTCAAATAGGTAGTGGGACATGTGTCAAAACATTATGGTAGATAAAAATATGATTTTTGGTGGTTAATTGATCTCATTACTCCCATTTAGACCACACTTAAATTTAATTAATCATGTGATGACTAATATATTTTTCCTTCAATCAATATTTTAACTATCGTACAAATTAACCCTGTAGGGTCAATTAAAATACTAAAACACTTTGGGGTCACAACTCCCAATTATTTATTTGCCTCTTAATGTCAAATAATAATTTCTTATTACTATCTAAATTTATATAAGGGTATAATCATTTCCTAAATAAATTACCAACCTCATAGGAGTTAGTTAAACCACTCCATATAATTTATTTCACTAAATCTGACTCCGTAGAGTCAATTACAAAACAATTAGATCTCAGAAATACAATAATAAAATTACATAATTTTTGGGGTCTTACATGGCAGTTAGTCGCATGTTATCGGGAAGAGAGAGAGAGAGAGAGACGAAGTGAAAGATGGAAAGATACATGGGATGAATGCATAAACCGATTGCGTACCTGTTCGATGGAAAGATGATGAATTTTGGAGTATCTGTTCTGCTTGTTATTTTTTAATCATCCACATTATATACAAAACAATCCCACGCCAAATTTTAAGGAAAGAAATCCCGTGGGTTTGAGTGGGAAGGAGTTATAGCCTTACCTAACCTTACCTAATCAATGAAGTTGCCAGAAAAAGCCCTAACAATTCTCACCTTACCAAAATAAAACTCTCTAAATTACAAAAGAGTCCTAACTAATTTCGAAGTCACCAATACAGCAACAAGCGCAGCAACTTCGAACACACCAATACAGCAATAAGAACAGCAACCAACTTCACGATACAGTCATAAGCTTAACATCCCCCTCAAGTTGGAGCGTGAAGATCCGAACCCAACTCTAAGCACCTCAAGTGAGTAAATACCCAAACTTGGCTTCTCAAGCGCTTTAGTGAAGATGTCTGCCAATTGCTGTTCAGCTGTTGTTGAGACATAAGACGGTACTATGAGCCCTTCCGTTATTGCATCACGAATAATAATAAAATGACAATCAACTTCGATGTGTTCGTGGCGCCCGTGAAAACCGGTTCTTAGCAATATTGTAAAGAGCATTGGTTATCACAACTAATGCTCATTGCTTCTTCTGCCGCACGCCTAGGTCCTCTGTGAGACGCTTTTAACCACTTCAATTCACGTAAGGGCTGCCATAGATCTATTCCGCCTCGGCCGATGATCGAGACACCGTGTTGTTTCTTGGTTCTCCATGAGATAGGAGAGCCCAAGCCCCAGTGTGGACGATCCAACCGGGCAGTGGACTCAAGTCGTTGTGGGCGCTTGCCCAGCCTAAGTCACACCAACCCAAAAGTGTAATTTATCTTGAGCGAGGAAAATGCCGCCGAAAGCCTGTAATTTCCCTTTTAAGTAACGAACCACTCGAATCGCAAAGATCCCAATGCCCATCCGAGGTTGTTGCATGAATCGAGATAACACTTGAACCGAGTAGGCTGGAAAGTCGGGTCGTGTCACGCATAAATAAATAAGGCGCCCTACCTAGTCGCCCCCTCAGATTTTTCCGGGTCATCAAGTACTTCGCCCGTCGAAAGTGCTAACTTATGATTTTGCTCTATTGAAACTTTGCCTGCTTCGCACCTAACAAGCCGCCCAAACGATGTCGAGCATATTACTCGACGTAGAAGAATGCCTCTGAGTTCCCCGCCACTTCCACTCAAGAAAATACTTCAAAACCCCTAAGTCTTTCATATGAAAACACGAACTCGATATGATTTGAATTCGGCCAAAGCTCCTAACTCGCTTCCAAAGAATTATCGATCGCCAACGTAAATGAGAACAGAGAGCTGAAGTTGTTCCGCGACCAAAATGAACGTAGAGAATCTAAAAGAGATTGAGAGAACCCATAATTCTTCAAGGTCAGAGTTAGTTTAAGGCAAACACCGTGAGCTTGACGCAAGACCCTATAATGATTTTCGTGAGTCTACACATACTCGTGTGGCTTGGACAAGGAGAAACCAGAGGATCTTTCATATATACTTCTTCATCCAACTCCCCATGAAGAAAAGCATTATGTACATCCATTTGATGCACTATCCACTTCTTG
>CM028379.1:26096210-26180786 GCA_013146195.2 Codonopsis lanceolata
AGGAGCTTGTTTGAGACCATACAAAGCCTTTTTCAATTTAAACACATGATTGGGTTTATGGGGTCCTCAAACCCTTTTGGTTGTTCCACAAAACTTCTTCCTCAAGAATCCCATTCAAAAGCACTCTTCACATCCATTTGTTGAAGAGTAATGTCAAGGAAACAAGCAATTGCCGAGAGTAGACGGATAGACTCAATACTAGACTGCAGTGCAAAGGTTTCATCAAAGTCCACCCCTCGACTGTGTATACCCTTGAGCTACCAATCTAGCTTTATTCCTCATTATTTCTCCCACTTCATTCGTTTTGTTTTTGAAAATCCATTTAGTTCCAATAACATTTATTGAAGTGGAGTCTGGGAACTAGATACCACACATCATTTTTGAAAATTGATCTAGTTCCTCTTTGTATGCATTTATCCGACTTTCATCTTTTGCACATTTTTAGGTTCAATGTTGGAAACAAACACGAAGCATGTATATCATCAAATTCAAGAGTGGTCATGCATGCTAGTTTCTTGTAGTCCACTTTACCTTTCTTTCTTGTTGACACACCATCTTTTACATTACCTATAACTTGAGTGAGTGGATGGTTTCTCCGAATTTTTCTGAATGTCAATTTCTGATCGATCAATCGGGTGATCATCTTCTGATTTGAATCTGCTCGGCGCCTTTTTCCTGCCGGTTCTGTGGTTAATGTTTCTTCCGATGTTGCAACATTCGGAACAACATCCGGAGCAACATTGGGTGAAACCTCCTGAATTTTTCCATCAGAACCACTTGTATCAGCCCCGCCGGATCTTGCTGTCTCCCTGAACCATCGATTCAAAGATAATCCAGATCGAATCCAGATCAAAGTCTCCAAAATCCAAAATCCACAAACATCTTCCTCGAAGTTTTGTGACCAAGACCGGTTAAGTCATCAAAACAATATTCATGGATTCCATAATAGTCTTAGTTCGAAGATTAAATACTCTATATGCTCGACTAATTATTTGTGGAATATCCCATAAAACACATTTATCACTCTTAGAGTCAAACTTGGAAAGTTGATCTCTATCATTGAGCGAATAACACACACACCAAACACATGAAAATATTTCAAGGTAGGTTTCTTCCCAAGAAAAATTTCGTGAAGGTGTCATTGTGCTACTGGTCTCAAGAAGACCCTATTTCCAATATGACAAGCAGTGTTCAATGCTTCAGCCCAAAATCTTTTAGCCAAATTTTTTGAATGTAACATCACCCTAGCCATTTCTTGTAATGTCCTGTTCTTTCTCTCCGCCACTCCATTTTGTTGTGGAGTTTTGGGAGCAGAGAATTCATGAGATATACCATTTGAGGCACAATAATTAGAAAAGGATGCATTTTCATATTCCGTGCCATGATCTGATCTAATCCTAGTGAGTTTTAGATCATATAAGTTCATAACACGGGTGTACCAAATTTTGAAAGCCTCAAAAGTTTCAGACTTCTCTCTTAAAAATATTACCCAAGTATATCTAGAGAAGTCATCTACACAGACAAAGGTGTACTTTTTCTTACCTAGGTTTTCTACCTCAATGGGACCCATAAGGTCGGTATGAATCATCTCCAAACATCTAGAAGTGGAGCATTGTGTGATGGGAAGATGTGAAGGCCTTGACTTGTTTACCTTTTGACACGAACCACATACCTTTGAGTAATTCCTTTCCAGATTTGGTAATCCTTTAACAGCATCATGCCTCACAAGATCATCGAGTTTACGAAAACTCATGTGACCAAGTTTCTGGTGCCATAGATCTGTTACATCTAGACTAGCTTTTTGACACGAATAGGTATTGTTGAACAAGTAACAGTTATCAGACGATCTTAGACCTGTCAAAAGACATTTGTTATTATGATCAAGAACCTCACAAGAATGTTTGTCAAATCTTACGCAAGATCATCATCACACAACCGATTTATCTTGATCGACAAGTTTGTCTTAAGGCCTTCCACATGGTAAGCGTTTTTGAGGTTTGGAAGACCTTCAACGCTCAATGTTCCTTTACCTACAATTTTCCTTTGGCACCACCACCATAGGTCACGAGAACCACCATTAATACTTACATATTCCTTCAAATTCTCACCGCACTGTCATATGTCTAGAACAACCACTATCGAAATACCGGGATCCAAAGCAACATGAGATTTTAAGGAAGTAAATGTAACATTGCATTTTCATCATGTGACATGGAGGCGCCGTGACGTATATCAAAAGGCTCACAAGATATTTGGCTCTGCATTTTTCATCACATGTTTTTGGAACCCACATTTTTTGACTGTTTTGGGTTGAGGTTTTTGAAAAAATTATGATTTGCCTTTGAATGAGGCTTCCAATGTTTCTCGCCAATGTTGCCTTTGCATTGGTCGGGCGCATTGGTTGCTTCATTCTGCGCCAATGAGCTTTTCCAAAGAATTCTTGCCTCTTTTCATTCTCATACATTGCCTTTTTCGAAAGCAAAAAGGTCAGTATGTGACTGTGCTTATGACGTAGTGACAAACATAATTTTTCCTTCTTACTCTTGGTTTTTCACGTAAAAGCGATTTCAGAAAGCTTTCATCGGTTTGTTTAGTTCCCCGGATGTTCCTTCTCCTTCTTTCACAAACACCTTAGGGACAAAACCAATACGATCCGGAAGAGTTACGAGTAATTTAGCGGATCTTCAACCTTCGTTTGCTAGAATTCCACTTGGTCGTTGCTTTCGCTTGAGCAAGTTGCTCCTTTAACGCTCAATTTCCACATCCTTTCTACTTAGGACTCCTTCCGGCCTTATTATGCATTCTTTTTGATCCTCGTTGGCCTTTTTCGGTTCATTCGCCTTACCAAGTAGTGTAACTTGATGAGCCCTTTTCTCCCAATCCTTGTACGCCTCCTTGTACCCTTCCAGCAGATCTGAATCTGAATGTCCATCATCCTCTGCAAGCGTGGAATTAAAAGCAGAAAAATTTTTCTGTTTACGCACAATGTTTCTCCCGATGTTACTCGATGTTGCAACATCGGGTGACACATTGCTGAACCAACTGTACTTTCGAATCGAGAATCATAAAGCGCATTCAAGGTGATAAGATCACCTGGATCTTCTCCATCACTATCACTCAAAGTTGCGAGAAAAATTCAATCCTTTCTTTCTTAAAGTGTTAGCACATTGGTTTGCATAGTGTCCAAAACCTTGACATTCTCTACATTGGATAGAATCAAGATTCTTACCATTGTAGGATGACTTAGAAGCAAAAGGATTTGTGAAGGGTTTTTCAGGGATTGAAAGGATTGTTCTTTGGGAACAAATTTCCCAGAATCAGGTTTGAAATTATTTTTCGAGCTTGATGATGGAGTTCTATTTTGACTTTTATTTTTCAAAAAATTTTTGAATTTAGTAGTCAATAGAGCAATTGATTCTTCTCCAAAATCGAGACTCATCAATGTCCTTTTGGATTTCAAGCAAATCACATGACAATCAATGGTGCGAGCATAGCAATGTTTTTTTCCGAGTGGGTGTGGAAGATGATGAGACACCTTTGCCTTTGTTTTTATTTGATCGTTTAGGTTCAATTCAAAGTTTTGAAGAATTCCACCAATCTTTCAAAACTCATCTTGTCAATATCATGTGCTTCTTCAATAGCACATATCTTGACATTGAACCTTTCGAGCAAAGTCCTCATCATCTTACCTTGACAAGACGGCTCATTTGTAATAGGATCTCCTAAGGCTAAAAGCGAGTGGATAGATCAAGAAGTCTTCCATAATATGTCATTATGTCCTCGGACTCTTGCATCCTTGTGTTCTCAAGCCGAGTCGTTAGCATTCTTAGCTTAGAGGGCGGACACTGGCGGTCCTTCACATAAGGTTTGAAGGGCCTCCCACACGTCTTTGATTCGTAATTTGCTATTACTCTAAAAGTATTTGCGTCTAAGGCCTTATAGATAGCAGATAAGGCTTTTGAGTTAAAAGATGTTGTGTTCCTATCATCGTTGGTCCACTCAGACTCCTTTGTGATTTTGACATCACCATCAGAATCAACAGTTTTGGGAGGACTCCAACCATTCAACACAGCAAGCCACGCTCTTTCATCAATTGATTTGATGAAGATACGCATCTTGACTTTCCATATAGAATAATTAGCATTAGTGAGAGTAGGAGGACGTACCACGTTCTCATACTGAGAATCCATCACGTTTTTAAGCAGAATCGACTCTTAGTGATATCAAGAGTAGGCTCTGATACCAATTGAAAGAACGTGACAGCACGGATTCTCGATATGGGACGATGTTACTGTCAATGTTGCAGTGAATGTTGCAACAATGGCAGTAACAATGTGAACTGAAAGTATGTCACAGAAAATAGCAGCGGAAGTATAGTTTTCAGATTTAAAATCAAACAGACTTAGAAAGACAGAAAATCACACAAAAACAATCTACAAGTATCAAACTTGTAGATCACGCCTCAAGGCAACAAATAATATTAAAATCAAGACTGTTTTTGAACCTTAATGATTAACACAAAATTCTCACAAGATATAGTATCTTGGAGAATCACAAAACCCACATAAACTACTAGAACAAACGTGGGAAGAAAAGATCAAAACAAGAATAGCTTCCAAGAACAATCAACCAAACTGGAAGCACGAAACACAAACTTCAGGAATCACAAGACTGTGTTCCTGAAGATTTAAACAGCAGCGGCCAAAGCAGTATAAGATTGGAGAATGATGGTCTTCGTGTATGAGATATTGATTTCCTCTCACAAGCTCGGCACACAAGACTTCTGGATTGAAACTCTCTTACACCTACTGAATATGATCTGATTCTCGGCTCTCTCAGCGTACACCTGCTCTCTGCGCACCTCTAACTGCTCGACTTCTCTTCTATATATAGGCTGCAAAGACTTGAAAAACAAGACACCAAGGAATCCTGCAAATACACGGCCAACCAACACATCCTACTAGGAAAGAGATTAAACAGAAAAATATACAAGATTTGTTTCCTAATTTGATACCATCAATAACTAAATACTTATGCAAAGATTTAGTTACCAAAAATATCACCTAAATCTAATAAGAGAATCCTAAGTAAATCCTACCACAATAATACCAATTTAAACTCCTATTTTGACCAAGAGAGTGAAGACAAGATAAATTAGGCAATGCCTAAATTACCCTTACAAGATGGTTTTGTCCAAGGAGGGATATCAATCAAGAAGTTCATCAACCACTCAGCTTCCTTACTTGCATCAGTTAAGGAAATAAACTTTGCCACATGGTTGAATCTAAGATACAATTTTGTTTCTTAGAATACCATGATATATAGTTGCACCTCCCAATGTAAAAATCCAACAAATTGTTGATTTTGAATTTGATTCAATGTTATTCCAACTGGCGTCGGTATATCCTTCAAATAGTGACGGATATCCTTGATAGTGCAACCCAAAATTAATTGTTCACTTTAGGTTTCGAAGAAGATTTAAATATCAATTTGGTCACCCTACTTTCGGCAAAAATTCATTAAGCTCACTCTATTTTTTTTCTTTAATTTAATCACTCTACTTGGCTCCGAAAGTCAAAAAGGTCACTAGAGTCATTTCCATTAGTTAAGTTAGATGAAAATCTTGGAAAAAACAGTAATGTCACTTACCTTTGAAAGGTGTGTTGACAAATTCATGTCACACAATAAGAAATTATGTTTGAGAAGAGAAAGAAACCCTCAAAACCCCCAAATTTAGTAAGGGCATTTTTTGATTTTCCTAAAAAAATTAAACTTTCTCTCCAAATATATGGATGGAGTGATGAATGTACTATTTTTTTTTTTTTTTTTTTTTTTGGTAGAAGCAGGGCGGCACCTGCGAGATTATATAAAAAAGAGGAAAATTACAAACTTAAGGGGGACAACCAAGCCTAACCCTTTGAACGGGGGGACAATGGAGCCTGACCTCAAAAAAGAAATAGCTACAAAGAAGATAACTATCTTATGAAACCCGAATCCGAGCGGTACCATGAGCATCCAGAAGAATATTAGACTTAATGAGACGAGGCAGACCAGAGAAGGAGCTAAAATAGGCGTTATTCCCAGAATCCAGAGCGAGATTGGCCAAACCATCAGCAACAAAATTGGCTTCCCGAAAACAATGATTGATAGAGAAAGAAATGACTTTCTGCATCTCACCAATAGCCCGAACAAAATAAGCCAGAGACCAAGGAGGATGATGACCCTTAGTAAGAATATCACAGATAACTTTAGAGTCTATCTCAACGACAGCATTTAGATGACCCTTACTGTGAAGCCAACGAAGACCTTGGAAAAGAGCGCGCATCTCAGCCACAATATTGGTGGATTCCCCATAAAATGAGGAATAAGCATAGATAATATCCCCTTTAGAGTCTCGAACCACACCCCCACCACCACTGAGACCAGGGTTACCACGACAGGCTCCATCCGAGTTAAGCTTAAGAATACCAGGCGGAGGCTTGACCCAGGAAATGGCACGAACAGTCACCTTTTTTCGGCAAGCATAGGAAATAGTGAGACCATGACTTTGACGAAAGCCAATAAGATTCCAAGCAGAGAGAATAGAGCTAACTTCATAATCAACTGATTTCACAATAGAGCTGTACGGCTTGGACTTGCCTTCAAAAATAACTTCATTTCGATATTTCCAAATTTGCCAAAGAATAATGGAGGGCAAAATAATGAGCAGGGATGAAGTCGCATGGCACCAATTGGACATACACCTCTGTTGGACAGATCTGCCATGAAGAGTAATACCGTGGGGAATGAAAGCTGTCCATGTGTGAACTGCAGCTTCACTATGAAGAAACAGATGCTGGAAAGATTCAATCTGATGATCAAAGCAACAAGCACACCGCGAAGCTAGGTGAAAGCCTTTTGTGATAAGTCCCTCATCAATGGGCAGCCGACCCATAAAAAGACGCCAAAGAAATATACTTATACGTTTCGGGAGAAGCTTATGCCACATAAATTTGGCTGAGAGAAGATAAGAAGGGGTAGGAGAAATCAAACTTCTTGCCGAAGCAATGGAGAATCTACCCGTCGAGGAGCAAGACCAGAATGGAATATCGGGCTCATCCGAGATAGAAATACCATAAGATGAGATAGCGTCAACAGCAGAAGCAGGAAGAATAGATCGAGCAATAGGCAGGAGAGAGCCACTTGAATCAAATAATTCTTGAACCTTTTCGAGAGCACATCCTGGAGGCTTGGAAAGAGAGTGGTTCGGGAGCCAATTATCCAACCAAATAGAGACATTTCCAGAACCTACAACCCACCTAATAGGAGGATCAGCCACTTCCTTAATTCGTTGGAGGCGCTGCCAAACATGGGAGCCACGGCCAGAAGGGGTAGAAACATGAGCCAACTTACAGTATTTTGCCCGAAGAAAATCAGACCACAAATTTTTTTCAGTCCGGAAACGCCACCAAAGTTTGACAGAATAAGCTTTAATCATGGAGAAAAGCGAGGGAATGCCAATACCACCCGAAAGCGTAGACTTACAACATGTTTGCCAGGAAATCCAATGGGCTTTACCGCGACCGTCAATACTGCCCCAGAAGAAATTAGCGAAGAATTTTTCCATTACCCGAATAACTGAAACCGGCGGATCAAGGGAAGCAAAGAGAAAGGCTGTGATCGAGTGGAGAACATGGTTTATAAGGGTGATTCTCCCTGCAGGATTAAGAAAGGAGCCAATCCAAGAATCAACCTTAAGCTGTAATTTGAGAGTGATGGGATCAAACAGCCTCTTAGACCGACGGCCGAGATAGAGAGGGCAACCCAAGTAAGTCATAGGGAGAGTGCCATGATGAAATCCCGAATTCAAAACTATAGCAGCAACACGGGCAGAAGAGAGAGAAGGGTTCACAAAAATCCTACTCTTGTCTTTATTAACCAGCTGGCCAGAAATAGAAGAGTATTGATCGATGAGTTCGGAGTGCTTTTGTAAAGATCGGTGACTCCCATTACAGAAAATAATAATATCATCTGCAAAAGCCAGATGAGATACTATAGGGCAACCACTCGTAGATGAATACCGAACTCCTTGATTCTCAACATGCAGTAAATTAAGACTTCTGCTTAGAACTTCCGAAGCAATAATGAAGAGGCTGGGGGACAAAGGATCTCCTTGCCGAAGACCACAAGTAGAATGGAAGAAACCGGCAGCCTCTCCATTTACCAAGACGGAGAACCAATTTTCAGATACAAGCCTCCATACTAAATCAATGAACACTTCATTAAATCCAAACTTTCGCAAAACCTGTATCAGGAAGCCCCAGGAAACTTTGTCAAACGCCTTAGCCATATCAAGTTTGATGACAATATTAGAGCCCGACACTTTCTTAGATAAACTAGAAACCAGCTCCTGCGCAAGCAAAATATTATCTTGAATAATTCGTCCCTTGGTGAAAGCACTCTGATTAGGGGAAATGATGTGAGGCAGAATTGAGGCAAGACGAGAAGCCAAGAGCTTGGAAAGAATCTTGTTACAATAATTACATAGGCCGATAGGTCTCGAGATCCTTAAAAGAAGGCACTTCAACCTTCGGAATTGTGGCAATAAGTGTCTTGGACCAAGATCGGGGAGAGAGAATCCGCAAAAATTCCTTTATAGCTTCATGGAGATCGGTTTGATGATATTCCAGAAGTAACAAAAAATTGCCCAATGAATCCGTCGGGACTGCAAAGACTTGTCCCTACTAAGACTAGAAATAGTAGACCAGATTTCATCCAAAGAAGGAATAGAGATAAGGGCTTGATTCCATTCATCAGTAACTAGATTAGGAATCATATCCAGATTCCTAGGCATGGGCGGAGAAACAGATTGAAGCTGAGAGCAGAAGTAGTCTATCGCACCATTTTTTATGTCATCAGGATTGGTGAGGAGAGAACCATCCGGACCATTAATTGAATGAATATGGAGCCTACGCTGAGCTTGCTTGACTGAAGAGTGAAAAACTTTAGAATTGGCCTCCCCTTCTTTAATCCACTTAAGTTTAGATTTCTGACGCCAAAACGCTTCTTCTCGCGAAAGAATCAACCGGTATTTAGCTTGAGCTTTCATTAAATTGGAACGGTTCTCACTGGAGCTATTAAGCTCAAAGTATAACTCCTGCTCGAGAACATCAGATTCAGCCTCTTTAAGAGCAGTAAAAATATTTCCAAAAACCTCTTTGTTCCATTTGCGCAAAGCGTGTTTAACAAGCTTCAGTTTATTGGCAAAAACAACCATTGGACGGCCAGAAATAGAAGTATCCCAAGTCGATTTCACAAGATCCAAAAAGGATTCATGACTTGTCCAAACATTTAAAAACCGAAATGAAGAAGGCTTATGGTCTCCGGTCTTAGAGAATCGAAGAAGCAAAGGATTGTGATCTGAGCAAGTACGATGGAGGTGCTCAACAGAAGTAGAAGAAAACTGATTCAGCCACATAGTATTACTAAATATCCTGTCGATACGCTCATGAATAGTAGCTGGACCTGCCCGTTTATTCCACCACGTGAAATTAGGACCTGAATAGCCAAGATCAATAAGCCCGGAAGCAGAAAGGCAGGCATGAAATTCCAGAGCGCCAGACTGATTCCAATCCCGACCACCATGTTTTTCTTCAGGATAGAGAATAATATTGAAGTCCCCACCAACAATCCAGGGGGAATCAGAAACATTAGAGCTGATGTCTATAAGATCAGTCCAAAGAATTTGTCTGTCATGAGAGGAACATTTAGCATACACCCCAGTTAAAAATGCATGAGAGGGCCACGAAAAATGCTTAATCTGTAGAGTAAGCTGTTGGGCAGATTCATGAGCAACAGAACATGTGAAAGATGATTTAGCAAAAATCCAAATAGAGTTTGAAGAATTGGAGAAATAATACCGATACCGAAGCCGACGAGAAATAAACTCAATACGATCCATACTGATCATTGGCTCAAAAACAAAGAACTAACGAAATGAATGAGAGCGGCAATATGCTTTATGCGAGCAATGGTAGCATCATTGCCAATACCATGAGCATTCCAAAATAGGGCTTTACAATCCATGAGA
Source organism: Codonopsis lanceolata (assembly GCA_013146195.2). NCBI lineage: Eukaryota > Viridiplantae > Streptophyta > Magnoliopsida > Asterales > Campanulaceae > Codonopsis > Codonopsis lanceolata. Next base: position 26,106,280 of record CM028379.1, read on the forward strand.
AGCGAGGAAGAGGAGCTCAAGCTTTTGGCCTTGGACACAGTCGAGGCGATCCAAATGTGGCTTGCTGGGAATACCAGTTTCAATGTTAAGAGCTTCTAAATTATCTGGAGGGTCACCCTCTTCTTCAATAACTTCCAGTACAGCAAATCGATTTGGGGAAGCAATAGGAGGAGTTGTACGCTTCGAGGAATCAGGGATTATAGGCTCATGCATGTTAACACTATCTGGCACTTTATTAGACGTGAACACTTCATCAGCCCCGTCAGTCATATGTATGACATTCTCATCAACAGCCCCAACATCTTTATTAGCCATAGTATCCAAATTAATACCAGATTCTGTACGACATTCATTCACCACGGTAGGGTTGTCAATTGTGTCTCGGTTTTGACTATTGTCAACAGCCTGCTCAGAAAGATTAGGGTTTTCACTAGTGTCACGGTTGGCCTCTTCATGATTAATTGAGCTTTCCTTCACATTAATATCTGGACCCGAGCCATTCACCTTAGGCTGCCATGAAACCTTAGACTTTGACGGTGGCTTAGGTTTTTCCAAATCAGGCACTGATGTGGAGGGTTGTTTTCCATTATTTAGTTTCTTCAAATAGACCTTGCATGAGTCCCCGTCATGCCCAAGACGATGGCAGAATGTACAATAAGAAGGGAGGCGCTCAGCCTCTATAATCTGCCAGAAACCCTCAGAGTTAGGGATACCAGTGTCAATCCAGATCCTGGAAGGAATTGGTTTAGTGAGATCCACCTCAATACATATGCGTGCCACACTTGGTCTCAGAAGATTGGCGGTGGGGTTATCAATGGTCAAGGGTTTTCCAATCATACTAGCCATAGAAAACAATGTCTGCTTATTAAATAGATAGATTGGAAGATTCGGCAAGGCAAACCACACAGGAACAATGGGGCTTTCAATGTCCGGGCGGAATTCATGAGTCCATTTGAAAACCCTCATAGGATATTGTCCCACGAACCACTGATCTTTGATCCATAACCTTTGGAAGTCGGCTTCATGATGAACTTGGATGAGGACATGTTTAGTATCAAGATGCCCAATTGTTACATCAGCCTTGAGACCGAATGTTAAGAATTCCTTACGAATATTGTCCATGGTCGGCCTTCCATGCGAGAACTTGCCTACAAGGGTTAATTGAAAGGGTTTTGAGAGGGCTGAAACAATCTCTGGGGTGAGGCATAAAGCTGGTTCTCCTTTGTAGGAGGATGGGGGAATTAAAGGGATGGAGGTCGGTTGTTGTTGAGTAAGAATAGAAGCAAAAGACTTTTTGGAGGAAGGGGAAGGAGGCGCCACAGGAGGAACATCCATGGCCGGCGCCCCGGCCGGAGCCGCAGCCATTTACCGAACCACGGAGGAAACCCTAGGGAGAAACTAGGGTTTTCCTAGAGAGAGAATTTTTGCTAAAAAGAACCTTTTGATGAATGTACTAATTATGTAAAAGTAGAGTGATTAAATTGGGGGGAAAAAATAGAATGAGTTTAATAAATTTTGACCGAAAGTAGAGTAACCAAATTGAGATTTAAACCTTCTAAGAACTCTAGAAATCACATTCAAATTTTCTTCACATGGATTGCTAGTAAAGTGACACAATACATCAACTGCATATGCTATATCCGATCTTGTGAAATGCATAAAATACATAAGACTTCCAACCAAACTAGCATATTGTAATTGGTCATAACACATACCTGTATTTTTTTTTATTAACTTTATAGAAGGGTCTATAGGGGTAGAAGCGGGCTTATAATCTAAATGACCATATATTTAAGTAGTTTCTCAATATAATGAGAGTGGGTCAAAAATACAAATCCATCTTTTCTCATTATTTTGATCCCTAAGATCCAATTAGCCTCCCCCCAAATCCATCATATCAAAGTTAGATTAGAAATTGTTATGTTTCGTTCACACATTTTAAATTAGGACCAAAGATAATGTTGTGCACAACGGAAGTAATAACAAATAATTAACAGAGTAATGAAAGATCAATCAAATATGAGAGATAGAAAGACAGAGAAAGAGATTGGAGTCAACAGACATCAAAATTTTATTATGACCAACCTTATACACATCCTAGGTTTACAATTATACATAAAATACAATACCAAACCCTAAAATGACTTTAATAAGGAAACAAGAAAACGAATCGTTCTACCGACGCGGTCACATCACGTGTCCCAAATTAAATCAAATTTTGTATATACAAGTTTTCTACGTAAAACACAATACATTTAAAGTTTTTACGAATATTATACGATTTAACTCAAAGTACGAGGGTTTTTAATTAGGTTTGGTTCGAGTACGGTAAACGGGAATATTTTTCAATTTTTTGTACGTACTTGTATTATATGTGTACTTATACGCATATTTACCAACTATGGACTCTCACCCAAGGCTCTAATAATGATATTAAATGTCATTGACTAAACAAGCCAAAGGGTATAGTGCAAACAAAATTGAATGGGAATGACAGTGTTGCCCTTGAGTAAAGTCTCGCATTGAGAGCACATGATCAATTAACGACATACAGTGTAGGGACTAGTAGCATGCAAAAATGAAATATTAAGAATCAGCAATGTACAAGCTTGAAAATAGGGACTATTAGTGAGAAACCCCAAACTTCAGGGACTATTGGTGAAGTTAACCCAATTCCTTATCTTTTAAGAGATGTTTCACACCTCCAGATAATCTGCTATTTACAAAAAGTTTTATATGAAAACCTCTCTCTCAGCATACAATGGAAATCGTTTGAATCAAAATGTGACGTTTTGATCAAACCAAGAACACTATTCCGCTATTCGAATGATTTCTGATGATGCTCAAATTCTTTAAGTGGTCAATATGTACGACCAATCTTTTTATTTATAGCAGGGTTTGTGACTTTCATTTAACAACAATCTATTGGTTTCGAAGAAACATGACTCTTTTCGAAAAGATTCATCTCTTCAAAAGGACTGTGTTTTTTCCACACAATCACTATACGTACAGTCATTTCTTTCATAAATGTCCACTTCAAAGAAACGTGATCTTTGTGATTGACGAACATTTTAGACATACTAACAAAAATAGATAAAATTCAATAATTTTCAAAATTATATAACACCTCCCCAACCCAAATAGAAAGACAAAAAGGAAAGAATAAAAATAAAATCTTTTTTTCTAGTTTCTAGTTTAGTTTGTTGCATTTTCATGAGATGCGTGCGTGGAGGTCAAGGAAACTCATCTTGGGATAAGGGACATTTGAGTCACAAACTAATTATGGTGTTTAACTCTAAACAACTAACCATGAGAAAGCAACAAACACTAGTTTTTTATTTTTTTTATTTTATTAAGCATGGGAATACTACACGTATCATTCATTCCATGTCCTCATTTTTCAAAAATTCCATTTCTTTCGGAGAAAGTATTGTTGTATCCTAACCCTTTAAACTCTTGAGGGACTTAATTACACCAAACATGGATAAAGACTTGGTAAACAATTTATTTTTAATGACACTCATTGATGGTAAGAGTAATGCTAGAGTCACTCAATGAGCACTTAAATTTATGCACCAAATGATGTGGTTTTCAATGTGTTATCTTATTTGGCATTTGTAATCACATATCTTCGAATTTATCCTTTAAACTCTCGAGTATGCCTATCAATGGATTGGATTTTGATCCGAATTGATCGAATTCGATCCGAAATTTCAGATATGGATTTATATAATGGTCCAATAATCCGAATCTGAATCTGAATCCGATAATTTATTTTTTAACAGATTGGATATGGATTTAGCCATATCTGATCCGTTAAGGATCCGATCCGATCTGAAAATAATATATTCTTTATTATACATATACATAGTATAAACAATTATATATGTATGTTGTCTTTTGATCTTCCTCCCTTTCATATTCTAATTGTTTTTTATTCATATATTTATATTTCGGATCGAATTGAATATTTAATCGAATATATTAACTGATATCGGATTCGGATATGGATTGACATACACTTGATCCGTTGGATTATCGGATAGGATCGGATCTGTGATATAGTGTTTCGGATCAGAATCAGATTTACCTATATCTGATACATATCTGATTCATTGACAGGCCTACTCTCGAGGGACAACATTCGAGATGCTCTAAGTTTTGTCATAAATTTCATAATTTAATTTTCATCCATCGACGGTGTAGAATCATTTTTACATAAGCGGCATTTGAAACACGACACGTCACCAACCAAAATTATAAAAAATCAAGACAAAGTTTGTGTTTGACACGTGTCATGTTCTAAAGACCGCTTGTATAAAAAAGATTCTAAACCGCCAGTAAATGAAAATTTTCCTCTAAATTTAATTAGCGGATGAGATAACTCAAATATTATCTTTTTTTTAGAGGTCCCTTTTCAAATATAACTACTAATCTTTAAATTAATGTTTAATAAAAAGAGGGTGATAGAGTGGTTATTACGGGCGATCACGGTCTAGTTTGGTCTGTTAATTTTTTATTAAACATAGAGAGATCCAAAACCAGACTAATACACTGGTTCCTGAAAATTTTTAAATCAGAACCAATCCAATATGTATATTTTAGTTTGGTTCTATTGGTCCGGTCATGTACACTTTTCAGTTCTGGGAAGCTAAGTCATTTTTATTTTTTGAGTCCTATAATAGTAGCCTTATTTTTCCTATTAAATCACTCCAAATAAATAATAAGATATATATAATATTTTATACAAAGATTAAATAATATTTAACAATATTACATATAAACTTTTAGTATACGATGATTATAACACTGACAATAGATTTTACTATTAAAAATTATAAATATTGATTTATATAATTATATTATATATAATATTTATTGATTCGGTCTGTTTTAAACCGTTTTGAATAACATCTCCTGTAAAATCGTGTTACGAATCCTAATTTATACGACGGAGCCCCAAGACCCGAATCGTTACCATCAACCGGATGCATATATAAAACAAAAAAATTGAAAATTTACGCACAAGACACAACTCCCAGATTTTACTGACGTTGATGTAATTAAACCTCATCCATCTCTCTCTCTCTCTCTTTCTCGTCGTAGCAAAATCTCAGGTGCAATTTCCTTCAATGATCACGCCGTTCCCACCTCCATCGCATGATGGCTCTGTTGCCACTATCACCATCCCGCCGCGCCACGTCTATGCCGCTATTGGTTCAAAGACGATCGGATTTCCGTATATCCATATCCTTCATCAATGGAGAATAAATTTCAAATTGATTCATTAATGAAGAAAGGTAGAAGATAGTTCCATACATAATAGTGACAATTATACTGCGAAAAGTGATAAATTGTGAGCAAATAGTGATATGTTTCAGTAAAATATTTCTTATATGAGTTTTTTATGCAATTATATTATTTTTTGTACTTGTAGGTGAAAACTTGAATATTCCAATGTGTTATGAAAGTCAATAGCCTATCTATAGGCATGTAATGTATAGGTATGTGAACATATTTGCATTGAATGATGCATTGCAAGGTTTTCGTTGTTTGTATGCTGCTCGGTTATAAATACCGAGCAGCCTGTAGTTACATTGTACTACGAATCCTATTCTGAATAAATCTCTCTCTCTATCTTTCTCTCATACACTCATTGTTCTAATTTGTGATTACTTCATAACACGTTATCAGCACGATTGTTCTACTCTTAACAATCTCAAACGGTAAAATTTTCTACCGATATATTATTTATTTTATGTCTCTGGTTTACTTCAATATATATCGTATATCACCATTATTAAGAAAAGGTTGGCTGAGCCACCGTCGATAATATATGGTGAGATGACGAAATAATAATTTATTATTTAACGTATAATATATATATATATATATTCGTTGATGCTTGAGTGGATATAACCACAAGCTATAAACTTAATATTTATAAATATACATATATTTCAATTTTATATATGAATAACTTTATATACATATATATTTATTACTGACTTTCAAACACCCACAGAAAGGCTTGCTGAGTAGCGTGGCGTGAATATATATGTATGCTATATAATAGATATATAAAGTTGATGACAAATATTCCTACAGAGTTATTTTATTTATGATCAATTTATTGCTCCTAATAAGATTTACATTTATTCATAATATAAATGCAATTCTATTAAATCAAATTTTTACATTTTGCATCTCTCCTCTAACGGCTAGTTACTGATTTTTATTTCTCTCCTCCAACGGTAATAAACGGCTAGTTAACGGTCATAAACGGTCATTTTTTTTCTCCATATATACAGCAGCATCTTAATAGATTACTCACATTTTTACTATCTCCTTACAAACTCTCAATACCATATCTTCTTGTAAGTCCAGATGGCAACAGTTAAGGCTAGAGGGGGGGGTGAATAGCCTTTAAAAACTTTGAGGATTAATTTGAAAATCTTAAAATATTGGCAGTGGAAAACTTGATCTTGTCAGTCAATTGAAGAATTGGTCAGTTGGCTGACACTTTTGAAATTCCTTAAGCTGAAGAAAGTTGGTCAGCTGACTGACACAACAGTTTTCAAAAGAAATCTGTTTTAATGTTTGATCACTAAATATAGAGAAGAAACTCGAACACAAGTTAACTGAACAAGTAAGCAAACAATTGTTGTTAACTGGCTGACACTTAATCAGTTGAATAACTTCTTAAGTGTTAAGTCAGTTTGCAAGAATATAAGAAATGGCTGACAAATCAGTTGAAGTGGTTCACAGATAAACTGCTACGTCCACTACCAAGTTGGTCAGACTTGGATTTTTGAAGTGCACTAATTTTATTAAAAATCTATTTGATCTCTAATGGATCAGTGTACAACAAAAGACCGGTGTTTGGGGGAGAATGATTGAGAAACAATCAAACTCGTGAGACAAACTGACTGAGTTCTAAATAATTTTGAAATGAAATACTCAGTGTTTTGCCTAAACAATAACTAGAGAGAAATTTTCAATGAGAAGTATCTAGTTAAAGTTTTTCGTGAAGACAACGTCTGAGAGATTGTGAGTAGAAAGTTTCTTGACTTCAAAAACTATTAAGATTCTTGTCTTCACCGATGCTTCCAATGGGTATTTATAGATAGTCTTTGCAAGCAACCCGTTAGGAACACATTTGAATTTGAAAATGTGTCATGGCAGAGGCAAGATCTCAAAGGATCTTGTGAGATATTATATGGCAGGACATCTACCAAAAACACAAAGTGGGAAAGAGTTAGTACAAGTGTATGATTAAACAAATAAGGAAAGATAAACTCATACTTTAAGTACGTATAGATCAGCTGAGATAAGTGGCTGACAAAATGATATTCAACTGATCAATTATAATCTATTTTTCCTGGCTGACAATCAAGTGGAATGTTTTTAAGCAAATCTTTTTAATTTCAAGATTCAACACTTCTTCTACAAAATGTTTCCTCCAATGATGATGATTATTATCATACTTGTTATTGCGTGCACCACATTGATTTTTGTTGTTGAATACCCTCTAAACGATTTTCAGATTTTTATTACCTATCTTTGTATCATGTATGTCCTGTTAGCAGTTACAATAGCTTTCAACATACATTTTAACATGTACTGATTATCATATGAATAAAATTTTCATGTCATAATTTTATTAATATATATGTTTCATTTTTATAGTTTTTTCTTCACAAATGGCGAACATCGCTAAACTCGAATTTGAAAGGCTGGATATAACTGAGAAAAATTATATGTCTTGGAAAATAGATGCTGAAACTCACCTGGCCGCCAGAAGCCTCAAAAATACTATCCAACAAAGTAATAATTAATGGATAAGTATGTGACGACTCGACCCGGATTCCAACACGAAATCCCAAGGTCGTGCCGCTGGAACTAACTTAAGAAGATGACAAGCACTTGATAAGCAGTAGTGCTAGTCAAACAGTCGAGCAAACTCGCTCTAAACATGAACATAACACCGTACTAAAATACGGTATTTCAAAAATCGAATCAGCGGAAGCAATATAAAAAAGAAGTCCCAAGCTATGAAGCTCGAAACCAACGACAATGAAAACCAAGAGAGACATTATCTCTCAAAGGAGGAAAAACAAAACTCGCGTGCCGCAACATTGCAGACGCTAATCAAACCATCGGCACTCCAGGCCGGCGTTTCAACAAAGAACCAACCTGATATAACAATTACCCAACGGCTAAAGCATACCGAGGTCAAGCAGCAACTATAAAAACTAGAATAAGGAAATTCCCCAAAGCTACTGCGGAGACAACTGAAATAAATACTAAAACCGCAAACAAGGCACGACACGACACGTCGGCCCAAGAAAAACCAATACAAATACCCAAGTATTCTACCCAACTGTAAAGTCTAAATAACTTTACAAAATGTCGATCTCACAAGAATAGCAAAGTACATTAAATTAATGACAATGCTAAAAAGGAACAAGACTCCACAAGCTGCTACTCGGAAAGTCTGGCTGCTACAAACACGAACCACACGATCTAACCTCGATCTATCGACCGGTTGTGCCCCGCTGATACGAACTACTCGACCTCAATGCGGCTATCGATTCGCAACTAAAAACAAAGTGCGGGATGAGTCATAATGACCCGGTACGCTACCACAATATATATGCAACATATAATTATGTAACATAAACATAACCAGGGTGTCATTTTATATATGACAGAAAAACCCGTGAAGAGGCGTCGTATCGTTTCGATACTCCACAAGATATCCACTCCTTCTTACTTACTAAACCGTCCAAATGAACCAGGGTGTAATTCCCTGCTCACACACAAATCAAATGAATTAGAAGGTAGTTCCCACAAAACATCATATGCAAGTATACATATCATTATATATACGAATCAAGCTATTCACACTGCTACCACGTGTAAGGGTGCATGTTTATATATATACACCTATATCAGTATGTATATCTCTAAATATACATATGAAATCTCCCATAAAATCATCATGCATAAGTGTGCATATCTATATATATACACATCAAGTCTTTCATATATATCTCATATACAAGTATGCATATATCTATATATACATATCAAATCTCTCATGTATCATCAGCCAATACAAACATGGTCAATAAGATCTCATGTTCAACTAACACTTTGTTATCACATAAGTGCCCATAGTAAGCCACATAAAGGATAGAGAAGATACCAAATCACTTCCGTCGTATTGCTCCTGCAATCACAATTAATCAAATCGTGCGGTGATACGTGTTCGGGTATCAAAGTACCGAGCTCTCTTCTCGGGTCCGAGCTCTCTACTCGGGAAAATAGCACTAGCCAATGCGCTCTTTTGGTTACGGCAAAGGGGGCTACTTCCCCACTGTAGCTAGCAGTGGAGGTGTGTGTGAAACCCGAATCCGGTACGGCGATACATTGCAACCACGAATCCCATAATTCGTGAAAACAATGCATCGTCCCACCATCATCATGAAAACTCAAGTAATGCCAGCTGGACTTATATGCAATGCACAAGCAGATGTTTACTTGCTAATTCTCAAGTAGATATAATGATCTACTAAACTCATACGATTATGCACATTGTTACAATAATCACAAAACCACAATAGGAGCTCATTTGAGTCCCTAAATCATAAGTGCCAAGTTTGTTCACTCTATTCAATTCAAGTCCCAAAAGCTAGTAATCTAGTCAACTGGAATATAATTATCATAGGATCTCACCACGATCCTCGTAAGGTTCAATTGTTCCTTAACTCGACTCCGTTGAGTCTTTACTACAATTCAACCAAATAGAGTTTGAACACTATATGTGTCCCAAGACTCTTTTCTATGTTCTCGTTTGAGGCATAACAAGGTTCTCATTCCATTTAGGAATCTTAGTTCAAATCCCAAGTCAATTATATAAGGGAAGCCCAAGTTGATTATTGTGAAATCAAGCTTAGTTAAATTTTGATTCATAATTCCACTTAATAGTAGAATCCAAGTTAACCACAATTCATTAACTGTAGAACAGATCAGGCACGAAGGCAAATACATTCAATATGCTCATAAGTCATATCATAGAAACACATAGAAAAATCAATTCTTGATAAGGTAGGAAATCATGCATTTAGTCATAATATAAAATATACTCAGTATTCCACATTCACCTATGAAATTCAACAGAGTCACAACTTAACCATCAGTCCATTAAGTACTATCCAAGACTACTCCGTTAGTCTCGGATCATGGAGCCATTTACTAAACTCTTCCTAGAGTAGTAACTCATTCAATAACACAAAAGTCGATGGTAGTCAAAGACTTAAGCAACACTAGAGCGGTAATAACCCGTAAGGTCAAACCATACCGGTGAGTCTTAGATAACAACATGGTCATCCTAGCGACTTATACAAGTAGACTCCATGTATAGAGTACTAAGAAAGCCCCAATCCAAATCTTCTCATAAAATAGTCCTCAAATTATTTATTCAACAAGTAGGTGTTTTTACTCATTAAAGAATCAAGTAGGAATTCGACAAGAGAGAATTCAACCTGCCAAGTAGATACATCATTCTACAACATGATCTCAATTGTGCATTTGCTTCACACAATCACATAAACCACATAAGAACTCGATTGAGTCTTATAATCACTCATATCAAACATGTCCTTCAATCCATCCCAAAGTCACGTAAGCTAATATATTAGTCTAACGCACTACAACGTCATAGGGATTGAATGTGGAGTCGGTATTGTTCAATAACTCTCAAATTTCAACTCCGGTGAGTTTTACTAAAATTCAACCAAATAGAGCATTGATACTATATGCATAACATTGCTCTTTCCTAAGTTCTCCTTTCATTTAGAACTCGATAACTAGGCCGTTCATGATCTTAAACTAGCCTTAAACACAATCTCGAGTTTCAAACCCTAGTTTCGGTGATTTTGTTAAACCTTGAATTGAACCGAATTCTTTCACAAGAGTTATTCCCAAGCTCATTATAAACAACATTCATGCTTTATAAAATGTCAAAATCACAACTTCATAGAGAATTCATAAAATCCTACACATGTTTCAAAGGTTGAATTGGAGGATTTGTCTTCACAAAAGATGTTCATAATCATCAATAGAGCAACTATAATGAAGGGGTCATGTCATTTTATTGAACATGAAAATTTCAGGGATTTCTCAACGTACCTTAGTCCTAAGATTAATGGAGGAAAGGTTGATTAGAGCAAGGATTGTTGTAGAGAAGATCGAGAGCTTCGATTTGGCGGTCTCGGTTCGACGATCGGACCACCGGATCTCCGGGAAATGATCTCTCAAGTTGGTGTGACCTCCATGGACGAAATTTGGAGCTATGTCTCTGAATCTCTGGTTATGGATGAAAAAAATGGATGGAAGCGATGAATTTTTTGTTTATATACTTCCCAAGAAGTCCCTAATCCAAGTGAAGTGATTAAGAGGCTTTCTATTGGCTAAGGCATGAAGACCATTGATAGGCCATGATCCAAGGGTTCACAAGGGTCTTAGACAAGTCAACAAAGGTGGCTTTGAGCCACAATGGACGTCCAAGGGCCAAGGGTTCAAGAGTCAATAGCCAAATCCACTCAAAACTCACAAAACCAGATTCTGGAAAACAGACAGTCAATCTTGTAAAATCGACCAAAAATATCTCACACCTCCAAATGAGGTGATTATTGATTTTTATGAAACTAGACTCTTTAAACTATAGTTTAGAATTTTAAATTACTCAATTTGGACTTATATACATCAAAATATGGCTACTACAACTTCAAGTACAGAAGCTGATTTCCTGAAAACATAATTCTGGCACAGCCGTAAGTCAAGACCTAAATGAGGTACTTATACACCTTGGAAAAATACCATATTTTACAGAGAGTATCCTAACATATGTAGGTAAAACATACTAAAGTTTTAGAAAATTATATTTAGTAGATTGGTACCAAACTTTTCCCGAAGTTCGCCCAAAAACAGGACTGAATCTGTGAAGTGATATGTTGGTCATCTTATTTCCAAATGCAACAAATCTATGAACATTGATTGTGCAAGCATGGGAAATACTAGTACACTTGGTTTAGAACTCAAATGAACTTCTCGCAAGTTGAAAACACAAACAATACAAGCAACGAAGGCATTCCCGAGAAACCCTAAGGCTCAAACGAAGCAACAATGCTTCTAAACTCTCAACCAAGCATACAACAACTAAGATGAACATTGTAAATCTTATATGCAAGATACTAAGACTCCAATGAGACTTATTTAGGTGCTATCATGTTAAGACGAACACTCAACGCATTAACAACAAAGCATGCAACACGAGAAAGTCAAATACACGAAGGTTCGGGGTCTTACAAAGTAATCAACACCGGGCTCAGGCCATGATTTTCCTACGACACCACGTCCACGAAGACCTAAAGATGGAGTACCTCACGGTTAATGATCCACTCGTCTTTTGGGAAAGTTTGAACGAAAGATATGACCATTTGAAAACGGTCATTCTCCCAAAAGCACACTATGATTGGATTCATATCCGCCTACAAAATTTTAAAACCATCAATGAATATAGTTCTATAATGTATAAAATAACCTCACAGTTGAAATTATGTGGGGAAACCATCACTGAATATGATATGTTGGAGAAGACTTTCTCCACATTTCATGCCTCGAATATGCTCCTGCAGCAGCAATATCGAGAAAAGGGTTTTAAAAGGTACTCTGAATTGATCTCTTGCCTCCTTGTAGCTGAACAAAATAATGAGATTCTAATGAAAAATCATGAATCTCGACCAACTGGTTCAGCCCCATTGCCTGAAGGGAATGGGACTATGTATGATGAAAGGCAAGGGCGTGGGCGTGGTAGTGGTCGTGATCGTGGTCGTGGACGCGGTCGTGGTCGAGGCCAAGGAAATCATGAACAAGGCCGAGGTCATGGTCGAAATCAAGGCCGAGGAAGAGGCCGTGGAAGAAATAACTATCGTCGTCGTCATCATCATCCATATAATGATAATTCCTCTCGCCACCTGAAGTGGAACAGAGATGATGATAGAAACAACTCTTCGAGTAGGAAAAATGTGCGTCCAAACAATGAAGAAAGTTCATGTTTTAGGTGTGGCATGACAGGCCACTGGGCACGCACATGCCGAATGGCGAAACATCTAGTTGATCTTTATGAGAGATCACAAAAAGGGAAAAATGTTGAGACAAATTTCCTTGAAAATGATCCTGAAGATCTTCATTTTGATTTTGGTGATATGGCCAACGTCGACATGACCAATACCATTAGTGATGAGATTGGTCATGAACAATAAATTAACATAGGAATGAAGATATGGTTCGAGTTTGAGATAAAAGCTGTGGAAAAAGTAACATGTTGTTATGTAGGAACATTATCTATTTTTCCTATGTATACTAGCATGCTTACAATAAAGTTTATATATGTATTTTGCATTCAATGTGTTATCATATTTATTCATCTTATTTTTCTTTCTCTCATATTGAAATAGATCACAAATATGTTTGAATCCAAAATCCAAGGAGGAGATTTATGTCTTGCAGACAGCGCTACTACGCATACCATACTTAAAGATAAGAAATATTTTTCTTATCTCAAAGTTGACAAGGCTAATGTCAACACTATATCTGGTAATGCCAAAATAATTGAAGGATTTGGCAAAGCAATTTTCCTAATGCCTGGAGGCGCAAAATTTATGATAAATAATGCATCGTTCTCTCCTAAGTCTCAAAGAAATTTGTTAAGTTTCAAAGACATTCGTCTGAATGGATATCATATTGAGACTATGAAAAAGGGGAATGATGAATATCTTTGCATTACCTCAAACACTTCCGGAAGCAAGTGTATATTGGAAAAATTGTCATCTCTATCATCTGGATTGTATAGTACAATCATAAGAATATTTGAATCATATTCTACAGTAAACCTGAAGTTTACTGAAACATTTAAAGCTTGGCATGATCGATTGGGGCATCCCGGATCAATAATGATGCGGAGAATTATTGAGAATTCTAGTGGTCATCCATTGAAAAACCAGAAGATTTTTCAATCTAATGAACTCCATTGTGATGCTTGTTCTCAAGGAAAGTTGATAATTAGACCATCACCAACTAAAGTTGGATATGAATTACCATCGTTTTTGGAACGAATTCAGGGTGATATATGTGAACCTATCCATCCACCAAGTGGACCATTCCAATACTTTATGGTATTAATTGATGCTTCTAGCAAATGGTCGTACGTATGTCTATTATCAACTCGCAATACGGCATTTGCCAAGTTCCTTGCACAAATAATCAAACTGAGAGCACAATTCCCAGATTATATGATCAAGAAAGTTAGACTTGATAATGTTGGTGAATTTACATCTCAAGAATTCAATGATTATTGTATGGCAATAGGGATTGATGTTGAACATCCAGCAACTCATGTTCATACATAAAATGGTTTGGCTGAATCGTTGATCAAACGTATTCAACTCATTGCCAGACCATTAATGATGAGAACAAAGCTCCCTACTTTATGGGTCATCTTTGTTTACATGCATGACCGATTCGCCTCAGGCCAAGTGCATATCACAAGTACTCCCCAATACAGTTGGCATTCGGGCAAGAGCCGAATCTATCCCATCTAAGAGTTTTTGGTTGTGCGGTATATGTACCAATTGCTCCACCACAACGCACAAAGATGGGACCACAAAGGAGATTGGGAGTATATGTTGGGTATGAATCCCCTTCTATAATAAAATATCTTGAACCAAAAACGGGTGACGTTTTTACGGCACGCTTTGCCGATTGTCATTTTAATGAAGACAAGTTTCCACCTTTAGGTGAAGAGGGGAAACAAGTGGGAAGAGAGATCAAATGGTACACATCATTGTTATTGCACCTTGACCCTCCCACAAAGCAACGTGAACTGGAAGTTCAAAAGATCATACATTAGCAAATACAATGCATTTATGATACAAAGAGAGACAAAGTCACATGTATGCTATAAATGCTCGCCTCGAATTGAAATACCAAAAGGGCTACCAAATGATAAAATGGAAAATGAATCTAAGACACGGAACGCTACCAAAATTGGTTCAAAGGACAACCCATTGGTTCAAAGGATAAAAATCTCAAAAAGAAAGTGATTGAAAATCCCCAATCACATGAAAGTGTTCCAGAAGAAACACACGATCGTGAAATTGTTCCAGAAGAAACACACGATCATGCAAATCTAGTAAGCCCTGCAGGCAACGATAACCATGAGATTTCCATTAATTACATGTGTAATGAAAAAATATGGAATCGAGATGAAATGGAGAATATTGAAGATATATTCTCTTATTCGGTATCCTAAGAAATTAATGACGGAACTGAAGATCTCGAACCAAAATCTGTATCTGAATGTCAAAAAAGGCATGACAAGATCAAATGGATAGATGTTATGAAGGCTGAATTAAATTCGTTGAATAAACAAAAAGTATTTGGATCTATCGTTCTCACACCTAAAGCTTTGAAACCCATTGGATACATATGGATTTTTGTTCGAAAGCGAAATGAGAAAAATGAGATTGTGAGATACAAGGCTCGCCTTATTGCATAAGGTTTTTCTTAAAGGCCTGGGATTGATTATGAAGAAACGTATTCTCCTGTAATGGATGCTATTACGTTCAGATATCTAATCAGTTTATCGATTTCAAAAAATCTAGATATGCATCTCATGGATGTTGTAACGGCTTATTTATACGGGTCATTAGATGCTGATATCTATATGAGAATTCCTGATGGAATCAAGGTGCCTGAAGCACTGAGCTCAAAGCCCAAAGAGTTATGTGCAATCAAACTACATCGATCTCTGTATGGATTGAAACAATCCGGGCGCATGTGGTATAATTGCTTAAGTGAGCATTTGTTGAAAGACGGATATGTGAATGATCAATTATGTCCATGTGTCTTTATAAAGAATACGACAGTTGGATTTGCAATTATCGCTGTCTATGTAGATGATCTGAATATCATTGGAACTCCCAAGGAAATCCAAAAAGCAGTTGATTACCTAAAGGGAGAATTTGAAATAAAAGATCTTGGGCAGACCAAATACTGTCTTGGTTTACAAATAGAACACTTGCATAGTGGAAAATTTATACACCAATCAAATTACACAACAAGGGTTTTGAAGTGCTTTTATATGGATAAGGCAAACCCTCTCACTAGCTCCATGATTAATAGATCACTGAATGTTGAAAAAGATTCATTTCGTCCTTGTGAAAAGAATGAAGAAATACTTGGTCCTGAAGTACCATACTTAAGTGCTATTGGAGCTCTCATGTACCTTGCTAATTGTACCAGACCGGATATAGCATTTGTTACAAATCTATTAGCAAGATATAGTTCATCTCCATCACGGAGACACTGGAATGGTATCAAACACATATTTCGTTATCTTCAAGGGACGATCGATTTGAGATTATTTTATCCCAAAGAATCAAAGGATGAAATGGTTGGTTTTGCAGATGCGGGTTATTTGTCTGATCCTCATAAGGCCAGATCACAGACCGGCTATGTCTTCACGATGGGTGATACTGCAATTTCCTGGTGTTCTCAAAAGCTACATCGTCAAATCATGCTGAGATGATCGCACTTCATGAAGCCAGTCGAGAGTGTGTATGACTTCGATCTATGACTCAGCATATTCAAAATGCCAGTGGACTACCTCTCAACAAAGACCCGACATTATTATTTGAAGACAATGCTGCATGTGTTGCCCAAAGTAAAGAGGGATACATCAAAAGTGACAGGTCCAAACATATCCCCCCGAAGCTCTTTTTATACACTCAGGAACTTGAAAAGAAGAAAGAGGTCAGCATCTAATATGTTCGATCAAGTGATAATGCTACAGATTTATTTACGAAGGCACTTCCCACTACAAGTCTACAACCTTCAGAAAGCATGTTCACAATATTGGGATGCAAAACCTACGAGATTTACAAAGGTGATTTCTCTTGACCCTTGTCAATTCAAGGGGGAGTATATATGGTTGTACTCTTTTTCCCTTTATCATGGTTTTTTTTTTCCCACTGGGTTTTCCATGAAAAAGTTTTTAACGAGACAGTCCATGCACACAATTCAGATTCAAGTTGTGTACGTTTTTCCTTATGTCCGATTTTTTCCCTATTGGGTTTTTCGACTTAAAGGTTTTTAACGAGATACACTTAGCCAACTTACAATGATATGTTCAAGGGGGAGTGTTATGAAAGTCAATAGCCTATCTATAGGCATGTGAACATATTTGCATTGAATGATGCATTGCAAGGTTTTCGTTGTTTGTGTGCTGCTCGGTTATAAATACCAAGCAGCCTGTAGTTACATTGTACTACGAATCCTACTCTGAAGTCTGAATAAATCTCTCTCTCTCTCTCTCTCTTTCCCTCATACACTCATTGTTCTAATTTATGGTTACTTTATAACACAATGGTTGTTGTTTCTAGTGATAAAGATGATATATAAATCGGTTATCTTTATATATATATATATATATATATATATATATATATATATATATATATATATATATATATATATATATATATATATATATATAAAGGCAGAAGTACAGTCAAATATAGCAAGATCCCGCCAAAATGTTCTTGCCAAAAACATATCCTATTTTGTTGGCTAAAAATCGTCCCCTTTCACATCATATTTAACTTGGTAAAAGTGTCTATATTGTCTTGAGATATGAAGAGACTTGGTATTGACTGTACATGTTACTAGATACATTAAACTTTGAGAATGGAAGCTAAAACAATGTTTGGGCAAACAAAAATCACTTCCATTTATGTATATATATATGTCTTTAGTGTTATAATGTATTTTTTTTTTCGTGGGTTCCAAAAAAATTATGTTCTTTGTAAGTTTTTATTAGGAAAATTCTTTTATTATTTTAACCTTATTTTTCATTTAATTACCACACTCAGCTTCTATAATCTATACACATGCAGGAGCTCGCATGACGATAAATGAAAGCCTAGGTACACCTCTATCCTCCAAAAGGTTACTTGCAAGAAAAAAAAAACAATACATTTTGTTACTCTACAAGGAAGTGACTAAAATCAGTATCCCATAAAACCTACAAACCTCGCCAGTTGAGTAGGACATCAAGATGCACTCATGCACATATGTTTAAAAATAATTTACATATTATAACAATATTAATAATCAAATCATTTGTTTAAGGTATCAAACCGTGCTGGTATGAAAAGTCAATAAATAAAACAAATGTTGTGTATAAGTAATTTTTTTAGTATCTAAAATGTTTAGTCTTATAATGATATATATTTCTATTTATGCAATTCTCCTTAATTTTGTTTTTCTTCATTTTACTTTTGTATAATTTAATTGTAAAAAATATATATCGTGTGTTTAACGCACTGGTGTAAAAACTAGTGAATATCTAAAGTCTTATGTTGTATGTAAAAACGATACTTTTACTTAAAAACTGATAATTCTCCATCAAAAAGTATCACTTCTAACTTTTCTTGTTTTTCCTTAGGCAAAACCCTCCATTTGGCCACTCAACTTTTCAAAAACTTGCAATACGGCCACCGAAAGTTTAAAACTTGCAATGAGGCCACTATACATTAGTTAGGATGCAAGCGAACCCATTTTTTGGACGGCCGTTAAATTTGGCCGTTAAATTATGTCAATACCTATTTTACCCTTCTAAATACGATTTCTTGTCTGATATTAGAAATTTAAGGGGTCTAACTGAAAAAAAATAAATTACATTTGCTATTTGTATAAAGAGAATGGGTCAAATTATAATTAAAAAAATTAAACATCACTTGAGAGTTCGATTTCTTCATCTATCAAACCCAGATCAAACCAAAAAATCAAACCCAGGTCTGAATCTCTCTTTAGGTATCGATTTCTTCATCCTCAGTTTCCATGGTGGTCGGCGAGAAGACGGAGAGTTCAAAGAATCAACTTTAATCTGAGTGAAAATTTGGGGAAGAAAGAAGACAGAGAGTACGAGGGGCTTCAGATCTTCACACCCAGCGGCCTCCCTCCCACCTTTATCGATCTTCATAGCGCAAGCCAGCCTCCAGATCCGGCCTTCTCACCCGGCTCCTACCGAGTTCCTCGGTCTCAAGCCGCACCAACCCGATTCGATCTCCCTCGACTTCACACCCGGCCTCCCTCCCACCTTTATCGATCTTCATAGCCCGGCGAGCCACATCCGATCGGCCTTCTCACCCAGCTCCTACTGAGTTCTTCAGTCTCAAGCCGCACCAACCCCAGTTCGATCTCCCTCCGACTTCATACCCAGTGGCCTCCCTCCCACCTTTATCGATCTTCATAGCCGCCGGCAAAGCCACCTCCAGATCTGGCCTTCTCTCACCCAGCTCCTACCGAGTTCTTCAGTCTTAAGCCGCACCAACCCGAGTTCGATCTCCCTCCGACTTCACACCCAACGGCCTCCCTCCCACCTTTATCGATCTTTATAGCTGCCAGTTCTCTCTCTTCCCAGGCAATTCTCCATCTCCAGCCTCTTAGGATCCGTCATCTCCGTTCGTCTTAAACCTGAAATTAATAGTTTGAAGGCACCGAATCCACAGCCCCCCTCTCTATCTCTCTCTCCGTTACGTCTGAAAGTAAGGTAGATGGAGGGTTGAAGGAGGTGAACTTGAAATTTGAAAATGACATGTACAATATATTTTTTCATTAGACCCCTTTGGGTTTCTAATATCACATAAAGGGAATAATTGTTATTTAAAGGGGGGCAAAATAGGGATTTAACTCATATTTAACGGTGGAGCTAACGTCCATCCAAAATATGGGCACGCTTGCATCCTAACTAATGTATAGTGGCCCCATTGCAAGTTTTAAACTTTCGGTGGCCGCATTGTAAGTTTTTGAAAAGTTGGGTGGCCAAATGGAGGGTTTTGCCTTTTCCTTACAAAAAATGTCTTTTTTGTTGTTGCTTGTGTTTCATTTTGCTGAGTGAATTCGTAATGTGGTACTTTCTATATTAAAATTGACACATTTGCTTAAAAAATTGATAATTCTCCTTTAACACGTGTGACTTTATTGTTTCTGCCTCATTGTGCCGAGTGAATTTGTGAACACTTTCTCGGTAAAAATTGATATTTTTCCTTACGAATGTGTCACTTTTACTTTTCTAATACTTATTGGTTTAGATGAGTCATGCCAAATTCGTTAAACACAAAATAATGATGATATTTTCTAAATTTTTGCCAACCGTTTTATAAGTTTCAAAATTGGGATCAAACTAACTGGCCAATTTTACTAAAGTTCATGAACCATAACCAAACCATAGAGTTTATCAAGTCCATTTTTTACTGGTTTGGTCCCGCTTGGAAGAAAATATGGTCACCCCTAGTGGTTATACCTTTTTTGGAAAACAGTTATCTTGAAACATTTATTTAATACTAAGATTGTGCAAAGTGGAATATTTACTTAAGTATCACTCATCATACGACCCATAAATATTATACGTTTATTATGTAGAAGGGACAAATTATATCTACATTGTTCATATCCTTAAGTAAGATTTGTGTATCAAAATACTCGACTCCTCATCTAGAGTATGTAAGGATTCAAGTTCAAGGACAACGACAACAATAATTCCAAAGAGAATTGTTTATTACACTCACGTAATGATCCACATAACATTCTCATGTGAGTCAATCAAGTACGTTATTAACTTAACACACATCTATGTGTAGACTTATATTAACTATATGAATCTCAATACATACTAGTCTCAATGCATTATTATTGTCATTATTAACAATAATATTTGACTAGAGATATTTAATAATAACATATTTATTCTAAATTATTAATATGCATTAATATGAATAAATAAACAATATATAATAACAATTTTCTTAGTAAATACTAAATAATGATAGATTATACAATAGATTTACCTTTAGGACATACACCACCACTAATTTCCATTCCTAAGTAAAAAAAACATAATTGAAAAAACAATAAATAAATAACAATTAGTAAGAACTAGCTTTTAAAATCATATACAACTAACTTCTCGTCCTAAGCAAATAAAAACTTGTTCTAAAAATATTTTTTACACATAAAACAAAAGTACGTATTAAAACCCAGACCTTTGGCTAACCCTCGGTCCTGGTCCTTCACATGAATGCCCGTCAACCCTCCTTTGTGATGGACGATCAGTTTAATCGACCTCCACTTTTTATTTAGGTTTAAATCATAATTTCATCATCCTACTTTGATGAATTATTCATTAAGATCACTCTACTTTTTTTTTTTTCTCATTTTAGTCAGTACACTTGGATTTTAAAACCAATAAGCTCACTCAAACAATTTCCATCCATTATGTTGGATGGAAATTATCAAAAAGACTAAATCACCCTCACTTGAGAGAAAAATATACAAACTCAACTTTCATTCTCTCTCCTTTTTTAATAAAAAATAAAATAGAGAGACTTGTCTTCATCTTCAGTTGAAAAGAAAAGCCCTGTAATCAAATTCAAGTAAACAGACCAATCTCCAAATCTACGCCAACTCATCGACATCACCCCCTCGCCGCCATTGTCGTTTCTCCAAAGCCTTAACAAATCAACTACCCTAAAGTCACCCTCAACATAAGACTCAACCAATTCGTCTTCTACTGCCTATCTCCAAAACTCTCTCGTCATCTTTTGTGGATCCATCGGAGCTAGCGCCGACGCCATTTGACCACGAAAATTGCAGATCTCAACATGCCAAACGACGTCATTAGAGATGAATTGGAGAGATATAGAGAAAGAGATAAATTAAAATTAGTAGAGAGATGTTGCTATTGATAGGCGATTTGGGGGAAATCAAAATTTCAGGTCTTGTTGGCTTCAGGAGGGGATTGATTTTGGCGATTTGCGGTTCTGTTGCCATTCCTTTTTACTTTTGTGGTGATCTTCGGTTTCAGTCTTTGCCTCTGCTTTGTATTTCATGGTATAACTAGGTCCAATGTTTCTTGATCTTCTAGCAAACCCAGCTCAATTTTGAGAATTCTAGCATGTGGGTTTGTGTAATGTAATGTTACCTTTTATGCCCTTTCTTTTGTGCGTATATTGACTTTGTAGTAGACTTTTTTTTGAACTTCTTGATAATTTTTTATCTGCAAATTGAAAGGAGTGTTGATATTCCATCTGGGTATTGAATTAAAGTAATTTAATTTATTTTATTTTGATGGACGGTTATTCAAGAATGGATGGGGTGTATTTTTAGTTACTGGATTTGATTCCAAAAGAAATAGAATGGTTTGTCAAAAGAGAGGGTACTTCCATTAATTGAGTTTTCTGAGGACAAGGAGCTTTAGCAAAGGTAGGACTCCATATGTCGACGGTTGCCATAGCACGTGCAAATGAGGGTATTTTTGGGTTTTTGTAAAAGTTTTAAACTTATCATCCAAATATTTTAACAGAGTGATGAACGTGATATTTTGTTTTAGTAGAATGACTGAAATGAGAAGAAAAAAAAAGTAGAGTGAGTTTAATGAATAATTCATCAAAGTATGGTGATGAAATTTTGATTTAAGCCTTTTATTTAGTGCTTGTTTTTTGAGCGTAGGCGTTTTGATCAAAAACGCTGCAAAAACGTGCAAAAAACTTTCAACTCTTTAAAAGTTTCAAGTGCTTTTTCTTAAAATAATTTTTAAACGCGCTTATAAAAATATCGTTTTGAAAAGGCTAATTTTTCAAAGCGCTTATAAAAATAAAATTGAAAAAGCGTGAAAAAGGCCGCGTTTCAAGCCAAAAGCACCAAACGAGCCCTACACAAAAAACAATTTTGCACCAAACGTAGCAAACTCGACTTTTGGACCAACGGCCTTCACATAGGAATATTGCCCGAATCGGCTGACCCTTTTTTGCGACACACAACCGACCTCCATATGTCTTATTTATTACGTTTTTAGCCAAAAATAAAAGATCATTTCAGTTTAAAAATTACCATAAAATATTCATCTTCTTGAACCCGATCATTGTAATTAACATCCATAGTTGAGTAAGATAGATCTCAAGATTTTGAAACAAAGAGAAAAGGAGAAGAGACCCTAGGGAGAGTTTGGAAAGTATATATAGAGAGAATTTCGAAAATAATTTCTAAGAAAAGAAATTAAACTCTTTCTACCTGCAGACTGCAGTTGGTCGCATAGTCAAATTTAATATATGTGTTATAGGTAGACATGTACAAAAGGTTCAAGGTTCATGGTTTCGAACCGTGAGTGAACCGAACTAGAATCGTCTTCAAGTGAACCAGAACTAGATGTTCACCGATTCACTAAAGGTTCGTGCATTTAGGATTTGGGTGAACCGACGGTTTGGAACCGGATTCTAGAACCGTGAATCGGCGGTTCACGGTTCTAACGGTAATTTTGAAAAAAATGGCTCTTTTTTGAAATGGACGGCCCAGATGAAAGGAAGAGGATGGCCCAAATGCATTGTGTTGGTTGAATTGTATTATTACCATTTTTTTGATGTTTTTTTATGAATTTTTTTGTTTTTGTTTTTTCCTAACCTATAAATACTCTCACTTCATATATAATTTTTTTCTCACTTCTAATCCTCCAATTCTCTCAAAACTCTTCATTTCTCAATTCTCCAAGTCATCAAATATCAATTTATTACTCTCCAATTATTTAGTAAATTTACTAATTATTTTTTATTAACTATTGTTTATTTATTAAATTATATTAATAACTACTCTCCAATATTTATTAAGTACTATAAATTATATTAATTATTTTTTAATTATATATATTATTATTAAGTACTATTATTTTCGTTATTAGTTATTAACTTTAATATTAAAGTACTTTAATATTTTTTTAATATCATACTTACTAGTTATTAACTTTAATATTATACTTACTAGTTATTGAATTATTGTTAATTACTACTTTTAAAATTAATTATTAATTTATACTATTAACTATATTTTATTACGTTATATTATTACTTTATTACAAAAAAAAATGTCTTCTTCTCGATCCGGCGTGAACAAGGGAAAATGTAAAGCTTCCCAAGGACCTCAAATCCCCAAGTAGAGAAGAGTTGGTCCCGAAAATACTTTTTGGAAAAATTTAGACACGCCAATTAGTTTAAATTTTAGCTATGACGAATATGATGTTAACAATCCAATGGGTGATGAGATGGTTAATCGCCACACCTTTGAAACTCATCCTCCTACTCAAAGAGTATCACTCAAACCGAAGGCCAAGGTGGAACAACAGAGGTTGATTTCAAGGTGGAACAACAACAAGAGGTCGAACAATGAGACAATCCGATATATTCATGTTGCATTATACAAAAATGCATCTTAAATGTAAGAATCATTGCTAGAAACCGTGCCTGGCTGACGGAGAATTTTTCACGTCGGTGATAAAACGAGAAATTGAGCATCGGCGGCGGAATTTTACATCGTGAAGGTCTGCTGGCGGCAACGGAATCGGCGACATAATTGACCATCAACGGCGGAATTGAACATAAGCGGACCGAAATTTGTCGGTGGCGAATTTCAAAATCGTGAAATTAAATCGAAAACTTTCAACGGAGAAAATTCGTCGCGAGCTATTCATAATTTAATTTCAGTTTATTTTCAACGATGGAAAATTCCGTCGCTAAAGTTCACCTTTAGCGACGGAAAATTTCGTCGCTGAAAATAAATTAGAAATTAAATTATAATTAATATAAAATATCAATAATATTTGAAATTAAATTAAAATAATATTTGAAATGTTAATTTAATAATATAATATCAATAATTAAAATGATTAGCATCAATATAATTACAAAAATTAAAACATTCACATTACAACTTAACAACTTAACTTAGCGTAACGTAACGTTAAACTTAAATTGAAATTAAATTAAAATAATATTTGAAATGTTAATTTAATAATATAATATCAATAATTAAAATGATTAGCATCAATATAATTACAAAAATTAAAAAATTCACATTACAACTTAACTTAACGTAACTTAACGTAATGTAACGTTAACTTAAATTGAAATTAAATTAAAATAATATTTGAAATGTTAATTTAATAATATAATATCAATAATTAAAATCATTAGCATCAATATAATTACAAAAATTAAAACATTCACATTACAACTTAACTTAACGTAACATAACGTAGCTTAACTTAACAGCAACAGCTTAACGTAGCAGCAACGTAGCGTGGCGTGGCGTAAGCGTGTAATGTAATATGGCAATCGTATCGTAATTAACATGGCGTGGCGCAACGTAACAGTAACGCAACTTAGCAGCAACTTAACTTGGCAGCAGCAGCAGCGTTAACGTGGCAAGCAACAGCAACTTAAGCGTAGCGTGGCAACATGGCGTGGCAGCAACCCAGCACATAACTAACAGCGTGGCATTGGCGTAACAGCAGCGTGGCAACTTAACGAGCTTAACAGCAACAGTAACATAACTTAAAGCTTAGCGTGGCGTGGCAAGCAACTTAGCGTGGCGTGGCAACTTAACCAGCAAGCAACTTAAGCCTTAAGCAACCCAGCGGCTTAAGCAGCAGCAGCAGCAGCAAGCAGCAGCAGCAGCAGCAACGTGGCGTAACTTAAGCGAAAGCAGCTTAGCGTGGCGTGGCTTGCTAAGCGTGTGTAACTTAAGCGACAGCAGCAGCTTGGCAAGCAACTTAACTTTAACCTAGCAAGCTTAGCGTGGCGTAACTGGCAACCCAACTTAAAGCGCGTGGCTTAACCTTAACTTAACAGCTTAACGTGGCAACTTGGCAACTTGGCGAAACGTAACGTGGCTTAACTTAACATAACATAACTTAACTTAACGCGTAACTTAACATGAAAACACGCTACGCCTATTGGCGAAATCGTATAATGGACTGATGGACCATTATAACATGAAAACAGCGGCTATTGGGCGAAATGGTATAATGGAGTATGATGGACCATTATAACATGAAAACAAATTACGCCTATTAATGGCGAAATGTTATAATGGACTACGATGGACAATTAAAACATGAAAACAGCTACGCCTATTGGCGAAATGGTATAATGGATACGATGGACCATTATAACATGAAAACAAGTTACGCCTATTAATGGCGAAATGTTATAATGGACTACGATGGATCATTAAAACATGAAAACACGTTACGCCTATTGACGAAATGGTATAATGGAGTACGATGGACCATTATAACATATGAAACACGATACGTCTATTAGCGAAAATGGTATAATGGACGATAACCATTATAACATGAAAACACGCTACGCCTATTGGGGAAATGTTATAATGGAGTACAATGAACCATTATAACATGAAAACCACGATATGCCTATTGGCAAAATGTTAATAACTTAACGTAAGCAAGCGTAACTTAACAAGCAACAGCAACAGCAGCAACTTAAGCACTTGGCGCTTGGCAACTTAAGCTTAACTTAAGCGTGGCGTGGCAACTTAGTAACAGCAACTTAAGCTTAACCTTAAACAGCAGCAGCAGCAGCACTTAGCGTAACAGCAGCAGCAACAACTTAGCGTAGCAACTTAAGCAACTAGCGTGGCGTGGCTTACGTAACTTAAGCGTGACAACAGCGTAACAGCAACTTGAAGCGAAACTTAACAGCGTAACAGCAGCGTGGCGTGGCTTAACTTGGCGTGGCTTGTAACAACAGCAAACGTGGCAACCCAAGACAGCAACGTGGCGGGCACCAACATAACATAGCGTAACGGCAAGCAGCAACATAACATAACATAGCAGCAGCAACTTAGCGTGATATGGCGTGGCGTGGCAAGCTTAACGTAATGTCATAACTTTAACGTAACTAAGCTTGGCAATTTAGCTTAAGCGTGGCGTAACTTAGCAAGCTTAGCGTGTAACTTAACTTAAGCAGCAACTTAGCGTGGCAGCATAACTTAAGCGTAATGGTCCATAACTTAACTTAATTTAACCTTAACATATCGTAGCGTGGCAAACGCGTGGCAACGTAACTTAACTTAACGTAACTTAACATGAAAACCCAATCGGATCAAATATTTGTTGACGACAAAGCATCAATTCGTTTAGCGAGTTTCCCTAATTTTAAATTCTGAAAATATTTAGCGTCGAAAAATTCCGTTGCTGAAATTAAATTGAAATTAAATTATGAAAATATTTAGCAACGGAATGTGCTAAAGACATGCAACACAGTAAATTTATTATTTGTTTTGAAATATTTGTTTTTGTAAATAAATAATGTTTTGAAATATTTGTTTTTGTAAAATCCCTTTGTAAATTTAAAATAAATAATTTTTTGAAATATTTGTGTTTTTGTAAAATACCTTTGTATATATATATATATATATAGGAAATATTATAATCATTTTAATGAATGATCATTTTATTATTAAATTAATATTTGAAATGTTAATTTAATAATATAATATCAATAATTAAAATGATTAGCATCAATATAATTACAAAAATTAAAATATTCACATTACAACTTAACTTCACTTAACTTAACGTAACGTAACGTAACGTAACATAACTTAACTTAACGTGACGTAACTTAATGCAACCTAACGTAACTTAAAAATAATTTTGAATATTGTTTTTAATTTTTTACTTAAAAATAATTGTGGTAGTTAATATTTTGATTTTAAAAATAAATTGGATTTGGTAATTTAATAATATTATATTATAAAATATAATAATATTTAACTAGTTTTACACCCGTGTGTAGAACGCGCTCACACTTTGTTTTATTAAATTAAATTCAAGCAAAATAGAAACTATAAATTGAAAATATAAATTTAGAAAATATTCAAATAAAATTGTTTTGTCTATTTAATAAAATAAATTCAAGTAAAACAAATATATTCAAATACACTTTTTTTTGGAAACATGTTATTTCACTCTCCTGCTCTCCTCTCCCGCCCTCAGGTTTTCCCCCAAATTCCCTCCACATATATAGGTTTTCCCAAAATTTCAAACACTCTCTCATTCTAAACTCACGGCACTCACACCCTGTCCTCTCTCATCGCACGACCTCTCCCAAGCCGCCGCACCAGCATCACCCACAATCGACGAATCCCTTCATCTTCTTCCATCCGGCATTCACCTCTCATCTCTCCCTTGTTCAAACAGACCGGCGAATCCCTTCATCTTCTTTCATCCCGACTTCATCCCCGGTTTCCCCCAAATTAACCCACCGTACCCCTCTGCTCCATCTCTCTTTCGTGCCTCATCCCCGATTTCACCCACTCTCTTCTTCTCCGGCGAATCTTCTTCAGTCGCTTCTTCTCCGGCCAGTTCAGTCGCCGTCTTTGCCAAATCCACCACAGCAGCCGTCTTCGCCCATCCATATCTAGCCGTCGTTGCTAGGGTTGTTACGAAATAACTTATGTGAGCAACTCTCTCTCTCTCTCATTTTATTACCTTCTGTCTCTCTCCTTCTCTCTTGAATCTCTCTTTTAAGATTCATGTTTTTGGGGTAATTAGTTACGGTTTTAAGAGACTTTATTTCTATTTTGGTGATTCATGTTTTAAGATTCATGTTTTTGGCTCGCGGTGATTCTCCCAAAGGACTTGGCTTTGGTTTGCAGCTTCCCCTGCTTCGACCAAGTTTGAGGAATCGTTTGATTTTATCATTCGCTGCGCACGAAGAATTGGTAGGCTTAATTTGAGCAGAATGTTATTAACTTTTGCTTATATTGAGGTTTTTTTTTCTTTCTATAATTTTGAATTGTTTATTTCATCGCGGAAAGATTGAATATTTACATGTTGGCTAAATGTGCCTTTGGGAACACTCTAAAGTAGCTAATTTTAGAATGTTTTGGCATTGGGGTTTTACCACATTGTGGTTCGAATTATTAACATTCTTGAAAAAAAAAACATTGTATTAAGAAATTTCTAGAGGAATATGCTTAATGTGCTATAAGTGCATCAGGCTGACGTGTGGAGGTAACACTTGAGCATCCATTTTAGAAACTTTTTGCATTGGAAGTCACCCTAATAGCAATGGAATGCATAACAATTGTGATGTAAATGAAATCTTTTTACAGTTTAAGGTGATAATGATACTGAAAACGTGAGCTTTGGGTGCATGTTAGCTTTTCCTAATATTAAGTATTCCTTCCGTGCCAAAAATAGATTGTCGCCTATTGAGGACCAACATTTTGATGTTGTGATTTTTTTAATTGGAAATGGGGGTCCCATTTTCCATGAAGTTACCACATTACCCATGCTATCTATCATCTCTCAAACTGACTTGCAATACTTTAGTGTAGACACTATGGGTGTTTAGGCTAAAATACAACTTCCTTAATATTTACCCTCTTTAGGATTAGGAGTATATACTTTTGTATGAAACTTTAGAATACCATCATATGTTTGAAACGAAAGAAAAATGCTGGAAAGATATGGAGATTTGAAGCTTAAATTTTAGAAATGGGAGTTTTTTTTTTTTTTTTTGGGTGGGGGGAAACAAACCAAAATATAAAAATGTGTACAGTACAATCATGTTATTGTACGGTGCAAGACTTTATTGTGTGTTGTGAATAATTTCTGTTTGTGATTTCTGTATATGTAGCATCAGTCTTTCCTGCATACCAAGATTGCTGCTTTAATTATAACTAACTATTGACTCTGCAAGTTAATTTATATTTTAAGTTGGAAAATCATGCTTATGTATGTTCTGTGTTTGCAGTGCCTTTTGTCATGTTTTCAAATTAAGCAAGCTGCATCTAAATGTTGAGCTAGATGAGAGGTATGTTTATACCTTACAGTTCAATGATCGTTTCACAATAGTAGAAGACTTTGTTTGCAAATCCTAGTTATGTTCTTTGTTATCAAAGTTATTAGGGAGTAAGAGCTATGCCTTTTCACCTCTCATTCACCTCAGATGGGGATAACACTGCCCTGCACATAATTCTTGATATAGGAAAAGTTACTGGGAGATACTCCCTCTCATTTACTTAAAGAGGGCAATTCTATATCTAAAAAACATGGGCATATATCAAATTGTTATCGTGTACTTTTAAGGGCAGCAGGAAATGACGTTGGTCTGCATATGAACCAAATGTACATTTGGTTTATATATCTACGGTTGGTCTGATAGAGTTATCTTATAGCTTATCTACGTCATGTCAAGGATCTAGGTATCTTAGGTGTCAATTTATGGATTCTTCTACTTTCTATACATCAGAATTTTGCTTTATCTGATGTTGTGATAGAGAGGGATAGAGAGATTGATTGGTTTATTTGTATTGATGAGCATTACTTTTACTTGATCATGAACCATTTACATGGCTTCATTCTTCTAACAAAGAGCAGCCAATGCATTCTCCTACATGACTAAGAAAATCCATTCTCCTTTCACTTGTAGAGCAGTTAATGCAATCAAAGCATGCATATCAATATAAACCATTGATTCTAGAGATCCACTCCCTCCGTTCCATGGAAAAAAGTATACCGTCTATTTTAAATGTGTACCAAAAAAGGTCATGTTTCTAAATTTAAGCTGTAAATTGTTGATCGTAGGCAAAGATTTCATGTTGCTATGTCTTTTTGTTCCAGCATCATGCTATTAGCCAACCCTAACCCTAACCCTAAACCTTAAACCTTAAACCTTAAACCTAAAACCTAAAACCTAAACCTAAATGTAAACCTAATTCGTAACACTAACCTTAAACCTAAACCATAACACTAACCCTAAACTTAAACCTAACCCCAACCATACCCCCAACCCCACCCCCACCCCAACCCCATCCCCAACCCCTTCCCAACCCCACCCTAAACCCCAACCCTAACCCTAATCCTAACCTAAAACCTAAACCTAAACCTAAACCATAAACCTAATTCGTAACACTAACCTTAAACCTAAACCATAACACTAACCCTAAACTTAACCCTAAACCTAAACCTAAACCCAACCCCACCCCCAACCCCAACCCCAACCCTAAACCCAACCCTATAACATAAACCTTAAACCTAAAACCTAAACCTAAACCATAAACCATAACACTAAACCTAAACCATAAACCTAATTTGGTTCATTTTTGTTTTATATAAAATTTATTAACCTTTAAGTTAATTCGTTATTGTATAAATATACTTGGCAGGTTTGTAGGTGCATACCCTACGCCCGACAAATGGATTGGGGAGTATTGGCGGCGTCGAGTACTCCGTGAGATTTGACCCTCGTTTAAAAAGTTGCCCAACGAGGAGAATGACAATATTTGGGAGGCCTTCAAGGTAATGTCTTAATATTTTTTTATTTTTATTAAATGTTAGTTTGTAATTAAAATGTTATAATTCTATTTTTATACATGGGAGGAGGTCTATGAGGAGACCACGATGCGTATGGTACGTATGGTACGTATGCTAGTGTAAATTTAGTGTATTAATGTTTAAACATCGATTTAAGTACGTTTGTTAGCTGGGTAGCCATGTTGATGCTATGAAATCCATGGTTGTAGTTTAATTGACTTTGAAACCAAAAAAGATAATTGTATGTACGTTTGGGGGGTGTTAGTGTAAATAGTAAGAAATAAAGGGGTGTTAGTGTAAATTTAGTGTATTAATGCTTAAACATCGATTTATATACGTTTGTTAGCTGGGTAGCCATGTTGATGTTATGAAATCCATGGTTTTAGTTTAATCGACTTTGAAAGAAAAGAAGAAAACTATATGTACGTTGGGGGGTGTTAGTGTAAATTTAATGTATTAATGCTTAAACATCAATTTATGTACGTTTGTTAGCTTGGTAGCCATGTTGATGCTATAAAATCCATGGTTGTAGTTTAATTGATTTGAAACAAAAAAAAATTGTATGTACGTTGAGGGGTGTTAGTGTAAATGGTAAGAAATAAATGGGTGTTAGTGTAAATTTAGTGTATTAATGCTTAAACATCGATTTATGTACGTTTGTTAGTTGGGTAGCCATGTTGATGCTATGAAATCCATGGTTGTAGTTTAATTGACTTTGAAACCAAAAAAGATAATTGTATGTACGTTGAGGGGTGTTAGTGTAAATGGTAAGAATTAAAGGGGTGTTAGTATAAATTTAGTGTATTAATGCTTAAACATCGGTTTATGTACGTTTGTTAGATGGGTAGCCATGTTGATGCTATGAAATCCATGGTTTTAGTTTACTTGATTTTGAAACCGAACAACATAACTGTATGTATGTTGGGGGACTTTGAAATCGAACGTGCTTACTTTCAAGCAACATTCATTCTATTTCTTCTCTTTCCATTCCTCTGGTTTAATACTCATATTGGGGGTGGGGGAAATAGGGTTGGACCCTTTTTGTTATTATTATTAACTAATTGATTTTGGATAACTTGTATATGTTTAGGTTCATCCAGCAAAAAAAGCAAAGAAATGATGATTATGCCATAAATGTATTCCTATGGTAAGCTTCTAAAGCTTCTTGTTTGATCATATGAAAACAATGACTTACTTTTTTTTGTTGATTTTAATCAAAATAGTAATTTTACTTGGACATGTTTTCTAGCTGATTGCCGTGAAGATGAAGTTTTTCTTGATCCTCATGTCGTAGGATTTTTTTAATTTTATTTTTAGGTTTTTTTATTAGATATGGTTTACATGGATTGGTACAAGTTTAAATTTCCAAGTTAACTCTAGAAACAAGTTTTTGGTATTAATTGTTATATATAATTTACATGGATTTTTGTAATAACATTTACAGTTTGATGTTTTAAATTGGTTTTATATTATTGTTTATTTTGTATCTTCAGTTTTGTATTAATTGTTATATTATCAGGTACAAAAATTTATAATAATAGTATTTTTGGGTTTTTTTTTAAAATTTTTAACATTATTAGCGATGTAATTTTCCGTCGCTGAAATTCAAATTTAATTAATTTTTAAAAGCCTTTAGCGACGAAATTTTTTGTCGCTGAAATTCAAATTTAATTAATTTTTAAAAGCCTTTAGCGACGGAATTTTCCGTCGCTGAAATTCAAATTTAATTAATTTTTAAACGCCTTTAGCGACAGAATTTTTCGTCATTGAAATTCAAAGTTAATTAATTTTTAAAAGCCTTCGCTAAAATTCAAATTTAATTAATTTTTAAAAGCCTTTAGCGACGGAATTTTCCGTCGCTGAAATTAAATTTTGATTATTTTTTAAAAGCCTTTAGCGATGGAAATTTCTGTCACTGATATTAACCTTTAGCGACGGAAATCGGTTCGTTGGATATCAGCGACGGACCACCGACGGAAAAAATTCTGTCGCTGGGGAGCCATTAGCGACGGAATATTGCCTTTAGCGACGGAAAATTCCGTCACTAAAGGTCATTTTTTTAGTAGTGAATTTCCTAATCACACACAACTATTTCAACACCCCATTTAGCTTCAAAACTGGAAATGGATACGACACATATAAGAAACATATAATGAACAAGCATCCCGACAAGATGAGAATGGAAAAAGGTCAAACATAAATCACGGGAGTTGCGGGTTCATCTCAACAAGATACGTCTTCTCTATTTAAATTTACCGAAGGTATGCATAGAAAACAAATGATAAATTTGATTTATACTAAAGGCCTAGCGTTTAATTTTGCAAATGATGTTTTATAGGCAAATTTTACATAATTGTCATTGAATCCTGCCGCTAAAGAAATTAATAGAACTATGGTTACTGGTGACACAAAAATTGCTTACCTAGAAGGAAAAAAAGACATTAATTACTATGTTTATAAATTTATTGCAAAAGTTTCAATATGTGTAGATATTTGGAGTGATAAATGGCAACGACATGATTATATAACACTTACATGTCATTGGATTGATAACTCATGGACAATACAAAAACGAGTAATTAGATTTAAAGACTTTGATACTGTACATAATGCTCGTAATATTTATGTAAAAATTATGGATGTTTTAAAAGAATATGGTTTAGATAAAAAAATATTTTCAATTGGATTTGATAATACTTCAAATAATACTGCTACTTTACCTGAACTCATTTCATCTTGTCAACCATCAATTGATGGTAAATTTTTTTTTATGTTAGATGCATATGTCATATTTTAAACTTGTGTGTGCAAGATGGTTTGACCACTTTACGTGATGAAGTTAAACTAATTAGGAACATAATATCAGTTTTAACAAGATAACATAATATTTAAAAAAATAGACTAAATTTTGTAGACCACAAAATATGGAACCTAAATCATTTCATTTAGATGTTCCAAATCGATGGAATTCCACCTATAAAATATTATATGAATCTTATCAACATCAAGAACAATTATGTGCATTTTTTCAATCGATAGATTACACTCTTCCAATATTTCCTCATCAATGGGATGTTTGTGAAAATTTAAAGATGATTTTGAAAGTTTTTAACGACGCTACCGAACAATTATCTGGTTCTTATTATCCTACTTCCATATTAGTTTTAGAACATTGTCCTAAAATTAGTTATATATTAAAATATTTTAAAGATTACCCAATTTTAGGTGAATGTATTGCTAATATGAGAATAAAGTGGCTAAAATATTTTTTAAACATTCCACCATTATTTTTAGTAGCTAAAATATTAGATCCTAGAATAGGACAAGATGGTTTAGAAGCAATGCTAACATATTATTATGATAATTTATTCCTCGATGACATTGACTTATTTTCAACTGACCCTATTCCAAATTCAACAAATATTTCGATTGAAGTTAAAAATATTTTATATGCACTTTTTAAAGAATATAACGCAAATTATGGTACTAATATTAGTAATGAAAATATAGGTACTACTAGTAGTAGTCAACTTAGTGATGACCCTTTTTCTTGAGTAGATAATTTTATCAATACAAGAACTCAAAAATGAGTACGAGACGATGGACATACATTAGAACTTGATTTATATTTATCAACTAATTTCGGTCCTATAAGTTTTTTGATATTTTAAAGTGGTGGCGAGAATGACCTAAAATTATCCAACTCTATCGTTAATTGCGAAGGAGGTCCTAGCTGCTCATGCCTCAACCGTCACCGTTAAATATGCATTTAGCGTGTTCGGTTACGTTTTGGATGAAAGAAGATCTCAATTGACCCCAAGAAATTTAGAATTTTAATTTTTGGTGGGCGATTGTGTTAAAGCAATAGTTTGAACACAAGACAATGTAGTTACTTCCGAGGAGGAGGATGACTTTGATGAGGATACAACGATCGGGAGCGATTTAACAATGCCGCTCGTTTCGCTAAGTTAATTATAATATTTAGATTATAATTTTTAATTTATAGATTCTAAATAATAATTTTTAGATTAGATTTTTTTATTTATTGAAAAACATTGTAACTTAGAGATAAGGTTCCTTTGTTTTAGTTCATTGGTTGTCCCCTTCATTGTAATTTTTTATTATATTAATAAAATTGGTCAGGGTACCGTCCTTGTTTTTTTTTACAAAATATTGTTGATATTTTACAAATTTTAAATGTTTACACAAAGTTAAAATAATGACTTTTTGTTTCTTTTAAAAATATAAAAAATATTTAAAGATAATTTTTTTAATAATGTTTAAACATAGTTTTTTAAAAAATAAAAAGAAAATGTTTTTAAAAAAATTAAATTTGGTGAACTATCAAAATCGAACCGTGCCGGTTCACGGTTCGAACCAGATTCACCGTTTTTCCTTCCAAAAGCCGATTCCAAAATCGTGAACCAAAACCGAAACGTATGTGCATATCTAGTCTATATATATATAAAAGCTAGGTAGTCTAAAAGAAGTAAAATCCCGCCAAAATGCACTTGCTAAAAAATGAAAGTCATCTTTAAGTATTACTATTATATAGTAGTTAGCATGCATTGGGAACACAAATCTGATTAATTGATTACACAATTCTCAAGATTTATTGAAAATGTACAAATATGCACATATTGTAGAAAATACCAAGTTTCTATGTAGTAGTATTTAATATGGGTAGTCACCCATGTGAAAATCTGTTAATACAAATCTCTTTTGGTACATACTTAATTTATTGATTAATTAAAATAAGCAAATAACACTGGAATAAGAACAACTGTGCTATAAAAAACATATTCATTGAATACTTGTGATTACAAAATAAAATTTAATCACAATTAATTATAAAAAGTTTGCTATGAAAATCTTCATATATGACTTATCTGTATTTGAAACTTATGTCTCTTTCATCGTATTCGAAATTATAATATCAAAACAAAATTTATTTTTGCAAGTAACCACAATTAATTATAACTTATTGGTAAATCATATGAATATATACGATTAAATTATAGTAGTAGATACCAACCACAAATTTCAAATATTTAATAAATCTATATGTTATATAGAGAAGAATATACATCTGAATTACTATTTATATTACTTAAGATCCTAAATTTTAATAACAAAAAATATTAATTATTAAACTCTATAAAATTATGAACGAGAAAATGATTTAAACAATTCATAAAATATCTATATATACATAAAGCCTAGGTAGTCTAAAAATAGTAATTTCCCGCCAAAATTTACATTCCTAAAATAGTAACCCCTATTTATAACAAACATTTAATGAATCATATAATTAAATAATACAAATTCAAATATTTTATAACTCCTTGAAACTAGAGCCTAGAAATTAGAATCACTGCATTTATTGTTTTGTTATCCAAACACAACATTTTATGTAAACAACCGTTAGTTTTCCATTGTTGCCAAATTAACTCAGAAAAATCATGGATGACTAACCCATATATATATGTGTGTGATTTTTTTGTCTACTTCACCATATTGAATATTATTAAAACAAATACTTTTAACGAAATCACAAAAACTCACAACTTATTATAACTAAATAAAATATATAAATACTCTTTTGTCTATTTCATCATATCAAAGTTCTTAAAAGAAATATTATGAACAAAATTACAAATACTGATTATTAATATTAAATATATGACTGACCAACAAAAATATGTAGATTTAAAATTTTGTTGTCCATTTCATCATATTCAAAATTTAAAAAACATCAAAACTTCATCTAAAACACGAATGCACATGATTAATTATAAATGACTGACAGATCTAAAAAAATATCGATTTGAAATAAATAAAATTGAACAAATATTTCAAGTAACAAGAACTATATAATAATAAATAACAAAATGAAACAAACAATATTGCAACATGTTTTTTCCTCTAACAAAGAGGAAATGTTTCGCCAGTACAAAGTTACCTCTCTTTTAAAGAAAAAATGAACCGACCATTGCTGTGTTCGGAAAGTATTCGGATTTACATCAAATTGTAGAGTGTCAAAGTATTCTCACTTGGAAAGCTATCTTGATGATCCCCCTTCATAGAGTTCTATATTTTCGAGGATAGAGAATGAGAAGAGGGATAATGAGTAAAGAGAGTGAAGAAGAAAAACTAAAATAGGAGTTGGTTTCATAAGTTGGGTTAATAGTTTGTTTTTTTCTTCGGTAAGAGGGCAAGGTTGCTGGAAATCTGGAATAGATATCATGACAAGAGGTAGCGAGACCCAAGACAAGAGTTTTTAATATATATAAATATATATATATACTCTAAAATGATGTCGTTTTATTTTTCGTGAGTGTGGCGGAGTAACAAAGCCAAAAGATTAAATTTGTCTTTTTAATTGTTATTGATTATTGATATTGAAATGAGCCATAAACCGTCTTAAATCAGTACAAATAAAATTATTTGAGTCAATTTTCAATCGCTCATCGTCAATTAAATTTGTTTAGAGTAAGTTTTGTCATTCAATTAATATGTGTCGGGTTATGAACACGTCAGACCCATTTATATTTTTAGTTTTTTAAATGTTTGAATAGAATAGGGTGAAAATTGAGTCGGTCTCTTTTGACAGATATTCAACCGCTGTCCACTATGTTTTTTTAACTCGAAAAAATATTTTTGATGTGAAAGAATGAGTAGACCTTTAATGAATCGGACACACTTGCGATAAGCATCAGCTCATACATTGCGCGCCATGCATGATTCAAAATTATGTAATTGTCATTATCATTTCATTGCAGTGCATTGCGATTTTAAATCGATGCCTCGTGTTCAAACTGGTCTATTTCCAATTCATAGCGATGCATCATGATTCTAAATTGATGCATCGCGAATTCAAATCGACGTATCGCTACTGAAAATCAATACAACGCGATACACATTTTTTGTATTTTCATTTTAATTATTTATATAATTTTCATAACTGTAGTTATTCAAATTTATTTATTTTATTATTGTTAATCAATTGACACATATATTTATTTACTTTCATAATAATTTTTAATCAAATGAATCAAATGATGATATTTGGTTATTCATTGAAATAATCTCTTCTTTTAGCTTTGTTTTTCATTTTTATTTATTTTTTATTATAATTTAACTGAGTATAATTTAATTGAAAAATATATATATGTATGCTTAAAGTGCATATCTAGTTAATACTTAATAGGGATAGTTGGGTTTTGAGCTTCAAAAAAATACAAATAAATAAAGATAGGAAGGATAGTATAGTAATTTAATTATAGCATTATTTAGCCATACCCAAATTAAATTAAACAATGCAAAAAGGAAACATGAAAAAATTAAAAACAGATTCCAAGAGATTGCAAGGGATACGCAATTGTCAAACCTCGTGAGGCCCACTGCATATCACGCGTGCTCTACATCTAACGGTCAGATACGCTTCCTCAATACACGTAAAGTATAACCCAATCCGATCCAACGGCTCCCATCGTCCGGGTTTGACTCTCTCTTGTCTATGATACTGAGCTTGTGGGCACACTCTCCAACAAACTAAAACCAAACCAAAGCATACCCCCATTCATTTACTCTAGATTAGATCTCTCATCACCCATTCGAACCAACCCTTTTCTCTCTTCTCACCGGCAATTCATCCGAAAAGTTTGGATCTTTTAGCTCCACCGATCTATTCTCGAAAACCCTTTAATTCATTAGGTAAATAGTTGAAACTGATTTGTTCTGATTCCAGCTCGAATTTCTTGATTTTTCTTTTGAATCAGTAGTAATTTCTTAGCTCTTTCTTTACTCACTTCTAGTTATTTACTTGTTTGGTTTCAGATCTGAAGATTGCATAATGCTATTTGTTTGCTTAATTATGTATATTTGTGGTGCTTATTTTTCTTGCTAGATATTCTTTATTAAGGCCTTAGATTAGATTTATTTGTGGGTTTACCTGTGAAAATGTTTATTTGGTAATGGGTTTATTTGATTTGAATTTTCAAAGACCATTCGACCATTTTGGGAATCAATATTTATCATATTTTTACTTTTTTGTACGATTAACACTATAATATTCGCAAACTACTATATTTACTATGAATCTCATGCTTTATAGATTGTGAAAAAATTAAGGAAATTTACGTCATATTTTCATTTGAAAAGAAGTCAAAAAATTGCATTTTTTTATTGAAAGGAGTTATAGATTAGGGTTCTTTTGGATGATGTTTCCACTTGAGTTTAGTTGTGAACAGTATTACGTACTTGTATTCATTTGAGTTGTGGTTATGTTATTTCAGCTGAGGTTTGGGGGAGATATCATACAAATAATTTTGAGAGAAGATCAGATCAACATGCCTTGGACATCTTTGGGTGTGAATTATTGTGGCAAGTGTGTACGCTTGGTGGTGTTTTTTCGGTTCATACTGTAAATTGGTTTGCTCAGGTGAGGTTCTTTTCGATCCGTTGCTATGTGGATTCTTGACTTTCTTATGATTACTGAATATGTGGATGCATAAGCTAATTTCATGCGAGGAAAGAAAATTTTGGATTTTTTGCAAGTATATGGAATAGCAGGAACAGTGGTTGATTATGAAGCTATATGAGTTTTAGACAGTTTTACTGTTTGGTTTCCTGAATAGCATTGTTTTGACAATAGATTGGTCCTTCCATTTGTTGTCAATTGTATTTAATGTATAAGGGACAATTGCCTTTTGTGTGTGTGTGTGTGAGTGAGGAAGGGAATGTTGCAATCCGCTGGGAAGAGATGATTAGTTCGGGCAGCATGGACCTTTAGTGTTTGTTTCCTTTCTTGGATATTATGTAATTTTTTTAAAATATTTTTCCGGATTAGATGGAGATTAAAGATTGTACTCTATCCGTTGTTATTTTTTGCATTGATGTAAGAACTGCTAATCATATGTTTTGGTCTTTCCGTTGTAGTCCTTTCTTTTGTGGATTGTCATTCCGTGGATTGATCCCATTTCCTACTTAATACTGGTTTGAGGAGTGAGAATGTTCATAGCTGTTGCACTGAAGAGATATCGTGCTGTGAAGGAAGTCGGGAGGATTAAAATGAGTGTGGGAATCATTGCTTATTACCAACTAATGCAAGTTTGTCAGGTAAAAGTTCTTTCAGTCCATCTGTAAATTAGTCATTGGATTCTGTCTTATGTTTATGTATTTATACTTGTATTTCTTACCCATAGTTCCATTGGGTGTCTTTTCTAAAATGGTCTATGTTTTGAATGCTAAGCTAATTAAATTGATGTGGGAATTAGTAAGGATACCATATAACATAAGATACCTTATTTTATATTTTCATTTTCAACTACCATTAAAAACTTTCTTGGTTGACAGACTGATATTCTTGTTTTTCTTTTGTGCATTTCAGAAAGAAATGCCCCCTCCTTCCCGAAATTTTGTTAATTCTAAAATAATTGTCTTGCTTGAAACTTTCTTTTTTAAGACAAAACACTTTTACCACTTTACCCTCACTTTTTTATTCTACTTTATTTATGAGGCAGACACATGCACATGTGCTTCAAGGGAAACAACACATCAAACCAACATTAATAATTAATCAATTGTTTTTCCTTAATCAGTGTGTTGGGTTAATGCAATAATTTTGGGATGGATGGAGTACATTTTCAAAGGTATTGGTGTGAAGTCAGAAATAATTGCTCCTGTCTATAATTTAACTGAAGAAGATAACGTTTCGTCAGTTTGTGCTTTATTCTTGACTTTGACTTGTATGTGATTCACAACGGTTCTCAATTGGACAACAAATGTCTTTTCCCCCAAATTTGTTGGAATGCATTCTATATGCTACCTGCCCCTGGTTCAAAATGTGATTGTTCTTCTTATGTTGTATTCTATTGCATTCTTATAACAATGACACTAAGCATATTTGGTTTATATGTTTTTAGTAATGCACTATTTATTTCACCAGTTTATAAGCTGTGTATGACATGTTGTAAGATTCCATACTTACTCCTACGAAGTCTAGCTAAGAGAAACAATTCTCAACTTTGCCTTGTTACTTCTTGATAATAGTTCAGTTTTACTCCTTTGTGGACTACCAGTGTCTTATTTTAATGTGATACAACAGCTTTCATTTTCGTTAATAACAAAAAAAGTTCAGTTGGGATCATATGATTCTATTTGGTTTGATTTTCTTGCCATTTTCTTTCTTCTTTTCTTCAAAGTTTTGATTAGAAAAGTCCTCATTACTCTCATTTCTTTTCAGGCCGAATATTTCCGTCAGTTGCTTAAACCTGTTACGTAGTCTGTTAAAGTGAAAGTTCTGGGAGATAGGGAGGCTGATCACAGGTGGTTTTGCATTAGAAAGCAGTAACAATTGATAAGCGCTTGGTAGCAGCAGTTTCAAAAAGTTGGATTATATACATCTCTCGTACAACAATGGAAATAACCTAATTGCATCATTTCCCCCCTTCTCACCCTAGGATTTTTTTTTTGTCTAATTAAAGTTAGTAAAAAACATTACCCATTTCAAAAGCAGCCATTTGCCATTTTATCGAACGTGCACAGTTGTCAGAGCTCATGCCGGGTAGTGAGCAGCAATATTTTTCCCAAAAGCCATCAGGTCCCCCACTGACTGGTCAAGTTGGTGGTAGTGGGTACATGCACAATAATGATCCTCCTTTTTCATCCTTCTTTGGTGGAATAATTTCACCTCCAAGTGTGAAGCATTTGTCACCCTTCCAAAATGTCGACTTTCAACCCTCTGAGATCTGCCCCAGGAATTTCATTATTTTCGACCAGACTGACAACCGGAGTCAGATTATGTATCACCCAGCTCTTGCCCCCAAATCCTGTTTCCCCGGAGGGCTAAACATTGGTTCCCCTTGGCTTCTGCAAGATAATGTGAAAACAAATGATGTTTTATACAATAAGAAAGAGATTTCCTCTTCTTTTCTTAAAGAAGATTCAGATGATATTGATGCTTTGTTGAGTTTCGAAGAGGAAGAAGAAGAGGGAGAATATGACGAAGAAGAAGTCAGTACAGCGAGAACTTATAACTATGGGAGTGATTCTGCTGATTCGTGTTCTTCAAAACCCAGAAAGAGCAGGAAACTACCTTCTTCGCGTAAGTCAACTGGCGGCTGCAGTGGTAGCAGCTGTGGTGAAAGAAAGCGTCAGAAAATGAGGAAGATGGTAAAGGCACTAAGGGGAATCGTACCTGGTAGCAACCGCAGAATGAATACAGTTGCTGTTCTTGATGAAGCTGTTAGGTACCTCAAGTCTCTTAAGGTAGAAGTGCAGAAGTTTGGAGTTGGAAATTTGAAGAACTAAGCATGAAGGTCGGTCCTGGGGGCGGTAAGAAGAGTTTCCTTAGTTTGGAGTTGGATATTTATAACCAAGCGTGAATTACCATGCTAAGGGATTGAAAACTTGTTACTATCTTCGTCATTTACTAGTTATCTATCATTCTCTACCATGCTAAGGGATTGAAGATTAGTGTTACTATCTTTGTCATTTACTAGTTATCTATCATTCTCTCTCTACTTTATCCAGTTGAGTATGCCGCTGTCTTTTCGGCACTCACCTGTGATGATGTGGAAATCCCAACAAGAAGCTGTTGCGAGGATATTGCACTAGGTTGTCTGTCTTTGCAGGTGAAGTAACATGGACAAAGCTCCTCTCCTTGTATGCTCAGGAAACTGAAAATTGAGGTGTAATCTCCTATGCTGTGTTAGTAGCTTGCTAGTTGCTTCTCAAGTGTAATTGTCGTTATTGTTTTTCTGTTACCACGTTGAAAGATTGAATCATATAAATGGTTTATATTTATTTAGTACATCTGCAGTCATGTATCTTGTGCAGCGTACCTGATGCATTTGTTTGTTTATTTCATTAGTTTTCCCCCCCATAATGATCATCCCCCCATCATTTGGTATTGTTTTACACTTCTATGTGTGTTGATTATCACTTAATGCGAGCATGTCTTGCATAATGGCTACTTTCACGCTTTTCTTTCACATGTATGCAGGAAGTTTTAAGACAGGTGTAGATGTGTGCTGCCTTTTTTTGGCTTGGTATATACCCTCGTGCCACTACTCAAATAGATAGTGCTCCATACTCTTCTTCCATTATCTCTGTTTTGCTCCCCTAATTTGATTTGATCTGATCCCTAGAGCTATAGCTACCAATTTCTAACTGGGAAAAGGGGGGGGGGTGGTAAATTATTTTGGCTGAATATTGTCCTCCATTCGTTCCGAGAACTTGTCTACTCGTGTATTGGTTTTGCGAATCCCACTTGGTCTCCACGCTTTTTGTTGTTTTTGGGGTGTCAAATATTTTAACATGTTGAGAGAATTCATCTTGGCTGAAACTGAAAATGGTGATTGTGGTTAGCTTGTTAACTTGATATGGAGTTTGTTCATCTAGGAGGAACCTGAAGATGGTTGTATTGAGGGGTGTAAACGAATCGAAAAATCGAATATTGCAATATTCGATTTTTATTCGTGAAATTATTCGAGTATTTGTATTCGTTTATTATTCGAATATAAAAATTGATTCG
The DNA here is from genome assembly GCA_013146195.2 of Codonopsis lanceolata. Classification (NCBI taxonomy): domain Eukaryota; kingdom Viridiplantae; phylum Streptophyta; class Magnoliopsida; order Asterales; family Campanulaceae; genus Codonopsis; species Codonopsis lanceolata. The sequence continues at coordinate 26,150,124 of CM028379.1, forward strand.
TATTCGATTCAAAATTAATATTCGAATTATTCGATTCGAGTATTTGTTTTGAAATTTTTTTTTTGTTTTTTTTTACAAAATCTATTTAATAATCAATGATTCGAGTATTCGATTTGAATATTCGATTTTTCAATATGAATTAATGTGAATAAAACATCAATTATCCATAACAAAAATTCATAATATTAAATATCCATAATAAAAATAAATAACATCCATAAGATCAAATATACATAACATTTACAATAAATATCAAATACATAAATAAATATCAATTGTCAAATTCATAAAAAAAAAAAAACACAGAATAATAAAAATTAGACTAGCATCTATTATCCAACCAACATGTTCGTAATATGACATGAATCGGCTCGTCCTCCTCTTAAATAAAAATAAAAATCAACTAGATATCAATTTTATTGTCATAAATCATAATCATGCAAATATCTCAAATGAATTTTTAAAAATAAAACTCACATGTGACATAATAGACTTCTTAATCCCGTGAAGTTGGCGAGCCCAATCTGCTCCACAAATCAAAACCTGTACCATATCAGAAGTTAACCTTGAACGATAAGGATCTAAAACTCAGGTTCCTGCACTAAATGTGGCTTCTGATGCCACACTACTAATAGGAATAGCTAACATATCACGAGTTAACTTGGACAAAATTTTGAACTTCAATTCTTGAGATTTCCACCAAGCTAAGGCATCAAACTCATTGGATACGTCTGCATCCCCATCTTGACATCTAAAAATCCCTTCTTCTAAGTAAATGTCCAACTCTGATTTTAAAGGAGCAACATCTTCAATAGAGTTCAAATACTCATCAAACATAGATAAACCCACAGACACTAAATTTTCCTTTAGATGAAGAATTTACAATACAAATAGAAGAACATGTTTCTGAAATGGAAGAACTACCCTTTCGAGACCTCACTTGATCTTGTTCAACATACTCAAAGAACAAACTATATAATGCTTCTCGAACCTTCATAATGTGTGTACGTGCATCAATCTCATTATAATTTATATATTTTGTTGAAAGTCAAATCAACCAACCTCATTTTGAACTTAGGGTCAAGTATTGCTCCAATAACCATCAAAAGATTAGTATTTCCCCAATATTTGTCAAATTTTTGCTTCATGCATTTAACCATCCCTCTTGATAAACTCATTAGCATGTTTTTCTTTCTCATTCAACACATGCTTGACTCTCCATATAACAACGAGGAAAACATTAGAGGTAGGATAATCAACTCCAGAATTTACATGAGTAGCTTCATAAAAAACCTCTAAAATGTCAACAACATCCTTAACTTTGTTCCAATCTTCAAGGCCAGGACAACTCCTATATAAAGTCTCTCTTTCTGCAAATATAGGGAATGCATCCTTAACTCTATATGCTTCAACTAACATCTCATAAGTAGAATTCCAACGCGTTGGACAATCAATAATCAACCTTTTCACAGAGATTCCTAAATGATGCACAATATCAGAGAATTTCAACAATCTAGACTCTGATTGGTTAATAAACCGCACACTGCTTTTGACATCTTCAATAATGCCGTGAATCTCAGAAAGACTATCTTGAACAACAAGATTCAATATATGTGCAGTACACCTAACATGAAACAACTTACCATCCAATGGCAACTTACGACTTCTAGAGAATGTTTCTTTGGTAATTCGAATTGCAGCATCATTGTTCGAGGCATTGTCCACAGAGATAGTGAAGACTTTGTGTTCTATCCCCAAATCTTTTGTACACTTCATAAGCCCATCAAAGATATCAACACCTAAAATATCAATAATACTCATCAAATTAACAAAAAATGTATATAATTACAAATAATAAATGTAATGTAAGATAAATAATATTACCGAGCATGTGGAGGAGGGAGATGCATGAAGCTAAGAACTCACTTGTGAAGTTGCCATTGTGAATCAACAAAATGATCGTTGACACACATATAAGAAATCTTTTGCACCTTTGACTTTCAAATGTCAGTGGTCAATGAAATCTTAACTGCAACTTTTTCTTCTCTATGTCATAAACACTAATGACATCTTTCCTTACCATGGCACACGAGATCTTCTCAAATTGTGGTTGATTAATACTTAACATGAAAGAAAATCCAAAGTTTTCCACAACATTAAACGACTGCTCATTCATTAGAATCCAATGGGCAACGGCCTGTCTTTGCTTCGCAAGATCATATTCATCTCAAACTTGGATTTGGTAGGCTGAAATTGTAATGTCTTTTGTTTTTGGGTATAAATTTTCTTTTGCAAATAACTCTTCATGTGATTCAAAAGATGACTTGTTGTACCAGTAGTTGTCTTTGAAAGAAAACTCTTACAATGTATACATTGAAATTTTGTACTTCCATCATTTGAAGTCACTTCAATGAAACCACTATGAGCTTTCGAATTCTTCTTTCTCTTTTTCCTTTCAAATTGGCCCTTATCTTCCTCATGTTCACCATCGTCTTCTATATTATCACCTCCCTCTTCTATATTATTACCTCCATCTTCTATATTATCACCTCCAATTCCATCATCATCTATCTCGATCGTGGGGCTCCTCACCTTTCATTGAAATTTTTAAATTAGATCTTAAAATGTTAAAACATATGTATAAATGTTAATACACAATATTTATTAAATATATAATATTTACCTCATTATCTTCCACAAAAAGATCGTCTACTTGAGGTGTTTGCTCTATTATATTTGACGCATCCATGTTCTACCCAAATGACTTTAGAACAAAGATTAATAAAAAGAAATTAGTAATAAACATGACATAACTAATAAAATGTTATTAATAAAATAATAATAATAAATAATTAGAAAAACATCAAAGAATGACAGCGAAATAGTTATAATTTGAATTTATATAAAAACATTGCAGAGTGCTGACTATTTCAAACTACATTTATAAGTATATCTGGTTATCCAAGGTTGAAGAAATTACAAGACTAGGCAGAAGTCTACACTATGAAAAACAAAAGTCACACTGAAATAAAATAACATAAAAAAAGAGGTAGTACTTTTTATTATGCAAAGTGATTGAAAGCCAACTAAGTTGATTGATTCAACCACGGTCCTTGAAACAAGTTGAAGTTTGAAGCATCTTTTTGCATTCTCTGAAAAGGAAGTTGATATGGCCGGCCCAAACTGGGTCACGAGTGAAGCACGAGCTAGCATCACGTGCCAGTCACGAGCATAATTAATATGGGGCCCGTCGACCTGGCGAGCAAAGTAAAGGAAGCATTAAGCATCGAACAGTGCAACTCCCGTCCAAACCTTGCCGAGCACAGGCCTCGCCTGTCCGACCAGGGCCCATGCCCGGGAACCATGCTCACACCGGATAAAGAATCAAATTCATCCCGTCCAAACTTGGTCGAGCACTGGCCTGGCCTGCCCAACCAGGGGCCGCCTCTTGGATCTACGCTGACTTCAGAGCAGTACACATCAAGTAGCCGGCCAGAGCCTTACTCGCCCGTGCACATATCGAGTAGGGAGCACCGGAGGCTTGCTCCCCAAGACAAGTCAAAGGTTTCCATCTTTGAGTAGGGCACTTACCTTATCTGCTCCTACATCTACGCGGCCAGCTTCCTATCATGCCTAAAATAAAAGGGTTCTCCCCTTGATTGACTGTTTATCTAAGGAAACTGAATCCCATACGGATTCTAGATCATTAGGGGCCTATAAATACCCCTCCATAACCACAAACAAGGTACACACATTTTTTTGAGCCTTGGCACTCTGTCAAATTGCTTTCAGACTCACATACGATACTTACTCTCACGCCGAAGGGGTTTCACGAGGCCCTGCCTTGCACTTCCACTCAGGTTTTTTGTGTTCTTAGACAGGTTCAAGGAAGCAAATTCAAGCCCAGATATCTTACCCAACATACGAACGACCCAAGCTATGATTTTGCCACATCAGCTTGGTTCCGTTGCCTGGAAACGAAGTTTCATCATCCTTCAAGTTTTTTCGGTGTAAGTTTTTCAAAAATCTCCTTATTGCAATGGCTGGAAAGGGTAGCAAGCATCATGCCACCATCGGCAAGAACCACTGTGGGAGCCATCGTGGTGGAAACAATAATCCTCCGGTTGGGCGATACGCCACTGAGGCTCCCAGAGGTGCAAACAAGAAATCAAAAGGTGGCTGGCTGCATGGCACGCGACTCATGGCAATGACGTGCCATATGTGGAGGAGCAGCTGTCCCAGCACGCGCTAGCCAAAGCCGGTCCAGCCAACGTGATGCCAGGTAGGTTATCAACGAGAAGCGCGATGCTCGCGCACAAGATCTCAAAGTGCAGCTAAACTGCCAACGGGAGAATGGTCAGGATAGCCACACAAGTTTACCCGGGTAAACCCCAGATCAACATGCTGCTGCTTTACAAGTCCAAGCAGACTACTATAACAAGATGCATGCACTCAACCAGCAACTGCTCGCCTTGGGCCACGCCCCGGTTCCAGTTGCAGATTTGGTGTTGCCCGCTCCCAGCAATCCAACACTTGTTGGCGATGGCCATGCCTCCCAAAAATTGCCAGCTCCGAGCAGACGGATCCCATCCGTCATTTACATACCGTCGAAGAGAGCTGAGGTGGTGAGGCAAGCAGATGACCAGGCAGAGAGTAGATACAGCCGTCAGGTTCCCTCCCACAGACACCATCAACGGCGAGAATACCGTGCTTGGGAAGAGAGCCATGGCCGTCGTAGGGCTCGTGAGTGTGCAGAAGCAGATGCGCATCGGCCAAGATATAGAGCACGCGTCGAGCAGGAAGCTGAAGCCTCTTATGAACCAACTCTTTGCCTGCATGTGCGTAGTCACCAATCAGACCCTGCTCACTGTGGATGCGGAAAGGAAATTGTCCGAAAGAATGGAGGCCATGAAGAGAGACATGGCCAAACAGATGGCTAACTTAGCCATGGCCAAGCCCGATTATGGAGCCACTAAGCCACTGGAGGGCAGCCCGTTCACTCCAGAAATTGAGAATGCGCCACCAGCGCAAGGGGTTATCTTCCCGCAATTTGAGAAGTACTTTGGGAAGACGCGGGCAAGCGATTGGCTTCGATCATTCGAGGCACAGATTCGAATGGTCACCGATGTTGAAGCCTTGAAGATGCGGCCATTCGAGGGGGCTCTTCAGGGGAAGGCACAAGCCTGGTTGGGCAGAGTTCCTCGCGGATCGATTGGCAACTGGGCAACGCTCCGGGAAAAGTTCTTGGAGGAATTCGGCACTGCAGGCCCAACCCCAAAAAATCGTTTCGACCTTGCCAAAATTAAGCAAGGTGATAACGAGTCCTATGACTGCTACTTGAAGAGATTCAAGGAGATGCTCGACCAAGTGACCGCTACTAGTGACCCAGAGATCACTTTCTGCTATCTCAACAACATGAGGACAGGGCCACTGAAGACAATGCTAGCAATGAATCCGAGGGCTTTGAAAGTAGAGTTGCTAGCAAGTTCTCACCTTTTCTGCTCGACTGAGAGAGTTAAGGGTGACAAAGCCAAGAATAAAGACAAGGCTCAGGGTAGCTCGGCCACGCCAGCTGACCAGAGCCCGGAGGGCAACCACCGCTCGAATAGAGACATGAAGAGAACGTCTACCCCCGGACAAAGATTCAGGGAGGCCCAGTTCACTCCGCTAAACACCACACGGGAAGAGATCATGTTCCAAGTGGGAAATGCGCTGCCAGTCCCTTATCCACTCGACCCTGTGCTCGCTCACACCAGAGACAACACAAAGTATTGCGATTACCATCATGGTAATGTCCACACCACTGAAGAATGCATTGTGTTGAAGTGTGAGATTCAAAAGCTGATCAACGCGGGCAAGTTGGACCGCTTTAAAAGGGATTAGGGCGCGGGAAATAATGCCAATAATGACCAAGGAAGACCCCCAAGAGGAAGAGGCGGCCAGGTCCATCAGATTCGAGGGGTGATAAACATGATCCAGGAGGAGCTCCCATCCAACACACAGCTCGGGAAGCACATCTATTCCTTGTCTAAGGCTGTCAACACACCAGCGATACAGCGGGCTAGAGAGCAGAGCATCTGCTTTAGTCGCAGCGAGTTGGCAAGCACTCCTTTGGCATCTAAGCAACCACTGGTTATTTCCTATCTGGTGAACGACTGGCAAGTTCATAGGGTTCTGCTTGACACTGGAGCGTGTAGGGACATCATGTACTACTCCTGCTTCAAAGGATTGGAATTGCCAGACGCTAGACTCAAGCCTTATCTGGGGAAGCTTGAGGGGTTTACCAACCACCATGTAAGTGTCAAGGGCACCATCGAGCTAGAGGTATTGATGGGCGATGAGGCACAAACTCGGATAGTGATGATCACATTCCTAGTGATCGATCTAAAGTTCGCGTACAACTGCATTCTGGGTGCTCCGGCAATGGCCAAGTTCTAGATGATCACCTCAATTCCCCACCAGAAGGCCAAGTTCTACATCGAGGGTGGAGCGGGTATCCTCAACAGTAAGCCCCGGGCAATATTGGAGTATGTTCGGGATTCCCAGCGGAAGAAACATAAATTGATTGTGGACATTCCTGACCAAACTGTAGCGGCTCCTGAAAAAGAGGCTTCCACCAACACTGCCTCAGCCTCCATCCCCATAAACAACATCGAGCTCAGGGAAACTTCCGAAGCGGCTGAACCCATGGAAATAGAGGTCCCCGAACAAGCCCCGGTACCAGGGCCCTCCAGGCGTAAGACTAAACGCCTAGAATCACAAGACATTGAGATGGACACTCTGCAAGTCCGTGATGAGCCCGATATTGAGCCAGAGGGCGAGCTGGAAGAGGTAATTATCAATCCCACCTATCCCGAGTAGAAAATTAAAATCGGGAAGGCCATGCCTCCCGAAGCTCGAGAAAGATTGATTGAGTTGCTGAAGAACAGCCTGGATGTGTTCGCCTGGACAGACGAGGACATGCAGGGTATCAGTGAGAGTGTTGCGCGCCATGACTTGAATGTCGATCCGACTTTCGGCCCATTCAGCAGTGGCCAAGGCAATACTCCCCTGAGAAAAATGCGGCTATCAAAGCAGAGGTCGAGAAGCTCCTGAAAGCAGACATCATTGAGGAGTTCAGTACCCGACCTGGTTGGCAAACGTGGTAATGGTCAAGAAGGCCAATGACAAATGGCGGATGTGTGTCGATTTTACAGGCCTCAACAAAGCCTGCCCAAAAGACTGCTACCCGTTGCCCCGCATAGATGTGCTTGTAGACTCCTTTGCCGGGTTCGAAATGCTAAGCTTCCTGGATGCATACTTGGGGTACCACCAGGTCAAGATGAACTAGCAAGACAAGGCCAAGACAACTTTCTGAGCAGCATGGGGCCTTTACTGTTACAAGATGATGCCCTTTGGGTTGAAGAATGCAGGGGCCACCTATCAGTGAATGGTCAACAAAGTCTTTGGTTCTCAGCTCGGCAGAAACATGGAGGCGTACATAGATGACATGGTCATCAAAACAAAGGGTCGCGACCACACTCTTGACCTGGCAGAAATGTTTGCCAATCTGCGCAAACATAACATGAAGCTGAACCCAAGCAAGTGTGCCTTCGGGGTCCGAGCAGGAAAGTTCCTCGGGTTCATGGTCAACCAGCGCGGGATAGAGGCAAACCCAGAGAAGATCCAGGCCTTACTCGACATGGAGTAGCCTTACTGCATAAAGCACATCCAGTAGTTAAACGGCAGGGTCATTGCCCTCGGTCGTTTCATCTCTCGGTCAGTGGAAAAATGCCTCCCGTTCTTCAAAGTTCTGCGCGGCAACAAGGGTTTCGAGTGGAACGCAGATTGTGCCAAATCCCTCGAGCAGCTCAGGGAATATCTTGGCAAACCACCTCTCCTCAACAGCCTCGTTGATAAGCTTATTATTTTCTATTATTTTCATAAATTTTTCGGAATTTTATAGGTTATTTTGAGCTTTGATTGATAATTAATTGTATTTGAGAACCTATTTTTATGTATTTTCATGCTTCATGTAGGTATCTCAAAGATATGCAAGTTTCTATGGCTCAATATATGCAAATCGAGGACATCCTGGGCTCCAATGTTAAGTTTGGGCACTTTCTGTTAAGTTCCGTTAAGAGTTTCAAAGCATAGAGGCAGAGGCTATGAACTTAGCGGGCGATTGAGGACTAAATTGTGAAGTGGCGAAGGACTTCGCTAGCCAACTTCGTAAACTTATGGAATCGCGCTCAGAGTCGGGAGTCGGGGAGGCCGGAGCAAATCCCTGAAAGTCGCCCTCATTAATGCGTTGTCAACCTGTGAAGCGGCCACGTCACCGCCGCCCACTACTCCTGACCCGCGTGTCTCTCTGATGGATCCAATCCGACCCGCTTCTTGCCCTGCCCCATCCAGCCCACTTTATCTCACATCCCTCGCCCCGTTTCTCCTTGGATGACCCGCGTTCCTCTCCCCCTATCCGACCCTTTCCCAGCGCGACCCAACCTCTCCTTTTCTCCCTTTTTTGCCCTCAATTAATTCTGGCTCTTCCCTTTTTGCCCCTATTTTGTGAGTGCCTTTGTTGCCTTCATTTTATCTTTCATTCCAGCGGCCAATTTCGAAGAAGACAGGAAGCAGAAGTCATCCAGTTTTAGGGCAACAACCCTAAAACTCTCCAAATCCATTTTATTCACCACTCCATCTCTCCACCAAAATAAAAAATGCTTCCATTTTGAAGGCTTGGAGCATCAAATCAAGGGTCAAGGGAGCAAGATTAAGTGAAGTCAACCAAGATTTGCAACATTAATTGGTTTAATTCTTCCACCTCTTTATTTATTTTAATGTTGTAATTTTTGGAGAAACTTTGCAATTATCTTGAGACCTTGATGATGAGTTAAATATATATTTGGATTGTGATTTTTATCTATGTTGAATGTGATGTTTTAATTTAATTTCTCTCTATTTGATGTATTACTCATATATTTTTGGTTATTATCATTGTGTGTTTAATGCTTTTAATGAAGTCATGAATCATTAAATGAACCCTAGAATGATAGGATACGAAGCGAAAGTCCTTCCTATTATTCCGAAATCGTGATAATTGTTTACGTCTCTAAGGCACGCCGATTGTCGAAGGTCGTAGATAGTCATTGGGTGCTTGATCTACCACGCGGCTATTTTCTCCCCTAGGCTATGTGTTGCGAGGATATGAGCCCGTAGCAAGGATGAGTGATAGCTAGACTTTTCTATACGTAGCGAAAGCCCGTAGAAAATATTAGTGCGCACCCGACTACCGAAAATTTGAGTTAAGAAAAATAAAGAGAGTTAAATTAAACATTGGCTAGACTAGAAATATCACAATCCTATTCTTTTTAACCTTGATTTGATGTTGCCGCCATTTCACTGTCGCGTTAATTTAGTTTATTTTCTTGCCTTTATTTTGTTTATTTTATTTTTATTTTAAATCTAATTTCCGTTAGCTTAGATAAAATTAGGTGTGCCCAATTTTAGTACTTAGGATGTATTTCTAGCTCTATCCTCGTGGGATCGACTCGTACTTCGAACTTTATTACTTGATACGACCGGGTAATCTTGCCCGTATTGCGTTCGCGCGCATCACCGGTGCTCGGTGAGCCTTTATATGTATATTTAGCAGCCACAGACTAGGTCGTGGCCGCTGTTTTAGTTAGGGAGGAACTAGATATTCAAAAACCTGTGTACTATGTATCAAAGGCCCTCAGTCCTGTTGAGGGTCGTTATTTTAATGTAGAAAAATTAGCTTACTCGCTTGTCATAGCTGCCCGAAAATTAAGGGCTTATTTTTCTGCACATGTAATCATAGTATACACAGACACACCAATGCGCAAAGTTCTGCACAAGCCTGATTCGTCGGGCAGACTCCTCAACTGGTCAATCGAGCTCAACGAATTCCACATAGACTACTTGCCCATGTGAGCAATCAAGGCTCAGGCCATGCCCAACTTCTTGGTAGAAACAAGCTTCACCCAGTAGGAGGAACCTGAGGCCCTGCAGCCAACAGAACCCGAGCAAGGGCAGCTGCCACACCTTAGGCCAGCCTACTGTTGCGATCTTTATGTGGATGGAGCAGCGAGAAAAGTCGGGAGCGGAGCTAGCATTCTTCTCATAGCTCCCGAAGAAATCACAGAGTTCGAGCTGGCACTTCGGTTCAAATTCCCCGCCTCAAATAATGTTGCCGAGTATGAAGTAATTATCGCTGGCCTTGAGCTCGCAGCTGACATGGGCATAGAAGCGGTCACAGTATACTCGGATTCACAACTAGTAGTGAACCAAGTCCAGGGGGAGTATATGGTGCACCACCCTACCCTGGTCAAATACTGCGAGCTTGTCAAAGAAATTTTGAAGAATTTCAAGTTTTGGGAGATCATCAAAATTGATCGAGTTGACAACATGCGAGCAGACTACTTGTCCAAGATCGCTGAGGCAAACCTAGCACTGTTAAATCCCTCAGTAATGATTGAGCACTTGGAAACTCCAGCCATTGATAGGCCAGTAGTCATGGAGATCGAGCCAGCGACCAGAAGTTGGATTGATGACTACAAAGACTACATCGAACAAGGAGTCCTCCCAGCGGACAAAGTTAAAGCCACCACAGTCAGAAGTCAAGCTTGCAGATACTCGGTAGTAGGGGGAATCCTATACAAGCGATCTAAGGTCAGATCTATGCTTCGCTGCGTTCCCCCAGAGCTGACTGAGAGGGTTTTGTATGAAGTACATGAAGGGGAATGTGGTGGCCATCCAGGCAAACGAGCTCTGGCAAAGAGGGTTCTGCGTGCAGGATACTACTGGGTAACCCTCAGAAGGGATGCAAGAAGTATGTCCGCGAATATGACAAGTGCCAGAGATATGCGGACATACCAAGGCTTCCATCCACCTTACAAACTCTAGTCGTTGCGGCCTGGCCCTTCGACATGTAGGGAATTGATTTGATCCGCCCATTCCCGCTAGCACAAGGCAAGTACAAGTATGCAGTGGTCACCATAGACTACTTTACAAAGTGGATCGAAACAAAGCCCTTGGCTAAAATTTCACAGGAAAATGTCATCAAGTTCGTCCACGATCAAGTATGGTGCAGGTTCGGACTCCCCCGAGCAATCATCTCCGACCACGACGCCCAATTCTCGGACAAATTCACAGCGGAATGTGCTCGCTTGGGCGTCAAACATTGGCAGTCATCGGTAGCTTATCCACAGGGTAACGGCCAAGCCGAAGCCGGAAACAAGCAAGTACTACACGCTCTCAAAAGAAACCTTGAAGGGCGAGCGGGAAAATGGGTAGAGGAGCTACCATCAGCCTTATGGGCAGTTAGAACTAATGTGTGAGGCCTAACAGGGGAAACTCCATTTGCGCTTACATACGGATCTGAAGCTATGATCCCGGTAGAAATGGCCTTGCCAAGCTATTGAGTTTCCCATTACAGCGAGCAGAATAATCAGCTTGCCCGAGCCATAGACCTTGATCTACTCAAGGAATGGAGGTTGGATGCACGACTCAGGATGGTCAACTACAAGTAGAGAGCAAAGGCACATCACGACAAAAGGGTTCGAGGTAGAGCCTTTATGGTCGGAGACTGGGTACTCAGGAAAATTGAGGTTACGGGTCACCAGGCAGAATGGGGAAAGCTATCGCCTAATTGGGAGGGGCCTTTCCAAGTCACTGGTATAGTCAGAGAGGGCACCTACACACTTCGAACTCAGGAAGGAAAAGACTTGAAGCATCCTTGGCATGCATACCACCTAAAAAAGTATTATCCCTAAGTCAGCGCACAAACGAGCAAGACCTCAGTCCTGTTGAGGGTCATTATTATTGATTAATAAAAGGCAAGTTTTTCCATATTTATACATTCAAGTTGTTCAGTCGTCTTTTATCAACTGTTTTCGGATTGCTTGACAAAATCTACTCGCCTGCCGAGCAAATAGTGCCCTGCCCGGTCAACCTTTCTTTAATCCCAAGTACTAGTGAGCTTATCTTATCCTCTCTGCGAATAAGATGGGGCCATGCCCGATTCGTGTACTTGGATGCCTGCCATGCGGTAGGGGTCTTGCCCGTAAGATAGCGGCTAGCTACCTCGGATTCCTATAGTGACCGAGCAACACTGCTAGTCGTATATCTCTATACCCAGTTGATATACTAGCAACCGCTTCGATGTGCCAACATCGAATTAGGGCCCAGCTCGGTTGCTAGTGGCCGTTCAGAGTAGGGCCCTGCCCGCTAGGCAATCTTCTGGATGCTCGCCCGAGGCGATAGGGGCCATGCCCATTCAAAGCCTTGGCCCGATCCAAGCACCTCTCAACTTAAATAATACGCCTGCTTGGTTAGCCTTGTTATTTTTAAGTTGATAATTACAAGTTTGCATGATCGATTAATTCTATTTATTTATGCTCGATATGATTTTTGGGGAATACCTATACAAGTAAGAAAAGAAAGAAGAAATACAAGTAAGAAAAGAAATTATCGAGTAAAATCAAAACAGAATCAAAAATCAATACGAGCAGAAAGAAGCAGTTGCCAAATATTCATAGTTTTCTATTCATGATGAGAAAGGAGTTACAATCGAAGGTCAAAAATGGTGGCACACAGGCCAAACAAAGAATTATACTCCTATTTCTAAGCCTGCTCATGAGGGGGGGGGGAAGCTCTTTAGCGCTGGCCCGATATTGCACTTCGTATTGGAAGTTTAGCTCTTTCCGGGTAGCCTCGTCCTCAGCTGCTTTGGCCGCGGATTCCGCTTCAACTCTGCTCACTTTCTTTTAAAGCTTCATCTTCAGACTCCAAGGCCTGGATCAGCGAGCAAACATTCACTTCATCAACAGTTGGCGGGACCCAAGGTTCTCGCCCAACCTCTACATTGCTCTTCGCCAAGGCTGCCAATTCCTATTTGTTGTAAGGAACTAGAGTGTGGAAAGGACGAGAAACTTCGGCATAAGGGTCGAGCACGGCCCATTCGGCCATCATTTTCATCCCCACTCCGCCATGTCTGACGAGCATCCTCAATATGTGATTGGTGCCATGGGCGAGCACGGCCTATTCGACATAAAAGGTCGAGCACGATGGCCGCGTCCACAACGTCTTCGAAGGCCGTGGATTTTTTATACTTATCCACCGCGGACTCCTTAGCTTTCTTCAATTTCTCCAGCAGCTCTTCCACCAGCTTCCCATCCTTGACGGCCTGCATTTTAAGGGAGTCCCGTTCCACTTGCAGATTCTCCCTCTGTTTGGTGACCGCGACCAGAGCAACCTTCCCCTTCTCTAGATCAGCCTGGTCCTTCTTCATATGGCCCACCAACTCTTTTTTCTCAGCAACCAGAGTGCTGTTTTGGGCGGCCAGCTTCAAGTTGCGTTCAAGCATCTCGGCTTCTTTCTTTTTGGCCGCCGCAGTGTTAGTTTCCAGTTGGTCGGCCAGAAGGGCCACCTGCTCAACCTTTTCCTTCACCAGGATCTCGCGAGCCTTGTGGTCTGCCTCCGCCTTTTTGCGAGCTTCCTTCTCTTCATTATACCGATCGTAAAGATTGGTACAGGTGGAAGCGATCTGCGAGTAAAGGACAGATAGTCAGAATGAGCAACAAGGAGGAAAAGGAAATGCAAACGACGGGCAAATACTTTACCTCGCTCAGATAGAGCCCCATGTTTCCAACCAAGACGTGGCCGACAGTATCTCGGTCCCGGGCAAGTCCGTCGTGCATAGCCCTTTCTATGATGCCTTTGCCCACCAAGCCTCCAGGGGTCCCGAGGACATGCAGATCTATTCCCCCTAGCAGAGGGGCATCCCCAAATATCTCCTTCACCAGTGCCCGGGCAGCGCTATTAGTGGAAGACATCACAAAGCCGGATCGCCTCCAAGTAGCTTCCCCACTTTGAAGAGGGGTAGTAAAGACGGGGTCAGGACTCGAGCCCTGACGGCGAACATCCCGAGCAGGAGGAGGAGAAAGACTTTTTTTTCCGTTTTCCCTTTGCCTTGGCATCCTTGGTAGCAGACACCTCAGAGGTGTTGGCAGCTGGTGGCTCAGCGGCATTATCAGTAACACCCACAACGGCCTCTTTCAGCGTTGGGGTGATAACTTTGGGCGCCGTTATTTTCTTCACTGGGCTGGAGACCTTGGCCGGAGCCTTATCTTGGGTTTTCTTCACAGGCGGACCAAATGGAACCTTAGGCAAGGCTACCGGCTCGTTAGCCTTTAAGTCGGCTACCCGCTGGTCAGCCTGTTTCTTCCTCATCTTCAGCACTGCCAGATTCTTCATCCCTGAAAAAACACAAAGCAAAACAGAATCAGTATTGCTACGAGAAAAAGGATGACTAAAACAGAGATGAGAACATATTCATAATTAGCAGGCAACCATCCCGGTCCTCATAAACTGGCCGACAGTCTGCACCCGGGCCTAGCCACTGACACTCAACGCATTCGCGCTTGAACATCTGGCCATGACAGTCACCCCAATACGGATGCGGGCTTTCGGGAACATGAATCAAGAGGGGTTCCACCTCGGGGACTTCTGCCCACATCACTCCGTCAAGGCATAAGTTTCATGGATTTGAACCCGGCATCAGCTTTTCCGGTCGGACAGTGGCTGCGTTTCTCATTCTCTTCAACAACCCCAACGGGAGCCTTCAGCGCCACTAGACGGGCAATCTCTCCCGAGCTGAAGTCTTTCTTGGAGACCTTAGGGATCTTGATCTCACTGGTCGCTGTGGGCACGAATGGCCAGCCGACCCGAGACTCAATAAACAAGACTCTCCTGTCCCAAGATTCCACCTTCCCGGGGACATCAGACAACATCTTCAAGAAGTTGGAGTTGGCCCTCACACCGATTCTCCCGCCTATGCTCGTGGAAAAATAAACAACTTGCGAAGCAAGTACATGTCCGGCTCGAACCCTAGCAGTCGGCTTGCCACCGTGAAGTTGTGATAGCTCGGACAGTATTCAGCATCAGGTCACATGGCACGACTTTCGTCTCATGCAGAAAGTCCACCAGGAAGGGCTCTAACGGAAGGCGTAGTCCGACGCGGAAAAAGTCGGCGAAGAATAAAAGTTCATTTCCCTGCTTGTGAGAAAGCTTAACCCCAGCAGGCACGTCCATCTTGCTTGCCCGATAGTAGGCAGAGTCGATGCCGAGAGACGTAAGCCACGCGGTCACCTTGTCCGTCGTATCCAGCATGGCCCAATGAGCGGCATACCTGTAGACACCCCAATTTCGTACCCCTGATATGTGACTCTGACATGTGATATCAAGAACTGCTTAAACTTAACAAATGTCAAGTTACAGGAGTCAAAAATGCGAAAGGCAAAGCAAGATGCGCGAAACAGTAAATTGCGAGGGGTGAAAGTGCCAAAAATAGAACTTGAACAGGAGCATGGTGCGGCCAAAAAGGCTAGGTGGGCGCTGCGCCATGCCAAGGAGATGTCGGTGCCCAGCATGCTACAGTGCCTCTGGGACTTAACGCATTGTGCAAGTTGTGAAGGCCGGTGTACATGCTGATGATGCTCGCTGAGGGAATTATAATTCCCGATGAGTCCCCCTCTCCACCTATAAATAAGAGTGCTGGGCTCCCCTTTAGACATACGAAATCATTCACAAAGACACGCTGAGAAATTCTCTCCGCGTCTCAACAACGCCGAATAGAGAGAGAAGTGAGATAGGTGTGTGTAGCCCACCAAAGCTTCCAAACCCCGTCCAAACTCCGCCAAAACACAAATCCACCGGTTAAAAGTGATCCATAGCCTTTTAGTTAGATATCCACCCCACTTCCCCGGCCCAAAATCCATAAAGTAAGCCGTTACTCTGCCCGAGTAATGAGCTGAAAAACACAAAAAGTAAGCCGTTATTCCGCCCAACCAAAAAGGCCAAAACCCTCCGAAATAAGCCGTCATTCTACATGAGTGAACGAGCCAAAGTCATCCAGAATAAGCAGTCATTCTGCCCGAATCACAACAACAACACACAAAAAAAAGACTCTCTCTCCCTGAAGGACAGAGCGAGCACACTACCGCTCTAAAAGGTAATAGCCTTTAAGGGCGTTCTTTTTATTTATTATTTATAAAGTTATTATTTAAATCCGGCACAATGTAGCCAATATAAGTCGTTGTGCTGCCCGGATTAGAATAGGAAATATTATGTAAATGAGCCGTTATAATGGCCAAATATTTTTAAATATATGTGTAATTATTGTAAGGAAACGGCTGCAAGTCCGTAAATAATGTAGCCACGGATGTATTTGTTTTATTTTCTTGTCTTTTAATACTTTATTTATCTGCTAAATAAATATAACAATAAACATACTTTAGCCAAAAACTATTTTGAGACCGAAATGACGAGTTGGGTGGGTGCCTAGCGCCTTCCCAACTCTTAACTTAGCCTCCGAACCCTTTTCATAATCTCTGGTTTTCTTTTTTCTGGTTTTGCTTTATTTTTGCCTTAAAATAAAGATGACGACTCTAAAACTTTTTGGATCCAGTGGGGCTTCGCAACACTCCTTCCTTGCACTTTTTCGTTTTCCCCTAAAAAAGGGAGACTGAGAATGGAAGGGTGATGTATTCCCATATCCTGGTATCCCCTAAAAAAGGGATAACTTGATGCGGGAAACCCAAAGCTCCCATAGTGATCCGAAACGGGCCATAAGACTATTTCTATAAAAATCCATAGTTGGGGCGTCGCAACATCCTTTTTTGCACTTTTCCGTTTTCCCCTAAAAAAAGGAAAATGAGAATGAAAGGGTGATGCATTCCCATATCATGGTATCCCCTAAAAAAGGGATAACTTGATGCGGGAAACTCAAAGTTCCCATATTGGACCAAAAATCCACTTAAGTCAACCGAGGCGCATTCCAACGCGCTGTCTTAGACAGCACTCCTCTCGCAGTTTTGATTTCATCTTCCCCTAGAAAAGAGAGGGTGGAACGAGAGCAGTGGATGTCCCGCATCCGCACGTACGCGCATCTCTATCCAAGGGCGCGCGGGGTGTGGGCGCAGCCCGGGCGACCCACAGTGGCGACTCTGCTGGGGAGTTGTTTTATTTTAAATAAAATGGAGGGCTAGACTCATAAAACAAAAACTTTTTTTGTTTTTTTTTTGTTTCTGGCTAAAGTATGCTTGTTATATTAATTTATGCATTTGAATATTGCGTTCCTATACATCTGTGTTTATATTTGTGGATATGATCCTCCATCTTGCAGCAGTTTCGTTCCGATAACTGTTACAGGTGTATTTAAAAATATTCTTTTTTTTAAAAAAAAATTCGAAAATAAAATTCGAAAAAAAAAAAACTCGAAAATTCAAAAAAAAGATATATTATCTATGTGACTATGTTACAAATAAAAATTCCGGGCAGCACAATAAAATGGTCGGGGTTTACTTTTAATATTGCTTTATTTTCGGCCCTGTATTATTATTTTATTCTGTTTATTACTTTTATTTCGCAAAATTTGTACATATCTGCATTCATTCTGTCATTTTATTTCAGAGACATATGACCAAATTTGTAATTAATAGGGATAGATAGTTTCCCCACTTTTCTTTCTATTTCTTAATGTGGTGTGCTTGCTTGCGCTCAAATTAAAAAGTCGAGAAAATCCACACGTAACAGCAAGACATGCCATAAATGTTATATCTTTTTGTTTATATATCTGTAAATGAATACATATTTTACTGCTTTTTAGATACCGCACACACGTGCACACATATAGGAATATTCTGAACTATTACCCTACACCATGACTAGCCTACCCCCTGTATGAGCCAACGCTAGAATGCATATAGGGACACTTCATAGACCGACCTGTTTTTGCATCTCTGAATTATGAGTCAGCCCCTATAATATATATATATAAAGAATTAAAAAAAAGGGGGTAAAAAAATATGTATATATAATAAAAAAATATATATATATAAAATGCGCAAGTTAAAAAAAATATTAAAGTGCGCACAAAAAAATATAATAAAAATATAATAAACAGGGGCTGATTTATTATTCTTTGATGCTCGACCTAGACCATTTCGAATGGTGGATCCTGGAAAGAGTATATGCCCTTCGCCTGGGACCAGCCCAGTCCTGGGGAGTCGAAAGGTAGGTGGAATACGTTGGTCCTATACTCTAGAGAAAGAATCTACTGTTCCAGGAAAAAGTCCTGAGACCGTCAAAATAAAGCAGGTGCTTATCCGGTCAATTGTAGGGAACATAAATAAATAATAATAAAATATACGAATAAAAGGCACGCTGTACTCCAAGCCCAGAAAGCCTTCAGCCAGCCTTCTGATACCTCCTCCATAACCCATTTTCCTCAGAAACCTGGCCCGAATTTGAAAAGGCAGAGATAGTATTAGCCCGTTGATACGGGAAAGTAGTCGTAAATCGAACAAAGAGTATCGCTTCAAATCGACAAAGGGCGTAATCGAGGGTACAGTCCGAGCAAGATGGCGGCCAAAGTGAACGGCCTATGGGTACAGATTCAGGGGCTCCAGGGTACGCTCCGACTCTGGCAATGCAAGAATGGTTAGACCAAAAATTGGGTGCAGCGACTGATCGTATGATGAGCCAAATGGCTAGTCTGGTGTAAAGTTTAAAATCCAGTGGTGAGGTGAACTCTTTCCCTACAGTCCCCCAGGAAGCATCAACATCTCATGTGTCTCCAAACCCAACTCCTCAGCCAAACACTAACCCACCAAATACTATCACTACCCCAAATCCCAATCCTCCACCAAGTCCCTACTATCCAAATACCAGTCCCTACCCGTCCTATCCTCCATATCCTTTCTCAAGCACCAGAACCCAAATGAACTTCCTTTTCCCATGATTAACCCACTCCAAAATAGCCTACATATGGACCCAAAAAGCTATAACCCACCAGGCCAAGTTACCACATACTTACCTTTCAATGATCCTGGTCGCCTAGCCGAAACCATCCATAACCCACTAACCCAGACTCCATATACTACCCAAAACCCACCAACCCAGACTCCATATGTTACCCAAAATCCACCAACCCAGACTCCATATGTTACCCCAAATCCACTAGCCCAGACTCCATATACTGCCCAAAATCCACTAGCCCAAAATCCTTATAATGCCCAATATCCATACCCAGCCCAATATCCTCACCAGATACCTCAGCCAGAAAATAACCCAGCCTTCCCTAATCCAGCCAGTATATACCAACAGCCAACTCCACCAGCCACCAAAATGGAGGCCGACATGGAAAATATGAAGGCCATGATGCTCAAACTTCTCAACAAAGGGGAATTTTCTACGCGGGCACTAACATTGCAACCTTCAGCAATACTACCCTCAAAGTTCAAAATGCCCGACATAGAAAAGTTTGATGGGACTGGATGCCCTATATCTCATTTGAAATCTTATTCCACTGGCATGCAGTCAAGGGGAGCTAGCTTTGAGCCTATGGCTTCCAATTTTCACCTCACCTTAATAGGGGCTGTCAAACAATGGCTAATGTTGTCTGATAGCAACACCATGAATACTTGGGACCAGATAGCTGAAGCGTTCCTTGAAAGGTACAAAGACAACACCAGTCCTGAAAATAGAAGGGACCTTGAGTCGTGCACCCAACGGGAGAAAGAAAACTGCCTTTGAGTTTGCGCTAGGTGGAAAAGAAAGTTGGCCTGCACTTTTTGACTGATCCGGCTGAGTCATGCAGAATGTTCATTAAAAACCTCCAGCCCATTTACCTGGAACATATGCGGTATCTCCCCTACACCAACTTCAAAGAAATAGTGGAGATAGGAGCTCGTATTGATGATGATATACAGACTGGCCAACTAAAATCCAATATGCCTCCTAGTTCTTTCCGTTACGCCAAAGGAAAGATAGCCGCACCAACACCAGCCGTCAATATGGTAGGGAATGCCTCAGCCCCATTTTCTACCCGAAATTATAGCTCTGTTCCATGGTATTACGAGTCAGACAGGTCTGTCAATACAGTGGGAGCAAATGATGGCCCTGCCAGAAATTTCAGAAATCAGAACAGGGTGAACCGGCATTATGATGAACTGCAAGCTCCCCGCCCGATGCGTATCAGGGGCTAATGGCACAGGGAGTGCTAAAGCCATTGGAAAATTATAAGCCACCAAACCCCCTGCCTAGGAATTGGAATCATGCCCAGTACTGTGAATACCATCGCTCCAGTGGTCACCTCACCGATAGATGTTATACTCTCAAAAATGCTATCCAGGACCTTATAGATGATAAGGTTATTGAAAAGCCTCCACCCAGACCAAATGTAGTCAATAACCCCTACCTCAAATCAATATGATTGAGGTTGATGAAAACTCCTGTGTGCCCAAGTTTGAAATAAATAAACATCCACTTCCATATATCTTTATTCTTATTCCTCCATCCTTATCCATAAAAGAGCCTAGCTGTAATATGCTCTCTTGGGACACTATCTTGGGTAGCCAAAATACCTGTAACATTGAAAAAACCACTTGGGTTGGTAGAGATGTTAGCCACCTTACCCAATCTAGCCGAGCCTACCAGCCAAACCCGCAAAGAGGTGACCACTCTGGCAAAGATCAAGTGACAGATACTGGGGCTAAAACGATGGAAGATACTTTATTAGCTCAAATGAAGAAGACTCAGGCCAACATTTCTATCTGGGGCTTAGTGTGTGCTTCTAAGACCCACCGTGATATGCTGGCTAAGTCTTTAAGCCAGGCAGTCATTCCAATTGAAACCTCCCCAAATGAGCTTACTCAGATGATTGGGAATATCCACTTTGGGAACGTGATAATGTTCATTGATCTAGATCTGCCAAAGGAAGGAACTAACCACATTGATGCTCTTCATATCACTGTGGGAATTTTGGAGAAACGGGTTCCCCGAGTTTTGATAGATAATGGGTCTTCACTGAATGTGTGTCCCGCCAGCACGTTAGCCAAACTGGGAATAAAAATATCAAAACTCACTCCTTCCTCGCAGACAGTTAAGGCATACGACAACACTAGTCGATGTGTCTTAGGGGTGGTCACTTTAATGCTAACTATCGGACCCTTAAACATGCCAGTAGAATTTCAAGTCCTGGATATACCAGCCACCTTTAGCCTGCTGTTGGGACGCCCTTGGATCCATGGGGTAAAGGGGGTAGCCTCTTCATTACACCAGCGTGTCAAATTCATCCACGATGACCACATAGTAATTATTCTGGCTGATAAGATCGTGGAAAATAAGGAAAACGAGGATATCCCAATCCTCGAGATAGAACATGAGGACACTGGTATTTTCCTTAGTGGCTTTGAGGTTATCCCCCAAGCTGTGATCAACGCCATTGAATATGGTCGAGAAACTGACATCATTAGAAAGAAAGTCACCTCCCTAGGAAACATGGTCCCTTTAAACATGTTTCGAAAAATGAATTATATGCCTGGTCTGGGTCTCGGCAAAAATCAGCAAGGGCTTGTTAATTTAGTACATGATGAACTTAAGGAATGTATCCCTCCTTTTGGTCTAGGATACACGCCTACTCCAGCGGAAGTAGTCGCAGTCATGAAACAGAAACGTGAGAAAAGAAAGGCAGAAAGAGAAAAGCGTCCTTATAAATATCCCCCTCTCCAGCCATATAGAAAAAACTTAAATGGTTACTTTGTAAGGGAAGGGGAAACAGAAGCCTATCTCATGTTTCCTGAGCCCTGGTTAGACCAGAATGGTAAAAGATGCCCTGGTTGGGAAATATTTGAAGATGTCAGTCTCCTCTCAGATAGAATGGAATAGGTTACCCTGGAGCCCCGTAGCACTGCATATAAGACTGTCACTGTTGAAAATACTTGGTATATAGACCAAGATGATTATGCTCTGGCCTTATTAGATGATGATAATCTAGGAGACAGTTTTCTGGGTATGATAGATGAAGACACTTATTATAAAGAGCTCCCTGCTTCCTTTGAGCCTATTGCTGATAAGCCTCTGCAGAACTGGTATACTACGACCGGCCCGCTCCTGACACCCGCAGACCTAGTAGACCGCTTTGGATATACTATCCCCATTCCTTCCCTTAGCTTTACGGATTGGTCATCTACCGATCCGCTACCTAAAATTGAGGATCTCAAACCCTAGGTCCTCAATAATGTAATAAACCCTGTATAGTTTGCTTTTAATGATAATCTAAATGTCTTTGCTTATTCCTTAGTTGCACTTACATTAAAAGACGCATTAAATAATGATAATTATGATAATGAGTCATTTAATGAAATGGACCCAAAAGATAAAAATTATTTGCTTGAGCTTGTGAAGTTAGTTGAGCATCGAGAAGCGAGCCATTCATCGGCAAGCGAAGAATCGAAGACCTGTCCACTATCAATCTGGGGCTGGACAATGAAATCAAAGAAATCAAAATCGACAGCTACCTCCAAGGCTCTGAAAGGGTAGCACTCATTGATCTCCTCAAAGAATTCGTGGACATATTTGCCTGGTCCTACGAAGATATGCCAGGGTTAGATCCAACCATAGTCGAACACCGGATCCCCATATATCCGGATGCTCGCCCAGTCAAGCAGAAGCTCCGCCGAATCAAGCCAGAATGGTCACTACAAGTCAAAGAGGAAATCATGAAGCAGCTACGCGTCAATTTCATTCGGGTAGTTGAATACCCGATCTAGCTGTCCAATATAGTGACCGTTCCCAAGCCCAACGGGAAAGTTCGGATCTGTGTAGATTTCCGCGACCTCAACAAAGCGTCGCCCAAAGATGACTTCCCTCTACCTAATATTGATACTGTGGTAGACGCCGTCGCTTCTCACAAAGTCCGATCCTTCGTCGACAGCATGCTGGGCTACAATCAAATCAAAATGGCAGCAGAGGACCAGGAGAAGACTTCATTCACCACTCCTTGGGGTACTTATTGCTATACTGTCATGCCATTTGGGCTGAAAAATGCCGGGGCTACTTATCAGAGGGCTGCCACCACCCTCTTCCATGACATGATCCACAAAGAAATGGAGGTCTATGTTGATGACATGATCGTGTATTCCAGCGACGCCAACGGTGCCCATATCAAAGACCTTCAAAAATTCTTCGAAAGGTTAAGGAAGCACCAAATGAAGCTTAACCCCACCAAATGCACATTTGGGGTTACCAAGGGCAAGGTCCTGGGATTCTTAGTGACCGAGGAAGGCATCGAGATCGAGCCAGGAAAGATCAAAGCCATCCTAGAAATGCCACAGCCGAGAACTCCAATTGAAGTCAAAGGCTTCTAGAGATTATATCGGCCGTTTCATCGGTGACAACCACATGTGAGCCCTCTTCAAACTCCTAAAAGAATCGACCACGTCTGGGACGAAGTGCCGGCTAGCCTTCGAGAAAATAAAAGCCTACCTTACCAATCCCCGTGCTAGCTCCACCCCATACATAAACCTCTCCTCATATATTTAAGCATCATACGTCGGGGGCTATGCTCGCCCAAGAAGAAGATTCCTACATTGAAAATGCTATATACTTCATAAGTAGGAAGCTACAAGGAAGCGAGCTAAACTATTATTGGAGAAAAGGCACATCGACTTAGTGGGCCACTCAGAGGCTCAAGACCTATCTCGAGGCGGTCCATCAAACTCATATCGGGATGGACCCTATCAAGTACATCTTTGGCAAGCCATCTCTGTCCAGCAGACTGGCCAAGTGGTCCTTTCTTCTCAACGAGTTTGACATAACTTGTTGATTCCTATGATTAGATTTGGTTGAGTCATCTTCTGATTCTTTTGATGCAGTAGGCTAAAAGGTGCAACGTCTTAGATTAGTGTGGCAAGCTGTCTTAGAATCACTTTGTTTAGAATAGTTTCTAAGTGTTAGTTCTTAGGCGCTCCACGGCAAGCTTCTGACGGACCCTTGAAGGACAAGCGAGACTTTGAAGTGCTCAAATTAGTGAGAAAATCAAATTTGGCCAAAATCAAGGAACAATGACACGTGTACACCTATTTAGATATTTTTGAAAATATCTAGTCATCATGTCTTCACGGATTAATTTTTCAAGAAGTCAACTGCATAATGACAAGCGTCGGGCGAATCTGAAAATCGAAGGCGAAGACATTACCGTTTTGGCTAAGAAGACTTTCCAAGCAAAGCTTTGCACTCTGAAACATTACTACGTTTAGTAATGTCTTCTCTGCTTGCATCTCGATGGTGTGGCGTTTCTTGTCTCAAGAATTGCATTCAATGCAAAGAGCGTTGGACTCAATTATCTCGATTTTGAAACCAACGGTCAAAGGATCTCTTCTGGTATATATTCAAGTGTTGAAGATGCGAAGAAACAACTCTTGCGCATTAAACTCTCAAGCTTCATCTTCATCACTCAAGCATTCAAGAGATCAAAGGACAAGGGCTAACACTTCACCAAACTTTACGAAAGCTGCGAGATCTGCCATCTTAAATTCTTTCTCGGCTTCATTACGTTTGTCTTTAAAGCTGTTCTTTAATTACGCACGTGTGGAGAACAATTATTCTATTGATTGTCTCTCTCACCTCTATACACTTGGTTAAAAACTACTTTTGTACACGATCCATTAGAGATCTAAATCATAAACCTAGTGGATAAACAAGTGCACTTTTAAAATCCAAAGCTAACCACTTTGGTAGTGGATGTAGTACTATTCACGATGCGAACCACTTCAAATTCTTGTGTGCGATTCAAACTCTTCTTATCTTTCACTTTAATTGTTTATGTTTAACTATTCAGTCTGCTTTTGCCTTACACTCCTTGATAATCTTAGAATCGATTTGTTTCATTGCCTAAGCACTTCTATTCAAACCTTTCATAAATCCTTAAGAAGTGTTCTTAAAAGAAAAGTTTTATAAAAACATAACTAGGCTATTCAACCCCCCCCCCTTCTAGCCTAGATTGAGCCTATTTTGGGACCAACAATTGGTATCGAGCTTAATTCTTTGAAAAATCATTTTTCCAAGATTAACCTCTTGAGAATAGATCCTATGGCTCACTATATCTTTGCCTACTTCAAACACCGACCACGTTCCCAATATTGGGCGAAGGCCATTTCGAAGTATGGAAAGATAAGGTTATGAGATATATGAATTCTATTGACAATCGGTTGTGGCAATGTGTTACGGCAGTCCATATATTCCAATGAAGCCCAACCTACTTCTTTGAAGTAGCCGGTGGTCCTCAGGAGATACCTAAATCTATGAGCGAATGGACAGAGCGAAGAAAGGAGGCTTGTTGAACTTCGGCGGCAAGGCTATTCATATTATATCGGCTCTGTCGACACAAGCACATACCAACAAATCATCGGATGCAAAGCGCCAGAAATGTGGGAAGCCTTGGTGGAATATCTTGAAGGAGATCTACCCACGAGGGACAACAGAAAATACAACTATATTCAACAATTCGACTCATTCGAGAAAAGATCTAAGGAGACTCTACGGCAAGCCTACGACAGATTTTGTGAGGTAGTAAATAGTTGTTACTCTTTAGGAAAAGAATATAGTGTTAAAGAAGTAAATATGAGATTTTTAGCTTCTTTAGGAAGTTTGTGGCATGTAAAAACCACTTTGCAATAAAAGAGTCCAAAGACTTGAACTCCATGCATCTCGGAAGCTTGTATGCGAGTTTAACGTCTATGAGCAAGAATTACTTCAAGCTCGAAACAGGACAAACATTTTAAACTTCCTTCCTTTTACGCTATCTCTCGGGAAATTCTGTTCAAGAAAGCAAACCATCTACTTCTTCTTCAAGCGAGAATGAAATTCTCTCGGACGAGCAATTTGCTATGTTAGTTAAGAAGTTTCAAAAGTTCTCAAAATTTAACAAAAGAAAAAGCAAACCGGCGGACTTTCGGAAAAGGCTGGCTGAAAACTCACACAATAATGAGTTAGTTTGCTACAATTGCGAGAAAACTTGGTCACTTTGCTTCTAAATGTCCTAAGCCTAAATATGAAGCCTATAAAAGGAGACCTTCTAAATCATTTTCTAAACATAGAGGTCTCTGGTGAGGACTTAGAAAACCATGTAGCCACTTGGTTTGAAGCGGATTCGGCGAGGATGATAGTGATGACTCACTGAGCAAGCACACATTTGTCTTGTTGCTCTAGAGTCACCTCCCACCTATGACTCGAGGCAGGTGAAGTTAAGTACTCTCCCTTTCAAGCTAACATAGAACAATCTTACGAAGAGCCTTCAAAGAAGAAATCCTCAAGGATGCTCAAGACATGCTAGAGGAATTCAATGAATTTAGGAAGGCCTATGTTAAGTTAGCTAAAAGTCATGAGAAAGGGAGGCGAGAAATCCATCTTTGAAGAAACGAGTTAAAAACTCTCCATGGAATCCGGCGGGAAAGTATCAAGTTAAAAAAAGAGAACAAGTTTCTCAATGAAAAGGTTGCTTGTCTTATTGATCATGCCAAAGAGTTATCTGTGAGAAAGAAGAGTTGCAAAAACCATTAACTCATGGAATAACTCAGCGGCGTCTTTGATCAAATTCTTGGAGATCGAAGCCCTCAGCAGATAAATGCGGGCTAGGATTCTCTAATGAAATCTCTAAGCGCAACCTCGAACAAGAAAATGAACATTTTACGGTGAATAGTAATATTCTGCACAATATCGAGAAACCTAACAAGGGTAAAGAAGGAATTGGTTATCTTGCTACTCCTTATAAATACCTAAGGTTCAAATTAACGAAAGCAGTGAAGCTTTGAAAGCAAAGCAATCATCTGTGGAGATAAATCTGTTAAAGGAGGTGCGGACTTACAACGACCCTCCACCGGCACTTACGTGAAAGCAAAGGCTGCTGTTTCGGGGCCTATGAAAAGTGCTCAAACCTATCGGATTCATCAACGGTACTACGGATGGTGCCAGCGCTTGCTACGCGAGAATGTTGACACCAAGCTTAAAGGAAAAATGCATGAGGCATCAAAGTCTACTACCGACAAACATTCTTTTGCTAAAGCAAAAGCTGGCGTATCTGAGACTCAAGAAGCCTCATCTGAGATGCCTCTAAGCTTCTTTGTTAACAAGACTACTAACCTTTGTTAAGAAAAATGTTCAAAAACCTTCAAACATCGGCATAATCATGTAGACTTACGTAATTTTCATCCTTGTACATTTTGTAAGTGTTTGGCCACTTGGTCCATGAATGTCTGTGAAATCCATCATGAAGCTTCTTTGGATCCCTATTCAAAAATCGAGGCAAGTATGGGTTCCAAAAATACGCTAACCATTTGGACCCATAAAAGAAAATAAAAGGGACCATGATTTTCTTACCTCTACATCTCGGGTGTGCTTCATGGCTAATTCAAATTCGAGAAAAGAAAGATGTGTGGTATCTAGATAGCGGTACTCAAGACACATGGCCAGGAGAATCATGCCTTCTCTCTAATATTTACGAAGCGAGAAGGCCCTCGGTCATCTTCGGAGACAATGCTAAAGGAAGAACAATTGGCTATGGATCCATCATTAGAAATCTCTCCATTGGAAAAGTCTCTCTTGTAGAAGGCTTGAAACATAATCTCTGAGTATTTCTCAGTGCGTGACAAAGGGCTTATATGTCAATTCTCCTCAAGCAGATGTGATATCAAGGATCCGATCTCTTGCTCAGCAGTAGTTCTTGGTCATAGACAAGGGAATGTCTATGTAATAGATTTGAATGCCTACGGTAAGGCTACTAATCTATGTCTTGTGGCAAACTACTGCTCAAGACAAAAATTTGGTTGTGGCATAAAAGACTTCGATCATTTGAACTTCAAATATCTAGCCAAGCTATCCAAAGAAGGTCTAGTCAAAGGATTGCCAAGGTCTCTGTGACCATGATCGTTCGTGCAAAGCATGCCAAGCGGGAAAGCTTTCAAAACGTCATTCAAAAGCAAACCGGGACTCTCAGCGACAAGACCTCTACAAGCTGCTTGCACATGGATCTCTTCGGACCGTCACTACTATTAGTTATGGTGGTTTCGGATACGCTAGTAGTAGTGGATGACTATACAAGATACACTTGGGCGAGATGATGTCTTCTAAAGATCACACATACGATCTTCTTACGGCACTATTGAGAAGATTGCAAGCGCAAAAACTTCGATGAAATCGGTGGCGTTCGATCGGACAATGGCGAGTTCACCAACAATGGAATAGCAAAATCTTGTGATGATCACGGTATTGGGCACAACTTCTCTTTGTAAGAACTCCACGACAAAAGCGGCGTTCTTTGAAAGGAAGAAACAGAACACTTATCGAAGGCTGCTAAAACTATGCTTCTTTGAAGCAAAGTTGCCCAAACATACAGGCGAGAAGCCGTCAATACTGACTGCTTCACTCAAAAGCAGATCATTGATCAACAAATTTCACGGTAAAACACCACATGAACTTTGGAGAGGTAAAACCCCAAACATTGGATTTTTAAAATCTTGGTTGTAAATGCTTTGTAGTCTACAATGGTAATGATTATAGAGGCAAATTTGATCATAAAGCCGATGAAGGTGTATTTTTGGGTTATGCCTTACACTCCAAAGCTTACAGGGTTTTCAACAAACGTTCATTAAAAATAGTTGAATCTGTTCATGTTTCATTTGATGAATTTGATTTATTAGAGCCACATGTGGCTCCAAATGTTCTTGATGACTTTGTTAATGTTGAGGCAGTACATCCCGACCATCGACCTCTAGTATACCTAATCCTTCACCGGCAACTCAATCAAACATTCGACCATCACTTCTTGACAAGCGGGTCACGAGAAGACTTCAACCACCTCAAGAAAATCCGAATCAAGAACCTTTTGTTTCTCAACACGAAAATTCTATTCCTCAACTCACCTATGAGCCAAATTAGAACAACTCTCATCAAGACACGGTGATCTTCCTATAGCCCTCCTTACGAACCTTGTCATGAAGAAAGCGACAACTCATCATATTCTTGTCGCAAGAACATGCAAAGACCATCCGATCTCTCAAATCATTGGTGACATTCATGTTGGATGCGGACGAGAAGATCTTCCAAAAATGAATGTATGTTACGTCTTTGCATTTGTCTCGGAAGAAGAGCCAAAGAAGGTCGAAGAAGCTCTTGAAGATCCAAGTTGGTGGAAGCCATGCAAGAAGAACTTCAACAATTTGAGCGATGTCAAGTATGGAAGCTAGTTCCAAAGCACTGCGATCATACGGTCATTGGCACAAAATGGGTGTTCAGAAACAAGAAGGATGAGGATGGAAACATAGTGAGGAACAAAGCAAGACTTGTTGCACAGGGATATCGCCAAGAAGAAGGAATCGACTATGATGAAACATTCGCTCCTGTAGCAAGATTGGAAGCTATCCAGAATTTTCTTAGCCTATGCTACATACAAGGACTTTGTCTTTGTACCAAATGGATGTCAAGCGCGTTCCTTAATGGTGATCTTCAAGAAGCAGTTTACGTTGCTCAACCTCCGGGCTTTGTAGAAAAAGGAAAGAAACTCATGTTTACAAGCTTAAGAAGGCTCTCATGGTCTTAAGCAAGCTCCTCGAGCACAGTATGAAACCACTTTCTAAGTTTCTGGTTGAACAAGGATTCGTGCGAGGCAAGATTGACACCACTCTCTTCATTCTCAAGCACAAAGGACATTCTCTGCTGGTACAGATCTACGTTGATGATATCATTTTCGGATCCACAAATGAGAAGCTATGTAAGCGATTTGAAACGCTTATGACAGGCAAGTTTCAAATGAGTATGATGGGAGAACTCACATTCTTCTTGGGTCTTCAAATTCAACAGTCCAACAAAGGAATATTCATCAGTCAATCCAAGTATGCTAAAGATCTTGTCAAGAAATTTGGATTGGAAACAGCAAACACATTTGATACTCCAATGGCTGCTAGATGCAAACTTACAAAGGACTTACAAGGAAAGAAAGTTGATATCACCCACTATAGGGGGATAATTGGATCTCTGCTCTACCTCACCGCCAGCAGACCCGACATAGTGTATGCTGTTGGGGTGTGTGCTAGATTTCAAGCAGACCCTCGTGAGTCACATCTTCTTGCAGCCAAAAGAATCATCAAATACGTATCAGATACCACCAACTTAGGTATCGGTATCGAGAGAATCATCTTTCAACTTGGTTGGATACTCGAGGCCTTGAGACTATCTTTGGCTGCCAAATTGACAGAAAAAGCACTAGTGGAACTTGTCAATTTCTAGGAGACAGACTCGTCTCTTGGGCTAGCAAGAAACAAGCATCCGTCTCAAATTCCACCACTGAAGCAGAATACATAGCTGCTGGTAGCTGCTGCTGTCAACTGCTTTGGATCAAACAGCAGTTAGTAGACTACGACATCAAAGTAGCAGACTGCCCAATCATGTGTGATAACACCTCAGCAATCTCTATCACCTACAATCCCGTGATGCACTCCAAGACAAAGCATATCGATGTTCGATATCACTTTCTAAGGGACAATGTAGAAAAGAGAAACATTAGCATGAAGTATATTTCAACTGACCATCAACTAGCAGACATCTTCACCAAAGCTCTAGAAGCAGACAGGTTTGCTTATCTAAGGGGAGAGCTTGGTATGCTTGACATTCGACTTCTTAAATTATATCAAAAATTAATTTCATTATAATATGTAACATTTCAAAATAATGTTTCTTAAATTTATTTTAAGCAGACTTGAAATATATTTTAAGCAAGACTTGAAAATTTATTTTGGCTTAGACACTACTTTCAAAATATTTTAAATT
>CM028379.1:26180886-26211863 GCA_013146195.2 Codonopsis lanceolata
GGCCGAATTGATTTCTATCTCGTGGCAAGTAATGAAGCGAGATATTATCAAATTCGGTGGCTAGTCTTCAATTTGGCATGATAGAGGCTGCGGTAGGGATCTGGGTCTTCCACTTCCGCCGACTTGGTTTATGATTAAGGCGGAGTCACATAGACTTCAAGTCTTTGGCTCCTTTTGGAGGGCTTCTTCTAGACAGGCAATACATGCCTCGTATTCAATGGTGTTGTTTGAGCATTCAAATTCCAACCTTATGGCCATGAAGTGTGGGAATCTTTGGATCAATTAACAAGATTCCTATGCCAAACCCCATTTGTTGGCGGCTCGTCAAAGAACATTTGCCGTGGTGTCATGATCGGCAATTTCTAGGACACCTTCATGCAGGAAGCTGACTCGGTTTGTATTTTACTTCTAGAGGCGGATCGGCTAAATGGTGCTGCAATTACGTTGCCTTTGATAGATTTGAGCGTGACATAGGTGATGTCAAACTCGTTGAGGAGAAATGACCATTTAGCTAGTCAATTTGGAAAGTGATGGCTTGCCGAAGATGTATTTTATAGGATCCATCACGGAGATGAGTTTGATGGATCGAGCTACATGATTGGTTTTGAGCCTACGGTTGCCCAGGACTAGGCGATGCGGTTTTCTCCAATCTTGAAGTAATGGCTCGTCTTCCTTGCGGCTTCCCTACGTAAATGTGATGGTTAAATATAATAGGAGAGGTTTATGTGTATGGGGAGGAGCTAGCGGTGGATTGGTAAGGTAGGTTTTTATTTTTTCAAAGGCTAGCGGCATTTCTCAAATCGAACTTGGTCATTATTTTTCTTTAAGAGTTTAAATAGGGGCTCACATATGGATGTCGGTTGCGATGAAGCGGATGATATATTGTAGTGGTCCGAGGAAACCTTTGACTTATGTTGAGTTTTTGGTTGCGGCATATTTATGATGGATTTGATTTTGGCCGGCTCGATCTCGATGCCTTCCTCGGTCACCATGAATCGGGACCTTGCCTTTGGTAACCCCAAATGTGCATTTGGTGGGGTTAAGCTTCATCGATGCTTTTTTAACCTTCGAAGAATTTTCGAACTTTGATATGAGCCCATTGGCGTCATTTGGAGTGTATGATCATGTCGTCAACGTACACTTCGACCTCTTTATGGATCATGTCATGGAAGAGGAAGTGGCAGCTCTTTGATATGTAGCCCCGTTTTTAGCCCAAATGGCATGACATGTAGCAAGTAGGTTCCCTAGGGGTGGTGAATGATGTTTTTCTGGTCTTCTGCCATTTTGATTTGATTATAGCCCGCCCAACATGCCGTCTCACGAAGATCTTATTTTGTGAGAAGCGACAACGTCTACCACAATATCAATGTTGGGTAGAGGGAAGCCATCTTTGGGCGGCGCCTTGAGTAGTCGCGGAGTCTACGCAGAATCCGAACCTTTCCGTTGGGCTTAGGCAGTCACTATATTTGACATCCAAATCGGGTATTCTACTATCCGAATAAATTTGACATGTAGCTACTTCATGATTTCTTCTTTCACTTGTAGTGACCATTACGGTTTGATTTGGCGGAGTTTACGCTTGACTAGCCGAGCATCGGGGATAAGTAGGGATCCGATGTTCAACAATGGTTGGATCCGATCCGGGCAAGGTAGGACCATGCAAAGATGTCCACAATTCTTTGAGGAGGTCAATAAGTGCTACCCTTTCGAGCCTTGTAGGTAGGCTGCCGATTTTGATTTCTTTGGTTTCATTGTTCGACCCAGATTGATGGTAGATAAGTCTTCATTTCTTTGCTGGCGATTGATGCTTTTCTTGGTGCTTGACTAACTGCGAGCCAAGCAAGTAACTTTTATCTTTTGGGTCCATTTTATCAAATGACTCATTATTAATTAATGCGTCTTTTAATGAAGGTGCAACTAAGGAATACGCAAGGACATCTAGATTATCATTATTAGCAAACTGTACAGGGTTATTTACATTATTGAGGACCTGGAGTTTGAGATCCTCAATTTTGGGGAGCGGGTCAATAGATGACCAATCCGTAAGGCTAAAGGAAGGATGGAGAATAGTATATCCAAAACGGTCCACCAGATCTGCAGGCGTTAAGAGCGAGTCGGTCGTGGTATACTAATTCAGAGGCTTATCGGTAATAGACTCAAACTCAGCAAGGAGATTTTCATAGTCAGTGCCTCTATCTATCATTCCCAGAAATCTGTCTCCTAGACAGTCATACGAAACTCCTCTTTTATTTATTTGAAAAGGGTATTCACAGCACCTTTATTCTAGCTAAATACGTTTCCTTGCTCTTTAAACTTTCTATGCTTGGTTGGTCTCGAAAATTCTTGTACCTGCCACCGTAATCACCTCGTTGTCGATAAGATCCTGAATGGCATTTCTGAGTGAGTAGCACTTGTCGGTGAGATGACCAGCTGCAGCAACAATGGTATTCAGAACTAGGCATGGTTCCGTACTAGGTAGTGGATTAGGAGGTTGATAATTAGCAACGGGTTTAAGTATCCCATGGGCCCATAGTGTTTGGAAGATTTCAGATCTTGGGGCGGGTAAATCATCATATAATGTCTCGGGATTAATTATTTCCTTCCTTTTGGTCCGGGTAAAATACTTATTGCCGGGTTTGGTCGAGTAAAGCTGGGTGGGGTCTTTTCTTTGGGAATATTGTCTTTGGGACTTGATTGCGTGGGTTCTGTTTAATTGTGGCCGAGGTTCTTCTTCATGCGTGTTCCTCAAGCAAGAGGTTCGTTAGGCACGTCCCATTCTCGCTGGGTCCTCTGAGCCATTTCTTTGAGAATAAGTATTTGAAGGATCAAAGAGAAGGTAGTTTTTCTGGTTATGGTAATAGGCATTTAGGTGAAGAAGTTCAGGGTTGGTTTCTAGGGGATGTGGATTGAGCTTATAAACATTTGGAATAATACCACCTTGGAAAATAGGGCTGATATCTGGTTAAAGGCTAGTACTTGGTGGGTTTTTGGAGGCTTGGAAAAGGATATTTTCTGTAGTATCAGGATAGTGTATTTCAGGAAGGAAAGAAGTATCAGGAACAAACTTTGGGCCTTTAACCTATTGAGAGATAGTGGCAAGGGTTTTCAAAAGTTGCCAAAAGATTGCTAACCACTTGATTTGTCACCTTCGACATAGGCATCCAATTCCTTTTTAGCCGGCCAAATTCGTGAGGACGGCGTATTCAGGAGTTTCTATTTCTGGTTCCCAACTGTTCTGCTCGTTGCTAGTCCCAGTCACAATTTGTTTATTTTTAGCGGCCATCCTGCTCAAATTTGCACCATCTGCACTAATTTTGCCCCTTTTCGTCCGATCTGCGTTGCGATCCCGTGATCAACCGACGATTACAAGATTATCTTTGCCTTTCCAAACTCAGGCTAGATTTCTGAGGAAAAGGGTTTGGAGGTATCAGAAAGGGTTGGCTGAAGGCTTTCCGGGTTTGGAGTACAATGTGCCTTTATTAGTATTTTTTATTATTATTCATTTTCCCTACAATTGATCGGACAAGCACCCACTTTGTTTTGACAGTCTCAGGACTATTCCTGGAATAGTGGATTCTTTCTCCAGTAGTATAGACTTTCGTATTTCACCCTTCTTTCGACTCCCTAAGATCGGAATGATCTCAAAGGCGAAGGGCCTATACTCTTCCTGATCCACCATTCGGTGGTCTAGGTCGAACATCCGAAAATAATTAGTCAGACCCTGTGTATATATATATTTTATTCATCTCTCTTTTTTTTCTTTACTTTTTTTTCTTTTGCACAAGGACTGGTCAATAACTCAGAGATATAAAAACCGATCGGTCCATGAAGTGTCCTGAGAAACTATATGCAATTGCGCGTGTATGCGGCATCTAGAAAACAGTAAAATCTTTTTTTTTTCCAGATATAAAGCAGTAAATAAAGCAGATATGGTTTGTTTTGCTGTTCTTTATGGATTTTCTCGGCTTTTTAGTTTGAACGTAAGCAAGCAACCATTCAGATCAAGAAATCGAAAGAAAAGTGGGGAATCTATCTATTCCTATTAATTACATATTGTCCTAGTCCCCAAAATAAAATGACGAATGAAAGAATATGTATTATATTTTGTGCGATAAAAATAAAACACGCAGAATCAAAAAATATAAAGTAGAATAAAGCAATAATAAAATAAAGCCCCAGCCCTTTTGTTATGCTGCCCGAAAATCTAATTTATTACTTTTTTTTGTTTTTTTAACTATACATGTAATTGTAACTGGAACGAAACTGATGCAAGATGGTGGATCATATCCACAAATATATACACAGATATATAAGAACGCAATATTTAAAATGCTAAAGAAATATAACAAGCATATTTTAGCCAGAAACTAAAGAAAACTGATTTTTTTTAATTTTTTTTTGTGAAAACTGAGTTTAGCCCTCCATTTTTATTTTCTTTAAAATAAAAACGACGTCCCCTAAGAGTCGGATCAGGTGCCCCTAATCTCTCGGATCCCGTGCACCCTTTTTTAGTGGAACGCGAGTTGCGGAAGGATATCACGCTTTCCATTCCATCCTCCCTTGTTTAGGGGAAGACGAAATTAAAAGTGCAGAGAGAGTGTTGTCAAAAAGCGCGTTGAATACTCCTCGGTCACCAAGTGTGCTTTAGTCCATTATGAGTGCTTTGGATTTCTCCATATCTCATCCTTCCTTGTTTAGGGGAAAACAGGATAGAGAAAACGCATCACCATTTTCATTCTCATCATCCCTTGTTTAGGGGAAAACGGAAAAGTGCAAAAAAAGGAAATTGCGAAGGCGCGTGGGAACATGATCGATGTTTTATTTTAATTATTTTCCTTGCAAGTAGACAAGACTATTGGAGAATAGTTTTGGGAAGCAAGGGTCGAACCACAGAGACAAGAAGATCACAGATAACACAATTTATTGATAGCAAATTATTAATCTAAAGGGGTTTTTATATTGATTTTAATCTAAACTAATTATTATTATTCTGTTGTTTAACTAATTAGCAGCAATCACAAATTATGAAGATCTTATGGCGGATGGAAATCTAGGATTAGGGTTTCACTTGTATCTTCTCTATGCATATTTTAATAAATTATCATTTAATCTCTTGGGTTCGTTCACAAAATATACATATAGCCTGTTGAATTACCGTTCAGTCTCCATCTCCAAATAATTCATCCATTCTATATCCTAGGCACAAGAACATATGATCTAACTGTCACTTAGGTCATATATGGAACCTGGACCTAACTTATCACTCTCGTGCATCGATAGGTCCAATTTATTGTGATGGTGGGCCAGTGTACGACATATGCACATTGATCATGCAGTTATCCGCACCTCTAGGCCTTTATTGTTCACGATTACATTCATTTGTTCAAAGTGAAATAATATAGGGATTGATAAACACCACAATCAACAAGAATTGAATGAATAAAAATATATATTAAAGCATAGATTCGATAAAAGTTACCTCCCACCTCCTAGATTAATGAAGATTTAGTTCATCCTTGAAGATGAACAACACATGGAGATGAATGAATTCATGAATCGATCTTCGATACTTATAATTACAATGACTAATTATGTTATACAACCTAAAATCTATTCTAAAGCTATAGAAAACTACTTTCTAGCCGTGTCCAGCCGTCAATGCTCTGGCTACCGATCTCTATTTATACCATGGAGTTGTAGGGCAATTAGATCTCTTGTGAAAATGCAAATCCGAGCATTTTGACTACCTTGCTCGCAAGGTATAAGGCACCTTGCTTGCGACCGCAAGGTCCTTGATTTCTAAGGGTTGATTTTCAAGTTTACCTCACCTTGAGGAGGTATATTGCACCTGCCGCAAGGTGCCCAGTCTGATTCTTCTTCTTTCTTCTTCAATTTTACACTCTGACCCCTTCTCGGAATTTTCACCAAATATCCTTATAATCTGAATACTTTCACCTAAAACCCTGAAACTCACAAAATCACTAGAAAACGCATATCTGTAGCCAAAAGCCTCGTCAAATTGCACAATTTAAGTCATAGAAGTATAGGAAATCGACGTATAAAATACCATCATGACAGATTTCCATAATACTTTGTTGGTCTTTTTCTGGAACACATCGTCTGATTAAAGAGTCTGAACACATTTTATACAAATGAGGCTCCTCCCAAAAATATCTCTTTGCTTCGGTCAAAAATTTCTTCTTTTGATAGTGATCAAAATCAGGATTTATAATATCAGACACATAATAATTGACAAAATCAGATACGAATCTTTGATCTAAAAGTTGTTCATCAGGGAACTCTTCATTTACAAGAATTGTATTGTCAAGAAGAAATTGACGTTCCAATAAGGGTGAAAATTTTAATCTAGACAAATGGTCGGCCACGACATTTTCGGTTCCCTTTTTATCCTTGATTGTAATGTCAAATTCTTGTAATAATAACATCCACCTAATTAGTCTAGGCTTAGCATCTTTCTTACTCAATAAATATTTCAGGGCAGCATGATCATAAAATATTATTACTTTCGAACCTAACAGATATGGTCTAAAATTTTCCAATGCATACACAACTGCTAAAAATTCTTTTTCGGTTGTTGTGTAATTAAGTTGTGCATCATTTAGTGTTCTACTAGCATGATGTATCACATGTGGTTTTCTATCCACTCTTTGTCCTAACACGACTCCAATTGCAAAATCCGAAGCATTGCACATGATCTCGAAAGGGAGAGACCAATCGGGGCCGGATAAAATAGGGGTAGTGGTTAATCTTTCTTTTAACAAGTTAAATGCATTTAAGCATTCTTGATCAAAAACAAACTCGGTATCTTTTGCTAATAAGTTACATAGAGGTTTACAGATTTTTGAAAAATCTTTTATAAATCTTCTCCTGAAAGGAAAAGTACCAAAAGGACATGTAAAAGTGGTTTTCTCTTGGTCTTCGGGTGCTACAGGAATTTGGTTGTAACCAGAAAAACCATCAAGAAAACAATAATATTCATGACCAGCTAATCTTTCAAGAATTTGGTCAATAAATGGCAAAGGAAAGTGGTTTTTCCTAGTTGCCGCATTAAGTTTTCTCAAATCAATGCACATTCTATAACTAGTGATAGTTCTTGTAGGGACTAATTCATCTTTTTCATTTTTAACTACTGTAATTCCTGACTTCTTAGGAACTACTTGCACTGGACTAACCCATTTACTATCTGAAATCGGGTAAATTATACCCGCATCTAGAAGCTTAAGAACTTCTTTTCTTACGGCTTCTTCCATGTGAGGGTTAAGTCTTCTTTGTCTTTCTCTTGAAGGCTTACTACCTTCTTCTAAATGTATTTTATGCATGCACATAGATGGACTAATACCTTTTAAATCAGCTAGGGACCATCCTATGGCTTCTCTATGTGTCCATAAAACTTTTAACAAACTTGTTTCTTGTTCTTCAGTTAAATCTGTTGCTATTATAACAGGTAAGGTTTTACCTTCCCCTAAAAATGCATATTTTAAGTGGGGTGGTAACGACTTTAATTCTTCAACAGGAGGAGATTTAACAGATGGAATAAATTCCGAATTTTCTGGTTTAATGATTTCTTCTTCTTTAACCTCCTCATTATTTACTTCTTTAACATCTTCCTTATTTTCTACTTTTTCATCCTCTACTTCAATTTCTTCAAAAAGAGATTTTAAAATCTCTACTTCTTCTTCTTCATTAATTTCATCCTCTACTTTTTCTATTTTATAAGAATTACTTTATGATTCTAGTTCTTTCTCCAAATTATCTTTATTCTTATTTTTAAGAGCTTCTAATTTTTCTCTTTCTTGTCTTTCTTCTTCTTCTATTTCTCTCTCTATTTCTTCAATGTCAATTTTTATGGGGGGTATAGGTCTATCATCATAAACTATAAATACATCTTTCTCATAGTCGTCATCCTCATTATTTTCCTCAAAAGTTTGAGTTGTCAATTTTTCGATTTCGTCTATGGAAAAACATGCATTCATGTCACTAGGTCTATTCATAGCATCAAAAAGAGAGATTTCTATAGTTTCACCTAGGACTGACATTGAAAGTTTACCATTCTTCACATTTATCATAGTATTGGCAGTGGCCATAAAAGGTCTGCCTAACAAGATAGGAACTTCGTTATTTGTGCAAATTTTTCTTTCCATCTCTAAGACCACAAAATCGACTGGAATGATTAGTTTATCAACCTGAACTAGGATGTCTTCCACTATACCCAAGGGATGTTTAACTGAACGATCAGCTAATTGTAAGGACATATTAGTGGGTTTTAGTTCTCCTAACCCTAATTGTTTGTAGACCGCAAAAGGCATCAAGTTAATACTTGCTCCTAGATCTAGCATGGCTTTCATCTTTTTAGAGCTACCCAAAGAGACTTGGATATTAAAGCTACTAGGATCTTTTAACTTAGGGGGAAATTCGGGTTGTAAAACAACACTTACGTTTTTAGAAACAATTATTTTCTCATTGTTTTCAAATTTGTGTTTCTTAGAGTGAAGATCTTTGAAAAACTTAGCATAAGCTGGAATATTTTTAATAACGTTAAGCAAAGGAAGATTAACATTCACTTTGGATAACATATTATAAATTTCCGAAAATTGTTTGTCCATTCGGTTTTTCATAAGTCTTCTAGGGAACGGAATTGGAGGAACATATGGTGGTGGAGCCACATAAGGTTCCTCTTCTTCTTGTTCTATCTCTTTTTCTACTTCTACTTGATTTTCTTTATTTGGAACTTCTACTTCTACTTCTTGATTAGATGCTTGATTATCTTCATTGTTATCTTTTTCAACTTCTTTTTCAGAATTATCTACTTCATCAGGCATATTAGAAGATTGAACAGGATCACTTACCTCTTCTCCTATTACTCTACCGCTTCGCAGAGTAGTGATAGATTTGGCTTGCTCGGTTTGGCTAGGGAACTTCCCTTCTTCTCTTTTCTCGGTATCGGAATTTGCAATGTGCTTCTTCAAATTTTCAACTTCTTCAAGCAAATATTTTATCAGGACAACTTGACCTTTGCTTGTTCCATCTGATTTTGGAACTTCTTCAATTCTTAATTGACCTTGATTTGGAAATTGTTGAGGTTGTGGTTGTTAAGGCTGAAATTGTTGAGGTTGTAGAGGTTTATTTCCTCACCAAGAAAAATTAGGATGATTCCTCCAACCAGGATTATATGTGTTTGAGTAGGGATCATTCCTTGGCCTTTGAGGGTATACGTTCATGGCATTAGCCATTCGGATACATAGCACTTGATGGACAAAAATTAGTAGCATGAGAATATAATCCACATAAAGCACATGCTTCTTGAATTGGCCAATTTTCAAATTGAGCTTGTGTATCTGATTTTTCTTGAACTTGATATAAACTTCTACTTTTATCTCTTGCACTTTTCTGTTGAGAATTTATGCTTAACATCTCAAATAATTCCTCTAGTGCATCTGGTGTCATTCT
Source organism: Codonopsis lanceolata (assembly GCA_013146195.2). Taxonomy (NCBI): domain Eukaryota; kingdom Viridiplantae; phylum Streptophyta; class Magnoliopsida; order Asterales; family Campanulaceae; genus Codonopsis; species Codonopsis lanceolata. Next base: position 26,190,355 of record CM028379.1, read on the forward strand.
ATTGATAGAGCCACCAGCTGCACTATCAACCATAGTTTGTAAACCTAGCGAAAGACCATGATAAAATTGAAGTACTAACACATGTTGAGCTAGATTATGATGAGGGCACACATTTTTAAATCTATCCCAAGACTCATGGAATGTTTCACCTGGTTCATTTTGAAAGGACATGATTTGTTTTCTATATTCAGTCAGAGATGCGTGTTTATAATATTTACTCATAAACAAATCATAAAGTTGAGCCCAAGTATAAACACTACTAGGTGTTAGATTCATAAACCATCTCTTTGCCAATTCTTTTAATGCACTTGGAAAGTATTTCATTTTTACTTGATCTTCAGTCAACCCTCCTAAAGGAAAAGTACTCATCATATATTCATAATCTCTTAAGAAACTTACAGGATCTTCGTTTGCCATCCCATGAAAAGATGGTATAGCATTAAAATAATGGCCTTTTAATTCGAAATTCCTTACTGCTTCTGGTAAGACTAGACATGATGTTACTACATTTAGTGAAGGTCTACTAAAATCATTAATAGTTCTTTGATTTACAACTACTTCCATATTTCTTCTAGCAGGTTCTTCTTCTCTTTGATTCGCATTAACCGGGTGAACCGGATTTTCAGGGTTTTGATTAATATTATCCATTGGAGGATCAACCAGAGGATCCTCTTGATTCAATTGTTCTTGATTATCAGGCTGGGTTGCTAGATTTTCAAGCTCTTCTTGATTCCTTCTAATATTATTTATAACTTGATTCAGTTCTACCAGTTGAGGATTCAAAGATCTACGATCGTGCATAAAATAAATAAAGCAATTTAAAAACAACTAACTATTAAAAACAAATAAAATAAAATCTTTTTGTATTTTTATTTTTATAAAAACTTAAAACTGAAACTAAATTAAAATTACGCTACCAACAAACTAACTATGTAAACTAGCTTGTCCCCGGCAGCGGCGCCAAAAACTTGATCGATGTCTTATTTTAATTATTTTCCTTGCAAGTGGACAAGACTATTGGAGAATAGTTTTGGGAAGCAAGGGTCGAACCACAGAGACAAGAAGATCACAGATAGCACAATTTAATGATTTATTGATAGCAAATTATTAATCTAAGGGGGTTTTTATATTGATTTTAATCTAAACTAATTATTATTATTCTGTTGTTTAACTAATTAGCAGCAATCACAAATTATGAAGATCTTATGGCGGATGGAAATCTAGGATTAGGGTTTCACTTGTATCTCCTCTATGCTTATTTTAATAAATTATCATTCAATCTCTTGAGTTCGTTCACAAAATATAGATATAGCCTGTTGAATTACCGTTCAGTCTCCATCTCCAAATAATTCATCCATTCTATATCCTAGGCACAAGAACATATGATCTAACTGTCACTTAGGTCATATATGGAACATTGCCCTAACTTATCACTCTCGTGCATCGATAGGTCCAATTTATTGTGATGGTGAGCCAGTGTACGACATATGCACATTGATCATGCAGTTATCCGCACCTCTAGGCCTTTATTATTCACGATTACATTCATTTGTTCAAAGTGAAATAATATAGGGATTGATAAACACCACAATCAACAAGAATTGAATGAATAAAAATATATATTAAAGCATAGATTCGATAAAAGTTACCTCCCACCTCCTAGATTAATGAAGATTTAGTTCATCCTTGAAGATGAACAATACATGGAGATGAATGAATTCATGAATCGATCTTCAATACTTATAATTACAATGACTAATTATGTTATACAACCTAAAATCTATTCTAAAGCTATAGAAAACTACTTTCTAGCCGTCTCCAGCCGTCAATGCTCTGGCTACCGATCTCTATTTATACCATGGAGTTGTAGGGCAATTAGATCTCTTGTGAAAACGCAAATTCGAGCATTCTGACTACCTTGCGGTCGCAAGGTATAAGGCACCTTGCGACCGCAAGGTCCTTGATTTCTCCGGGGTTGATTTTTTGTAGTTTCTGTCTACTTTGTGGAGGCAAGGTATATTGCACAAGGTGCCCAGTCTGATTCTTCTTCTTTCTTCTTCAATTTTACACTCTGGCCCCTTCTCGAAATTTTCACCTAAAAGCCTTATAATCTAAATACTTTCACCTAAAACCCTGAAACTCACAAAATCACTAGAAAACACATATCAGTAGCCAAAAGCCTCGTGAAATTGCACAATTTAAGTCATAGAAGTATAGGAAATCGACGCATAAAATACATCGATCAGAACACGCCCTGCCTCACTATGGACTGTTGTACATTCTGGGTCACTATGAGTGCTTTGGGTTTGCCGTGTCTCATCCTCCCTTGTTTAGGGGAAAACAAGATACAGAAAGTGCATCACCCTTTTCATTTCCATCATTCCTTGTCTAGGGGAAAACGAAAAAGTGCAAAAAAAGAATGTTGCAGTCTCACTGTGATCCAAAATGTTGTAACAGAGTCGTCATATTTATTTTAAGGAGAAATAAAGAAAAACCAAAAATAACTAGAGTTTGTAAAAAAGGGGTTCGGGGGCTAAGGTACGAGGTAAGAAGGTGTTAGGCACCCAACTCGCCCTTTCGGTCTCAAAAATATTTTTTGGCTAAATATGTTTTTATTATATTTATTCAGCAAATGAAATAAAACATTAAAACAAATATATATGTATCTATATTATTTACAGATTTGCATCCGCCTCCTTCCAGTAATTACAAATACATTTAAAAATATTTGGCCATAATAATGGCTCTTTTTAGTGCTATTTCTTATATAAATCCGGGCAGCATAACTGCTTATATTTTTACATTGGGCCGGATGAAAATATCACTTTTATATAAAAGACTCTTAAAGGCTTACCTTTAAGAGCGTAGGTTGTGCTCGCTCTGTCTTTCTGGGAGAGGGAGTCTTTTGCTGCTTTTGTGATTCGGGTAGAGTAACTGCTTTCGAAAGTTGCTTTTAGGCACTGTAAAACGGGCGGAGCAACTGCTTGCGTTTTAGTTGTTGTTTGCTTGCTGCTGGCGGAAATCGGGCAGAGCAACTGCTTGCTTATGACGGATTTGGCCTCTGGATTTGGGCAAAGCAACTGCTCACTTTTGGATTTTTGGACGGGGGAAATAAGGTGGAATCTTAGCTGGAAGGCTAAGGTTCACTTTTACCGGTTGGATTTGTGTTTGGAGGAGATTTGGCAGAGCTTCGAGGCTTATAGGAGGAGGGGAACTCTCTCTTTCTCACGATCGCTCTCAGCGTAAACTCAACGCTGTGTGAACTGTGTGCAGTGAGAGTGATTTCTTGTTCTCTCAATTCTAAAGCCGAAGCCTTCTATTTATAGGCTGAAGAAGGGACCTCATCGTCTATAAAATTTCTTCTTTGTGCTTCATCAGCTTGTACCGCGCAGCTTGAGAACTTGTACAAAATGTCAAAACGAAGGAACACTGTTGGACTTTGGGCGCCGACCCCATAGTGTCTGGGCGCCACGCCATGTTTGCTTGGTGGTGACGCTTGGATCCAATTTTAGGTTCATTTTTGACACTTTGGCCCCTGCATTTTACCGTTTTACGCATCCTGCTTTTCCTTTTGCATTTTTAAACCCTGTAACTTGACATTTATTAAGTTTTAACAGGTCTTGATATCGCATGTTATGTCACATACCAGGGGTATGAAATTGGGGTGTCTACAGAGCCCCTCAACGATGGAGTTTACGGGTAACCGGCAGCTTACCGAGTAAAAGATTCTGTACAAGTTCCCTCAAATTCTTCGATTATGGAATTAGTTTCCCATAATTGAAAGTACAAAACCTTGAACCATTCTTAGAGAATCTTTCTTCATAGGCAAAGAAAAAAATATAGAATTTCTCTCCCCTTTTTCCTAACTTAAAGGGAACTATTTATACCTAATAATTATACAAGTAGGAAAAAGAGATACTAAACAATTAAAACTCTAAAAGGAGTCCAAATAGGACTTACACGTTTCCCAAGACAAACAAAATTCTTAAAGTGGCGGCTAATTTTGTTGGGGAAAATCTAATTTTCAGCTTTTCAACCTTCAAGTTTCTAGAAATTGTACTTTGGTCCCCGAAGTCTTCAATTCAGCATAAAGTGCTATATTTTGCTCAATTGTTTCATAAGTCCCTGAAACTATAAAACATAACTAAAACATATATTAGACAACAAAAACCCCAAGAAATAACATAATTTAAGCCGGAATAATATCCAATAAATGCGTATAAAACACATTATCAAATACCCCCAAACTTAGACTTTTGCTCGTCCTCGAGCAAAACAAAGTAAAACATATAAATACAAAAACTAAAATTAACTAAACTAAAGTAAATAAAATATTTTTTTTTTCACAAGTCAAAGCTCCGGCTTGGTACCACATAATGCGAAAAGAATAAAAGAAAGAAATTAAAGCAAAGAAAAGGATCATTGAGAAGAAAATTAATGTGATGGTTTGATACTTTCTTCAACCTAAAAGTACAAGTTTGGGGGTTCTTGAAGGAATGTGAGTGATTTGTATGGGAAAATAGGAATATTCTTACTCTCTCATTTTGTAATTTCTTATCCCTTTATTGTTACCCCTCACATTGACCTTACATTACGAGCTTAATGAAGTCCTATTGATCTAGTTGCCACATGTGTTTGCATTAGTTGACATGGTTTGGAGACATAGTTGATTTGACCCGTGTTTTAAATTATATACATATCTTGATATAGCTCACACTATTTGCATAATCTTAGCTATTTTAAGTAATTGAGACTTGAGAGCATTGTATTTCATACATAGTTAGTGCATGAGATGCATGTATAAGCACTTGAATTCTATCACGATATCTCTTCGTGTTATTAACCGGTTATTGATGGTATGTACATGTTTTGTGATGCACACGTTTTAATTGAAATATTTTGGGAATGAATGTTGTGCTTAGCTTGATAAAACTTTCTAAGTTTGGAGATGGTCAATGAATGGTTCACATACACACACTGAGATGTACAAGTGAGATTGATGATGATTGAGTGAAAGCCTAGACTTGTGGCTATGTGTTGTTATTTATCATTCTTTGAGCTCCTATCAAGTAAGATTGTTCTAATGTTTCCAATTAATTGCTGGGATTTATGAAATTGTGCTTATATTTGATTCCCATTCAATCTGTTACTTCTATTTGAAATTTGAAGTTGAACGGTAATTATTTGTGAGTAGCAAATAATATTTAAGGGTGAAAATTTTGAATTATTGCTGCTATTCAAAAGCTTACTAGGGTAAGGATATTATTTGGGTTCACTGGATTAATTAATATTCTATGGTGAAGTTTCACTCGAAATGTTTCTTTTGGGTTCTTACTGTGCCAATGGCTTGGAGCCAGAAATTGATGCTACATCCCACTTTGGTTGTGGAAAATTTGAAAAGAGTTGCTATCAGTTTTCTTCTGGGTTGGGTGCGAAATTTAATTTTTCCATTCTAGTGCATCCATGTAATTTCAAATGCAACAACTTGAATTGGGAGATGATATTTTCGGCTTGGATTATAATTGTTTTATAATTAGTCAGAAATATGCGCTGCCTTAGAATTGTGTTTCAATCAAAATATTCGTCAAAGTTAATTTATTTTTGCAATTGGATAATTTTATGCTAAAAAATATTGTTAAGTATACTCTGGTTATACTTTGGTTAATTGGTGATAAAAATTGATTTTTGACTAAAAATACCATATATGTTGGGAGGATTGACAGCAATGAGACATTTTGATTTAAATTGGGAGGAATGGGAGTTGAAAAATTATGATTTTGTGGGAATAATGAGCAGTTGGTAACTTAAGTTAACTATTGTGGGTGCAAGCATGTGATTCTATTAAATTTTTACATGTTTTGTCATGCTTGGTTAGTCTCTAATTGGATGACATTGTTTATACCCTCTTGTTTATATTTAACTCACATTGAGGACAATGTGAAATTTAAGTTTGGGGGTGAGAATTGCCTTGCGCTTATAATGATATTTTTTTTTTAGAAGAGCCTTGTTACCTGTAGTTAATTTAGTTTTTATTTTCTTTTTGTTGTATTTAATTTAATAATTAGTTATTTTAGTCTTTTAAAAAAAATAAAAAATTTCGAAAATTTTCCGAGTCTTTAATATTGGTGTGGTTATTTCCGCCAATGATAACATGTTTGTTAATAGTGCTGTATGTAAACTTGTCTACGTGACTTAGCTTGGTCTCGTTGATGGAACTTTATATCTCTAAAAAATTTTAGCACAAAAATACTATGACTTAATTTATTGAAGAATTTGGGTATTTTTATTGAGTTTATAATGCACATTTCATTCCTTTGGGCCTTGCTATTTTTGTGGTCATGAACATTTTAAACAACCGTCATTACATGATTGTTGCATTTTATTTGCGACTTAGGGTTGATTGCATGCTAAGTTAGATTTGTTAGACTTCTTTTGATAATATATCTAAAGCACACTTTCGAACAGTGAGTATATTTAAGTCTTGATTTTCCCTACCTCTTTTCTATCGAATGCTTATGTGAAATACTTGTGGAGCTCGTTTTTAAAACTATGATGTTAGGGAATGATTTGAACCTTTGTTGAATTTCTTTGAAAACGAAGCATGAGCATTGTGGCAGTTAGGATATGATTTAGGTCATCTTTGGATCGTTTGAACCTTTTTATCTCACCATCCCTATTCTATATTAATCTCTAGTGTCCCATTTGAACTTTTTTATAAAGAATGGCGTGTGCTAATCTATATTAATTTCTATTACCCACATTAACTTAACTTTTAAGCTTATACACTTTTGTCTACCATTTGAAAGAGTAAGATTGGGTTGGGAATGTTGTCTTTATGGTGATTGATGCTGTTCAAAAATAGCCCCAATGATTTCTTGTATTAAAATATATATATATATATATATATATATATATATATATGTATATATATATATGTATGTATGTATATTGTATGTATATATATATATATATATATATGTATATATATATATATATATATGTGTGTGTATATATATATATGTGTATATATATATATATATATATATATATATATATATATATATATATATATATATATATATATATATATGTATATATATATATGTATATATATAAGAAAAAAAGAATGAAAAGGGTGCGAAAATAAAAAATGCATATGCCCTTCGGAGCACAATGATGGCGATTTGGGGCTGCGGAGTTTATCAAGTGCATTGTATTATTTGATGTTGTGGCCAGCTGTTGAAGTTCGCGGACGATGAAGAAGGCGGCCTTGATGGGGGCTTGTTGCTGACCGAACGATGGCTGGGTTCCAGTGCCAGAGGAAGACGACTGTTGGACTGAAGATGAAGTGTGGGTGAGATACGGGACCTACTCGATGCAGGAAGAGAGAGAGATGGAGTCGGGTTTGGGGGAAATCAGGGAGAGAGATAGAGGAGGGAAATCGGTAATTGGGGCCGGAGATGAAGTAGGGATGGAAGAAAGAGGCAGCAATGGAGGGACGAACATGTAGGGGGGCCGGAGTTGGTGGCAGAAGGGGAGGTGGGGCTTGTTGTGATGGGCGGCGTGAAAAATAGGAGAGAGGAGAAGAGAGGGTAATTCTGGGAGCTGGGCAGAGGATAGGGAGATGGATGAGAGATGAGAGAGAGAGAGAGGGAGCAACCGCCTTTTGTGGGGCTTTCTTTTCCTTTTTTTTTTTTTTTTGTTTTTTTATTGAATACCGTAATCCCTTCAACACCAACATCAATCAATACCCTTGCCGTCGCAATAATTTTTTGGGGATGCGATCACATCCTTGGGCAATCAAAATTAAGACAGTCTCTGGTTACCTTGCGATCACAAATTCCGAGGGGCATGCGGCCGCAATCTTGGGCAATAAAAATTTAGAGAGTCGCTGTATACCTTGTGATTGCAAGGTAAGTTTTTTCCAGGCCTCTGTACATTATTATTTCTTAACTTCAGCCGTAATTTGGTCCATTAGTTTCAGTTGACTCCGTAAATTGTGTCTTTTTGAGAAGCATGTAACTTGTTTAAACTAAAACAAAAATCTACAAAAACTAAAAATAAAATTATTAAACATTAGTGCATAAAAATACATAAAAATAAAATCTTTTTGTGAGGGTGATACTATTAACACTCTCCTATAAACCCACAAACTCAAGGAGACTCTAACAAGTGACTCAAAAAGCAACAAAATAAATACAAAGAGATAAGGGTTAGAAATTTTTCTAAGTTATAGTCGTTAGCTTGACTTAAATCCTCCCTTTTCAACTAAGGAGGCATCGCCGGATCACCTAGGAATGCACATATTTTTGGTCCATAAAATCCACCACTTATGTAGTGTCTTAATTTTTGTCCATTGAACCCAAACACTTCATTGGCGAAATTTTCTTGACACAATGGCCATCTAATTGATTTGGGACGAGGAATTTCACACCTAAATCTTCCAATGTAATCATGTCCGGAATTTCCACTACTTTTTCATTAACACTACATTGCTCATGCTTCTCTAAAATAGGTTCTTGATTCTCTTCAAGAAAATATGAAGAAGGCGTCCCTAACTCCACATAAGTGTCTAGCGGAGAATTAATTGGAGAACAATTTTCAATGTCAATCTCCGAAATTTCTTCGAGTTCTTGAGAACAATGAGGTGGTACGTCAATTTGTGGAAAATCTTGGGATTCTATAATCAACTCGTCTTTTTCAACCGAATCTTCTTTCTCAATGACTTTTATCTCTTCTTCATCCAAAGGTGTTGGATCATTTTCTTGATACCGATTCTTCCACTTATTTATCTCCTCTACTACATATGTCATTTTTGCTAGAATTAGCTTTCGATCTCTATTTATTTGCCTATTTAATTCTAACTCTCGCTCATTATAATAAGACGAATATGAAGTAGGCGACTCATTATAATAACTAGTTTTACACCCGTGCGTTACACGCACGCCATATATCTTTTTCTATCAAATTATACATAAGCAACATGAAGTGAAAAAATAAAATAAACCATAAAAATTGGGAGTTTGATATGTACATAAACTGGACAAATTATTATAACGCAGCGATTAAGAAAAAGTAAAATTATTAATAGAGAATACAATAAATAAATAAAATCTTTTATAACATTTAGAATAGTTTTTTTAATACAACATTTGTCATTAAATATGTGCAATTACTATTACTATCACTATGATTAAATATGTACAATTACTACTACTATCACTATCACATAACAAAACTCAAATAATCTATATTAATCAATGTATAAAAAATTAAAATGACGATAAACCAAAGAAAAGTAACTCAAATTACATACTTCCTACGGTCATCACTCCCCTGAAATGACCTAAATGTCCCCAACTCAAAAACCCTTTCATTAATAGTGTCACTCAAATGATGTGACATTGATAATATATGTACTTAATTATTACAACTATATCTACAAATATTTAAGCCCAATTCAATAAACAATAAATAGACATTTAGACTATGATTACTCTCAATTCATTGTACCTCTCACAGAGTATGATATACTCGGCTACTCGCCCATATACATAATCACACCCTTCTACAGTCATCGTACATGTTCCCAGAGCAATTAAACTACGATTTACTTGTCCATAGTCATCGTCCAATGTCAATGAGCGAAAATGGAATCAGGTATTAATGGAGTTGTCACCTCTCACCTGAACCTTGTTGATCTTTAAAAGTCAACTCATCCAGTATGTCATAACTGATTGTGACGACCCGACCCGAACTCCAATGCGGAATCCCAAGGTCGTGCCGTCAAGACAAGCTAAAAGACGGACAAGCACCCGCTAAGCGTAGTGGTGCGAGTCCAGAGTTGAACCAACAAACTCTAAACAGGAATGATAAGCCATAACGGCAAAACCGAATAACCAAAAACTAAAATCTGCGGAAGCAAATCATAAGTGGGACCAAAGCCTATAATTATAAACTAAGGAATACAAGGCTGAGAGACGACTATCTCTCGACAAATCTACGACTTGCGTGACGCAACATTGCGCATGTGCAACAAACCATCGGCAACCTAAGGCCGGCGAAGCAACAAGAACCCAACCTGATAACCAACAACTCAACGGCTAAAACATGCCGGAGGAATAAATCAACCAGAAGAACAAGATATCCAAATTCTAACAACTAAACCCAAGTCTCACGACTAACGTCGTCGGAGATGACAATACCAACAATACTAGAATGAGTGAGCTAAAGCATGCTCGGAATAATAAAAGGGAACAACTCATAAGAGATTCAACAGCTCGACTAAACAAGTCGGCTACCAAAATAATACGATAACGAAATACTAATATAGTCTACCCAAGTAAAGTCTACATAACTTTACGATCGTGTCTCACAAATACAAAACAACAATAATGATAATAAATCCAAGCTTAAAGCCCGGAAGACCACCTTCTAGGAATCACTATCCGAAGCCGCCACAGCGTAACTAACGGGATCACCGCAAAAACTAAGGAAAACAAACACACGAAATGAGTCATAATGACCCAGTAAGTTACTAAATGCAAATGTATGGCATAGCATATCGTGGCATGGCATAATGCACCAACATATATAAAATCGTGGCATCTTAATCGTATACCAACAATAAACTTGTATAACGTCATCATGTAACATAAACTGCATAACCACATAGCATGTTATCTTTCATTTAGGTGCTTATACATAAGCACGCAAAATCAGGACCTGGGCCTAGCCCTTCAAATGATCATAAACTGGGTTTCATTCCTCAAATGATCATAACTCACCAGTTTTCCCTAATGAGTACCGCGTTACATTCATCCAACCCTGGGATGAGAAATGGGAGCTCAATATCAGGCTCGGCAGCGCTAATACGAGACCACATCCCACTATTGGCCACATAGTGAGGATAAAGGGTACCAATGCGGCGATTCATAGCGAATGTTTCCCAAAGGCTATGAATCGTCCCATTGCCGACAAAACGACCAAGACGCCAGCTGGACTCAAAATCAAGATGCTCAAGTAGATATTTACTTGTATAAACCAATAAAGACCAAGTTCATCACAAAAGGATTCATCAAAGTAAGTAGGTCATAATGCTCTACAAAACCCAATAAACTATGCACATAAATGTACACACTCAACATGTTCAACTAACTTGTACGTTTAGTTCAAAACCACATATTGAGGTATTCATAAACCTCAAGTCATCACCAATTCAAGAATAGCATATAAGCTCAACAATTCACAATATGAGGTCTACTATAGTCCTCTACTCAAGATTAAATCAAAGACTACTACTTAGTCTAAGAACCACCACAAATCAAGGCTTAGCATTTAGATTCACTTAAAGGCACACCGGACTTAGCCAAAGTCCCGCTCGTCATTTATAGTCGACATCCTCAAGACCCATCTCATGAATGACAAAACTACCCTGTAGTCTAAATCCGCAAGTATTTTCATATCCTCGCGACTAAATTCCTTATAGTGAACTCATCCAATAATCAATATTAAATGGCACTCGAGACCATGGGTTGATCTCTAATACACCGTGCTCTACAAGCACGTTCTAAACAAATTCCCAATAGGTCTCTATAACGTGAGTGTCCCCATTTGGACACAACGAGATACTCTAGCGCACAAACATGTTTAACGAGACCCGAACATCGTAGGGTCTCAACCCAAAGCTTGTTATTATATTATTGACCTTACAACGACTCCGATGAGTCTTAATTCTACGTTTCATTCTTTTCGGTTTCATAAATCCACAATTTAACACTCCAATCAAACGTACAATAAAATCCCAAAATTCATCCGGGCTTGATTCCCAAGCCTAACAATCCCAAGGACTCATTATAATCTTAGTCAAACGACACCCAAATGTTGTAGGATTTCAACCCGAGTTCGTTAACAAAATGTTGAACCTATGATGACTCCGTTGAGTCCAAATACTAAGTTTCATTCTTATACCTTTCATCGATATCAACATTAACACCCACTCTAAATAACAACAATTCTCCAATAATTCGGGCTTGATTAACAAACCTTAAAATTCATAAAACCCAACATAACCCTATACCCATTTTAGAGATTTCATACTTTCAATTAGATGGTCATACTCATATACCAAGTGAGATCACACATTCAAGCCCCAAACTTTAGGCATACTTTCATAATAAACCAAATAGAATGTAAACATGATTTCTAGCATGTTCATAACCCTAGAAACACAAGATGAAGAGTAACATAATACTTCCACAATCATATAGGTCATCCTACATATGCTTTTGACAAGTTCTCATGCTCAAATCACAAGTTAAAATCACCCAAGGCAAGTATGTGTACTCATTGACCTCAAATAGCATAGAGTTTGTTTTCCTTAGGATCAATGAGTACAAAATCAAAGAGAGAAGAAGTAACTTACAAGTGTTCAACACCAAAGAAAGCAAAGAAAGAAACTAATCGGTTGAAAATGATCTTCTCTTCGAGCTCTACACTTCTTGTGGAGGAGGCTTGAGCAAATGAGTGAAGAATCAAGGAGGATGATGAAGATGTCTTCAAGAAGCCATGGGAGAGTTTGAGAGAGGATGAATCTCGTTTTTGGAGAGTGAAGGAGAGAAATGAAGGTCAAAATCTGATTATATGGCTTATATTGGTCTAGAATTTGAGTGGGACAAGTGTCACCACAATGTGGTGTCTTAAAATCTGATTTTGGGCTTAATTAATCCACTCAATCACTCACTAATCCACTCATCAAACTTGTTAGAGATGTTAGGACATAATCAAGGAGGGTTAGGGAGGATTAGAAATGGTTTAGAAAAGGTTTAGGATAGGGGTTTGGGTGTAAAATTCGTTCAGCATCAAAACAGGGGAAAAATCCCGTAATTGGTCACAGAAGGTGAGGCGGGCGCCTCACCCCTCTCCATGCGGCCGCCTGGGCTCTGCCCAACACAAGGATGCTCTCAGTACTTGAGGCGGGCGCCTCACTATGTGCCAGGCGGGCGCCTCGGCTCCTGAACCTCCAAAACTTGGTCTAAACTTGATCTAAATGATCCCAAACTTATGGGCAACCATTCTAAGGTTTAACCTAACTCAAAACAAGTCTAAAACACACCCGAACAACTCCCGAAACAACTCGGAGCGAAACCGGGAAGGGGTGCAACAACGTGCAACCGGAACGACGAATGAACTCGCAATCGAACGAGCAACGAAAGGAGACTCTTAAGGCAAGTATAAGGGCTAACGAAGAAGCTTAAACACTTCTAGAAAGTTGAATAACAACTAGGGGAATAAGAATCCCAAAGGAGAGGCGATTAGCGACTCGATTCGAACTACGCGATAGAGACGAACGCTATCTCCAAAACTTCCAAATCATCGATAGACTTAAGGAACACCTCCAACTTGAAGTCTAATGCATCTAAACATGTTAATAAATCATCTTAAAGAGGTCTAGGACCCAAACCGAGGTCACGAACACAAAACGCAAGCAAACCCTCAATCGCGTCGTATTCCGACTATCGTCGAGTCACGACTTGTGACTTTAGCAAGTCAACAACTATATGGAGTCTCTTAATAATGTTTTGGTCTTAATATGGTCTCTCAAACGTATCTAGACCCTCTCGCAAACCAAACATACAGTCGACAAAAGAAGAAGTGCAAGTAGCACGCAAACCGAGATAACGAAGGAGCGGGGCGTCACACTGATGCTACTACTATTGCCAATGAAATTACGTGGTTATAGACAACAAAAGCGGTCACAGAGCATTTATATTAAAGAAGAAAACACATTTATGGCTGAGTAAACAATGTTTGTTGAGTATCAAATTAGACATGACAAACTTTAAGGATCCATAGTTGTTCATCAAATTATATTTCACTATATACTTGTTCTTTAGCTCCTATGGATAGAATTTGTCTTGACAAAACTCACAAGTAATTTAATATTCAAATAGGAAGCACATTTATGACTGAGTAAACAATGTTTGTTGAGTTTTTAGATTTCTAGTCTTGTTTCCCTTGCATATTGGTAAAAAGAGAAAAGACATTCCTTCTTCGATTGATAGTATTTAATTTCTTAAAAACTTCTTATGTTTTTTTTTATTTACTTATCAATACTTGTATATGTGTTCATATGTAAATATTATCTTTATTTTGTAAGTAGTTACAGTGGTTATCTAGCAATCTTGAGATAAACAAATTACATTTGTCATTATATATATCTTCCTATTTTTGGCAAGTGCATTTTGAAGGGATCTTGCTATATTTGGATGTACTAATCACATTTGTCATTATATATATATAAAGAAAATGTAACAAAACAAAGTATTACAATTTCCAATGCATTGTTAATTAAATGTTTAGTATAAAAACTAAGAAAAATGTAATAAAACAAAGTGTTTCAACTTCCGATGCATATTTGTGTTTTCATTTATGGAAAACATTTAGGCGGGAAAATCACGCTTGTTATTATATATATATATATATATATATATATATATATATATATATATATATAGATGTGCGATTACTACTACTATCACTATCACATAACAAAACTCATATAATCTATATTAATCAATGTATAAAAAAATAAAATGACAATAAACCAAAGAAAAACAACTCAAATTATATACTTCCTACGGTCATCCCTCCCCTGAAATGACCTAAATGTCCCCAACTCAAAAACCATTTCATTAATAGTGTCACCCAAATGATGTGACACTGATAATATATGCACTTAATTATTACAACTATATCTACAAACATTTAAGCCCAACTCAATAGACAATAAAATAGACATTTAGACTATGATTACTCTCAATTCATTGTACCTCTCCCAGAGTATGATATACTCGGCTACTCGCCCATATACATAATCACACCCTTCTACAGTCATCATACATGTTCCCAGAGCAATTAAACTACGATTTACTTGTCCATAGTCATCTTCCAAATTATTAAACTAAAGGGGGTTTTTATATTGATTTTATTCTAACTAATTATTATTCTAGGGTTAACTAATTTAGCAGCAATTACAGATTATGAAGATCTTATGATGGAGGGAAATCTAGGATTAGGGTTTCACTTGTATCTCCTCTATGGCTTATTTTGATAAAGTATCATTCAATTTCTTGGGTTCGTTCACACAATATAGATATAGCCTGTCGAATTACCGTTCGGTCTCCATCTTCAAATAATTCATCCATTCTATATCCTAGGCACAAGAACATATGATCCTAACTGTCACCTAGGTCATATATGGAACCTGACCCTAACTTATCACTCTCGTGCATCGATAGGTTCAATTTATCATGATGGTGAGCCAGTGTACGACATATGCACATTGATCATACAGTTATCCGCACCTCTAGGCCTTTATTATTCACGATTACATTCATTTGTTCAAAGTGAAATAATAGAGGGATTGATAATCACCACAATCAACAAGAATTGAATGAATAAAAATATAATTAAAGCATAGATTCGATACAAGTTACCTCCCAACTCCTAGATTAATGGATGTTTAGTTCATCCTTGAAGATGAACAGCACATGGAGATGATTGAATACATGGATCGATCTTCAAAACTATGATTACAATAACTAAATTATGTTATACACTCTAAATCCTATGCTAAAACTATTAAAAATTACTTCTTGGATGTCCTTGAGCTTTGGCCACCATCTTCTATTTATACCATGGAGTTGTAGGGGGTTTAGGAATTTCAGTCTGGCTTGAAAACCCTCGAAAACCGATTATGACCACCTTGCGGCCGCAAGGTCATTACCCCCTTGCGTCCGCAAGGGTCTTTAATTTACGGGGCTTGATTTCTGGACACACTGCCTAACTTGCGGAGGCAGGGTAATAAATACCATCCCATGCACTTCTATGTATGACATACAATGCTCTCATATCCCAATTACTTGTAATAGCTAAGATTATGCTAACACAGTGAGCTTTACGAATAATGTGATGATGAAGTGTTAGATCAATTTTACATGCCTTACTTATCAAAGAAAACAAATACAAGCATTGGCAAGAAGATCATTAGGTCTTTAATAGCTAGTAATGTAAGGCCAAGGTGTTGGGGGATATGATGGAAAGGGATTAGAATTCAAAGTGAGAGAGCAAGACTCCCCTTTTCTCCTAATACTTCCAAGCAAAAGGAAGTTCTTCCCAATTAGGCTAGGACATGCAAAGACTACAAGTGGGGGGTATTTTCTTTTTCTTTTTTTTTCTTTTCTTTTACTTCCCCCCCCCCCAAACTTGTTTTGTACAATATATCAAGCTAAAAATATCTCATCATCTTTCTCAGCAGCATTTTTTTAAATATATTTTTCTCTTGAAAGATATGCTCTTATTTGAATCTTCTTGCACTCTTCTTCTCCCGTTTCATTTTTTCATCGATCTATTTTTCTCTATTTTTTTCTTTTTTTTTTCGATGGGAAGAAGAAGTCTTCAGAAAACTTGCCTTACTGAAAAAAATGGTCCCATAAAATTAATTCCCCACCCACATCCTACTCTCTCAAAGGGTAGGCTAAAAGTGTATAGGCTTTTAGAGTTAAGTTAATGTGGGTAATAGAAACGATGGCGAATGGGGGTTTAATGTGTGCTTAGCACACTCCATTCTTTTTAATTAAGCTCAAAAGGGGACACTAGGGATATTTTTAGTAAATGTCAGAGAATATTTAGGCTCAAACGATCCAAAGATGGCCAAAATCATTTCTTAATGCCAAATGCTCATGTAGTTTTTAAAGCAAGTAAGACACATAAAATATCATATCAACTGTGGGAATTGTGGGGTTGAATGTTTAGCATCACTGGATTTCACATAAGCATTCGCTAAAACAGATAGTAGGGACAATCGAGACTAACATGCAGACATGGTTTGAAAGTGTGCTTGAGATATATTAGTGAGAAAAATCCAAGGGATCTAACTTATCATGCAATTGACCCTAAGTTACAATTCAATGCAACAATCATGTTAAGATGGCTATTCATCATATTCTTGTGCATATTTTGTTGAAATGAACTGGGTGCTATAAACTTTATAAAACTATTCTAATCAATCCATAATTATAACTGGTTTAGGTGCATGAAGAATTTGGAGAAAATTAAGAATTTTGCAAAATCAAGTAAATTCCAGAAGGATCTATGGAAACGTTATGTGGTTCATTGCATTAACTCCTCGTCGACTAGTACTACCACACAAAGACTCGAGGATGAGAATTTTGAATTAAAATATTTTTTTGATTTTTTTTCAATTTTTTATAAAAAATTTGGAGATGATGATGACACAATTAATGATGGGCCCCATAATGGGAACCCACGAGAATCCAATATTATAGTATTCTGGTCAAGGCAACATCTCCGAAAATAAGAAAAATTAAAAAGCAAGAAAGGCGGGTGAGGAGAAGACACGATAGAGGGAAAAGAAATTTTTCCCCAACCTAAAAACGTAGCCCAACTCCACTCCTCCTTAGGCTAGGACCTGCTAAGACTCTGTGCTTAGAATCCCCCCCCCCCAAACTTAATCTCTATTTTGTCCTCAAAATTGAGGAACATATGAAAGGATTGATGGGGAAGGACAAATATCAAAAGGACATAGCAGGCCCACCTAACGAAAGAGGAAGAAACTTGGACCTCGACTCACGGTGAGTCGGGAGGAAATAACGAACGAGGACGAAACTCGGGGATTGTGCCAGGCGGTATCCCATAATATGTGGAGACATTTTGCCCCACCTGATTAACCCAACCAAAGAAATCAGTCTGGTCGGCATGCATTTGTGCCAACTACTGATTCGCCATATCAACTTCAAGGGCAATCTCCTCCACCCTGTTGGAGATCGCCTCCAACGGATCCTCCTCCTCCTCGGGCTCCTCCTCGTGAGGGACCCTTTCTCGCAGCTGGCGAGCGTGCTCAAACAATAAAGCCCTAGTAATGGCGGGCACCTTCCTAATCCTCTCCACATCTGGAGCCCACCTGACTCCAGCCTCACCACACAGTCTGGTAATCAAATGCGGGAACGCGAATCTCGCATTTGTTTTACCTCTAATCAGGGTTTGAATTTGGTCGTTGATCAGGCGGCCAACATCGACGGACCCACCAGTCAAGATGGTGTAGATCAAAACTGCCTTAGCCCAAGTCACCGTGTTCTGGTGACTGGAAGGCATGAGTCGGGTGCTAACGAATTTGAACACGGCCCTGGCCGTGTTCGTCAGAAAGGACTCCTCCATAGTGCGGGGACCAAATGGTGGGTTTCGGTTCTGGGTCCAAACCACACCAGGCGTTGAGATGGTCGCATTGACCACCTCGACAGGGATAGGGGCAGAAGGGTGGCGGCTGTAGTCATCGGCACCACTCGCAAAGTTAGAGGTGCCATAGCAACCATTAATGTCCTGGGATGTAAAACTAACGGCTACACCCCTAACACTAACGGTCTCTAAGACACTACCGTCTATGCCAATTCGGCCATTGGCATAGAATTCACAGACGATAGCCACGATGGCCGCGTCCGGAGAAGCAATAAGAGGACCCCACCTACGTGCCTTGAAGTTATTGTGGAGGCCAAAGTCACTAGCCTTAAATCCCCTTTCAGGGACTATGGTCTTGGAGAGCTTTTGGGAGTATCTCTCCGACGCCTCAAAATAGATGAAGCGGTGGGCATCATAGTCTTGCTCCTCCTCGTGGGAGCGGGAAGTGGACGGGCCGGGATTTCTACGCTTGGGGGCCATTTGGTTTTTAGGCACAAAAATTAACAGGCAAGAACTACTCTTTCCTAAAAAATTAAAATTTGAACCTACAACTAAAGCATGCAAAATATAATTTTTACGTAAAATACTCTAGCACCCTAACATGCAAATATTTTTAACACGTCAAAAATTTAAAATGAGGGGGGTGAGAGTTACTTGAAATTGCAAGCTTTGGAAGATGAAGAGGAAGCCGGATTTGGAAGCCTTCGCCGGAAAAAAATGGAGGTTTTCCTTCTTCAAGCCTTAATGGAAGGAAATGAGAGTGAATGGAGTGGTGTAGCTTGAGGGGGGAAGCACTTAACCTTGGATCTTTGCCGGATTTGAAGAGTCTTCGCTGGATTTTTGAGGGAGAAGAGATTCTGCTGCTGCTGCTGCTGCTTTGAGAGAGAGGGAGAAATTCAGAATGATCTGTGCTGTTGCACGAAGTTTGCTTAAATAGGGGACCTTGCGGCCGCAAGGTCCTTTAAGGCTTGCGTCCGCAAGGTCGGCAGTTCACGCGTGGGCACTGATTCAGTTGCACTACCGGACGGTCACACTTCCTGCATTAAATATGGCATCCGCAAGGTCGACAGAACATGCATGCCTTATTTTGCTTCTAACCTTTTTGGCAGTTTTGCAATTTGGTCCTGCTGTTATGTTCCGTTACGTTCCGTTTCTTTCCTGTACTCTTAAAAATTCTACAAAAACTCTAAACTAAAATATTAGCAACATATAGATACATTACTACGATGCTTTTCTCCCCCAAACTTGAATTTTGGCATATGTAACTTTTAAATTAAATGTCCAAAATTAAATAAGACGGAGAATAACATATTTAAATTACACTACGAAAACAAATAAAATTCATCATAGTGGGTTGCCTCCCACCTAGCGCACTTGTTTAACGTCTTTGGCTCGACCCAACTGCAAACCTAATCATCTGGTGCTGCATTGTCAGCAAGACAAATAAGTTCAATTGTTCTTTCTACTGACATGGGTTCAAGATATGGTTTGAGTCGGTGATCATTTACTTTAAATATTTCATTGGTCCTTGGGTTTCTAATATCAATTGCACTATGAGGGTAAATGCGAACTATAGTGAAAGGACCAGACCATTGTGATTTCAATTTTCTAGGGAATAACCTGAGTCTAGAATTGAAAAGTACTACTTTTAGTCCTGGACGAAACATTTTGTTAGCTAATCCCATATCAT
Organism: Codonopsis lanceolata; assembly: GCA_013146195.2. Classification (NCBI taxonomy): domain Eukaryota; kingdom Viridiplantae; phylum Streptophyta; class Magnoliopsida; order Asterales; family Campanulaceae; genus Codonopsis; species Codonopsis lanceolata. Next base: position 26,210,300 of record CM028379.1, read on the forward strand.
GGTATTTCTTGGTCTTTTCTTTATAGGTTTTAGCATTCTCATACGAATTTAACCTATGTTCTTCTAATTCATTCAACTAGAATAATCTTTCCTCACCGACCAAAGTTAAATCTAAGTTTAATTCTTTGACAGCCCAATAGGCTCTATGTTCAATTTCAACTAGCAAATGACAAGCCTTGCCATACACCATTCGGTACGGACTCATTCCTATTGGGGTCTTATATGCCGTTCGATATGCCCATAAAGCATCATTAAGTTTAGACTGCCAATCTTTACGGTTGGCCAAGTCTAACGATCTTCTCTAAAGCGTGTTTATCTTATGTTACTCACTTCCACTTGGCCAGATGTCTGAGGATGATAAGGTGTGACTAACTTGTGAGTTACACCATATTTTCTAAGGAGTGAATTTAGCAATCTATTGGTGAAGTGTGTTCCCTGATCGCTAATTATGGCCTTAGGTACCCCAAACCGAGCAAAAAGATCTTCCACAAATTTGACAACGGTTTTTCCATCATTATTTTTAGTTCCAATAGCTTCTTTCAATTTAGACACATAATCAACAGCAACTAAAATATACTCACAATTATTAGAGACTGGAAAAGGACCCATGAAATCAATACCCCAAACATAAAAAATTTCAACAACCATATTTACATGCAAGGGAATTTCATTCCTTTTTCCTATTCCACTGGTTCTTTGACACTTATGATAAGTTTTATAAAATATGTCACAATCTCTAAAAACAGAAGGCCAATACAAACCAGATTGCAAAATTTTTCTAACAGTTTTATTACCACTAAAATGACCACCACAAGAATATTCATGACAAAATGTCATAATACTTTGTTGGTCTTTTTCTGAAACACATCGCCTAATTATAGAGTCGGAACACATTTTATATAAATGAGGTTCTTCCCAAAAATAATTCTTTGCTTTAGTCAAAAATTTCTTTCTTTGATAAAAATCAAAGTCAGAATTTATGATATCAGACACATAGTAATTGACATAATCAGCCTACCATGGATTTGAATCTTTGACTGCTAATAATTGTTCATCAGGGAAGTCTTCATTTACAGGAATTTTATTATCAAGAAATTGACGTTCAAGTAAGGGTGAAAATTTCAATCTAGATAAATGATCGTCTACGACGTTTTCCATTCCCTTTTTATCTTTAATAGTAATGTCAAATTCTTGCAACAATAATATCCACCTTATGAGTCTAGGCTTTGCCTCTTTCTTACTTAATAAATATTTTAGGGCTGCATGATCAGAAAATATTATGACTTTTGATCCTAACAAATATGGTCTAAATTTTTCCAATGCATACACAACTGCTAAAAATTCTTGTTTTGTTGTTGTATAATTAAGTTGTGCATCATTTAATGACCTGCTAGCATAATTAATTACATGTGGTTTCCTATCTACCCTTTGACCTAACACAACTCCAATTGCAAAATCCGAAGCATCACACATGATCTCGAAAGGGAGAGACCAATCGGGGCCGGTTAAAATTGGGGCAGTTGTCAATCTTTCCTTTAATAAATTGAATGTGTTTAGGCATTCT
>CM028379.1:26211963-26266296 GCA_013146195.2 Codonopsis lanceolata
TCGCGGTGATCAGCGCAAATACGACCTTGCACCTTGGGTTTCCATCTACACTTCTCTTGGCTCCAGGCTGAGCCACATTTCCGGTTGCGGTGCCCGACTTTCGGGCACTCCTTCTAAAATGAGTACCATCTCCACAAAAGTACACTTTCCAAGCGCCCGACACCAATCAGCGTATGTCCTACTGGCCGACCAGCGCAAGTCATACTCCCCATGCTTGCCTTAGATGAAGAAGTATTGTTACCTTGCTTCCATTGTGGCCTACCTTGGCCTCCATCTCTCTATCACGGTTTCCTTGATATCTCCATCTATTACGAGATTATTTCACGATTCTTGCTACGGAGTAATTACGTGCACTCTTAGGGTGTTCTTGACCGGTGTTCCTCAATATCTTGTTCCACCTCATACGCTCGATCAAGCGCACTCGATGTCGGTGAGCTTAAGCGCTAGAATTTGTTTCTAAACTCGGTTCTTAACCCCTTTACAAACTTGTGTGTTCTCTAGTTCCTCAGGTAGAAGATCGATAAAATACACAATATCGGCTCAATTACGTGAATTCGCGGAATACTCACTCTTGTCATGCTACCTTGCTCAAGATCATAGAACTCCTTCTCCTTTGGTTGCGAACCACATCAGGTACATATTCATTCTTAAACTCTCTTTGGAAATTAGTAATGGGAACTTGTTGCATCTCCAACTCTCTTTCAACACCATCCACCAATGTTCGGCTCCTTAAACTTGAGCGTTGCTGGCATAACTCTTTCTTTGTCGGTACACCCCAACATGGACAATACTTTGATCATTTCTCCATCCACATAGTCGGCCTCTCTCGGTTTTGGGAAGCGAACTGAGCTTAGAAATCTCTCTAGAGAGTGGTATCGGTCACAGATGCCGGTGGTGGAGGTGGTGGTGAAGATGCGCTCCTCTGCTTGGCCTCCACGGCTTTGCCCACCCGAAAAGCCAATGCCTGCGTGTAATTCGGCCATATCAGGAACACGGATTCTCGAGCGTGGTACTTCTACCTCCCGAGGCTCAATCGGACCCCTCACAGGGGTCTACCTCTCAGGGATTATCCAGCCAGTTCCTACAAGAATTCAGCTACGTTAAAATCAACACTTAACCAACTGACTAGGCCATGGAACCTATCACTGAGGCATCTAACAAATCAGATACCAAGCGTGACGACCCGACCCGGACCCCAATGCGAGATCACAGCGCCGTCAAATAATCAATAACACAAGCACAGTAGGATTATAAAATTCATGTGGCGCAACATCATACGAATAACAACTCGGCTACACTTGGCGGGAAAAACAACTTAAAATAAACAAGTCTTCGGCGTTACAGCAGGAACAGCAACTACTCCTACAATATTAACACATGCATAAAACCTCAACGGCCACAACATGCCGGAGACAACAATAATAATTAACGAGCTTTAGCGGAAGAAAGCGTAAGTGAACCATAAACATATAAACAGGCTCGACATATAAGTCGGCATCAAAAGATTACAAGTGTTAAACCATAAGTTAACTACAACAACAAAATCCCAAGCCAAGTCTATGACTTGCTTCCCAACGTCCTTTCCAAAATAAAGGCTAATCACAAAAGTCCAAAAGAGCAACCTTGAGCAATCAACCAAGCGGGGTAAAGCGAGTCTAACGTGGACCGATCTCGGCTCGGATCTAAGGAAACAAAACAAACAAATAGGGTAAGTCGAAAGACTTAGTAAGTTACTATAATGCATGATCATGTTATAACATGGCATTTATCACAATTATAGTTCACGTTCATCATATAGCACTTAGCACATTATTCACGTAAGTGCAAGGAAATAAATCATACAAGTAGGATATATGATATAGGCACGGCCGCTTAGTAGCTCTGCAAAATAGTTTGTTAACTTGATATAAAGTGACTACGATGCTCGTGACTTTATCGATATCACAGAACTCCGGCCAGGCTAATAGCGGCGGTGGCCTTGTTGCAGCGAAAGGGCTACTTCCCGTTCGGCCCACTGGAGGGTGTGTGAGGTCAGTGCGATCCATGGCGATACGAATCTCTCAATCGTGAAGGCTATACATCGTCCTACCACGACATAAAATCAAACCAAATAGTGCCGGCTTGGACTTAATGCAATGCACAAGTAGATGTTTACTTGTAAAGACCAAATAATGATCGAATTCGACAAGAGCGAACTCGGCCAGGCCAAGTAGGGTATAAATCTCACAATAAATCAAGTCGAGGCAATTAATTGCTCATAACCAAATAATCATAACAATGGGTTCAAATGCACATAATTAAACTCAACTTAAAATTGAGTAAACTTGACCAAGCGGTGTCCAAACTTAGTAGGGATTGGAATTAGGGTTCAACATGTTCAATTCTTCCACTAGAAGTGGACTCGGCTGAGTCTTTTCTCTAAATTCCCAATTTAGAGTAATTGAAGCTATATTGCTTCATAACCCAACCTAGGTCATTTCTAGGTTCAACAAGGTTGTAAATTCACCAAGGCATTGCAATGTGATTCATATACATCATAGAGTTCAACTTTGAGGATATAACACATAACAATTTCACAACATACAATGTAGGCTCAAGTTAGGGCATTCACATATTGCACTTATTCAAGCAACATATATAATACATGTTTCTAACATGATCAAATCCTTAAATAAACAAGATGAAAGAGTTTTATAAACTTTCATAGGCAAGAAATCATCCTATACATGCTCCTAGCAAGTCCATATTTTTAAAATACAAGAAGAGAGCATAGGAAGCAAATATGTGTCCTCATTGACCTCAATCACCATAGGCTTTGTTTCCTTAGGGTCAATGAGAACTAAAGAGAAGAAGAAGAAGAAGAGTAACTTACTAGTTCTACACCAAAGAAAGCAAAGAAAAAGAAACCAATCGGTTGGAACGATCCTCTCTTCGAGCTCTACACTTTAATGAAGGTAGCTTGGGCAAATGAGTGAAGGATTAGGAAGATTGAGAGCTTCAAGAAGCCATGGGAGAGTCTTGGAGAAGAGAAATCCCGTTTTTGGAGAGTGAGGGAGAGAAATGAGAGTCAAAATCTGCAAGTGTGGTGTATATTGGTTCAAAAACTGAGTGGGACAAGTGTCATGACAATGTGGTCTCCTAAAATCTGATTTTTGTGGGTTTAATGATCACTAATGCTCTCTTAATCCATCCATAAAACATGTTACTAATGATAGGACACAAGTAATAAGGGTTAGGGAGGTTTAGGTGGGGTTTAGAAAGGGTTTTGGATAGGGGTTTAAGGGTAGAATTCAAGAAACATCGAAACAGGACAGACCAATCTCGGGGGACCTTGCGGTCGCATGGTCCCCAAGCCTGCTTGGCGCATCCTCTCGAGGATGCTCAACCTCCAAGTTTACGGTTACCTTTGGGGGCAAGGTCATTCTACGGCCGCAAGCCCTTTGGCGAGAACCCAAAATGGTTCAAAACTCAACCTAAAAGACCCCCAAACACTTAGCCAAATCAAGGGGTTTCAAACCCCAACAAAAATGAGTTTAAAACTCATAACAAGCACCCTCAAACAACACCGAACAATCCAAGCGAAGGAGGGAAAGAAGAAGAACTAACAAGCAATTCAACCGGCGATTAAACAAGCATGTAAACATGATTCCAAACATGTTAAGAGCTTCATGAATGACTTATGAATGTTTCTAAATCATGTATAGACTAAATGAACATGCTCACAATCAACAAGAAAACATGAAGGCAAGCACACAATGCACATGCAAGAATACGGGGTGTTACAACCACATAGTGCGAAAAGAAGAAAAGAAAGAAATTAAAGCAAAGAAAAGGATCATTGAGAAGAAAATTAATGTGATGGTTTGATACTTTCTTCAACCTAAAAGTACAAGTTTGGGGGTTGTTGAAGGAATGTGAGTGATTTGTATGGGAAAATAGGAATATTCTTACTCTCTCATTTTGTAATTTCTTATCCCTTTATTGTTACCCCTCACATTGACCTTACATTACGAGCTTAATGAAGTCCTATTGATCTAGTTGCCACATGTGTTTGCATTAGTTGACATGGTTTGGAGACATAGTTGATTTGACCCGTGTTTTAAATTATATACATATCTTGATATAGCTCACACTATTTGCATAATCTTAGCTATTTTAAGTAATTGAGACTTGAGAGCATTGTATTTCATACATAGTTAGTGCATGAGATGCATGTATAAGCACTTGAATTCTATCACGATCTCTCTTCGTGTTATTAACCGGTTATTGATGGTATGTACATGTTTTGTGATGCACACGTTTTAATTGAAATATTTTGGGAATGAATGTTGTGCTTAGCTTGATAAAACTTTCTAAGTTTGGAGATGGTCAATGAATGGTTCACATACACACACTGAGATGTACAAGTGAGATTGATGATGATTGAGTGAAAGCCTAGACTTGTGGCTATGTGTTGTTATTTATCATTCTTTGAGCTCCTATCAAGTAAGATTGTTCTAATGTTTCCAATTAATTGCTGGGATTTATGAAATTGTGCTTATATTTGATTCCCATTCAATGCATTCTATTTGAAATTTGAAGTTGAACGGTAATTATTTGTGAGTAGCAAATAATATTTAAGGGTGAAAATTTTGAATTATTGCTGCTATTCAAAAGCTTACTAGGGTAAGGATATTATTTGGGTTCACTGGATTAATTAATATTCTATGGTGAAGTTTCACTCGAAATGTTTCTTTTGGGTTCTTACTGTGCCAATGGCTTGGAGCCAGAAATTGATGCTACATCCCACTTTGGTTGTGGAAAATTTGAAAAGTGTTGCTATCAGTTTTCTTCTGGGTTGGGTGCAAAATTTAATTTTTCCATTCTAATGCATCCATGTAATTTCAAATGCAACAACTTCAATTGGGAGATGATATTTTCGGCTTGGATTATAATTGTTTTATAATTAGTCGGAAATATGCGCTGCCTTAGAATTGTGTTTCAATCAAAATATTCGTCAAAGTTAATTTATTTTTGCAATTGGATAATTTTATGCTAAAAATTATTGTTAAGTATACTCTGGTTATACTTTGGTTAATTGGTGATAAAAATTGATTTTTGACTAAAAATACCATATATGTTGGGAGGATTGGCAGTAATGAGACATTTTGATTTAAATTGGGAGGAATGGGAGTTGAAAAATTATGATTTTGTGGGAATAATGGGCAGTTGGTAACTTAAGTTAACTATTGTGGGTGCAAGCATGTGATTCTATTAAATTTTTACATGTTTTGTCATGCTTGGTTAGTCTCTAATTGGATGACATTGTTTATACCCTCTTGTTAATATTTAACTCACATTGAGGACAATGTGCAATTTAAGTTTGGGGGTGAGAATTGCCTTGCGCTTATAATGATATTTTTTTTTAAAAAGAGCCTTGTTACCTGTAGTTAGTTAATTTAGTTTTTATTTTCTTTTTGTTGTATTGAATTTTAGTAATTAGTTATTTTAGTCTTTTAAAAAAAATAAAAAAATTCGAAAATTTTCCGAGTCTTTAATATTGGTGTGGTTACTTCCGCCAATGATAACATGTTTGTTAATAGTGATGCATGTAAACTTGTCTACGTGACTTAGCTTGGTCTAGTTGATGGAACTTTATATCTCTAAAAAAATTTAGCACAAAAATACTATGACTTAAATTATTGAAGAATTTGGGTATTTTTATTGAGTTTATAATGCACATTTCATTCCTTTGGACCTTGCTATTTTTGTGGTCATGAACATTTTAAACAACCGTCATTACATGATTGTTGCATTTTATTTGAGACTTAGGGTTGATTGCATGCTAAGTTAGATTTGTTAGACTTCTTTTGATAATATATCTAAAGCACACTTTCGAATAGTGAGTATATTTAAGTCTTGATTTTCCCTACCTCTTTTCTATCGAATGCTTATGTGAAATACTTGTGGAGCTCGTTTTTAAAACAATGATGTTAGGGAATGATTTGAACCTTTGTTGAATTTTTTTGAAAATGAAGCATGAGCATTGTGGCAGTTAGGATATGATTTAGGTCATCTTTGGATCGTTTGAACCTTTTTATCTCACCATCCCTATTCTATATTAATCTCTAGTGTCCCATTTGAACTTTTTTATAAAGAATGGCGTGTGCTAATCTATATTAATTTCTATTACTCACATTAACTTAACCTTTAAGCTTATACACTTTTGTCTACCATTTGAAAGAGTAAGATTGGGTTGGGAATGTTGTCTTTATGGTGATTGATGCTGTTCAAAAATAGCCTCAATGATTTCTTGTATTGAAATATATATATGTATATATATATATGTATATATATATATATATATATATATATATATATATATATATATATGTATATATATATATATATATATATATATATATAAGAAAAAAATAATGAAAAGGGTGCGAAAATCAAAAATGCATATGCCCTTCGGAGCACAATGATGGCGATTTGGGGCTGCGGAGTTTATCAAGTGCATTGTATTATTTGATGTTGTGGCCGGCTGTTGAAGTTCGTGGACGATGAAGAAGGCGGCCTTGATGGGGGCTTGTTGCTGACCGAACGATGGCTGGGTTCCAGTGCCAGAGGAAGGCATCTGGGCCGAAGATGAAGTGTGGGTGAGATACGTGACCTACTCGATGTAGGAGAGAGAGAGATGGAGTCGGGTTTGGGGAAATCGTGAGAGAGATAGAGGAGGGAAATCGGTAATGGGGCCGGAGATGAAGTAGGGATGGAAGAAAAGCAAAGAATGGAGGGACGAAGTAGGGGGGCCGGAGTTGGTGGCAGAAAGGGGAGGTGGGGCTTGTTGTGATGGGCAGCGTGAAAAATAGGAGAGAGGAGAAGAGAGGGTAATTCTGGGAGCTGGGCAGAGGATAGGGAAATGGATGAGAGATGAGAGAGAAAAAAGAGAGAGAGGGAGCAACCGCCTTTTGTGGGGCTTTCTTTTCCTTTTTTGTTTTTTTATTGAATACTGTAATCCCTTCAACACCAACATCAATCAATACCCTTGCCGTCGCAATAATTTTTGGGGATGCGATCACATCCTTGGGCAATCAAAATTAAGACAGTCTCTGGTTACCTTGCGATCACAAATTCCGAGGGGCATGCGGCCGCAATCTTGGGCAATAAAAATTTAGAGAGTTGCTGTATACCTTGTGATTGCAAGGTCAAGAGACCTTGCGGCTGCAAGGTAAGTTTTTTCCAGGCCTCTGTACTTTATTATTTCTTAACTTCAGCCGTAATTTTGTACATTAGTTTCAGTTGACTCCGTAAATTGTGTCTTTTTGAGAAGCATGTAACTTGTTTAAACTAAAACAAAAATCTACAAAAACTAAAAAAAAAATTATTAAACATTAGTGCATAAAAATACATAAAAATAAAATCTTTTTGTGAGGGTGATACTATTAACACTCTCCTATAAACCCACAAACTCAAGGAGACTCTAACGAGTGACTCAAAAAGCAACAAAATAAATACAAAGAGATAAGGGTTAGAAATTTTTCTAAGTTATAGTCGTTAGCTTGACTTAAATCCTCCCTTTTCAACTAAGGAGGCATCGCCGGATCATCACCTAGGAATGCACATATTTTTGGTCCATAAAATCCACCACTCATGTAGTGTCTTAATTTTTGTCCATTGAACCCAAACACTTCATTGGCGAAATTTTCTTTACACAATGGCCATCTAATTGATTTGGGGACGAGGAATTTTACACCTAAATCTTCCAATGTAATCCTGTCCGGAATTTCCACTACTTTTTCATTAACACTACATTGCTCATGCTTCTCTAAAATAGGTTCTTGATTCTCTTCAAGAAAATATGAAGAAGGCGTCCCTAACTCCACATAAGTGTCTAGTGGAGAATTAATTGGAGAACAATTTTCAATGTCAATCTCCAAAATTTCTTCGAGTTCTTGAGAACAATGAGGTGGTACGTCAATTTGTGGAAAATCTTGGGATTCTATAATCAACTCGTCTTTTTCAACCGAATCTTCTTTCTCAATGACTTTTATCTCTTCTTCATCCAAAGGTGTTGGATCATTTTCTTGATACCGATTCTTCCACTTATTTATCTCCTCTACTAGATATGTCATTTTTGCTAGAATTAGCTTTCGATCTCTATTTATTTGCCTATTTAATTCTAACTCTCGCTCATTATAATAAGACGAATATGAAGGAGGCGACTCATTATAATAACTAGTTTTACACCCGTGCGTTAAACGCACACCATATATCTTTTTCTATCAAATTATACATAAGCAACATGAAGTGAATAAATAAAATAACCAACGAGCTCTAGCTCAACTGGTACTGCTCACTTCTCTTAACGGAGAGGTTGGGTGTTCGAGTCTCACTAGAGACACCCTGGACATTTACAACTCTTAGTAGAGAGGTCGGGTGTTCAAGCCTCTTCAGAGGCATCGTTGTTGTTAAAGCTTTAGCCAAAGGCCCCATTTAGCTACTCACTTATCTTAACGGAGAGGTTGAGTATTCAAGCCCTACCAGAGGCACCCTGGGACTTAACTACTCTCAACCGAGAGGTCGGGTGTTCAAAGCCTCACCAGAAGCACCATTTGTTCGAGCCACACCAAAGGCATCATATATATAATTGTAGCCTTTCAAGGAATTTAAAATAAAAAAAAAATTAAGGGTTGGGGTACGGTCTATGTCCCCTCCAACCTTTTTTAAAAAAAAAACCATAAAAATTGTGAGTTCGATATGTACATAAACTGGACAAATTATTATAACGCAGCGATTAAGAAAAAGTAAAATTATTAATAGAGAATACAATAAATAAATAAAATCCTTTATAACATTTAGAATATTTTTTAAAATACAACATTTGTCATTAAATATGTGCGATTACTATTACTATCACTATGATTAAATATGTACAATTACTACTACTATCACTATCACATAACAAAACTCAAATAATCTATATTAATCAATGTATAACAAACTAAAATGACGATAAACCAAAGAAAAGTAACTCAAATTACATACTTCCTACGGTCATCCCTCTCCTTAAATGACCTAAATGTCCCCAACTCAAAAACCCTTTCATTAATAGTGTCACTCAAATGATGTGACACTGATAATATATGTACTTAATTATTACAACTATATCTACAAATATTTAAGCCCAATTCAATAGACAATAAAATAGACATTTAGACTATGATTACTCTCAATTCATTGTACCTCTCACAGAGTATGATATACTCGGCTACTCGCCCATATACATAATCACACCCTTCTACAGTCATCGTACATGTTCCCAGAGCAATTAAACTACGATTTACTTGTCCATAGTCATCGTCCAATGCCATTGAGCGAAAATGGAATCAGGTAATGATGGTGTTGTCACCTCTCACCTGAACCTTGTTGATCTTTAAAAGTCCACTCATCCAGTATGTCATAACTGATGCTACTACTATTGCCAATGAAATTACGTGGTTATAGACAACGAAAGCGGTCACAGAGCATTTATATTAAAGAAGAAAACACATTTATGGCTGAGTAAACAATGTTTGTTGAGTATCAAATTAGACATGACAAACTTTGAGGATCCATAGTTGTTCATCAAATTATATTTCACTATATACTTGTTCTTTAGCTCCTATGGATAGAATTTGTCTTGACAAAACTCACAAGTAATTTAATATTCAAAGAGGAAGCACATTTATGTCTGAGTAAGCAATGTTTGTTGAGTTTTTAGATTGCTAGTCTTGTTTCCCTTGCATATTGGTAAAAAGAGAAAAGACATTCCTTCTTAGATTGATAGTATTTAATTTCTTAAAAACTTCTTATGTTTTTTTTATTTTCTTATCAATACTTGTATATGTGTTCATATGTAAATATTATCCTTATTTTGTAAGTAGTTACAGTGGTTATCTAGCAATCTTGAGATAAACAAATTACATTTGTCATTATATATATCTTCCTATTTTTGGCAAGCGCATTTTGAAGGGATCTTGCTATATTTGGATGTACTAATCACATTTGTCATTATATATATAAAGAAAATGTAACAAAACAAAGTGTTCTAATTTTCAATGCATTGTTAATTAAATGTTTAGTATAAAAACTAAGAAAAATGTAAAAACAAAGTGTTTCAACTTCCGATGCATATTTGTGTTTTCATTTATGGAAAACGTTTAGGCGGAAAAATCACGCTTGTTATTATTATTATTATTATTATTATTATATATATATATATATATATATATATATATATATATATATATATATATACATATGTGTGTGTGTGTGTGTGTGCGATTACTACTACTATCACTATGATTAAATATGTACAATTACTACTATCACTATCACATAACAAAACTCATATAATCTATATTAATCAATGTATAACAAATTAAAATGACGATAAACCAAAGAAAAACAACTCAAATTACATACTTCCTACGGTCATCCCTCCCCTGAAATGACCTAAATGTCCCCAACTCAAAAACTCTTTCATTAATAGTGTCACCCAAATGATGTGACACTGATAATATATGTACTTAATTATTACAACTATATCTACAAATATTTAAGCCCAACTCAATAGACAATAAAGTAGACATTTAGACTATGATTACTCTCAATTCATTGTACCTCTCACAGAGTATGATATACTCGGCTACTCGCCCATATATATAATCACACCCTTCTACAGTCATCGTACATGTTTCCAGAGCAATTAAACTACGATTTACTTGTCCATAGTCATCTTCCAATGTCAATGAGAGAAAATGGAATCCGGTAATGATGGTGTTGTCACCTCTCACCCGAACCTTGTTGATCTTTAAAAGTCCACTCATTCAGTATGTCATAACTGATGCTACTACTATTACCAGTGAAATTATGTGGGTAAAGACAACAAAAGCGGTCACAGAGCATTTATATTGCAGGAGAAAACACATTTATGGCTGAGTAAACAATGTTTGTTGAGTATCAAATTAGACATGACAAACTTTAAGGATCCATAGTTGTTCATCAAATTATATTTCACTATGTACTTGTTCTTTAGCTCCTATGGATAGAATTTGTCTTGAAAAAACTCACAAGTAATTTAATATTCAAAGAGGAAGCACATTTATGGCTGAGTAAGCAATGTTTGTTGAGTTTTTCGATTGCTAGTCTTGTTTCCCTTGCATATTGGTAAAAATAGAAAAAACATTCCTTCTTAAATTGATAGTATTTAATTTCTTAACAACTTATGTTTTTTTTATTTTTACTTATCAATACTTGTATACGTGTTCATATGTAAATAGTATCCTTATTTTGTAAGTAGTTACAGTATATCTTCTTATTTTTGGCAAGTGCATTTTGAAGGGATCTCGCTATATTTGGATGTGCTAATCACATTTATCATTATATATATAAAGAAAATGTAACAAAACAACGTGTTTCAATTTTCAATGCATTGTTAATTAAATGTTTAGTATAAAAACTAAGGAAAATGTAATAAAATAAAGTGTTTCAAATTCCGATGCATATTTGTGTTTTCATTTATGGAATACATTTAGGCGAGAAAATCATGTTTGTTATTATTATTATTATTATTATATATATATATATATATATATATATATATATATATATATATAAATATATATATAGATTATGCGAGGAAAAAAATGATTGATTGTAATAAGAAGGAGGTTCATGAACAATTGAAGCTTTCAGAATTGTCTTTTCTTTCTCCTTTGGAGCAGAACTAGATACTTGATCATCATTATGCCAGCTATCTATAACTTTTTGAATGTTAACCAAGCTTTTCCAATCGTTTTCAGGTCTGAAAGGTAAATATGAAGGAGGTGGCTCATTATTGTAGGACGAATGAGAATAAGGTTCATTATAAAAGGGCGAATTATAATAGGGCGGCTAATTATATTTATTATGTGAAGAAAACGATGGTTGATTGTGATATTCTTGTTCATAGCTATTAGGATAATGAATGCCTTGATAAATATCCACTTCTCGAGACATAGGGAACATCTTAGCATTTTGGTAGGTATATTCATTTGTGGTTCTCATAGGTGCGAAGTTTTCCATACCCCATTGATAATTATTGTACACCATTTATTATTATTATTATTTGATAATTTTTTTAAATATAATTTTCGGATTTTTTTAAATAATATTTTTTTAAGAAAACGAAAATAAGAAAAAAAACAAAAAGCTAAATTAACTAAATCAAAATAACAAATCCCCGGCAACAGCGCCAAAAACTTGATGTCTTATTTTTTTACCTCGCAAGTGCACAAATCAATAGAAAGTATAGTATACGGAAAGCAAGAGTCGAACCACAGAGATTTGAATTTTGAGTAAAGTAAATTTAACTAATCTAACAAAATAAGACAATTAATAACTAAGGGTTTTTTTTTTGTTTTACTAAATTAAATTTACTAGAAAGCAATAAAATAATCTAATTAACAAAGCATGTAAATATGAGATAAATCAAGATTTGTAAAATGCCTAAGAATTAGGATTCACTTGTATATACTCTATTGCTCTTTTGTCTAATGTATCAACCAATTAATCTTGGGTTCGTTCACGAAAGATTGATATAGGTCGTCAAATTATAATTCTGTCTTTATCCTAAATAATTCATCAGAATCTATACCCTTAAGAATAAGAACATATGAATTTCCGTCTGTCACTCAGAAACATATATATGAACCTAACCCTAACTTATCACTCTCGTGCATCGATAGGTTTAATTTATCACAATGTTGAGCCAGTGTACGACATATGCATATGGCTGTGCAGTTATCCACACCTCTTGGTCTTTGAATCCAGCGATACCATTCATTAGGAAAAAGCCGAATAGCAAAGAGATTGTTAAACACTGTGATCAAAGAGATTTGATTGAATAATAAATTAATGTAGAACAAAAGATTCTGTACAAGTTACCTCAAATTTCTAGATTATGAAATTAGTTTCCCATAATTGAAAGTACAAAACCTTGAACCATTCTTGGATAATATTTCTTCATAGACAAAGAAAAATAATATAGAACTTCTCTCCCCTTTTTCCTAACCTAAAGAGATCTATTTATACCTAATAATTATACAACAAGTAGGAAAAAGAGATACTAAACAATTAAAACTCTAAAAGGAGTCCAAATAGGATTTGCACGTTTCCCAAGGCAACCAAAATTCATAAAGGGGTGGCTAATTTTGTTGGGGAAAAGCTGATTTTCAGCTTTTCAACCTTCAAGTATCCAGAAATTGTACTTTGGTCCCTGAAGTCTTCAATTCAGCATAAAGTGCCTATATTTTGCTCAATTGTTCTAAAAGTCCCTGAAACTATAAAACACAACTAAAACATATATTAGACAACAATAACCCCAAGAAATATCATAATTTAAGCCGGAATAATACCCAATAAATGCGTATAAAACACATTCATCACTTACTGTTTTTAGTTTTTCTCTATTATTTTGCACAAGTATGCATGACCGCCCCCGAATACTTATTATGCTCGATACATTATACTCGCTGTTATATTTAGGTTCGCTAGATGAGCACATATATGCAGTCAAGTACTAATAATATGCAGGAAAATGCAAATAAAGGCACAACTTTGAAGCAAACACAAAAATGCCCATTCAAAAATACTTGTCCGAACTACAAAAATTGGGCACGCAGGCCAAACATAGAAGAATTTAAACATTTAAGGTTTGCCCAGTTGAGGAGGAGGAAGTATTGAGGCAGCCACTTTGATGATTTTCTAAACTTGGACATTGAGCTCTTTGTGAGCAGCCTCATCAGCGGCGACCTTGCTTGGGCCTCATTTTCTACCTGCTCATAGAGATCGCCGATCTCATCTTCTATCCACAGAGCCTCTATCAGAATGCAAACATTAACGTCTAAAAGCTCAGGAGGAGTCCAGGGCTCCAACTTGGTAGCAACATCATCCCCACAGAGAGACTCCAGCTCTTCCTCGGTGTAGGGAACTAGGTGGTGGAACTGGTGGGTAGTTTGACTGAATGGGTCAAGCACAGAACACTCTGCCATGGTCTGCATGCTAACTCCGCCATGTCCAGCGAGCATGCAAAGGATGTGGTTGGTGCCAAGTGCATAGTATGGGAGGATCTCTTTGTGCAAAATGACATCTATCTTGGGAGAATCCTTAAACTCTTCCACCGCTGCTACCTTAGCCTCGGCCAGTTTCTCAGAAAACCCAGCATGGCCTCCAAGTCCTTAGCCTCGTGGGCCTTTAGAACATCTCGCCCTGTTTGTAGCTATGTTCGCTGCTCGATTAAGTCCTCTCCAGCGGCTTCAAATTTCTTCAATTATGCCAGCAACTCGTGCTTCTCCACGGACAAATCCTCATACTTCTTCTTTGGAGGAGCCTGATCGATGTCTTATTTTAATTATTTCCTTGCAAGTGGACAAGACTATTGTAGAATAGTTTTGGGAAGCAAGGGTCGAACCACAGAGACAAGAAGATCACAAATAGCACGATTATCGGCAGCAAATTATTAAACTAAAGGGGGGTTTTTATATTGATTTTATTCTAACTAATTATTATTCTAGGGTTAACTAATTTAGCAGCAATTACAGATTATGAAGATCTTATGATGGATGGAAATCTATGATTAGGGTTTCACTTGTATCTCCTCTATGGCTTATTTTGATAAAGTATCATTCAATTTCTTGGGTTCGTTCACACAATATAGATATAGCCTGTCAAATTACCGTTCGGTCTCCATCTTCAAATAATTCATCCATTCTATATCCTAGGCACAAGAACATATGATCCTAACTGTCACTTAGGTCATATATGGAACCTGACCCTAACTTATCACTCTCGTGCATCGATAGGTTCAATTTATCATGATGGTGAGCCAGTGTACGACATATGCACATTGATCATACATTTATCCGCACCTCTAGGCCTTTATTATTCACGATTACATTCATTTGTTCAAAGTGAAATAATAGAGGGATTGATAATCACCACAATCAACAAGAATTGAATGAATAAAAATATAATTAAAGCATAGATTCGATACAAGTTACCTCCCAACTCCTAGATTAATGGATGTTTAGTTCATCCTTGAAGATGAACAGCACATGGAGATGATTGAATACATGGATCGATATTCAAAACTATGATTACAATAACTAAATTATGTTATACACTCTAAATCCTATGCTAAAACTATTAAAAATTACTTCTTGGATGTCCTTGAGCTTTGGCCACCATCTTCTATTTATACCATGGAGTTGTAAGGGGTTTAGGAATTTCAGTCTGGCTTGAAAACTCTCGAAAACCGATTATGACCACCTTGCGGCCGCAAGGTCATTACCTCAGATCCGGGTCTTTAATTTCGGCTTGATTTACGGACACACACGCCTACCTTGCGGAGGCAGGGTAATAAATACCATCATATGCACTTCTATGTATGACATACAATGCTCTCATATCCCAATTACTTGTAATAGCTAAGATTATGCTAACACAGTGAGCTTTACGAATAATGTGATGATGAAGTGTTAGATCAATTTTACATGCCTTACTTATCAAAGAAAACAAATACAAGCATTGTCAAGAAGATCATTAGGTATTTAATAGCTAGTAATGTAAGGCCAAGGTGTTGGGGGATATGATGGAAAGGGATTAGAATTCAAAGTGAGAGAGCAAGACTCCCCTTTTCCCCTAATACTTCCAAGCAAAAGGAAGTTCTTCCCAATTAGGCTAGGACATGCAAAGACTACAAGTGGGGGGTATTTTCTTTTTCTTTTTTTTTTCTTTTCTTTTACTTCCCCCCCAAACTTGTTTTGTACAATATATCAAGCTAAAAATATCTCATCATCTTTCTCAGCAGCATTTTTTTAAATATATTTTTCTCTTGAAAGCTATGCTCTTATTTGAATCTTCTTGCACTCTTCTTCTCCCGTTTCATTTTTTCGTCGATATATTTTTCTCTTTTTTTTTCTTTTTTTTTTTTTTTTGACGGGAAGAAGAAGTCTTCAGAAAACTTGCCTTACTGAAAAAAATGGTCCCATAAAATTAATTCCCTACCCACATCCTACTCTCTCAAAGGGTAGGCTAAAAGTGTATAGGCTTTTAGGGTTAAGTTAATGTGGGTAATAGAAACGATGGCGAATGGGGGTTTAATGTGTGTTTAGCACACTCAATTCTTTTTAATTAGGCTCAAAAGGGGACACTAGGGATATTTTTAGTAAAGGTCAGAGAATATTTAGGCTCAAACGATCCAAAGATGGCCTAAATCATTTCTTAATGCCAAATGCTCATGCAGTTTTTAAAGCAAGTAAGACACATAAAATATCATATCAACTGTGGGAATTGTGGGGTTGAATGTTTAGCATCACTGGATTTCACATAAGCATTCGCTAAAACAGATGGTAGGGACAATCGAGACTAACATGCAGACATGGTTCGAAAGTGTGCTTGAGATATATTAGTGAGAAAAATCCAAGGGATCTAACTTATCATGCAATTGACCCTAAGTTACAATTCAATGCAACAATCATGTTAAGACGGCTATTCATCATATTCTTGTGCATATTTTGTTGAAATGAAATGGGTGCTATAAACTTTATAAAACTATTCTAATCAATCCATAATTATGACTGGTGTAGGTGCATGAAGAATTTGGAGAAAATCAAGAATTTTGCAAAATCAAGTAAATTCCAGAAGGATCTATGGAAAAGTTATGTGGTTCATTGCATTAACTCCTCATCGACTAGTACTACCACACAAAGACTCGAGGATGAGAATTTTGAATTAAAATATTTTTTGATTTTTTTCAATTTTTATAAAAAAATTGGAGATGATGATGACACAATTGATGATGGGTCCCCATAATGGGAACCCACGAGAATCCAATATTATAGTATTCTGGTCAAGGCAACATCTCCGAAAATAAGAAAAATTAAAAAGCAAGAAAGACGGGTGAGGAGAAGACACGATAGAGGGAAAAGAAAATTTTCCCCACCCTAAAAACGTAGCCCAACTCCACTCCTCCTTAGGCTAGGACCTGCTAAGACTCTGGGCTTAGAATCCCCCCAAACTTAATTTCTATTTTGTCCCCAAAATTGAGGAACATATGAGAGGATTGATGGGGAAGGACAAATATCAAAAGGACATAGCAGGCCCATCTAACGAAAGAGGAAGAAACTTGGGCCTCGACTCACGGTGAGTCGGGAGGAAATAACGAACGAGGACGAAACTTCGGGGATTGTGCCGGGTGGCATCCCAAAATATGTGGAGACATTTTGCCCCACCTGGTTGGCCCAACCAAAGAAGTCAATGGTCGGCACGCATTTGTGCCAACTGCTGATTCGCCATATCAACTTCAAGGGCAATCTCCTCCACCCTGTTGGAGATCGCCTCCAACGGATCCTCCTCCTCCTCGGGCTCCTCCTCGTGAGGAACCCTCTCTCGCGGCTGGCGAGCGTGCTCAAACAATAATGCCCTAGTAATGGCGGGCACCTTCCTAATCCTCTCCACATCGGAGCCCACGACTCGGCCTCATCACACTGGTAATCAAATGCGGGAACAGCGAATCCCGCATTTGTTTTACCTCTAATCAGGGTCTGAATTTGGCCGTTGATCAGGCGGCCAACATCGACAGACCCACCGGTCAAGATGGTGTAGATCAAAACTGCCTTAGCCCAAGTCACCGTGTGTTGGTGACTGGAAGGCATGAGTCGGGTGCTAATAAATTTGAACACGGCCTTGGCCGTGTTCGTTAGAAAGGACTCCTCCATAGTGCGGGGACCAAATGGTGGGTTTCGGTTCTGGGTCCAAACCACACCAGGCGTTGAGATGGTCGCATTGACCACCTCGACAGGGATAGGGCCAGAAAGGTGGCGGCTGTAGTCATCGGCACCACTCGCAAAGTTAGAGGTGCCATAGCAAAGGTTAATGTTTTGGGACGTAAAACTAACGGCTACACCCCTAACACTAACGGTCTCTAAGACACTACCGTCTATGCCAATTCGGCCATTGGCATAGAATTCACGGACAATGGCCACGATGGCCGCGTCCGGAGAAGCAATAAGAGGACCCCACCTACGGGTCTTGAAGTTCTAGTGGAGGCCAAAGTCGCTAGCCTTAAATCCCCTTTCAGGGATTATGGTCTTGGAGAGCTTTTTGGAGTAGCTCTCCGACGCCTCAAAAGAGATGAAACGATGGATATCATAATCTTGCTCCTCCTCGGGGGAGCGGGAAGTGGACGGGCCGGTATTTCTACGCTTGGGGGCCATTTGGTTTTTAGGCACAAAAATTAACAGGCAAGAACTACTCTTTCCTAAAAAATTAAAATTTCAACCTAACAACTAAAGCATGCAAAATATAATTTTTACGTAAAATAACTCTAGCACCCTAGCATGCAAATATTTTTAATACGTCAAAAATTAAAATGAGGGTGTGAGAGATACTTGGAATTGCAAGCTTTTGGAAGATGAAGAGGTTGCCGGATTTCTTGAAGCCTTCCGGAAAAAATGGAGGTTCACTCCTTCTTCAAGCTTTGATGGAAGGAGATGAGGGTGAATGGAGTGGTGTAGCTTGAAGGGGGAAGCACCTAACCTTTGATCTTCGTCAGATTTGAAGAGTCTTCGCTGGATTTTGAGAGAAGAGAGATTCTTGCTTCTTGCTTTGAGAGAGGAGAAATTCGGAGTGATATCTTTTGTTTGCTTAAAAAGGGGACCTTGCGGCCGCAAGGTCCTTTAAGGCTTGCGTCCGCAAGGTCGGCAGTCACGCGTGGGCACCGATTCGGTTGTACTGCCTGACGGTCACACTTCTTGCATTGAATAGGGCCTTGCGGCCGCAAGGGTGCTTAAGCCTTGCGTCCGCAAGGTCGGCAGAACATGCATGCCTTATTTTGCTTCCAACCTTTTTGGCAGTTTTGCAGTTTGGTCCTTCCGTTATGTTCCGTTACGTTCCGTTTCTTTCCTGCACTCTAAAAATTCTACAAAAACTCTAAACTAAAATATTAGCAACATATAAATACAACACTACGATGCTTTTCTCCCCCAAACTTGAATTTTGGCATATTTAATTTTAAATTAAATGTCCAAAATTAAATAAGACGGAGAATAGCATATTTAAATTACACTACGAAAGCAAATAAAATTCATCATAGTGGGTTGCCTCCCACCTAGCGCACTTGTTTAACGTCTTTGGCTTGACCCAACTGCAAACCTAATCATCTGGTAGTGCATTGTCAGTAAGACGAATAAGTTCAATTGTTCTTTCTACTGACATGGGTTCAAGATATGGTTTGAGTCGGTGACCATTAACTTTAAATATTTCATTGGTCCTTGGGTTTCTAATATCAATTGCTCCATGAGGATAAATTCGAACTATAGTGAAAGGACCAGACCATTTTGATTTCAATTTTCCGAGGAATAACCTGAGTCTAGAATTGAAAAGTAATACTTTTAATCCTGGACGAAACATTTTGTTGGCTAATCCCATATCATGGTATTTCTTGGTCTTTTCTTTATAAGTTTTAGCATTCTCATACGAATTTAACCTATGTTCTTCTAATTCGTTTAACTGGAACAGTCTTTCCTCACCCGCCAAGGTTAAATCTAAGTTAAGTTCTTTGACACCCAATAGGCTCTATGTTCAATTTCAACTGGCAAATGACAAGCATTTCCATACACCATTCGGTAAGGACTCATTCCTATTGGGGTCTTATATGCAGTTCGATATGCCCACAAAGCATCATTAAGTTTAGACTGCCAATCTTTACGATTTGGTCTAACAGTCTTCTCTAAAACTGCTTTTATTTGTCTGTTACTCACTTCCACTTGGCCAGATGTCTGAGGATGATAGGGTGTAGCTAACTTGTGAGTTACACCATATTTTCTAAGGACTGTATTTAGCAATCTATTGGTGAAGTGTGTTCCTTGATCACTAATTATGGCCTTAGGTACTCCAAACCGAGCAAAAATATCTTCCACAAATTTGACAACGGTTTTTCCATCATTATTTTTAGTTCCAATAGCTTCTATCCATTTAGACACATAATCAACAACAACTAAAATATACTCACAATTATTAGAGACTGGAAAAGGACCCATGAAATCAATACCCCAAACATCAAAAATTTCAACAACCATATTTACATGCAAGGGCATTTCATTCCTTTTTCCTATTCCACCGGTTCTTTGACACTTATCACAAGTTTTATAAAATATGTCACAATCTCTAAAAACAGAAGGCCAATATAATCCAGATTGCAAAATTTTTCTAGCAGTTTTATTACCACTAAAATGACCACCACAAGAGTATTCATGACAAAATGTCATAATACTTTGTTGGTCTTTTTCTGAAACACATCGCCTAATTATAGAGTCAGAACACATTTTATATAAATGAGGTTCTTCCCAAAAATAATTCTTTGCTTCTGTCAAAAATTTCTTTCTTTGATAGAAATCAAAATCAGGATTTATGATGTCAGACACATAATAATTGACATAATCAGCATACCATGGATCTGAATCTTTGACTGCTAATAATTGTTCATCAGGGAAGTCTTCATTTACATGAATTTTATTATCAAGAAATTGACGTTCAAGTAAGGGTGAAAATTCTAATCTAGACAAATGGTCGGCTACGACATTTTCTGTTCCCTTTTTATCTTTAATAGTAATGTCAAATTCTTGTAATAATAACATCCACCTTATGAGTCTAGGCTTTGCATCTTTCTTACTCAATAAATATTTTAGGGCTGCATGATCAGAAAATATTATGACTTTTGATCCTAACAAATATGGTCTAAATTTTTCTAATGCATACACAACTGCTAAAAATTCTTTTTTTGTTGTTGTATAATTAAGTTGTGCATCATTTAATGTCCTACTAGCATAATGAATTACATGTGGTTTCCTATCTACCCTTTGACCTAACACAGCTCCAATTGCAAAATCCGAAGCATCATACATGATCTCGAAAGGGAGAGACCAATCGGGGCCGGTTAAAATTGGGGCAATTGTTAATCTTTCCTTTAGTAAATTAAATGCGTTTAAGCATTCTTGGTCAAAAATGAATTCGGTGTCTTTTGCCAACAGATTACATAGAGGTTTACAGATTTTTGAAAAATCTTTTATAAATCTTCTATAAAAACCTGCATGTCCTAAAAAACCTCTAACACCTTTGACAGAAGTTGCAGGAGGTAGTTGTGATATAACTTCAATTTTTGCTTTATCGACTTCAATTCCTTTATTAGACACAATATGACCTAAGACAATTTCATGTTTAACCATGAAATGACTTTTCTCCCAACTTAGGGTCAAATTAGTTTCATAACATCTTTTCAAGACCGACGTAAGATTTTCTAGGCAATGGTCAAAGGAATTCCCAAATACTGAAAAATCATCCATGAATACTTCCACACATCTTTCCACTAAATCTGAAAATATAGAAATCATGCATCTTTGAAAAGTAGCTGGGGCATTACAAAGTCCAAAAGGCATTCTCCTAAATGCAAAGGTACTAAAGGGACATGTAAAGGTGGTTTTCTCTTGGTCTTCGGGTGCTACTGGGATTTGGTTGTAACCAGAGAAACCATCAAGAAAACAATAATATTCATGACCAGCTAGTCTTTCAAGGATTTGATCAATAAATGGCAAGGGAAAGTGGTCATTCCTAGTTGCCGCATTTAATTTCCTCAAATCAATGCACATTCTATAACCAGTGATAGTTCGTATATGAACTAATTCATCCTTATCATTTTTAACGACTGTAATTCCTGATTTCTTAGGAACTACCTGAATTGGACTAACCCATTTACTATCAGATATTGGGTAAATTATGCCCGCATCGAGAAGCTTAAGGACTTCTTTTCTTACTGCTTCTTCCATGTGAGGGTTAAGTCTTCTTTGTCTTTCTCTAAAAGGCTTACTACCTTCTTCTAAATGTATTTTATGCATACACATAGACGGACTAATACCTTTTAAATCTGCTAAGGACCAACCTATGGCTTCTCTATGTGTCCATAAAACTTTTAATAAGCTTGCTTCTTGTTCTTCTGTTAAATCTGCAGCAATTATAACAGGCAAATTTTTACCTTCCCCTAAAAACGCACATTTTAAGTGGGGTGGTAATGGCTTTAATTCTTCTTCAGGAGGAGATTTAACATACGGAATAAATTCAGAATTTTCAGGTTTAATTGTCTCTTCTTTAACTTCTTCAATATTTTCTACTTTCTCTTCATCTACTTCTATTCTTCAAAAAGGGATTTTAGAATTTCCACTTCTTCTTCATCATTATTTTCATCCTTTCTTTTTCTATTTTATCAGAATTATTTTCTGGTTCTGACTCTTCCATATTATCGTTATCTTTATTTTTAAGGGCTTCTAATCTTTCTTTCTCTTTTCTTTCATCAGTCTCTCGAATTTCTCTTTCTAACTCATCAATGTCGAATTTTATGTGAGAGAAAGGTCTATCATCATAAACTACAAACACATCTTTCTCATAATCATCATCCTCACAATTTTCTTCAAAGGTTTGAGTTGTTAATTTTTCAATTTCATCAATTGAGAAACATGCATTCATGTCACTCGGTCTGTTCATTGCATCAAAAACAAAGATTTCTACAGTTTCTCCTAGGACTGACGTTGTGAGTTTACCATTCTTAACATTTATCATTGTATTGGCAATGGCCATAAAAGGCCTGCCTAACAAGATAGTGACTTTATTATTTGTGCATATTTTCCTTTCCATCTCTAGAACCACAAAATCAATCGGAATGATTAATTTATCAACCTGAACTAGGATGTCCTCTACTATACCCAAAGGATGTTTAACTGAACGATCAGCTAATTGTAAAGACATATTAGTGGGTCTCAGTTCTCCCAACCCTAATTGTTTATAGACTGCAAAAGGCATCAAATTAATACTTGCTCCTAAATCTAGCATAGCCTTCATCTTTTTAGAACTACCCAATGAGACTTGGATATTAAAGCTGCCAGGATCTTTCAACTTAGGGGGAAGTTCGGGTTGTAAAACTGCACTTACGTTTTCAGAAACAATAATTTTTTCATTGTTTTCGAATTTGTGTTTCTTAGAGTGAAGATCTGTGAAAAACTTGGCATAGGCTGGAATATTTTTAATAACATTAAGCAAAGAAAGGTTAACATTCACTTTGGCTAACATATTATAAATTTCTGAAAATTGTTTATCCATTCTGTTTTTAATAAGTCTTCTAGGAAACAGAATTGGAGGAACATATGGTGGTGGTGTCACATAAGGTTTCTCTTCTTCTTATTCTACTTCGTTTTGACTTTCTTTGTTTTGCAATTCTTTTTCTACTTCTTGATTATTTGATTGATTATTTTCATTTTTATCCTTTTCAACTTCTTTTTCAGAATTATCTAATTTATCAGGCACATCAGAAGATTGAATAGGATCACTTACCTCTTCTCCAATTACTCTACCACTTCGTAGAGTAGTGATAGACTTTGCTTGTTCAGTTTGACTAGGGAACTTCCCTTCTTCTCTTTTCTCGTTCATAACTTTTGCAAGTTTCTCCCTTAAACTTTCTACTTCTTCTAGTAAATATTTGTTAAGGGCAACTTGTCCTTTGTTTGCTCCATTCGATCTTGGAACTTCTTCAATTCACAATTGACCTTGATTTGGGAATTGTTGAGGTTGAAGTGGTTGAGGTTGTAGTGGTTTATTTCCTCCCCATGAAAAATTAGGATGATTCCTCCAACCAAGATTATATGTGTTTGAGTAGGGATCATTCCTTTGTCTTTGAGGGTACATGTTCATGGCATTCACCTGTTCAGAATACATAGCCCTAGATAGACAAAAATTAGTAGCATGTTGAATATAATCCACACATGACACATGCTTCTTGAATTGGCCAATTTTCGTATTGAGCTTATGTATTCATCTCTGGTTTTTCTTGAACTTGGAATAAATTTCTACTTTTACCTCTTGCACTTTTTTGTTGAGAATTTGCACTCAACATCTCAAATAATTCTTCTAGTGCAACTGGTGTCATTCTATTAATAGAACCACCGGCCGCACTATCAACCATAGTTTTTAAAGCAGGTGAAAGAGCATGATAGAATTGAAGTACTAACACATCTTGAGACAGATTATGATGAGGACACATAATAAGTAAGCTTTTAAATCTATCACATGCCTCATGGAATGTTTCACCTCGTTCATTTTGAAAATACATGATTTGTTTTCTGTATTCTGTAAGAGATGCATGTAAGACCCTGAAAATTTGCAAGTTTGACTTTCAAGCATGGTTGACTTCTTGTGTGAGTTTTCATGTGTTTAGGTTAATTGGACTATGACCAATACCCTAGAGTTGTTGGAGTTACAATGTGTAACTTGGCGTTGCTGGGAACTCGACTCGGTAGAGCGATATCTTCCTTAGTTCGTGTTTACGATATTTGAAATATCCTAGGTCTTCATGTACTTACTTGGACACATTTAATATCATTGTAATCTTGTTTATAAAGTTTACTTGTGGTCACAACGTTCGTAGTATAGTCGTCGTTGTAAGTTTGATTTCGCGATTCGCGTTTTGTTAACGTATCGCCTTTCATATTTTCCTTACACTTCGTTTTGGTGTAACCTTAGACATTATCTTCAAATAATACTATCGGGTCTTTATTGACTCGCAGTCCACTGGCCTTTTGAATATGTTGAATCATAGATCTAAGCCATAGACACTCCTAACTTGCTTCATGAAGTGCTATGATCTCAAGATGATTTGATCATGTAGCAATTAGTGTTTGCTTTTAGGAACACCAGGAAATTACGGTACCATACATCATGAAAACATAGCCAATCTGTAATATAGCCTTATGATCGGGATCTGACAAATAACCCGCATTTGCTGAAGTGCGAAAACATGCAACTCGGGCAAGAATATCTGGTCGTATCAAGTAATAAAGTGTACCTAAGTACAAGTTATCGATCCCACAGGGAATGTATGTAATTCTCACTCCGACTAAGTACCAAAATTAGGCTAACTAATTATATTTGAGCGAAAAGAAAATGAATTAAAATCTAAAAATATAAACAACCTAGAAAGCAATTAAATCTACTATACTGCGGAGGTGGTTTAGCAACAACAAATCAAGATAAAAATATAGGAGTGCAATATTTCTAGTCTAGCCGCTGTTTAATTTAATCATCTTTTTACTTTTCTTTAACTCAAGTTTTAGTAGTCGAGTGCACTATAGTATTCACTACGGGCTCTATCAACGTATAGCATATCTAGCTACAACTCCTAGCTACGGGCTCTTGTTTCTTATAACATATAAGAAAATAGATGCATATCAAAGCAAGCACCCAATGACTATCTACGCACGATCTCCTCTCGGTCTCACGTAACGCAAACAATTATTGCGATTTTTAGAATTAATAGGACGGGATCTCGCATCTTATCCTATAATTCTAATGATCATCTAATGGTTCGCTACACCATTAAAAGCATAAAGAACACACAATAATAACCAAGCGCATGGGTAATACTTCGCAAAAAGAAGCTCTCTATATTTTTCTACAAGTCATGTTGGTAGCCGAGACAACTAAAATTGGTTAACTACGGGCTTTTGCATCTTATAGTCAACCCTAACCTCCCCGACCTCGCGAATGGCTAAGGTGGTTCGATCTCGTGTCAAACTGAGTCTCACAATGACTATTGGCGTGTGTCACAAAACACCAACTATTAAATTGATTGGTCTGAAATATAAAGGTAGCTCTCGCGTATCCTAAATATTTCTAAAATCATTTAATTATTGACCAAATAATTAAAAGCATTAAGTTCACAAAATAATAACCTAACATGAATGTGTACTAAATAAAGAGATAGATTAAATTAAAACACTACATTGGACATAGAAAAATAGTTGAATTCCATAAATAAATTAAGCATAAATCAATTCAACATTTACAAAATTAATCAACCCAATAAATTATAACAATTATCTCAAAAGATAGGTTGAAAGAATTAAACAAAATGAAGAACGAATCCCGGGTTGAAATCATTTATAGATGCTTCGTTGGCTCTTGATTTGAAGCTCCAAGCCTTCAATGGTGGACAATTTTTGGAAGAATTAAAGGATTTTGGAAGAAATGGGGATGGTGCCCATTTGGGAGCAATGTCCCGAATGGGGACTTCCTTTTTTTTTTTTTTTGAATGAGGATTGCCTGGAAGCTTAAATGGGAAGGCAGCAAAGGAGTGGAGGGCTGCCAGGGGTATTTTAGGTAGTGCAAGGGAGAAATGGGGGCTTAATGGGAAGAAATAATGAGGCTGGGTCACAGATGGGTCATGGGCAGCCCATGTGGGATTTCGCGGGTTACCCAGGAAGAAACAAGCTAAGGGATGAGAGAGGAGGTGGGCTGGAAAGGAATGAAGATGGGTCGGCTGGGAGCGGGTTGGATTGGGTTCGGCCAAGGAACGTGGGTCAAGGGCTAAGAGGAAGAGTGGCACGTGGCACCATCAGGAGCCGACAACGCAAAAGGGTAAGGAGTTTGTGAATTAGCGTCGGCCTCCCCTGGGAAATCATACATTACTCCGGTACCCCTTGACCTTTTGGAATTAGCGCCGCATTCCATCCCTTCACAGCTCTATCTTTTGAGTCCTTTGTTAGTGATGTTAGCCTCCGTTAGCCTCTATTAGCCCTCCTTTGCATTGGAACTCTTAACGGTCTTAACAGGCCTTGACCAAATAATTTCCAATTCAATTTTAAAGCCTGAAATTGCCTCGAACTTTATGCTAAACACCATATAAAAGCTCGATTATGCATGAAAACCTACATTAAGCACAAATACACAAATAATAATATTTCCAAAGCATAATTAACTCAAAAATAACACAAAATAGAAGAAAATTCTCGGGAAAATTCGTGGAAATCTTAGGCTCATCACACCCCCAAACTTAAACTTTGATCGTCCCGAGCAAAGAAAATGAATTATGGAAAAGCTCGAGAACAATATGAAATGAAGGCGGCGCTCAATTAAGATCCCACAAGCATTACCATCTAAGAGATCAACCCTAAGATTATAAACATGCATAATAGATGTATGAATTGATTTATATGCTAGCAAACAATCCTCAAACAATCATTTTGTGACGACCCGACCCGGATTCCAACACGAAATCCCAAGGTCGTGCCGCTGGAACTAACTTAAGAAGAGGACAAGCACTTGTTAAACAGTAGTGCTAGTCAAACAGTCGAGCAAACTCGCTCTAAACATGAACATAACGCCGCACTAAAATACGGTATTTCAAAAATCGAATCAACGGAAGCAATATAAGAAAAAAGTCCCAAGCTATGAAGCTCGAAACCAACGACAATGAAACCAAGAGAGACATTATCTCTCAAAGGAGGAAAAACAAAACTCGCGTGCCGCAACATTGCAGACGCTAATCAAACCATCGGCACTCCAGGCCGGCGTTTCAACAAAGAACCAACCTGATATCTCAATTACCCAACGGCTAAAGCATACCGGGGTCAATCAACAACTATAAAAACTAGAATAAGGAAATTCCCCCAAAGCTACTGCGTGCCCGGGAGACAACTGAAATAAATACTAAAACCACAAACAAGGCACGACACAACACGTCGGCCCAAGAAAACCCAATACAAATACCCAAGTATTCTACCCAACTGTAAAGTCTAATTAACTTTACAAAATGTCGATCTCACAAGAATAGCAAAGTACATTAAATCAATGACAATGCTAAAAAGGAACAAGACTCCACAAGCTGCTACTCGGGAAAGTCGGTTGCTACAAACACGAACCACACGATCTAACCTCGATCTATCGACCAGCTGCGCCCTGCTATAGTCACGATCTACTCGACCTCAGTGCAGCGATCAGTTACTGCAACTAAAAACAAGTACGGGATGAGTCATAATGACCCAGTACGCTACCACAATATATATGCAACATATAATTATGTAACATAAACATAACCATAGTGTCATTTATAAATGACAGAAAAACCCGTGAAGAGGCGTCGTATCGTTTCGATACTCCACAAGATATCCACTCCTTCTTACTTACTAAACCGTCCAAATGAACAAGGGTGTAATTCCCTGTTCACACACAAATCAAATGAATTAGAAGGTAGTTCCCACAAAACATCATATGCAAGTATACATATCATTATATATACGAACCAAGCTATTCACACTGTTACCACGTGTAAAGGGTGCATGTTTATATATATACACCTATATCAGTATGTATATCTCTAAATATACATATCAAATCTCCCATAAAATCATCATGCATAAGTGTGCATATCTATATATATACACATCAAGTTTTTCATATATATCTCATATACAAGTATGCATATATCTATATACACATATCAAATCTCTCATATATCATCAGCCAATACAAACATGGTCAATAAGATCTCATGTTCAACTAACACTTTGTTATCACATAAGTGCCCATAGTAAGCCACATAAAGGATAGAGAAGATACCAAATCACTTTAGTCGTAATTGCTCCTGCAATCACAACTGTTAATCATATCGTGTCAGTGATACCCGTGTTCAGGTATCAAAGTACCGAGCTCTCTTCTCGGGTCTGAGATCTCTTCTCAGGAAAATAGCACTAGCCAATGTGCTCAATTGGTTACGACAAAGGGGGCTACTTCCCCACTGTAGCTAGCAGTGGAGGTGTGTGTGAAACCCGAATCCGGTATGGCGATACATTACAATCACGAATCCCATAATTCGTGAAGGCAATGCATCGTCCCACCATCATCATGAAAACTCAAGTAATGCCAGCTGGACTTATATGCAATGCACAAGTAGATGTTTACTTGCTAATTCTCAAGTAGATATAATGACCTACTAAACTCATACGATTATGCACATTGTTACAATAATCACAAAACCACAATAGGAACTCATTTGAGTCTCTAAATCATAAGTGCCAAGTTTGTTCACTCTATTCAATTCAAGTCCCAAAAGCTAGTAATCTAGTCAACTGGAATATAATTGTCATAGGATCTCACCACGATCCTCGTAAGGTTCAATTGTTCCTTAACTCGACTCCGTTGAGTCTTTACTACAATTCCAACCAAATAGAGTTTGAACACTATATGTGTCCCAAGACTCTTTTCTATGTTCTCGTTTGAGGCATAGCAAGGTTCTCATTCCATTTAGGAATCTTAAGTTCAAGTCCCAAGTCAATTATATAAGGGAAGCCCAAGTTGATTATTGTGAAATCAAGCTTAGTTCAATTTTGATTCATAATTCCACTTAATAGTAGAATCCAAGTTCACCACAATTCATTAAGCGTAGAAACGATCGAGCACGAAGGCAAATACATTCAATATGCTCATAAGTCATATCATAGAAACACATAGAAGAATCAATTCTTGACAAGGTAGGAAATCATGCATTTAGTCATAATATAAAATATACAGTATTCCATATTCACTTATGAAATTCAACAGAGTCACAACTTAACCATCAGTCCATTAAGTACTATCCAAGACTACTCCGTTAGTCTCGGATCATGAAGCCATTTACTAAACTCTTCCTAGAGTAGTAACTCATTCAATAACACAAAAGTCGATGGTAGTCAAAGACTTAAGCAACACTAGAGCGGTAATAACCCGTAAGGTCAAACCATACCGGTGAGTCTTAGATAACAACATGGTCATCCTAGCGACTTATACAAGTAGACTCCATGTATAGAGTACTAAGAAAGCCCCAATCCAAATCTTCTCATAGAATAGTCCTCAAATTCATTATTCAACAAGTAGGTGTTTTTACTCATTAAAGAATCAAGTAGGAATTCGACAAGAGCGAATTCAACCGTCAAGTAGATACATCATTCTACAACATGCTCTCAATTGTGCATTTGCTTCACACAATCACATAAACCACATAAGAACTCGATTGAGTCTTATAATCACTCATATCAAACATGCCCTTCAATCCATCCCAAAGTCACGTAAGCTAATATATTAGTCTAACGCACTACAAACGTCGTAGGGATTGAATGTGGAGTCGGTATTGTTCAATAACTCCCTAATCTCAACTCCGGTGAGTTTTACTAAAATTCAACCAAGTAGAGCATTGATACTATATGCATCACATTGCCCTTTCCTAAGTTCTCCGTTCATTTAGAACTCGATAACTAGGCCGTTCATGATCTTAAACTAGCCTTAAACACAATCCCGAGTTTCAAACCCTAGAATCGGAGATTTTGTTAAACCTTGAATTGAAACATAATCTTTCACAAGAGTTGTTCCTAAGCTCATTATAAACAACATTCATGCTTTGCATAAAGTCAAAATCACAACTTCAATAAGAATTCATAAAATCCTACACATATTTTATAGGTTGAATTGGTGGTTTCTTCTTCACAAAAAGTGTTCATAATCATCAATAGAACAACTATAATGAAGGGGTCATGTTACTTTATTGAACATGAAAATCTCAGGGATTTCTCAACGTACCTTAGTCCTAAGATTAATGGAGGAAAGGATGATCAAAGCAAGGATTGTTGTAGAGGAGATCGAGGGCTTCGATTTGGCGGTCTCGGATCGCCGATCGGACCACCGGAACTCCGGGAAATGTCCTCTCAAGTTGGGATGACCTCCATGGACGAAAATGGAGTTCAAGTCTCTGAATATCAGCTTGTTGTTGATCAACAATGGCTGTAGAGGCTGAACAAATGCTTATATACTTGCCAAGAAGACCCCAATCCAAGTGAAGGTGGTTAAATGGCTTCTCATTGGCTATGGCATGTAAGCCTTTGATAAGGAATGATCCAAGGGCCAAGAAGGGTTGTAGGAGAGTCAACAAAGAGGGCTTTGACTCACTTTGGTCGGCCAAGGGCAAGGGTGCAAGGGTCAATAGCCAAAACACTCAAAAAATGTCACAAACCAGAATCTGGAAAACAGACAGTCAATCTTGTAAAATCGACCATAAATAGCTCACACCTCCAAATGAGGTGATTATTGATTTTTATGAAACTAGACTCGTTAAAACTATAGTTTAGCCTTTTAAATTACTCAATTTGGACTTATATTCATCAACATATGGCTACTACAAGTTCAAGTACAGAAGCTGATTTCCTGAAAACATAATTCTGGCACAGCCGTAAGTCAAGACCTAAATGAGGTACTTATACACCTTGGAAAAATACCATATTTTACAGGGAGTATCCTAACATATGTAGGTAAAACATACTAAATTTTTAGAAAATTCTCTTTGGTAGATTGGTACCAGAATTTTCCCGAAGTTCGCCCAAAAACCGGACTGAATCTGAGAAGTAATAAGTTGGTCATCTTATTTCCAAATGCAACAAGTCCATGAATAATGATTGTGCAAGCATGAGAAATACTAGTACACATGGTCTAGAACTCAAATGAACACCTCGCAAGACGAAACACAAACAATACAAGAAACGAAGGCAAACACGAGAAACCCTAAGACTCAAACGAAGCAACAAAGCTTCTAAACTTTCAACCAAGCATACTATGATCAAGATGAACATTATAAGTCATATATGCAAGGTACTAAGACTCCAATGAGACCTAGTTAAGTGCTAACATGCTAAGACGATCACTCAACGCATTAACAACAAAGCATGCAACACGAGAAAGTCAAATACACGAAGGTTCGGGGTCTTACACATTCAACTCATAAAACTTTTTTTTCCGCCCAAAGGTAGCAATGCTCTAGCTTAGATTGAACAGTCAACTGAGATACCAAATGTGAGTCAAACCGAAAGAGTCATCAACTAATATTTTCTCACAAGGCAAGGCAAGAACACAAAGCATGACAATATCAATAAGACTTTATAAGGCTTGTAATGTTCGGCCAAGGTTTGAGCTACAAATGAAGGAGAAGGATAGCAAGCCAAGAGAGCAAAGAATTTGAAGTCTTCACATGATGACTATCTTCATGAAAGCACAACTCTTCAATATCATAACCTCACTTCGACAACCCCTTAAATGTTAAACTTTGGGTTGAAGAAAGTGTTTCAACTACCACAAACAATTAAGCACCACCCTTATATCTCCCTGAGAGAATTAAAAACAATGACATTTTTATTTCTTTATTTCTTTTCTTTTGTAGCCACCCTTTACTTTTATTTTCTTTTGATATTTTTCTCTTTTCATTGCTTTCCAAGGGGGCTCTTTTCTTTTCTTTTCATTTTTTTCACCACCATTCAACAACAATTTTCAAATTCCCAACATCAACATTAATAAGAACAAAACCTTCATGAAGCCCACACTTCTCAACAAGATTACAAAAATAAAATAATTCATTCCAAATCATGTTCTCTTGAAGGGTGATAGCAAAAGTGTATAGGTTCACGGGATAGGATAATGCGCGTATAAGAAATGAAGTCGAATGGGGGTCATTGTGTGCTCTAGGCACATGACATTCTTTAAATGAGCTAAACGGGGACACTAGAGATTTTTTGTGAGATAAATGGGTAGGATAGAGAAAGGCGCAAACGGTCCAAAGATGGCTTATATCATGCTCTTGTCATACACACATGCCCAAACTAAGCTTTTAATCATCAAAATATAACTCTCGGCATTTAGACTCACAATATGGTACTCTTAGACATACACAACCATCACTAAAGTAAATCATAAAAATATTTCCAACAAATACTTGGGCAATATCCATCATGAATGAGGTGATGCTACCACATGAATCAAAAACATATCCTCAACTATGTATATAGTAATCTCAAAATTGACTCCAAGAAAATAATGCAAGCACAACTCAAAGAGCGCCAAAAATGGAGAGGCGAATGATCAAAGCATAAATAATTTGGGGCGTATAAAGCACAAGATTTTCAGAATTTTCAAAGTTCACTAACCTAATCATACTCCCTAAACTTAAAGTAAAAGGAGAAGGAAAGGAAAAGAAAACTCCCTCAAATATGATTTCTTATGGAGTCCGGGCCGAAAAGATCCACTCCAAAAATCTCAACAAGCAACATATACAGTAAAAACGCTAAACCCCTGCATCAAATCAAGCTCAAAAGAAAACAGAGAGTAGGAACGCAATTATCGAATAAAAAAGAAGAAAAAAATATTTTTGTGTGGGGACTGAAAGAACGTGATAGCACGGATTCTCAATAGATGTCAATGTGATTACCAATGTTGCTGTGATTGTAGCAACAATGACAAACACAATGAAACAGTAAATAATGGCAAAACAGTAGCAGCGGAAGATTGTATAAAAACACAGCTTCAAACAAAAGGTTTGTAAACAGGTTTTAACCAAAAAACAATCTACAAGTTTAATACTTGTAGATCTAGCCTCATGGCAAAAAAGATTTCAATAAACCCAATGAATTGTTTTACAAAAACTATGTGAAATCACACAAAAAATATTCTCACAAGATAATGAATCTTGGAGAACAAAAACCCTACATAAACAAGTTAAACAAAACGTGGGAACAAACAAAAACATCCTCCTTTAAACAAAACAGGAAGCATAAAACAGTTTCAGAATTTTCAATGTCACTGCCAATGTTATAACATTGACAGCAACAAGCGGATCTGCTCGGTTCGGGATGCGAAAAATTGATGAACCTCGAACTCGAGACCACCAATTTGTATGTCTTCTATTCTCTTCCTGGAGCTCTACAAGAACCACGAATCCTTGCTCCTGAATATATAGTTATGCGTCTCCTACACACACCCAAAAACAGTCCGTCTACTACAAGGAAAAGGATTAGAACTGAAGGAAAAAATCAACAACTTACCAAACTAATGGGATTTTGTTACCAAATATGAAAGTGGTCAACAATCATGGTTAGACTAGGATTAAGGCACGGTTTTGGTGAAAGATTTGACCAAGATTTTATTACCAAAAACAACTCCTAGAATTTAGGTCCAAGAAACCACAAATCTTTAGGAATATTTTGTTTCCAAAAATAATAAAACCTTAAGGACCAAGGAAAAACAAAATCTAATTAAAGATTTTGTTACCAAAAATGTCACACTTGACAAATATGTATTTTACCAAGAAAGGAGAAACAAAAATAAAATAGGTCATGCCTATTTTACCCTTACAATCTCCCCCTTTGTTGAGCCTTTCTGGTCAAATCAAATGACAAGTGTTTATTCAACACCAATCAAATCATCTAACCTGCATTGGTTAGAAAAAAATCATCTCCCCCTGAATTTGTGCAAGGTGCACAAATCAGAAATCATCACCATCACAAGAAACACTTGATCTCTCTCCCCCTATTTGACCGGAAAAGGAAGAGGGATAAACAATCTTTTAGGAATTCTCAAAAATCCAAGATTTTGAA
The DNA here is from genome assembly GCA_013146195.2 of Codonopsis lanceolata. Classification (NCBI taxonomy): domain Eukaryota; kingdom Viridiplantae; phylum Streptophyta; class Magnoliopsida; order Asterales; family Campanulaceae; genus Codonopsis; species Codonopsis lanceolata. The sequence goes on from CM028379.1 coordinate 26,246,289, forward strand.
AAACACAATGAAGTGTTCACCAAGATTTGATCACACCACTAGCAATAACTGAGCACATCATATTCAGATTCAAAACCTCTTAGATCCACACAAAAATTAGACATCCACTAAATATTTTCCACATGGAGATTTTTGGAAATTGATTTGCACAGTTTGAGTTTAGGACAAAATTTCACCAAGCTGATATCCTTACCAACAATGCATGTCCTAAAATTTTATGCCTAAAAACATGATAACTAAAAGCTAGGCAAAAGAATAAAAAAAAATGCAATCACACACAAGTGATAAAGATCAGATCAAAGGATGTAGTTCCTAATGTAGCTGCATTGGGAGATGCATTCGCCAAAATTGTGATTTTATTTTCAATTTTGCATTTTTTTTTTGTTTTCTCCACCAGATTACTCTCCCAAGATCATAAATTTTTCACAACAAAAATCCATATGTACTTTATTTCCCTAGGAATATAGCTCTACTTTATTTCAAGCTATAAAAACATGCCACTTGGAACCTTTCACACTATTTACCAAGGGAAACAATTTTGCATTTTGATCAACCCATGAAATCCGAGGATTCATAGTCCCAAAAGAAAGGTGCCATAACCTTGTTCATAGGTAGCTCTTTTCCGTTAGGTAGCTTTCACACTTTTTCAATTAAGGGGAGTCAATTTTCTCAAGATCAACCCATGAAAGCCTAAGCTCCATAGTACTTTGACAAATTGCTGCATCCCAAAAATTTCAAAAGGTAGCTCTTTCCTTTGTGGACTTCAAACATACTCAAGAACTGGGAGAGAGAGAGAATCATAACAATGAAATCACAACAGATTTTGAATGAAATTCCCAAGCAACCACAAGAGATACATACATGTGAGTCAATTGATCTAGAGTGCCCTCTAAAGACAAAATGCAATCATGCCTATTTTTTTTTTTTTAATAATTAACTAAGTGTAAAATCATATGGCACACAAAAACACAAGAGATTTCCAAAGATTGAAAAATCTCTCAAAAACAAGACACTAGGCAAATATATCAACAAGATGATTTTCAGTCCCAACATGTACAATGCAAACAATTTCCATATATAACCAAGTCTCTAAAAAAGTGGTGTCTTAAATTAATGTGTTTTGTTCGAGAATGATGAACTGGATTTTTGTGCTAAGCAAAATGCATAGGTGTTATCAAAAAACAAGGTTAACACATCAATGTGTAGCACACAATCTTTGATCATTTGGAGCATCCACAAAAGTTTTAAGGCTTCTCACAAAAATATTTTGATAAGCATGCTAATTTGTGAGATTCAACCTTACTTCTTTTCCTTGTGTATATGTCATCATGAATATTACCTATCACTTGAGAGATTGGATGGTTTTTCTGTATGCGGCTGGGAATGTCATGGCTGCAATCATTCAATTTTGACTGAATTTCTGAATGTTCAGGACCTGTTTCTAAATCTGTCAAGTTTCTGTCCAATGTGACTGCCGATGTAGCTACATTCAGAATCACATTGGGTGACACATTGTGAATCACATTGGCTGAACTTTCAGAATATGCGTGTTCTCTCGATCATGTGCGATTTTGGTTTCGGAATCTTTGGTTACAAGATTTTGGAGGAGATTCATCATAGTATTCATCAATGGTTTCATAGAACCGCTTAGCACCAGGACATATATCAAAGGGTTCACAGTAATTGGACTTGCCTTTGTCATTACTACCCTTAGGAACTCACATCTGTTTAAAAACTTTAGTTTGATTTTTCTGAGGATGAGATTTCTGATGCGACATCGGATAAGTCTTCCAATGTGACTTCCAATGTTCTTTGTGATTGGTGTCGATACGATGTTGCATCGATTTTTGCCAAGAAAGCCGCCTAACATCATCCTCATATATAACCTTTTTCGAAAACAAAAGGTTGTATATGTCCAGGCTTATGACAAAAATGACACACTAAATTTTTCTTTCTTGATTTCGGTTTTTCAAAGAAATTTGGATTTTGAAAATTTTGCGTGGGCTGTTTAGGTTCAGAAGTTCCTTCACCCTCTCACAAACATCTTTGGTACAAAACCAATACGATTTACAAGACTTACGAATTGAGCATCTCATCCATTTTTGTTGGCTTGAGTTCCATTTAGCCATGGTTTCATTGGCTTGAATGAGCTGCTCTTTTAAACCTTCGATCTCAACATCCTTTTTACTCAACAGACTCTCCAACCTTGTAAGACACTCCTTTTTTTCTTCATTAGCCTTTTTCAACAGTTCATTTGCCTTTCCAAGCACTATAACTTGATGAGCTCTCTTTTCCCAATCTTTGTACAGCTCTTTGTAACCTTCTAGCAGGTCTAATTCAGGTTCTCCATCGTCTTCTATGACAGAGGAGTTAAACAAAAAGATCATCACTGTTTACGCCCATTGCATCTCTCGATGTGACTTAGATGTGGCTACATTGGGAGTCACATTGGCCGAAAATCTGCAAAATCGGATGGAGAGTTGTGTATGCGGCGGAGAGTGATGAGATCACGGATCTTCATCATCACTATCACTCAAAGTCGCGAAAAATTCAAACCCTTCTTTCTCAAAGTATTAGCACATTGATTAGCATAATGCCCAAACCCTTGACAAGCCCTACATTGAATAGAATCAATATTTTTACTTCTAGATGTAGACTGCTTAGCAAAAGGATTGGTAAAAGATTTTTCAGGGTTTTGAAAAGAACTTTCTTTGGGAGGAAATTTGCTAGGCTCAGTTTTGAAAACTGTTTTGGTGATAGAAGATGGAGATTTGTTTTGCCCCTTTGCTTTCAAAATATTTTTAAACTTTGTTGTTAAAAAAATCGATTGACTCTTCACCAAAATCAAATTCCTCAATCTCCTTATGCAATTCAAGAAATTCAGAAGAGATATCAACAACAGAAGGAAAAGCAATACTATCATCAGAAGGAGTAGAAGATGATGCACCTTTGCCTTTGTTCTTAATTTGCTCATTGAGGTTTAACTCAAAATTTTGAAGAATACCAGCTAGTCTTTCAAAACTAATTTTGTCAATGTCATGAGCTTCCTTAATAGCACAAATTTTCACATTAAACCTTTCAGGCAAGGTTCACATCATCTTGCTAATAAGTCGATCATTGGTGATAGGATCACCCAAAGCAAGAGCAGAGTTAGATATATCAACTAATCTAGCATAGTAAGACATAATATCTTCATCTTCATTCATCCTTGTGTTTTCAAATTGTGGTAAGCAATCTTAGCTTAGAAGCACGAACACTGGAAGGTCCTTCACACAAGGTTTGAAGGGCCTCCCATACATCTTTAGCAGACTCATAGTTGGCTATAACCCTAAAGGTGTTAGCATCAAGAGCTTTGTATATGGCAGACAAGGCTTTAGAATTAAAAGAGGCAATGTTTCTATCATTATTAGACCAATCTGCTTCTTTGATGATCTTTACATCACCATCATCATCAGTAGTTTTGGGAGGGGTCCAACCATTTAGAACAGCAAGCCACGCTCTCTCATCAATTGATTTGATGAAGATACGCATCTTGACTTTCCAAATAGAATAATTTGCACTAGTCAAAATAGGAGGACGAACGACATTCTCATACCGAGAATCCATCACGGCTACTACTAGAATCAACTCTTAGTGATGTCAAGAGAAGGCTCTGATACCAATTGAAAGAACGTGATAGCACGGATTCTCAATAGATGTCAATGTGATTACCAATGTTGCTGTGATTGTAGCAACAATGGCAAACACAATGAAACAGTAAATAATGGCAAAACAGTAGCAGCGGAAGATTGTATAAAAACACAGCTTCAAACAAAAGGTTTGTAAACAGGTTTTAACCAAAAAACAATCTACAAGTTTAATACTTGTAGATCTAGCCTCATGGCCAAAAAGATTTCAATAAAACCAATGAATTGTTTTACAAAAACTATGTGAAATCACACAAAAAATATTCTCACAAGATAATGAATCTTGGAGAACAAAAACCCCACATAAACAAGTTAAACAAAACGTGGGAACAAACAAAAACAGCCTCCTTTAAACAAAACAGGAAGCACAAAACAGTTTCAGAATTTTCAATGTCACTGCCAATGTTATAACATTGACAGCAACATGCGGACTGCTCCAGTTCGGGTTTGAAAAACTGCTGCTGAACTTCAGACCACGGCTGTATGGCTTCTATTCTCTTCCTGGAGCTCTACAAGAACCACGAATCCTTGCTCCTAAATATATAGTTATGCGTCTCCTACACACACCCAAAAACAGTCCGTCTACTACAAGGAAAAGGATTAGAACTGAAGGAAAAAATCAACAACTTACCAAACTAATGAGATTTTGTTACCAAATATGAAAGTGGTCAACAATCATGGTTAGACTAGGATTAAGGCACGGTTTTGGTGAAAGATTTGACCAAGATTTTATTACCAAAAACAACTCCTAGAATTTAGGTCCAAGAAACCACAAATCTTTAGGAATATTTTGTTTCAAAAAATGATAAAACCTTAAAGACCAAGGAAAAACAAAATCTAATTAAAGATTTTGTTACCAAAAATGCCACACTTGACAAATATGTATTTTACCAAGAAAGGAGAAACAAAAATAAAATAGGTCATGCCTATTTTACCCTTACAGGGACACTATGTACACCTCCCTACAAACCCACAAACTCGGGAGGACTTCGAAAAGCGACTCAAATACAAAACATATAAATACAAAATCAAACAAACTAACTAAAAAAACATGCTCAAAATACAATCAGCTTCACTTGGTATCGATATTAGAATATAGGAGCAAAAATCAAATCATTCCCCGGCAACAGCACCAAAAACTTGATGTGCGCAAAACGTAACTCGGGCAAGAATACCCGGTCGTATCAAGTAATAAAGTGTACCTAAGTACGAGTTATCGATCCCACAGGGGGTGTACGTAATTCTCACTCCGACTAAGTACCAAAATTAGGCTAACTAATTATATTTGAGCGAAAAGAAAATGAATTAAAATCTAAAAATATAAACAACCTATAAAGCAATTAAATCTACACTACTGCGAAGGTGGTTTGGCAACAACAAATCAAGATAAAAATATAGAAGTGCAATATTTCTAGTTTAGCTGGTGTTTAATTTAATCGTTTTTTTACTTTTCTTTAACTCAAGTCTTAGTAGTCGAGCGCATTATAATATTCACAATGGGCTCTCGCAACGTATAGCAAATCTAACTAAAACACCTAGCTACGGGCTCTCGCTTCTTATAACATAGGAGAAAATAGACGCATGTCAAAGCAAGCACCAAATGACTATTTACGCACGATCTCCTCTCGGTCTCGCGTAGCACAAACAATTATTGTGATTTCCAGAATTAATAGGACGGGATCTCGCATCTTATCCTATAATTCTAGTGATCATCTAATGGTTCGCTACACCATTAAAAGCATGAAGAACACACGATAATAACCAAGCGCATGGGTAATACTTCGTAAAAAGAAGTTCTCTATATTTTTCTACAAGTCATGTTGGTAACCGAGACAAATAAAATTGGTTATCTACGGGCTCTCGCATCTTATAGTCAACCCTAACCTCCCCGACCTCGCAAATGGCTAAAGTGGATCGATCGCGTGTCAAACCGAGTCTCACAATGGCTATCGGTGTGTGTCACAAAACACCAACTATTAAATTGATTGGTCCGAAATATAAAGGTAGCTCTCGTGAATCCTAAATATTTCTAAAATCATTTAATTATTGGCCAAATAATTAAAAGCATTAAGTTCACAAAATAATAATCTAACATGAATGTGTACTAAATAAAGAGATATATTAAATTAAAACACTACATTTAACATAGAAAAATAATTGCATTCCATAAATAAATTAAACATAAACCAATTCAACATTTACAAAATTAATCAACCCAAGAAATTATAACAATTATCTCAAAAGATAGGTTGAAAGAATTAAACCAAGTGAAGAACGGATCTCAGGTTGAAATCCCTTGTAAATGCTTCCTTGGCTCTTAATTTGTTGCTCAAAACCTTCAATGTTAAACAATTTTTGGAAGAATATTGGAATTTTTGAAGAAATGGGGCTGGTGCCCCATTTAGGAGCAATGTCCCGAATGGGGACTTAGTGTGAATGAGGGTAGGCTGCTGGAAGTATTAAGGAGAAGCACAAAGGAGGCAGGGGCATTTTGGGAAGGACAAAAAATAATTAGGGGCAAAAAAGGGAAGGAAAAGGGGGATGGGCACGACTTGGGTCAGGGCAGACCGGGGTCAATCAAAGGGCGTGAGGGAAGTGGGTGAAAAGGCGGGTTGGATGTATCTGGAATGGGTCGGGTAGGACTGGGTCCATCAAAGGGACGCAGACCGGCTTCTTGAGGATAAGGCGGGGCCAGATGTTGACGTGGCTGGGGCTGTGGCTGACAACTCAAAAGAAGAGAATCTGGAAATATGCTGGCCTCCCCTTGAAGATCTGAAGTTTACTCCGGTACCCCTGGGCTTCCTGGACTGAGCGCCGTGGCCCTTCCCTTCCCAGACCTCTCATTTAGGTCCTTTGTTAGCGTTGTTAGCCTCCGTTAGCCTCTGTAAGACCTCCTTTGCCTTGGAACTCTTAAAGGTCTTAACGGACTTTGACCAAATAATTTCCAATTCAACTTTAAAGCCCGAAATTGCCTCGAATATTATTTATTATTTATGTAATTATGCTTTGGAAATATTATCATTGCCTTAGTCCGATATTTCATTGATGCATTATTTGCTTTCTTAATGGTATTTCCAAGGTCCATGACATCTAGATGGATTTCAACATCTATAACCCATGACATGTAATTTTTTCAGGTCATGTCAAGTATTTCAAATTCAAGCTTAATGAGGTTTGACATTGTGAAGAACTATAAAAGAAACATACATATTGATAACATTCTGACATGAACATTTTATTTAAAACATAACATAGGTAAATATAGCAATCATTATATGTTGATAGCTATTACTAGTGCTAAGAAAGGATACATAACACAAAGACCAAGAACAAAAGTCTGAAATTCATTTCAAGAATAATCGGCCCTCAAAACTAATATGGTGTACGTGATAACTAGTATGAAGAAGAACAAATGTCAACATTGGGTTAAACATATTGAAAAAGAGAATATAGTACAAAGAATTTGTAAGGAGGTAGTAAAATGTGGGTGAACTATCCAGATGTAGGTGTATTTATGGAGTAAAAATTAATATTTTTGACCGTTAACTAGCCATTGGAAGAAAATGAAAAAAAATATAAAAGTTCTGATTTAATATAATTACATTGATATTATGTATAAATAAAAATTTTATTTGGAGTAATAAGTTGATTACAAATAAAATAATTTTGTATGTTATTCTTGTTGGTGCATGCTAAATTACTATTGTTTGTCATGCACATGTATTCACGCTACACTACTCGACAAGCCTTTCGGGTGAGTGTTTGAAGATAAGTAATAAAATTTTCTACATAATAAATAAAAATCATAACTATATATATATATATATATATATATATATATATATATATATATATATATATTTATTTATATATTAAGTTTGTAGCTTAGAGTTATTTCCGCTTAAGCATTAACCAACATATATATTTTGCATAAACTAATAAATTCATGTTTCGTCATCTCCATATATTATAGATGGTGGCAGAGTCATCCTTTTTATAATAATGATGATATGCGATATATATTAAAATAAATTTGTAGTAGTAACATAAAATAAAACATATTAGCTAAAATTCTTACCGATTAAAATGTTAAGGAAAGATTGGAGCGTTCGTGCTGGTAATTAACGTGATATAAAATTAATCTGTTTAATAAATTTTGTAGTGTACGTACATTTAGATATTGGAAGCACTCAAGATTGCTAGTCACAAAATAGGACAAAAGGTATATGAAGCGATAGAGAGGGTGAACTGAAAAGTCGAAAGGTTAACTATGAATTAACTTCATAGTGCCCAGTATATACAGGCAGAGCCATTGGGTTACAATTATATACATCTACTATTTGTGAATCAAACTTTCAAAGTTTGTCATAACAAACTTCCTCCACGTCATATCAAAATGCTAATGTTCACAATATTTATGATTTTTGTCCTTTTGTATTTGTCGTAATATTTTTTTATTTTTCCGGAATAATAAATGTAGTTCCCGGTAACAATTCAAAAGTTTGATAGAAGATTGATAATTAATTTGTCATGGAAGCATAACGAAGGTGATAGTAAAGGTCACTTTTTGCTAAATAACAAGTCTAAATAGGTGTCTCACTCAACATGCTCTAGTCGAGGGCATGAATGTTTTTAAGAACCAATCAACAAATCTCATGTCTTGAGTCTTGACCCCTATTAAAATCTTAATCCAAGTCACTAGTTCATGTCAATTTCTTTGATTCTTTCTGCAAAATCACATCTAAATATAGTATGCTCCATTGATTCTACTTCATTACACTCTCTTGGACACCTTGCTTGATTCCGAGTTTGCCTCTTTTGGACAGAGGAAAACCACCCATCCTCCCTTTCGTCCAACTACACCTATTGCCCTCTCATCCATGAAATTGACTAGCTAGGGTTGACCCTTTTGACTCGTTTCGTGTGAGAGAGAGAGAGAGCGTGCCGACATGGTGCATACGAGGGTTGTCATGGTGATAGACTAATAGCTATACATTGCCTGAAAAGAGGTAAGGGTTATAAATAGGCATGGGAGTTAGTGTTGTGGAAACTACTGTTCCCATTTCTTAGGTTTTTGGCTAGAGAAATATCACATGTAGAATATCTGGTTACCCTATGGACATACCCTGCATTTTGAAGACGGTAAGAATACTCCATCCATCCCCAGAAAAGTGTTTCATTTAACAAGTCAAACTTTTATAATTGTAACTTTTTTTGAGACATGCCAAAGTGGAAAGTATATATATATATATATATATATATATATATATATATATATATATATAAATCTTTTGGTGTCCTTTTGCTGACTTTGAATTGATCAGTTGCTTTTCCCCGACAAATTTGATTCCTTTCTTTGAAAGAAGGAAGTAATTATTGTCTCTGGTGCATTTATTTTTTCAAACTTTTTCTTGTTGCTGAATAGCTAGAAAGCTATTCTTCCATCTTTTCCGCATTTTGTTAATTTACTTTTTCTTGAGTAACTCCAACCATGGCATCCATGAAATCTCCTATTATGGGAGATATGTCTTCTTCTTCTTGTGATTCCCCGGCAAGAATTGCAAAGGAAGATCCCATAATTATTGATAACGTACTGGTCTCAGGTTGGGAAGGCTGGGATGCATCAAATTGATTCTTCATTGTTTCAAAGATTTTTAATTGGCATTCCAGATGATAATCTTGGATTTTCTCTTCTAATTTTTTCCATCATATATGTAAATATATTGTGGATCTCTGGATGAGGAGAGGGCTAGGGAACTGATTGATTAAAAATCTATCTAATAAATCTTTTTAATCCATTTTAACGCTTCATTTAGAGGTTTATAATTTACTACCAAACTGGGTACGCCTCTTTCTTTTTCAACATTTTTATTTACATAAAAAACAGTATAATTCTAAGGAGAATAACTATTATGAATAGTTCTTTCCTTATTATTCTTCTTATTTATTTGTAATTATTAATTAGTGGTAATTACCTTGTATAGTTCTTTCCTTATTATGTTTCCTTCCTTGTATAGGTTTCTTGTACCCTACTCCAAGTGTAACCCTACTTGTAACTCTCCCTATAAATAGGTGATTCAATAAATGATAATGTAATGCTGTTATTCCTAAACTTTATCAATTTTTACATGGTATCAGAGCTTTACTCCTAAAACATTCATCTTCTTCCTCTAGCCGTCGCCCTTACCATCCTCCACCATGGCTAACGAAAATTACTCCCTCACCATTAAATACCCCCTTGACCCCACACAAACCTTTGACCTCATCAACATCTCTCACCACAGCATTACCAAACTCACCTCCACAAACTACATACCTTGGAAACTCAAAGTTGAGGCCACCCTCATTGGCTATGACCTCTACAAGTTTATAGACGACTCACACACATGCCCGCCTCCCACCATCCTAGCCAAGGATGCTCAATCATCCAAGGACGTTCACGTCCCAAACCCACACTACCAACCCTAGATATGGCAAGACAAACTCTTGTTCGGAGCTCTTGTTGGTTTCCTATCTGCTCCCCTGGTTCATATGATCCAACAGGCCGCCACTACTAAAGAAGCATGGGAAACTCTGGCTTACACCTATGCTCGCCCGACTCGCGACCCCATCAAGAAGATTAAAGACTACCTCAAGCGGGCATCCAAGGGCACTCGGTCGGTCTCCGACTACATGGAGTATGTCAAAAGTCAAGCAGATGAACTCGTGGTTCTGGGAAAATCGCTTGACCACGAAGATCTTATTGAGACCATCCTTAGTGGTTTGGATGATGACTACCACCACATCATGGATGTGGTGGAAGGCCAGGACACTCCCATATCGTTTTATGAGCTCCATGAAAAACTCATCAATCGCGAACTGCTTCTGAAGCAGTCACAACCCGCGTCCTTTTCGCATCATGTCTCTGCTAGTGTTGCTACCTCGAGGAACCACAACTCGCATGCTCGGCACTCATCCTCGCAAGCTCGGGCAGCTCCCGCTCAACCTCGGCAACCCTCCCAGCAGTCCTCGGTTTCTGCTCCTCGCCAACAACGACCTTATCTTGGTAAGTGTCAGGGTTGTCGCCAACAGGGACACGGGATTCTGGCTTGGTTGCCTACATGTCCGCCCATGGCATCTCTCACCTCACCTCGCCCCTCACACCCTCCTCTCTTGTGCATCTCTTCCGCTGCCTTTCTAGTCGTTTGCCTTCCAAACAACGGCCTACCTCATTAATCGCCTACCAACACCCACTCTTGCTCACCAGTCTTCCAACCATAAACTTTTTGGCTCTCCACCCAACTACTCCAAACTTCGTGCCTTTGGTTGTCTTTGCTACCCTTGCTCCGCCCTTACTCCACTCACAAACTCACTGCTCACTCCACTCCATGTGTCTTCCTTGGTTATTCGCTCACTCGGAGTGCCTATCTCTGTTATGATCCGAGTACCACCAAGATGTACATTTCGCGTCATGTTCGATTTGTCGAGTCTACCTTTCTAATGTCGACCCCGGCCACCCACCCTGATCGCCCAGATACCTACGCTAGTGTCTTTTAGCTACCTCCTCATGAACTACTCGACCACTCATACACACCGTCGGCTGCTCGCTCCCCCCGCCAATTTATCCTCGCACTAATCAGAATGTGGATGATCTCAGGTCGCCCATACACCAGCCTCACCACTGCCCGTTACTAGTCCTCTGTTGGCTGCTTAACCTTCCTCGGTTACCAGCTCCATGCCCGAGGATAACATTATGCCTATTTTCCCCGTGCCCGCTGACCTAGTTCCTGTGCCCGCTGACCCTGGTCTCGTACCTGTGCCCGTGTCTGCTGACCCTGTTCCCGTGCCCGTTGCTTCTGGAACTTCATCCATAGTTACTCGCTCTATGAACAATATCTACAAACCCATCACCAAATTGAGTCTTTCGGCTCAACTGGCAGCGGACAGCGAACCAACATGTATCACTCAGGTTCTAAAAGATGAGAATTGGCGTTAGGCCATGTCTGAGGAGTTTGATGCACTAGCTCGCAATGGAACTTGGGATTTGGTCCCTTCGGTAGATGCTCGTAATATTGTTGGTTGTAAGTGGATCTACCGCATCAAAAGATATGCTGATGGCACTATTAATCGCTATAAAGCTCGCCTAGTGGCCAAGGGTTTTCACCAGCGACCAAGGGTTGACTATCACGAGACTTTCAGCCCAGTGGTTAAACCGACCACTGTTCGTCTTGTTCTCTCACTGGCCGTTTGTCAAGGATGGGATCTTCGACAACTGGATGTGAACAATGTTTTTCTTTAAGGCAATTTGTCCAAGGAGGTGTTCATGGCTCAACCACCTAGTTTCACAGACAATGACAAACCTCAACATGTGTATCGGCTTCACGACGCTATTGTTGGTCCCAAAATAGGCTCAATCTAGGCTAGAAGGGGGGGGGGTTGAATAGCCTAGTTGTGTTATTATAAAAACTTTTTCAAACACTTCTTAAAGATTTCTTAAAAGGATTTAACTAGAAGTGTTAATGCAGCGAAAACAGAAGAGGTTCTAAACTGACTAGAATTCTGCTTAAGTAGCACAGATTCAGAAGTGATTAAGTAAGCAGTTAATAGAAATGAAGAAGCAGGTCAGACAGAACACAGAGTTTAGAAGTGATTTGTACTGTGAATAGTACTACGTCCACTACCAAAGTGGTCAGCTTTGGATTTTAAAAAGTGCACTTGTTTATCCACTAGGTTTATAAGTAAGATCTCTAATGGATCGTGTACAAAATAAGTTTTCAACCAAGTGTATAATGGTGAAAGGAACAATCAAGGATTAATTGTTCTCACACGTGCTAAAGTAAAGAACAGTTTTTAAAGACAAACTAGATGAAGCTGAAACAAATTTAAGACTGGCAGATCTGCAGCTTCAGGAAGTTTGGTGAAGTGTTAGTTCTTGTCCTTTTGATCTCTTGAATGCTTGAATGTTGAAGATGAAGCTTGAGTGTTTTTTTTTGTGCAAGAGTTATTTCTTCAGATCTTCAAAACTTGAATAAATACCAGAGAGATCTTTTTGTGACAGCCCGACCCGAACTCCAATGCGGAATCCCAAGGTCGTGCCGTCAAGACAAGCTAAAGACGGACAAGCACCCGCTAAGCATAATGGTACGAGTCCAAAAGATGAGCCATCAAGCTCAAGACAGGGAAGGTAAAGCCATAACGGCGTCACGAATAACCAAAACTAAAATCTGCGGAAGCAAATCATAAGTGGAACCCAAGCCTTTAATCCTAAACAAAGGGCCAAGGCGAGAGATAACTATCTCGATAAATCTACGACTCGCGTGACGCAACATTGCGCCTGGGCAACAAACCATCGGCAAACCTAAGGCGGTGAATCCACAAAATACCAACGATAAACAACCACTCAATGACTACAACATCTTGGGAGGACAAATCAACTAAAGGAATAAGAGATTAAACACTAACAACTAAACCAATGTCTCGACTAAAGTTGTCGGAGGCGAAATAACAATAACATAATACTAGAACATGCGAGCTAAAACCTTGCTCGGAAAGACAACGGAATAACTTCTAATTAAATACAACAGCTCGACCAAACAAGTCGGCTCCCAAAATAAAACAATAATAAGATACTAACATAACTACCCAAGTAAAGTTTACATAACTTTACATCCGTATCTCACAAGATAATAAATACAATAATACTAATAACCTGCTATTGCTGGGAAGACCACGTTATCGAACATGCACTCGTAGGCTGCAAGCGCGCACTAACGAGCTCACTTGCATAAACTAAGGAAAACAAACACGAGAGTGAGTCATAATGACCCGATAAGTTACTAAATGCAAATGTATGGCATAGCATGGCGTGGCATGGCATAATGCCTGGCGTATATAAAATCGGGTATCTTAACGGCATACCAATAATAAACCACATAGCGTTATCTTTCATATAAGTGCTTATACATAAGCACGTAAAACCAAGATGCAGGCCTAGCCCTCAAATGATCATAAGCGGGTTTCAATCCTCAAATGATCACAAATTTGCACTTAGCACGTTATTCACATAAGTGCGAGTATTAAACATCACAATAGGATATGTTATGGGCCGGCTCGTAGCTCTAAGAAAAAACAACTTGTTATACGGGTTTGTGACTACGATGCTCGTGTCTTCGCATCGATATCTAGAACTCCGTCGGTGATAGCGGCATGTGTCGCCACGTATTGTTAAAGGGCTACTTCCCCATTGCGGCCTACAATGGAGGGGTGTGTGAGGTCTCGAATGCGGCGATCCATAGCGAATCTGAATCGGCGTCTATGATATCGTCCCACCGACATAAAAATCAAACCAAATAGCGCCCGGTGGACTTAATGCAATGCAGTAGATGTTTACTCGTAAAGACCAAATAAGGATCGAGATTCGACAAGAGCGAACCGTCCGGACCAAATGCTCAAGTATGTATTTACTCAATATAAACAAATAAGGAATGAATTCGACAAGAGCGAATTCCTTCGACCAAATAGGTTATTATTCTCTACCATAAATCAAGTCAAGGCAAATGCATTGCTCACAGCCAATTAATCTTAAAAGATCTCAAGTCACCAAATAAATCAAAGAATAATATAAACCCAGAGAATCATATTATGAGGGTCTATAAGGGACCTCTACTTGAAATCAAACCAAAGACTACACCGTAGTCATAACCCTAAATACGTTCATGTGTGGCAGATCAATTTTCCCCAAAAGTGAGAACTAACTCAATAATTATCTTTCAACCATACTAAGAGACCTAGATTGGCCTTTAATGCACCGTGCTCTCAGAGCAACGCTTCCAAATAAATCCTAATAAATCTCTATAACGTAGGTGTCTCAATTGGACACAAATCGAGATGCTCGGGTGCTCACTATCATAACCAACCAAAACCCGAACATCGTAGGAATTCATCCCAACAGTTATTAGCATGTTATTGAACTTGTAACGACTCCGTTGAGTCTTACTATTAAGTTTCATTATTTACACATTCCATAAATCCCAACATTATCATCCTCTTCAATTTATGACAAATTCCAAAATAATTCGGGCTTGATTCCCACAGCCCCAAAATTCATAAAATCCTAACAAAGGGATAACCAATTTCTCCCAACACACAACATCATCAAATCATCCTACACATTAATACCCACTTTAATTAACAACAATTCCTCCAATAATTCGGGGCTTGATTCTCAAGCCTAAAATTCACAACAAACCCAACATAAATCATAACCCATTTCATAAATCACATAATTTCAATTAAGTGACCCTACTCATGTTATCTAGTGAGTTCACTCTTCCAAAGCCCCAATCATAGGCATACTTCCACAATAAATCCAAGTAACATATGGACATGATTTCTAGCATACTCATAATCCTAGAAACACAAGATGAAGAACAATCATATACTTCACAATCATAGAAGTCATCTTACAAATGCTCTAACAAGTTTATACTTAAAAATCCCCAAATTAACACATTACGAAGCATATCAAGTGTTCATTGCCCACAAATAGCATATAGGTTGTTTTCCTTAGGGCCAATGAACCAAAATCAAAAGGGAGTAACTTACCTAGCTTGAGTGAAAACTCAAGAGAACCAAAATCTGAGCGGTGAGGTTGTTCTACGTCGAGGCTTGCAGAATCTGTTTGGCGGCAATCGGGCGGTTGGATCTTCGTAGATCGGAGGAAGAAGAAGCTAGGGCTGGCCAAAGCTTCAAGCCCCAACTCTCACTCTCTCTAATACGTAAGAAGGAGGAGAAGAAATGAGAGGATTTCTTGAATAATGCAAAGGGTTTGGGTATTTATACCCCCAAAATGAGGAGGGCACAATAGACATTTCCCGAGTACAATTAGTAGGGATTAGGGGTAATCAAACACTAATCTAACAATTAACTTCAACTAATGTTAGGACATAATCAAGGAGGGTTAGGGAGGTTTAGGAAAGGTTTAGATAGGGGTTTGGGTGTAAAAGTCGTTCGACATCAAAGCAGGGGAAAAAATCCAGTAAGTGTGTATCGATGTTGAGGCGGGCGCCTCGCATTCTCAGAGGCGCCTCATCTTGAGCCCATCTCTGATTTTGTTCATTTTGTAATTGCTCCCAGAACTTGAGGCGGGCGCCTCGCTTAAGATGCCAGGCGGGCGAGCAGGCTTGAGACCTTCTTTATGTCCTCAAAACTTGGTCTAAACATGTCTAAATGGTCCCAACTTATGGGCAACCATTCTAAGGTCTAACAACCCAAAACAAGTCGGAAAGCACCTTTTTAGAACAACAACTTAGGAACAAGGTAGAACAAGGCTCGAATCGGCGAATGATTAGCAGATCAAACACCAATCAAACTAGGATAACTTGGACATGAAAAGGCTTGTTTCAACATGGTTATGACATGAATACAAAGCCAAGAACTCAACGAACACTTAATGCGCTGACGAAATAGAAGCAAAGCGAGCAACGAGGGAAAAATTGCTAAGGCCAAAACAAAGTAGTCGAACGGCAGGCGATTCAACAAACAAGCTTACATGATTCTAAACATGTTAATAAACCTTCATATAGAGGTCTAGGACCAAATCGAGAGTCACGAACACAAAAGCAAGCAAACTCTCAATCGCGTCGCATTAGACTATCGTCGAGTCACGACTTGTGACTTTAGCAAGTCAACAACTATATGGAGTCTCTTAATAATGTTTTGGTCTTAATATGGTCTCTCATACACATCTAGACCCTCTCGCAAACCAAACACACAGTCAACAAAGGAAAGAAGTGCAAGTATAGCACGCATAAGCCAGAGCTAACGAAGAGGCGGGGTGTCACACTTTTGGGCCAGTTGATTGGGCCGAGGCAGAAGCTGTGTCCAACGTTCTATTGCATTGAATGCAATTCGGCGCTTTGGGGATGTAAGGGCCACAGTCATCGGAGATGCGGTGTGTGCGAGAGACATTCTCAAATAGAGTAAGGTTTGGAGTTGCGAGGCGTTGCGGTTTGAAAGTCTTCTTAGCCAAAAGGTAATATCTTGAGACTTCATGTTTCGAGACAATTGGGAGGCAGTGGGCCAGGTTGTCAGCATGTAGAGTTGACTTCTTTAAAGTGAAATCCGATGAAGATATTTTGACTAGATATTTCAAAAAATATCTAGATAAAACTATATGTGTCATAATTCCATGATTTGGCTAGTCTTGATTTTTTAAGCCTTTTGAAGCGAGACTTCAAAGTCTGCTTTGTTCTTCAAAAGTTGGCTGTAGAAAGCTTGCTTATCACGCCTAAACTAACACTAAACAGTTCTAAACAACCTTGATTCTAAGACAGTTGCCACACTAATCGGTACGCAGACCTTTTAGCCACTGTATAATAGAATCAGAAGATGATTCAACCAAATCTAGAACCTATGGGAGTCAACAAATCTCTTCCTATTTGGTTGATGTCATCATCTCAGCTACTAGCAGACTTTGAATCATGCAATGAGATAATAACATGTCTTAAAGGTTTTATTAAGAAGAGAAGACATGCCTCTCAGAGCAGAAGTCCTAGTAGAGAGATAGCTAGACTAAGTGTTTACAAGATAAAAACATTAATATCAAGTACTAAGTAGAGCAGAGTTTAAATCTATAAGCACATGAAGTATAAAGATTTAAACACGAAGTTTAAATAGACCAGATCATGATACGATAGAGCAATTTAAACTTAAAAGAAACATAAGTCATACGTGATTAAGCGGTACGTTTAACTGACAGTTTTCAAAGCATGAGAGTTTGAAATAAAAAACGTAGAAGAAAATACCAACATGTTCAGAATAGATGTGGTTGGGTGCATCGACGTACTAAGTAGTCACCAACCCAGATCATGATTCTGTCATTGAGGCGTTCTCGTAGTCTGTTATGTTCTTCAATAAGAGCTTGATTCAAAAAGTGTGTAGCTCTCTCCTCCCTGATGGCAGCAACCCTATGCTATTCGGCAGCAGCAGCTCTCTCATTAGCACGTTCAATATGGCGAACAGCAGTGAAGTCAGCAACTTCACGTCTGTGGATGATAGCTCGTGCCAATTCAGTCTTGAGCTCGTCAAATAGGGCACGAATGCTGATCTACTGAGAGTGTAGCATGCCCATCAGAGATGCTTGCTGGTCTTGAACGAGAAACCGATGAGTAGTGAAGGCTTGAGCGGTATCGTTCACCAACTGATCAACAATCTTTCCAATATCGAAGATTGTAGCATGAGTGGCATTTAAGCCATAGCTTAGGACTTCGATCTACTGGGCCATGGAGGATCTTGTCTTTGTTGAGCCGTTCGAGGTTGGCATTATTGGTGCGAAGGAGGTCGAGAGAAAGGGTCGGCGGTGTTTGAAGGAAGGGAAGAAGGGTTGAGGTTGACTGAGATATGGGTATCAGCAGTATGGGGAGCAGAAATTGGAGAGGAGGAAGATGAAGCAGGTTGGTGAGCAGCAGAGGTTGTAGGCGGAGGAGAAGAGGGTTTAGAATCATGTTCAATGTCAGTGGCTGAGCTACTAACATTGGAAGAAGTAGAAGAGGAAAAAGAGGCTTCTAAAAGATAAGAGGGAAAAGGATAGTCAGGTAGAAGAAGGAAGTTTGGAGGGGAGACAGAAGGGTAGAGAAGATCAGAAATGGAAGTGAGATTAAAAAGAAAAGAATGAGTGGCAGAAGAGATAGAGGGAAACAGAATCTGGTAAAGGTCAGCAGAGATGGAAATGGGGGTAATGTACTAGAGATAGGAGGGAAAATTTCTGGAAGGAAAGTTGTTTGGTAGAGAAGAGTGGATAGGTGGGGAGCAAGAGAAGATAAATTTTCGGGCATACAGAAGGAAGGAGAAGAGTTTGTGTGAGCAGGAATGATGGCTAAAGAGGAGTCAGGAAGGACAGCAGAGATAGGTTCGGGAGAAGAAGGTGGAGAAGGAATGGTGTCTAGGGTAAGTGATGGTGGAGACGAAGGTGTTGGAACCACAGACTTCTTGCGAAGCCTGCGTTTCTTCTTCTTTGGGACAGGAGATATAGGCTCCTCCTCAACAACAGCAGGGGTTGATGAGGAAGTAGGAGAAGTAGGGGTAGCAGCAGGCTCCTCCCCAACAGCAGTAGGGGCTGTTGAAGAACTAAGAGATGGAGATGAAGAAGAGATTGGAGAGGAAGGAGGAACAAATGGAATGAAAGGTTCAGAAGGTTTGGTGCGTTTGGACTTACGTTTTCTAGAGCGAAGTGGAGCAGGGTCTGGTTCAGCAGCCTCAACAGGCACAGGGGCAGGAGTTGAAGGAGCAGCAGTCTTCTTTTTCTTGTGGACTTGGGAGCTGGCAGGGTTGGCGGCAGCAACAGAGCTGGAAGAAGAGATTTTCCTCTTCTTGGGAACCAGCTCCTCCTCAACGGAAGAAGTCTTCTTCTTCTTCTTGGATGTTGTAGAGGGAGCAGGATTGACGGCTTTGCTTGGCGACCTTACGTAGTGGCTTACTTTTGGAGCTTCTTGTCGGTTGCAGCTATGAAGGCATCACTGTTGTTTCGAGGGGTTGATTTTGATGATTACGAGAGGTGGTGGGTTCATTGCATGGACTATGAGTAGAGGAGGGAGACCTTGTTGTGCTCGCTTCTCATTCTTCAGTTTTTGGTGGTTGATGATGAATATGTTGGTGAACTGGATGGACTTCAAAACCTTCTTTTTCTCAAAGTTCACCATTTGTGTATGAAATAGCGTGTTTGATCGAAGAAGAGTTGATAAATGAAACGACGAGCGCACGCTTGAGAGATGTTTTAACACGGCATCACCTGACTGACTCAAATATGTGCCGGTTAAGTCGAATGTTGAGGATGACGGCCAGTGTATTGCGGTACGTAGTCAAGTCATGCGTCATGAGTGTCATTCTTGAAAATCATGCTCGAAGAGGTGGGCGATGAAATAGGCGTCATCTTGAGCGAGTCTCTTCATCTTTGCTTGAGCCTCCTTGGAGTATTCTCCCCACGCATGTAGGACCTGACGGGCTTTCGGCATCGATGAGAGAAGTAGGTCCATCGAATTCCATAGCGATAATCTTGGCGATTGGATGCGGTAATGGTGATGGGAGATGGTCACGATGTGGCGAGATGGAGGTTCTTGATTGATTGATAATTGCCTTACGGAAGAATTCTTCCACTAGAAGGTAGCTATAGTCGGCATCTTCTAACATGAAAAGAGGCGAGAATACCGAGGCTGGTTCGAGGTATCGACTATTTTACCCAGAGGCATATGAGCAGAAGGTTCGATCGTGCACATTCCCGGATGATACATAGTGGGGGTTTAGGAATATCAAGAGCTAAACTACGAGGCACATTGGGGAATAGATGT
>CM028379.1:26266396-26323002 GCA_013146195.2 Codonopsis lanceolata
GAAGTTCGACAAGAGCGAACTCACATGTCTATTAGTCATTCTATAATATGACATTCAAGATCAAGCAAGGCAATCAATCCAAGTTCAAAGTCTAGAATTATTATTCTGGAAACGCTAAGCGAACGTCAGGGATTAACTGTGAGCCTGGATGTTCAATAGCTCGCTAATCTTGACTCGCTGAAGTCGTCTCTAACAGCTTCATCCAATGGAGTTAGGACGCTAAATGCATCACAAACCCCTGTTCTCGTGATATGATCGGCTAGGTCATTAATCCATTTAACAACCGTAGTTAAGAATTATCGATAATTCGAATTCAATGACCTTAGAATCATTCTTTCAAGGTTATTAAAATGCAAGGGTCCAAGAACATTATTTATTCGTAGGGAACATAGAACACAATTTATTCTAGGCCTAGGACCCAATTCAATAGGATGATCAATACAAGGCATATGAAACCCTAGAAATCATATTCCCAAGAGTTATCAAAATCTATTAATCCAAGAACATTAGTTCCTAAAGAAGCATAGAACATAATTAATTCTAGGCATAGGTCTCAATCAACAAGATGGACATATTAATCAAATCTCAAAAGACCAATTCATCCTAGATCATGGCATGGGCATGGAAGAAGCATGGAAATCAATAGAAAAGGGGAAACATGGCAAGTCTAACATACAACCTAAGTGGAATCAATAGCTTACCTTCACCAAGGAAAAGGAAGGTTGAGTACAAAGTAATCGGATGGAAACGATCTCCTCGCCGGTAGCTTCACTCCGGTGGTCTCGGTTTGGCACCTGAGGCCGGAGCTCAATCTAGGGAGACACACACCATCTCACCTTTTCTCTACACACACCAAACATGGCAAGAGAGAGAGAAGAAATCTGAAATGAGCTTAAGTTTGATTAGCAAAGGGGTCAACAAGGAGCTTTTATACCTTGCATGGTTTGGTGGAATTCCACATGTCAAGAGGAGGAGGGTGGTGGCTCCAAATCCACATGTCCAATGGAGGTTGCTTGAGATTAGGACTAATCTAATTTGATTAGTGGTTTAATAGGTTGGATTAGGGCCAATTAGGAAGGAGGTTTAAGTGGCTAATTGATCACAAAATTGAAGGAGGAAAATCCCGCAGAGCTGATCAGAAAGTGAGGCGGGCGCTCATGCCATGCGGCCGCCTCAATACCGGGAAGGGTTCCATTTTTCATTTGCTCGCAAGATTGGGCGGGCGCTCACTGAGCCATGCGGCCGCCTCGAACTTCTGAGCACCAAAACTTGACCTAAACAAGTCCTAAATGGTCCCAAGCTCATGGGCAACCATTCTAGGTCTAACATAACTCAAAACATGTCCGAAACACACCCGAACAACACCCGAACAAGGTAGGACAAGGCTCGAGTCAGCGACGATTGGTTGACGAATCAAACCCTGATCAAACGCCAATAAAACTAGGTAACTTGGGCATGGAAAAGGCTCGTTTAATCATGGTTATGACTTGAATACAAGTCCGGGAACTCAAGGAACAATTCGCACGTCGAAATACGAGCAATACGGGAGACGAGGGAAATCGCTAAGGCCAAAACAAAGCAAGAAGGTTTCTAAACTTCCAATCAAGCTTACTATGATCAAGGTGAATGTTCTAAGTCATCTATGGAAGACAATAGAACCCTAACAAGTCTTGGTTGAGTGCAAATCAAGCTAAGGCAACACTCAAGGCATAACGGCAAGGAATGCTAAGCATAGAAGGTATTCAAGCGACAAGGAACAAGGAATGTAATAATGATAATACGAGTCAGACATGGACAAAAAGAATATCTAATCATGTTAAGGCATAATACAAACAAGTTATTAAGGTATAAAACAAGTAATGCAAGTAATGGGTTTGGGTTC
Source organism: Codonopsis lanceolata (assembly GCA_013146195.2). Classification (NCBI taxonomy): domain Eukaryota; kingdom Viridiplantae; phylum Streptophyta; class Magnoliopsida; order Asterales; family Campanulaceae; genus Codonopsis; species Codonopsis lanceolata. The sequence goes on from CM028379.1 coordinate 26,268,279, forward strand.
TCACATCCTCCCCCACTTAAAGGAATTTAGTCCCTAAATTCTTACCGGAGTCATCGAATAGGAAAGGGTATTTCTCTCTCATATCAAGCTCGGTCTCCCACGTGGCTTCCTCAATATCATGATTCTTCCACAAGACCTTCACCAAGGGAATTTTCTTTGTCCTCAACACTTGCTCTTTCGTGTCCGTAATCCTCACCCGCTTCTCATCATAAGAAAGGTCGCTCAAAAGTAATCTCATCATAGGTAAGGACATGCGACTCATCCTTCAAGTATTTGCGTAGCATCGAGACATGAAAGACGTCATGAACATCCGATATAGAAGGCGGCAATGCTAACCGATACGCCAAAGCTCCAATCCTTTCTAGGATCTCGAATGGTCCAATGAATCGAGGTGAAAGTTTACCCTTCTTTCCAAATCGCTTAGTACCGCCGGGCGATACTTTCAAGAACACATAGTCACCAACCCGAAATTCTAAGTCGCTGCCTCCTGTTATCCGCGTAGCTCTTCTGCCTACTCGGGCAGTAAGCAATCTATCTCTAATAAGCTTCACGCCTCACCGATCGTTGTACCATCTCCGAACCCCAAAGTTTAGCTTCACCAACCTCATCCCAAAGAAATCGGTGAACGACACTTGCGCCCATATAAAGCCTCATATGGCGCCATCTCAATATCGATCGGTAACTATTATTGTATGCGAATTCGGCTAACGGTAAATGGGAATCCCAACTACCCTTGAAATCCATGGCACAAGCACGCAACAAATCCTCCAAGACCGAATCAATCTCTCCGACCGACCATCGATCAAGGGTGAAAAGTCGCATTAAAGTTTAACTGCACTCCAAAGCTTCCCGCAAAGAATGCCAAAATCTAGAAGTGAACCCGGGTCTCTATCCGAAACAATGCTAATCGAATGCCGTGCAATCTCACGATGTCCTCGACATACAACGCTGCTAACTGACTCAAACTATAAGTCATCGCAACAGGGATAAAATGTGAAGATTTGGTCAACCTATCCACAACAACCCAAACTGCATCGAAACCTCGGCGAGTACGTGGCAATCCCGTCACAAAATCCATGGTGATATGCTCCCACTTCCACTCCCAGATCTCAAGTGGTCAAGTAAACCGGCAGTGTCTCGGTGTTCGCCTTAACCCGCCGACACGCCAAGCATCTAGACACATAGTCGCTATTTCTCTCTTCATCCCATTCCACCGTAATCGCCTCTTCAAGTCCCTATACATTTTGGTACTCCCCGGATGTATAGTATACTTGGCCTTGTGAGCCTCATCAAGAACCATACGCTTAACCCCATCAGAAGGCACACAAACTCTACCTCGAAAAGTCAAAATCCCATCGGTGTTCAAAGCAAACTCCTGTCTTACCATCACCCAAGCCATCAATAATCTTCCCTAACTCGTAATCGAAACTTGAGCCTTCTTAATCAACTCAAACAACGCAGCGTAGCACGCACGCTAGCAAAGATAACCCTATGCTCATGACGCCCTCGCAATCGACTCCATTCTGACGCCCTCAAGCATCTTCCACTCCTTCATCATCAAACAAGACATAAACGCCTTTCCTACTCAAGGCATCCGCAACAACATTAGCTTTCCCTGATGATATGAAATAATGCCATGATCCTTAAGTTTCTCCATCCATCGCCTGTCGCATATTCAACTCTTTTGTGAAAAGAGATACTTCAAACTCTTATGATCGGTGAATATCTCAAACTTAGCCCCAGAAAGATAATGCTTCCACTTGTGAAGCGCAAAGATGATAGCCGCCGCTCAAGGTCATGTGTCGGGTAATTTCGCCATAAGGTGATAGCTTCCTCGAAGCATAGGCAATAACTCTCCCATTCTGCATAAGCACGCAACCCAAGCCTTCTAACGAGGCGTCGCTATAAATCACAAAGTTCTCACAACCACTGGGCAATGCCAAAATAGGAGCCGTAGTCAACCTCCTTTTCAACTCCTGAAAACTAGCCTCGCACTTATCACTCCATATAAAAGTAGACTTCTTCTGAGTCAAATTAGTCATCGGAGTAGCGATCTTCGAAAACCCTCAATGAACCTACGGTAATAACCGCCAGCCCAAGAAACTACGGACCTCTGGTCACCGCATTAGGCGCCTTCCACTTAGTAATCGCCTCAACCTTGGATGGATCCACCGCGATACCATCTCTAGACACCACGTGCCCTAGAAAGAAACTTGCTCAAGCCGTAAAGCACACTTACTAAATTTCGCAGAAAGTCGCTTCTTCCGCAAGATAGAAAGAACTTCTCTCAAGTGATTCGCATGTTCCTCTCGTGACTTGGAGTACACAAGAATGTCATCAATAAATACCACTACAAAGCAATCGAGATACTCATGGAAAACCCTATTCATCAAGTCCATGAAAACTGCAGGTGCGTTGGTCAATCCAAATGGCATCACAACAAACTCATAGTGACCATAACGCTGCATTTTAAGGCCGCTTCTGACATCCTCCGCTCTAACCCTCAACCGGTGATAGCCGCCTCAAGTCAAACTTGGAATAGACAATCGAACCCCGGTTGATCAAAAAGATCGCCAATGTGTGGCAAGGGATACCTATTTTTGATAGTAACCTGTTCAACTGCCGATAGTCTATACAAAGCCGTAAACTACCATCCTTCTTCCTCACAAACAACACCGTGCACCCCAAGGAGATACACTCGGCTTAATGAACTCCCTATCTAGAAGTTCCCGCAGCCTGATCCTTCAACTCTCGCAACTCCGCCGAGCCATACTGCAAGGTGCCCTAGAAATAGGCGAAGTCCCCGGCAATAGTTCAATACGTAACTCTAGTTCTCTGGCCGGGAGGCAAAGCATACTCTAAGAAAAGACATCGTGGAACTCATTAACTACCGGATATCCTCTAGCTTAGCGTAAGACATGCTAGTATCAAGAACACAAGCTAAATACCCCGCACACCCGCGATAAGAGTTGTCTAGCCCGCAGCGTAAATAATATGAACCCCACTCATAGCATGATCACCCGAAACACAAATTCCGAATACCGGCATGGCAAAAGTTACTTTCTTACGACGGCAATCAACTAAAGCATGGTGTACACATAGCCAATCCATACCAAGAATCACATCAAAGTCTCTAATAGGCAATACTACCAAATCAGCATGCAAGACTCGATCATGAACAAGCACATCACAGCCTCTATAGACCTCGACGCCAACAAGCAATCACCCAACTGTAGACACCTCAAGCACATAAGGTAATCAAGGTGCAAAACACATAAATGTTCTAGGAAATGCGATGCAACATAAGAATGGGTAGAACCCGGATCTATAAGAACTCGAGCATGATGACCGAAGACCGAAAGAGTACCTCCGATCACGTAAGTAGACTCTGAACACCTCGCCGATCAAGCGAAACACGAGCTCGCGCTTTAGACGCCCATCGCTATCCTCTTGGACCTGCATCGCCGAATCGACCTCGAGGATCGAGCCGCTTTAGACTTAGGACGAGCCGATGATTAGATCTCCACAACTAAGACACGTGCCAAGTCTCGTCCGACACTTCTCGCTAGAGTGCCCAATCTTATTACAATAAGAACAAACCAATGGTCCTCCGCCTCGAGTCCTGCCCCCCGAGGAGTAGGAGCACTACTACCGCGACTCTCGACGGCGCCTATCCCGACCACCTGATCGATGCCTATTCTCGACCACCACCGCGATTGCCCCGTAGCTGCATCGATTTCCGTAAGATCGACTCTACCGGCCGTCGCGAAGATCGCCGCCGAGAAGATCGCACAGATGCTTCGCCTCGTGCTCCTCAATGTCTCGCCGATCTCATACGCACGATCTACCGCACTCCACCGCTAACCGTAGGGATAACAATCAAGCTCGATTCGGCCTTCAACCCCTTCACGAACCTCGGGTCCCGTGTCTCTCATCTTGCACCGTATGTGCACAATAACGGACAACTCGCTGAATTTAGAAGAATACCGAGCTATAGACATGGAACCCCGCTCCAATTCCCTCGGAATTCTTTCTCCCTTCGCTGCCTAATCACCGTAGGCACATAAGTAGCCCTAAACTCGCCTCAAATGTAGGCCACACCGCGCCACCCGATTCAACTCCCAACTAGCAAGTAGAACCTCCCACCAATGATTGGCGGCTCCTCTAAGCTTATAAGCAGCCTAAGATCACTTTCTCCTCATCCGTGCAATCCAAAGGTTGCAAAGATTTTCTTCACATCCTCAAGCCATAGCTCGGCCATACTAGCATCCGCCTCCCTCAAAAGATGGAGGCTTCATTTTCAAGAATCTCTAACACAAAGATTATTCCGTGCCCTAGCACCCGGTCCGCACGCGGTGGCGACACTCTCGCCTCCCTGCTCGGGGTGGTGGTGGAGGAGGTACATTCTCGACTCGGCCAAGCCGGGCCATCTCGGCCATAATCTCGCCATACGACGGTACAAATCCGCCATCCGAGCATTCATGCCCATCGGATTCGGTGGTGGAGGTGGTAACTCCACTTCAGTTCCTCAGAACTCTCCCGGTCCGCTCTACCTCGGCCTACACGGCCGCTCTAGGGTTCACCATCAAGCACCTATAAGAATTCACTCGACGTTAGAACATCACACCAAGAAACAACCCACCTAGGCCATGGAACCTATCCCGCCGATAGCTAACCTAAAACAAGCTCGATACCAATCTGGCGACCCTCGGCCCGAGATGGGACCGAGGGTCTGACCGCCCAAATAAGGAGGGAAACAAGTAGGCAATTAAACATGCAAGGACTTAATTTATAAAAACGACGTGACGCAACATTAGAGACGTAGCACGCCCGGCACCAAACGGCCGGATATTTTTAAAACTTTTAAACCCGATAAACGCTAAACAATATAACCAAGTCTTCGGCGACACTACATGCCTGAACCCAAGCTAACAGCTTATGGACAAGGATTAAATAAGAGCTAATAGCATGCTCGGAAGACTAATACGTGGAGGAATAATAACAAGTTAACCAAAGCTCGGCTTACACAATGCCTAAGACAAAAGGGTTACAAGTACTACAAGTATTAAACTACTAGTAGCTAATAAGATTTACAATCAAGTTCTACACAAATACCCAAGCATAGTCTAGTTGACTTGCTTAACCCGTCAGTCCTTACAAAAATTATAAACAAGAGTAAGAGGCCATCAAAACCACCTCTTCAAGAATCAACGGTCACCAAAAAGGGCACAAGGCACGAACACGCCTAGTCAACGAAAGGTGACCTCGCCTTGCTAGGATCTAAAGCAAAAGGGGAAAGGGTAAGTCATAAAGACTTGTAAGCTATTAATCATGCATGTCATGGCAAGATGCAACATTCGAGGCAAGAGGTAATCACATAAGCACAGAGTCATATATCCAGGATGCACATTGTTTCACATAAGTGCGCATAAATAAATCACATAGGATAAGGATATATGGAGAGCCGGCCGCTACGTAGTTCCCGCATACAAGCGTTATCCGAATGTGCGGGTATCGAATGTGTGTAAGTACATCGATCTTCCGAGGAGATGCCCGGATAGTCACCAAGTGATGCTCTTAAATGATTACAAAGATGGGAGTTACTTCCCCACCGTGGCCACAAGTGGAGGCGTGTGTGAACAAAGACGGATGCCACTGACTCATGCAATGCCAAGTAATGTATACTTAACAAAATTTCAAAAGTAGAGAACGAGGTCGACAAGAGCGATCTCGTTCAAGACAAGTAAATTATTCTCATCAATAACCAAGTAGGGTTGAGTTCGACAAGAGCGAACTCACATGTCAATTAGTCATTCTATAATATGACATTCAAGATCAAGCAAGGCAATCAATTCAAGTTCAAAGTCTAGAATTATTATTCTTAGGGAAACGCTTAGAACGTCGTAGGGATTAATCTGTGAGCCGGTATTGTTCAATAGCTCGCTAATCTTGACTCCGCTGAGTCGCTCTCTAACAATTCATCCAATAGAGTTAGGACGCTAAATGCATCACAAACCCTTTTCTAAGTTCTCGTATATGATCGGCTAGGTCATTAATCCATTTAACAACCGTAGTTAAGAATTATCGATAATTCGAATTCAAGGGACCTTAGAATCATTCTTTCAAGGTTATTAAAATGCAAGGGTCCAAGAACGTTATTTATTCGTAGGGGAACATAGAACACAATTTATTCTAGGCCTAGGACCCAATTCAATAGGATAATCAATACAAGGCATATGAAACCCTAGAAATCATAATTCCCAAGAGTTATCAAAATCTATTAATCCAAGAACATTAGTTGTTCCTAAGGAAGCATAGAACATAATTAATTCTAGGCATAGGTCTCAATCAACAAGATGAACATATTAATCAAAATCTCAAAAGACCAATTCATTCACAATCATGGCTTGGACATGGTAGAAGCATGGAAATCAATAGAAAAGGGGGAAACATGGCAAGTCTAACATACAACCTAAGGGGGAATCAATAGCTTACCTTCACCAAGGAAAAGGAAGGTTGGAGTACAAAGTAATCGGATGGAAACGATCTCCTCGTCGGTAGCTTCACTCCGGTGGTCTCGGTTTGGCAATCGGAGGTCGGGAGCTCAATCTAGGGAAGAGACACACACTAATCTCACCTTTTCTCTACACACACTAAACATGGCAAGAGAGAGAAGAAGAAATCTGATAATGAGCTTAAGTTTGATTAGCAAAGAGAGCTTTTATACCTTGCATGGATTTGGTGGAATTCCACATGTCAAGAGGAGAGGGTGGTGGAATCCACTTGTCCAATGGAGGTTGCTTGAGATTAGGACTAATCTAACTTGATTAGGGTTTAATAGGTTGGATTAGGGCCAATTAGGAAGGAGGTTTAAGTGGCTAATTGGATCACAAAAGTTGGAAGGAGGAAAATCCCGTAGAGCTGATCGAAGTGAGGCGGGCGCTCATGCCATGCGGCCGCCTCGATACCGGGAAGGGTTCCATTTTTCATTTGCTCGATTGGGGCGGGCGCTCACTGAGCCATGCGCCGCCCGAACTCGAGCACCAAAACTTGACCTAAACAAGTCCTAAATGGTCCCAAGCTCATGGGCAACCATTCTAGGGTCTAACACAACTCAAAACATGTCTGAAACACACCCGAACAACACCCGGAACAAGGTAGGACAAGGCTCGAATCATTCGACGATTGGTTGACGAATCAAACCCGGATCAAACGTTAATAAAACTAGGGTAACTTGGGCATGTAAAAGGCTCGTTTAATCATGGTTATGACTTGAATACAAGTCCGGGAACTCAAGGAACATTTCGCACGACGAAATACGAGCAATACGGGAGACGGGGGAAATCACTAAGGCCAAAACAAAGCAAGAAGGTTTCTAAACTTCCAATCAAGCTTACTATGATCAAGGTGAGCGTTCTAGGTCATCTATGAAAGACAATAGAACCCTAACAAGTCTTGGTTGAGCGCAAATCAAGCTAAGGCAACACTCAAGGCATAACGGGAAGGTATGCTAAGCATAGAAGGTAATCAAGCGACAAGGAGCGTAATAGTGATAATACGAGCCAGGTATGAGCAAATAGAATATCCAATCATGTTAAGGCATTAAACAAACAAGTTATCAAGGTATAAAACAAGTAATGCAAGTAATGGGTTTGGGTTCTCACAAATGATGTGTTAATTTTGGGATTTATGAAATATATATTTATTGAAATGCGATATTAAGACTCAATGGAGTCGTTATAGGTTCAATAAGATGTTAGTGAGCCTTAGGTTGAAATCCTACGATGTTCGGGTTTGGTTGGTTTTGATTGTGAGTACCCGAGCATCTCGAATTGTGTCCCATTTGTGACACCCACGATATAGAGGCTTATTGGGGATTTATTTAGAGCGTGCTCGTTAGGGCACGAAGCATTAGAGACCAACATATGATCTCGTATTACTTTAAGAAATGATTATTTGAATGAGTTCCCTTTTAGGTAATTTGGTCGCGTGCACAAGAAAGCACTTGCGAGGATATGACTACAGCTTAGTTTTGGTACCCTTGAGATTGGCTTTGAAGAAGTCGAATATATATATGACGGTTGGGACTATGGTTGAGTCCGGTGAACCTTTAAGTGAGGCTAAAATGCTAAGTCTTGATTTATGATTGTTCTTAGACTAAATAATAGTCTTTGGTTTAATTCCGAGTAGAGGACTATGGTAGACCTCATGTTGTGATTTCTTGAGCTTATATGCTACTTTTGATTGGGTGATGACTTGAGGATTATGAGTACCTCATTATGTGGTTCTTTGACTAAACTTGTAAGTTAGTTGGACTTGTTAAGTATGTGCAAATATGTGCATTGTTAAATTTGTGTGTAGAGCTTTATGTCCTACTTGATTTGATAAGTCCGCTATGGTCGGTCTTGATCCTTGTTTGAGCATGCGAGTAAATATCTACTTGTGCATTGCATAAAAGTCCAGCTGGCATTATTTGGATTGGTTTTTCTGTCAGGGTGGGACGATACATCGCCTATACGAAACGTAAGATTCGTATTCGCTATGGATCGCCGCACTTGGGACCTCACACACCCCTCCATTGTTGGCCGCAATGGGGAAGTAGCCCCTTTGCCGTAACAATACGTGCGCCATTGGCTGCTATCTAAATCGAGTAGGTTCTCGGTATGAGTCGATGTAATCACAGAGCATCGATGGCACGAACCAGTCTAACATTGTGTATTGCAGGAGCAGCACAACAGCACTATTTGGGTATTTTCTCTATCCCTTATGTGGCTTACTATAAGCACTTATATGAAAGATAATGTGCTATATGGTTTATGATGTCTATGTTCCTTGATAACTTAATACTAGTTTATTATTGGTATGCTATTATGATGCCATGATTTTATACATGCTTGTGCATTATGCCATGCCACGTCATGTTATGCCATACAATTGCATTTAGTAACTTACTGGGTCATTATGACTCATTTCGTGTGTTTGTTTTCCTTAGTTTGTGCAGTGAGCTCGTTAGTGCGCGTTGCAGCTACGGGTGCATGTTGGGTAGCAGGTGGTCTTCCGGGCAATAGCTTGGAAGTTATTATTATTATTGTATTTATTATCTTGTGAGACACGGATGTAAAGTTATGTAAACTTTACTTGGGTAGTTATGTTAGTATCCTATTATCGTTTATTTTGGGAGCTGACTTGTTTGGTCGAGCTATTGTATTTATTTAGAAGTTATTTTGTCGTCTTCCCGAGCAAGGTTTTAGCTCGCGTATGCTAGTATTGTGTTATGGTTATTTCTATCTCCGTCAATTTTAGTCGGGAGTCCTTGGTTTAGTTGTTAGTATTTAAATCTCTTGTTGTTTTAGTTGATTTGTCCCTCCGGCATGTCTTAGTCGTCGAGTGGTTGTTTATCAGGTTGGGTTCTTGTTGATTTGCCGGCCTTTGGTTGCCGATGGGTTGTTGTCCGTGCGCAATGTTGCGTCACGCGCGTCGTAGATTTGTCGAGAGATAGTCGTCTCTCAGCCTAGAATTCCCTAGTTTTTTTTTAATTTTAGGCTTTGGTCCCACTTATGATTCGCTTCCGCAGATGTTGATTTTTATTATTATGTATCGCCGTTATGGCCTTACATTCCTGTTTTGAGCTTGATGGCTCAACTCTTGACTCGCATCATTACGCTTAGCAGGTGATTGTCCGTCTTTTAGCTTGTCTTGACGGCAAGACCTTGGGATTTCGCATTGGAGTCCGGGTCGGGCTGTTACAATCTTATTCTTGAATTGCTAGGTTTCCCAAAAAAATTGGGGAAGAAGATCTTATGGACATATTTTCAACTTTAGAAATTCGATTGTAAACTTTGATATAAGTTAAGTTTGAAAATATTTCATTTTAGCCCTTACTAAATGCACATGGACAACTTAACGGTATTTTACTAACAGCATCCATCAAAAGGACTGCGGCTGTGAAAATTTAATACTCTCGTTACCTAATTCTGACAAAAAAAATGTTAAGGGACTATTACAATTAAGGGACCATAATCGAGGGACCAATGGTGCGATTTGTCCTTTTTAAAATAAGGGTTATTTTCTAAACTCATCGTAACTTATTGTAGTTATTTTAATTGGATTACTTTGAACAAAAACTAAAATACGATAAATATTAAATTGACATACAAATACAAATCAAATTTACTAATTATAGTTAAAAAGAAAATAGTAAATAAACATAAAGCTGCGCATGAACGATGTGAGGGAAAAAATTAACGGAAAATATCAAAAAGTCCCACCAAACAATTATCATATCCAAAAAGTTTCAAAAATAATTGAAGTCCCAAAATCATAATTTTAATACCCAAAAGTCCAAAATTTAACATGCCTACAAATGTCATTATGTTAAAAGCTTTCATTTGGATGTAAAGTTATTTTTTTATTTTCATTTATGACAATGATGATAATAATTGTATTACAATTTTTAATTATTATTACTATTGTTATTTTAACAATAATACTATTATTATAATAGTAATATTATTATCTTCATTAACATTATTAGTATTAAATCCCAAAATTCTATTTAAGAAATATTCATTTCCCAATGATCCTAAAACAATATTCAATCGATATAATCTAAAAGTAATCTTTTCATACTAAAAATTCAAAATTTTAATCTTTACACTTTTATAAAATTGTGATAGTAATATTAGTAGTAATGATAATAATAATACAATAATATTAATATGATTATTGTTATTAATAGTAATGATAATAATAATACAGTAATATTAATATGATTATTGTTATTATTATTAATAACAATAATCATATTAATAATAAATTTTTTTGATGTTATTACTATTATTAATAATAAGCTTGTAAAAATGAGTAAAAAATGGTTTGTAGTTTCAAGTAAATAATGCGTGCTAATTGTCGCGCACCCAGTTTTTACTAAATATATACATAAAGATGACTAAATCTTCCAAATTAATGGTCAACCTATTTTTGGACCGACAAAATCCGAATCAAGGTCCATTTCATTTGGTACATATGTTAGGTTAATATGAGGATTTTTCAATAAAATCATCATAAACTTGCAACTTATCATTTAAGAGATTTATTTTTCTAATATATTATTATTGTTAATTATTTAAATTTTAGAAGGTTTGATGACTTTCATTAATTCACTTCTAAGTCTACCATGATCAAAAAATAATGTCAACAAATTTTTTCTTTAAATTCTTACTTAGATAAATTATGCATTACAAAAACTTAAATTAGTACAACAAATATGGAGTTAAAAAAATAATAATTATGTGGTGATAGGAGAAACGATACTTATTTCGAAAATGGGCAAGGTGGGAAACTAAAATCTAGGAAGAAACTTTCAAGGAAAAATTAAACTGTTCGCCAATTTTTAAAAAAAATTTTGAGAAAATATAATGATGTAGCATCCTATGTATCATTTTATGAGCTTCACTGTGAGTTAAAAAGTGAAGTCAACTAAATAACAAATGTGTCACCCCATTTTCTACACAAAATTATGTACTCATTAGGTGGTTCATGTGGCACCCTAGCCATTCGTTGCTTGTGTTCATGCATTCATATTGCTTGTGAGCATATTTGAATGGTCTATATATGATTTAGAATCATTCATAAGTCATTCATGAAGCTCTTAACATGTTTAGAATCATGTATGCTTGCTTGTTGAATCGCCGGTTCGATTGCTTTGTTTTGGCCTTAGCAATTTCCCTCGTTGCTCGTATTGCTTGTATTTCGTCGTGCGAAGTGTTCGTTGAGTTCTCGGCCTTGTATTCAGGTCATAACCATGTTTAAACAAGCCTTTTCCATGTCCAAGTTATCCTAGTAGGATTGGTGTTTGATTGGTGTTTGATTCGTTAACCATTCGTCGCATGATTCGAGCCTTGTTCTACCTTGTTCGGATGTTGTTCGGGTGTGTTTCCGACTTGTTTTGAGTTGGGTTAGACCTTAGAATGGTTGCCCATGAGTTTGGGAGCATTTAGGACATGTTTAGACCAAGTTCAAGGGTTGGACCATGCGCTCGCATCGAATTCTGATCACTAGCTCGCGGGACAGTGCTGAGAGCATTGCAAAATGGTCATGAGCTGGAAATAGGTCCAGGCGCCCGCCTGGCCATATGTGAGGCGCCCGCCTCAAGAACTGGTGTCACCTACGGAATTTTTCTCTTGCAATCTGATTTGTGACCAATTAGACCCTTAACCCCCCCATCCTAATTGACCCTAAACCTCCCTAACCCTCCTTACTTATACCCTAACATCATTAACATGTTTTAAGAGTGGATTAGTGAGTGATTGAGTGGATTAAACAAGCCCAAAATCAGATTTTTATCAACCACAATGTGTTGACACTTGTCCCACTCAATTTTTAAACCCATATACACCACATCTGCAGATTTTGACCCTCATTTCTCTCCTTCACTCTCCAAAAACGGGATTTCTTCTCCAAGACTCTCCCATGGCTTCTTCAAGCTCTCATCTTCTTCCTCCATGATCCTTCACCCATTTGCTCAAGCCACCTCCATAAGAAGTGTAGAGCTTGAAGAGTAGAGCATTTCCTACCGAATAGATTTCTCCTTTGCTTTCTTGGGTGTAGAATACAAGTAAGTTACTTCTTCTCTTTTTGATTTTTGTACTCATTGATCCTAAGGAAAACAAACTCTATGCTATTTGAGGTCAATGAGTACACATACTTGCTTTGTGTAATTTTAATTTGTGATTTGAGCATGTGAACTTGTCAAAAGCATATGTAGGATGACTTATATGATTGTTGAAGTATATTGTTACTCTTCATCTTGTGTTTCTAGGATTGTGAGCATGCTAGAAATCATGTTTACATTTTATTTGGGTTTATTATGAAAGTATGCCTAAGTTTGGGACTTTGGATGTGTGATTTCACTAGATATCATGAGTATGACCATTTAATTGAAATTATGTGATTTATAAAATGGGTATATGATTATGTCGAGTTCTATGGATTTTAAATCTTAGGAATCTAGTCCGATTGATTTTTGGGAAAATTGTCATAAATTTGAATGATGTGTTAATTTGGGGACTTATGAAATAGGTATTTAATAACGTGTGATATTAAGACTCAATGGAGTCATTTTAGGTTCAATATTATATTGGTGAGCCTTAGGTTAAAATCCTACGATGTTCGGGTTGGGTTGGTTTTGATTGTGAGTACCCGAGCATCTTGAATTGTGTACCATTTGTGACACCCACGGTATAAAGGCTTATTGGGGATTTATTTAGAGCGTGCTCGTTAGAGCACGGAGCATTAGAGACCAACCTATGATCTCGTATTACTTTAAGAAATGATTATTTGAATGAGTTCTCTTTTAGGGAATTTGGTTGCGTGCACATGAAAGCACTTGCGAGGATATGACTACGGCTTAGTTTTAGTACCCTTGAGATTGGTTTTGAGGATGTCAATTAAATACGACAGGTTTGGACTATGGATGAGTCTGTTATGCTTTTATGAATAGACTAATCACTAAGTCTTTATTTATGGTTGCTCTTAGACTAAATAATAGACTTGAGCTATAGTAGACCTCATGTTGTGATTTCTTGAGCATATATGCTACGTTTCATTGGGTGGTGACTTGAGGATTATGAATACCTCAATATGTGGTTCTTGGACTAAACTGATAAGTTAGTTGGATTTGTTAAGTATGTGCAAATATGTGCATTGTTAAATTGGTGTGTAGAGCTTTATGACCTACTTGATTTGATAAGTCTGCTCTTGACGGTCTTGGTTCTTGTTTGAGCATGCGAGTAAATACCTACTTGTTCATTGCATGTAAGTCCAGCTGGCAATATTTGGATTGGTTTTTATGTCAGTGTAGGACGATACATCGCCTATACGAATCGTAAGATTCGTATTCGCTATGGATCGCCGTACATGGGACCTCACACACCCTCCACTGTTGGCCCCAGTGGGGAAGTTAGCCATCTCGTAACCAATAGAGCGAATGGATTATGCTAAGCTAGACTGAGAAAGGGCTGCCTTTTGAGGAGTAGCCGCTGAGTGAATCGATGTATCAATCACGTGCATCGTAGCACGAACCTGTATAACATTGTGTATCGCAGGAGCAGCACAAACGGCACTATTTGGGTATCTTCTCTATCCCTTATGTGGCTTACTATAAGCACTTATATGAAAGATAATGTGCTAAGTGGTTTATGAAGTTTAATACAAGTTTATTATTGGTATGCTATTAAGATGCCATGATTTTATACATGCTTGTGCATTATGCCATGCCACGCCATGCTATGCCATACAATTGCATATAGTAACTTACTGGGTCATTATGACTCATTTCGTGTGTTTGTTTTCCTTAGTGTGTGCAGCGACCCCGTTAGCACGCTTGGCAGCTTCGGATAGTGATTTCTAACAGGTGGTCTTCCGGGCTTTAAGCTTGGAGATTTTGTTATTATTGTATATATTATTTTGTGAGACACAGATGTAAAGTTATGTAAACTTTACTTGGGTAGTTATGTTAGTATTTTATTTTGTATTATTTTGGGAGCCGACTTGTTTGATCGAGCTGTTGTATTTATTTAGAAGTTTATTCCGTTGTCTTTCCGAACAAAGTATTAGCTCGCTTGTTCTAGTATTTTGTCATTGTTATTTCTATCTCCGACAACTTTAGTCGAGAGACATTGGTTTAGTTGTCTAGTACTTAAATATCTTATTCTTTTAGTTAGTTTGTCCCTCCGGCATGTTATAGCCGTCGAGTGGTTTTATATCAGGTTGGGATCTTGTAGCTTTGCCGGCCTTAGGTTTGCCGATGGTTTGTTATCCGTGCGCAATGTTGCGTCACGCGAGTCGTAAATTTGTCGAGAGATAGTTATCTCTCAGCCTTGCGTTCCTTTGTTTAGGATTAAAGGCTTGGGTTCCACTTATCATTCGCTTCCGCAAGTGTTGATTTTATTATTCCGTATCTCCGTTATGGTCTTACATTCCTGTCTCGAGCTAGTCAGCTCATTGTTTTGACTTGCACCATTATGATTAGCAGGTGCTTGTCCGTCTTTTAGCTTGTCTTGGTGGCACGACCTTGGGATTCCGCATTGGAGTCCGGGTCGGGCTGCCACAGTTCAAGAATTACTCTTTTAGAAAAGGGAGTTAAGGAGAATACTTTCACACACAAAACTTCAAAATAATAATAATTGTAATAATAATAATAATAATAATAATAATAATAATAATAATAATAATAATAATAATAATAATAATAATAATAATAATAATAATAATAATCAATTTTTAGAAATTTCGCTCAATCAAACGAAATCTTAAGGTTTATAGCATTTGACATTTCAATCTGCCTAGAGTCTCCTTTAGTTAGGATTGGAATTGTATTTTCTTTTTTAATTCGCCAACAAAAAATTGTGAGGGGGAGTGCCTCTTTTTTAGCAAAGGGGGAGTGCCTTTTTAAAAGTAGTTGTTGCGGTTTCAAGTAAATAATGTGTGCTAAATACCGCATGCACTTTTAATTTATTTTCATGTTAGGGGTTGGAGTTGTGTTTTCTTGTTTAATCCGCTACGAGACAAATAAAATTTGGGTGGGGGGAGGCTATTAAATGTTGTGGTTATGGCTTCAAGTAAATAATGTGTGCTAAATACCGCACTTGGTTTTTACTTATTTTCTTATTGAGGTTGGAATTGTGTTTTCTTATTTAATCCGCCGAGAGAAAGAGATAGTTGGGGGGGGGGCAGCCTGTAAAAAGTGGTTTGTGGTTTCAAGTAAATAATGTGTGGTAAATATCGCACCTGGTTTTAACTAAATACATAAAGATGATTAATTCTTCCAAATCAATGGTCAACTTATCTGAATCAAGGTCCATTTCATTTGGTGCATATGCTATGTTAATATGATATATTTTGCAATAAAATCGTCATAAACTCGTAACTTATCATTTAAGAGATTTATTTTTCTAAAATATTCTTATTTTTAATTATTTAAATTTTAGAAGGTTTGATGACTATCATATTTTTCACTTTTAAGTCTACCATGAGAAAAAAAATATCTACATTTTTCTCTCTTTAAATTCTTACTTTGGATGAAGATGAATTATGCATTACAAAAACATAAATTAGTACAACAAATATGGAGTTAAAAAAACAAAACTGTGTGGCGATGGGAGGAGTCGCTAAAAAGACGTGTATTCCATATAAAATGTGGTGAGTAAATTTAACAATAAGTTCAAAAATGGGTAAAGTGGGAAACTAAAATGTAAGAAGAAGCTATCACGGAAAAGATAAAGTGTCCTCCAACTTTTTTCTTTTTCTTTGAGTAAATATACGAAGATCTTTTTTGAAAGAGTGACGAAGTGGCATCCTATGTACTCTCTTCGTTCCAAGATTATCGTTTTGATTGACTTGGTGCACAGTTTAAGAAAATTCATTTAACTAAATTATTAATATTAGTTTGATGTGTAGTTTTACTTTAAAGCTCATGTATATATGGCTCATAATTAAAGAACGTCGGAAAAGTAAGGGGAAAGTGATAAAAATGTTGTTCTAAAAATAAAAGCTTCAAACAAGACAATTATTTTGGGACTGACAAAAAAAGAAAGCATGACAATAATTTTGGGACGGAGGGAGTATTATTTTATTTTTGCATCTAATGGGCTCCATATTGGTTAAAAAGTTAAGCCAGCTACATGACACTAAAATGTCACTTCATTTTGTATACAAAATTAGGTGGTAACGGGGCCGATCTCCTGTGGAAAAAATATAACCCCAAAAGTCCATGATAATTTTCTTAAACCGCTACATTACACTTTCGGAGGAGAAATGACGAAGATACCCTAAATGAAGGAAAGGTAAGCGGACAAAGACGTTGTCCAAATTTGGGCATCGCATGAAAAAATTGGGCATAGCTCACAATTTTGGGCGTCGCAATGCAAAAGCTTACTGCCCAAATTTGGGCATCGCATGGAAAAAATTTGGGCATCGTTCAAATTTTTGTCTGTCATTCAAAATTTTGGCCATTGTTCAAAATTAGGTGTCGTTCAAAATTTTGGTCGTCGTTCGAAATTGGGCGTCATTCAAAATTTTGGTCATCGTTGCCCACATCGGAGACAGGTCTGGAAACTAAGCATCATAGTATCAAAACATTAGGCATCATAGTATCAAAACATTGGGCATCGCTCTAAATATTGCCCAAATCACAGGTACCTCTACATCTTCTTGGAGCATTTTAAGCGCATCCAAATTGGTAGGCAACGATGCCCACATCGGAGGCAACGACACCCACATCATAGGTAACGACGCTCACATCACAGGTAACGATGCCCACATCATAGGCACCGACGCCCACATCACATGCAACAACGCCCACATCGGAGCCATTGATGTAGTGTACTCTCTTTTTTGAATTTTGCGCACACGTTCGACATTTTGTTTGACTACAAACTAAGCATAAATTGAACACTTGTGTTCACAATTAATTCATAAATTGAACACTGTCCCTAAATCTGTGTCAAAATTGAGCATCAGAAAACTTTTAAAGTCCAAAACGGTTCTTAAACATCGTTTTTTGGCCTTAAAACGAAGACGTCACTAAGTCAAACCTAGTGTGTTTGTAGATCTCGTCGAGAGCTTCGATTTGATATGTGGTGGGTACTATGGTTCATCCGCAATCAAAAGTTATGGAGAAAATGGTCAAGGAAGATGAAAAGAGATCAACGATGGAGAAAAGAGGCTCAGCCGGATGTGAAGAAGACGGGAAATATTGGAAAAATTATAAAATTGAACTTAAGCGGTTTTTTTAAAAAAATGGTAGTGGAGCCATTATAATTTTAGGAAAGTGTATCGGCCCAGAATTAATCCTACAAAATTTGGTACTTATTGGGTTGTTCTAGTATTTTCCTTTTAGAAAAGGGAACTAAAGAAATACTTTCTCACATGAAACTTCAAAATAATAATAATTATTATTATTATTATTATTATTATTATTATTATTATTATTATTATTATTATTATTATTATTATTATCATTATTATTATTATTATTATTCACTTTTTAAAATTAAATTTCACCCAATCAAAAGAAATTTTAAGGTTTATATTGCTTTTTATTGTTCAATCTACCTAGAGTCTCATTTAATTTTGGTTGGAATTGTATTTTCTTGTTTAATCCGCAAAAAGAAAATAGAGGGGGGAATATCTTTTAAAAAGCTATGATTGTGGTTTCTAGTAAATAATGTGTGCTAACTACCACACTCGGTTTTTACTTATTTTTTGTTGGGGTTGAAATTTTGTTTTCTTTTTTAATTCGTTAAAAGAAAGAGAGTTTGGAGGAGGGGGATAGCCTTTGAAAAGTGGTGGTTGTGGTTTTAAATAAATAATGTGTGCTAAATACCGTACCCGGTTATTACTTATTTTATTCTTGGGGTTGGAAATGTGTTTTCTTGTTTAATCCGCCGAGAGAAAGGGAGAATGGGGAGCCTGTGAAAGGTGTTGAGTGTGGTTTCAACTAAATACCTTTTGCTAAATACCGCGACCGATTTTTACTAAATCATTAAGATGATTAAATCTTCCAAGTCAATGGTCAACCTACTTTGGATTGATAAAATCTGAATCAAGGTTTGTTTCATTTGGTAGCCCTAAATGAAAGTATTTAAGAAGCTATGATTCCCTCATTTTGAATAGAGCACAGTCGAAACACCCCCACCCCTTCCCTTTGGGGTCGGGGCGGCTGCGGTTTATGTTTTTTCTTGGAGTCTCTCGTATGGAAGTAAGATCATTGGATCACTAGTGATCTATACTTCCATAGCCATTTCGGTAGATTTCTCTCCATATTTTTGGCTGAATTTGATTAGTAGAAATGGAAATTGTAATTCTTTTTCTATATAATTATGTTTCTTTCAAAATCTTTATGTTTTTAGATTCATGTGCTTTCAATTAAAGTTACTTTTTATATTTTTCAGGCACATCGGTCGATGTTCATCTCAAGGCATTTCACATAAAGTAATTTATTTACTTTATAAGGTAATAAATGGGATAAATACTAGTTTGAGAATAATATTTTCAAGATTGATGCTTCTAACGCTATCTAACTTTTTATAATCAATCTACAGGCAAGTCTCCTAGTTGATTGGCACATAAAGTTAAGCCTGTCTAGGAGGAAGCAAGCAGTGTCGGGGCTAGTTCGGTGTTTGTATGGATATCTCTCATCGTGCAAAATTAATCCACCCAATTGTTTTGTATTTAGCTTTATCTATCTATCTATGTATTGTAGGGGGATTATTGCCCTGACACAGTGTTTTTAATAAATTATCCAAATAAAACTTATTTCCCGTTTCTTTTCCTAAAATAAAATTAAGTATGAAACAAACTAAGCTTCCAAATCACAACAAAACAAACCTCGGGTTTTCTTTATGGCTTAGTTATTCCATCTTTATTTTTTATATGTAGGACAAAATAATCCTACTATTATTTTTTGTACTAGGCCTAGCAACTGGATGGCATAGGTTGAGTTTGTGACGGGTTGAATCGGATCAAGACTTATTAGGACCCCGAATATCAAACGAATCGAAATTGGACGAATTAGATCTATTCGGGAGAGAACAGGTTAACGCGGGTCGACCGCCTTGGTTTAAAGCTTTCCCCTAGAATCCATACATTTATCGAATAAAATATAGCGGGTCAAAATGGACAATTGGTTTGACTTCGTTAACATTTTTGGGTTGAAATGGGTTACCAAGCTTCGACCCAAAAATTTGTTAACGAGTTGTGTAGGATAATTTACCGGTGGTCGGTTGATTAATAAATATTGGGTTGTAATTGACAACCCTAATTATACTTGTTGCTACAGCGCCTAGTGGAGTGAGAATAACATAACTCAAATCTCGTTCATTTTTTTAAGTTATCATTTGGGATTGATACATTACTACTGCCATCTCCCGTCCCATTTTCTCTTTCTACTACTTGCTGGTTTTTGTTTCGCTACCAAAAAAAGGATTTTATTTAGGGAAATCTTAGAAGTTGAAATGAAACAACTGAAAAGACCACTCTGCCCTGCCTTTATTTTTCTTTTTATTTCTTGGGGTACTAAAAATTGCAAAAGTTTTATTAAAAAGGGTAAATCGCACCATTGATCCTCGAATATGGTCTCTTAACGAGAATAGTCCATTAACAAATTTTTTTGTCAAAATTAGATCCTAGAACTTGCAAATTTTCACGCGACGTTCTTTTGATGGATGTCGTTAGTGAAATACCTAAGTGTGCATGCGCTCTCACGCGGTTGGTAAGGGCTAAAATGCAAATTCTCAAACATAAATTGTATAACAATTTACAATCGAGCCCCTATGATTTCGAAAAAGACTTTAAGCCTTCTTGCTTGCTACCGGTCTGGAAGGAAAGCGTGACCGAGGCGCCCTGTGTTAGTCACAATTTGGTCTCGACATTCGTGTCCGCATGCGCAGCACACGAGTATGTCGCCCAAGCCAAATTGACTGATTTGCACCCTCGCTGGGCGCGAGAGGGATAGTTCTTTCTATACAAGCTTATCCAAACACAAGGGAGCCTTTGTATATAAACCCTTCAAGTCTTTCATATTTTTCTAATGTGGGATAACTCACTTCCAACATTTCCAATGTCCTACTTTAAACCTCTATAGCTTATTCATCCGATATCCGAATTGGACATATAAATAGAGTATTCTTATGTACTAACGGAGAATAACATAATTCCACAATTACCATAGTCATTACTTAAATGACTCACAAATAAATTAGTGCATCAAAGCCCCAATTTACTTCACTTAAAAACACTAGTTTTCCAACAAGCCTATCAGCAATATCAATCTGTCATGATTGATTTGATTATACATGCTGATGTAGTTAGCACCTTCGGATTTTTGCTATATCCATGTCTAAATCTATTACTATTTAAAGTTGTTGAAATTTTTGGAAAGATTGCAAATGTGTTTAGAGAAGAGGTTTCTAATCAATTGATTATTCCAGCCTATGAGCAATTTGTTTTAGAATACAAAGAATCTTTTATTTCATCAACTATAACCTTTGTTTCCTAATAGGTCTATTCTGATTCTTGATTAGTCGATGAAATCTTTTTAATCATGATCATAATTTGTCTATTTGGTTAATTAGTTTGATGTTTTGATTAAGAATTTTCTATATGTTGCGACTTGTTTCAGATCTTATTCTTGAAGTTGCTGGTTTCCTAAAAAATTGGGGAAGAAGGTCTTATGGAAATATTTAAACTTTAAAAATTTGATTGTAAACTTTGATATAAGTTAAGTTTGAAAATATTTCATTTTAGCCTTTATTAAATGCACATGGACAACTTAACGGTATTTTACTAACGGCATCCATCAAAAGGACTACGGCTGTGAAAATTTAATACTTATGTTACCTAATTTTGACAAAAAAAAAGTTAAGGGACTATTACTATTAAGGGACCATAGTCGAGTGACCAATGGTGCGATTTGCTCTTTTTAAAATAAGGGTTATTTTCTAAACTTTTTTTTTTTTACTTTTTTTTTTTTGTAGACCTTTCCCCTAAGGGGGCATGGAAAGGGATCAAACCTGAGAACTCACTGTACACACCTCAATTTCGTAACCCTGGTATGTGACATGACATAAAATATCATGACCTGTTAAAACATTAACAAATGTCAAGTTACAGGATCAAAAATGCAAAAGGACAAAGCAGGATACGCAAAAGGACGAACTGCAAGGACCAAAGTGTTCAAAAAGTGACAACTTTGGAATTGGGCGTGGCCACCACCAAAATTGGGCATGGCGCCCAATTCCCTTGGGTTGCGCCCAATTTTGTTAAACGTTGCGCCCAGTTTCTTCAACAGTGCACTGATCATTTGCCGTAAAATGCAATTCCTTCTGCAGAGTGTACAATCAACTGATGCGTGAAGAAGGAAATTTATTTCCATCGATGTCCTCAGTTCAGCCTATAAATAGAGGCTCCCGGATCTTCATTCATCACACCTTTCCTTCGATAAAATTCTCCGCATAGTCGTTACGCTGGAGAAATAGAGAGCGATGTGAGATAGTGAGCGATCACCTCAAAAAGTCTCGAAACCCTGTCAAACCTCTTCCAAACACAAAACTAACCGGTATGAGTGAACCTTAGCCCCCCAGCTAGGTATCCACCCTTTTTCCCCAGTCCAAAAATCGTGGAAAAAGTAGTTGTTCTGCTCGATTTAAAAGGCCAAATCAGCTAGAAATAAGTCGTTATTCTGCCCAATTTCAGCCTACCTCAAGCCAACAAACAACCAAACACAAACAGTTACTCCGCCCAAATCCCTAGGCCGAAAGTAACTTTCAGAAGCAGTCACGTTGCCCAAATTAACACAACACACAACACACAACAACAACAACAAAAGACTCCTCTCCCCTGAAGGACAGAGCGAGCACACCTTAGGCCGTCAGTAAGTTTTTATTTTTTTATTTTAAAGTCTTTATCTGTAAAAGTATTATTTCCAATCCGGCCCAATGTAGTTATATAAGCAGTTGTGCTGCCCGGATTTAGTTAGGAAATAGTACTAAATATAGCCGTTATTATGGCCAAATATTTTCAAGTATATTTGTGATTATTTGTAAAAGAGACTGTTGCAAGTCTGTAAATAATGTAGATGTAATGGATGTATTTGTAGGCAGTTAATGCTTTATTTATCTGTTAAATTAATATAACAACAAGCATACTTTAGCCAAAAACCATTTTGAGACCGAAAGGGCGAGTTGGGTGCCTAGCACCTTCCCAACTCGTAACTTAGCCTCCGAACCCGTTTTCATTATCTCTGGTTTTCTTTTTTGGTTTTGCTTTATTTATTCCTTAAAATAAAGATGGCGACTCTAAAACATCTTGGATCCAGTGGGGCCTCGCAACATCTTTCTTTGCACTTTCACGTTCTCCCCTAAAAAAGGGAGAATGGGAATGGAAAGGTGATGCATTCCTATGTCTTGGTATCCCCTAAACAAGGGATAATTTGACGTAGAAAACCCAAAGCACCCATAGTGATCCGAGACAGGCCATAAGGCTATTTTCATAAAATCCATAGTGGGGGCGCTGCAACATTCCTTCCTTGCACTTTCACGTTTTCCCCTAAAAAAAGGGAGAATGGGAATAGAAGGGTGATGCATTCTCATATCCTGGTATCCCCTAAAAAAGGGATAACTTGATGCGGGAAACCCAAAGCTCCCATATTGGATCAAAATACACTAAAGGCAACTGAGGCGCATTCCAACGCGCTATTCCGACAGCACTCCTCCCGCACTTTCGTCCTCCCCTAAACAAGGGAAGGGGGGAACGGGAGCAGTGGATGTCACCGCATCCGCACGTACGCGCACCCCTATCCAAGGGCGCGCGGGGCGCGGGAGCACTCCATCCCGGGAACCCACAGTGGCGACTCTGCTGGGGAGATCGTTTTTATTTTAATGAATAAAAATGGAGGGCTAGACTCAGTAGCCAAAACTTTTTTTTTCTTTTGTTTCTGGCTAAAGTATGCTTGTTATATTAATTTAAACAGTTGAATATTGCGTTCCTTTAACATCCGTGTCTATATTTGTGGATATGATCCTCCATCTTGAAGCAGTTTCATTTCAAATACTGTTACGGATATACTTGAAAATATTCGTATTTTTCAAAAAAAAAATTGCAAAAAATATATATATATATATATACTTTTATATATATGCAATAGTTTTATGTGCAGTAATTTCCGGGCAGCACAACAAAAGGGCCGGGGCTTTATTTTTAAAATCTTTTCATTTTCGGCCTTATATTATTTTATTCTGCTTTATTTTCATTCCGCAATATATATATATATATATATATATATATATATATATATATATATATGCATTCATTCTGTCATTTCATTTTGGGGATTAGGACTCATTTATAATTAATAAAAATAGATAGGTTCCCCAGTTTTGTTTCTATTTCTTGATGGTATGCTTGCTTGCTCGCGCTTAAACTAAAAAGTCGAGAAAATCCATAAATAACAGCAAGACAGGTCATATCTGTTTTACTTTTTATTTCTATATCTGGAAAAAAAAACTTTTTTGCTTTTTAGATACCGCACACACGTGCACATGCATATAAATATATTCCGAACTGCTACCCTACACCATGGCCAGCCTACCCCCTGCATAATCCAACGTTAGATTGCATATAGATTCTCAGGACACTTCAAAGACCGACCGGTTTTTGCATTTTAAATTGTGGGTCAGCCCCAGTCAAAAAAAATGTGCGCAAGTCAAAAAAAAATGCGCAAGTCAAAAAAAAATACATTGGGGCTAATTTATTATTTTCAAATGCTCGACCTAGATCATTTCGAATGGTAGATCCTGAAAAGAGTATAGGCCCTTCGCCTGGGATCAGTCCGCTCTCGGGGAGTCGAAAGGCAAATGAAATACGTTGGTCCTATACTCTGGAGAAAGAATCCACTGTTCCAGGAAAAGTCCTGAGACTGTCAAAATTAAGCGGGTGCTTATCCGGTCAATTTGTAGGGATAATAATAATTAATAAAATATACTAATAAAGGCACGCTGTACTCCAAGCCCAGAAAGCCTTCAGCCAGCCTTCTGATACCTCCACAACCCATTTTCCTCAGAAACCTAGCCCGAATTTGGAAAGGCAGAGACAGTACTGGCCGATTGATACGGGAATCGAGTGCAGTATCGATCGTAAGGTATCGAAACAGATCGAAAAAAGGCGAAACAGCCTCGTGGTGCATCCGAGCAGTATGGCGGCGAAAGTGAACGATCACTATGGGTGCAGATATCTGGGGCTCCGGATATGCTCGACTCAAAGAATACTGACGGTGGCTAGACCAAAATTTGGGTGCACAGGCTGATCGCATAATGAGCCAAATGGCTAATCTGGTACAAAGCTTGAAATCTAGTGGTGAGGTAATCTCTTCCCCTGCAGTTCCCCAAGAAGCATCAACCTCACATATGCCTCCAAATCCAAACCCTCAACCAAACACTAACCCACCAAACACTGCCATCACTGTAACGCCCCATAATTTTACATGTGCATTCTATGCTTGTTTTTATACTTTCTTGGTTGATTGTGAGCTTGTTTACTTGATATATAAACGTCTTAGAATCATTCATAGATCATTCTAGAAGTCCATAATATGTTTAGAATCATATAAACTTGTTGGTTGAATCGCCGGTTTAATCGCGTTGAATTTGGTCTTAGCGATTCCTCTCGTTGCTCGTATTTGCTTCTATTTCGACGTACGAAGTGTTCGTTGAGTTCTTGGCTTTATATTCAGGTCTTAATCATGTTGAAACAAGTCTCTTTCATGTCCAAGTTATCCTAGTTTGAATGGTGTTTGATTGTAGTTTGATTCGTTGTTCATTCGTCGCGTGGTTCGCGCCTTGTTCTACCTTGTTCCGGTTGTTGTTGTTGGTGTGTTTCCGACTCGTTTTGAGTAGGGTTAGACCTTAGAATGGTTGCCCAAAAGTTTGGGACCATTTAGATCAAGTTTAGATCAAGTTTTAGAGATTTGCAGAGCTGGTGAGGCGCCCGCCTCAACTGCAGAGAGCAAATTCAAATGGACTGAACTTGGGAATAGCCTCAGAGGATGAGGCGGCCGCATGGGTGAGGGTGAGGCGCCCGCCTCACCTGCAGAACTGCTACGGGATTTTTCTTCCCCTGTTTTGAGTTAGGTCGTGAAATGCCTATCCTACCCCCATTAAACCCCCTCTAAACCCTTCCTAACTACCCACACTTAGTCCTAATCAAGTCCTATCACTAATTAGAGGTTAATCTAGGTTGGATTAGTGCTTGTTAACTTCCTAATCTCTACTAATTGCAAGTGAGAAATACCTCTTGTACCCTTCTCTTGATTGGAGGTATAAATACCCAAGTCTTGACCAAATTTTCAGTAAGTCTTTCATTTTGTTCATCCTATTTCTACAAGTTAGAGAGAGAGAGAGTTGGGGGCTTGAGTTTTGAGCCCTAGCTTCACCTTCTTCCTCCGATCCCCAAGGATTCCACCGTTCGATCGCCGCCAAACCGGATTCTCGGCGGGTGAGGACGAAAGGAGCGACTTCACCATTTAGATTTGGATTCTCTTGAGTTTTCACTCAAGCTAGGTAAGTTACTCTTCTTCATTTTAGTTCTCATTGACCCTAAGGAAACAAAGTTTATGATGTGTGAGGTCAATGAGGACACATAATTGCTCCCTATGCTCTTCATTTGAAATTTTAAATGTATGATTTTGATAGAAGCATGTCTAGGTGAATTTCTTGCCTTTGGGAGTTTAAATTACTCTTTTATTATGTTAATTGAGGTCTTGAACATGTTAGAGATATGTGGTATGTTTGTTGATGAAAGTGAAATTATTTGGGAATGCCCTAAATTATGCCTTTGTGTTATATATAAAAATTGTTATGTGTTGTATCCTCATTTTTGGACTACATGAAGAACATGAATTACATTAAATTGTTTTGGGTGAAATTATATCCTTGTTGAACCTAGAATTGACCTAGGTTGGGTTATGAAGCACATAGCTTCAATTTCTCCAAATTTGGGAATTTAGAGCAAAGACTCAACGGAGTCGACTCTAAGGAATATTTGAACGTGTTGAACTCTAGTTTCAATCCCTACGAAGTTTGGACACCGTTTGACTTGGTTTACTCAAGTATGAGCTTGGTTGATTGTTTATAACAAGTTGTTGTGAAAGATTGGTTTTGTGCAATTTAATTGCCTTGATATGATTTTATAGTAGAGATTAATACCCTACTTGGTTGGTCGAGTTCGCTCTTGTCGAATTCGGTCCTTAATTGGTTTAAAGTCAAGTAAATATCTACTTGTGCATTGCATTGAGTCCAGCTGGCATAATTTGGTTTGTTTATTGAGTCAAGGTGGGACGATGCATCGCCTTCACGAATTATAGGATTCGTGCTTGCTATGGATCGCCGCACCTGGGACTTCACACACCCCTCCACTGTGGGCCGCAGTGGGGAAGTAGCCCCTTTGCCGTATCAGTTAAGTGCCGCATTGGCTTGCTATTGAGATCGAGTAGGACTCGACGATAGTCGATGAATTCACATAACATCGATGGCACGAACGTAGATGTATGTTTTGCAGGAGCTACGAAGCGGCCGTGACTATCATATCCTACTTGTATGATTTACTTTACGCACTTATGTGAACAATATGCTAAGTGCCATATGATGATAATGTGCTAAGTGTTAAATAATGATAACATGCCATAATTGTGATAAATGTCATGCTATAACATGAATATGCATATTTTGGTAACTTACTAAGTCTTTCGACTTACCCTATTTGTTTGCTTTGTTTTCCTTAGATCAAAGCCGAGGAGGCGTCCACGCTAGATTCACGTACTCGCTTGGGCGTTGTGAGCGAGGTTGCTCTTTTGGAACTTTAATTGATTAATCTTTTATTTTGGAAAGGGACGTTGGGAAGCAAGTCATGTAGACTTGGCTTGGGGTTTTGTATGTTGTAGTAACTTAAATATTTGATGCTTGTAAATCTTTTGGTATGCCGACTTTAAGTCGAGCTTGTTCATATGTGCATGGTTCATCACAGTTTCTTCCGCTAAAGCTTGATTAAAGTGTTTTTATTGTTGTTGTCTCCGGCATGTTGTGGCCGTTGAGGTTTTATAAGCATGTGTTAATTGTAGGAGTAGTTGTTGGGTTCCTACTGTAACGTCGCCGATGACTTGTTTAAATTAAGTTGTTTTTCCGGCCAAGTGTAGCCGAGTTGTTATTCGTATGCAATGTTGCGCCACATGAATTTTGTAAACCTACTTGCGCATGCTTGTGTTTATCTTGATTATTTGGGACGGCACGATTCGGGATCTCGCATTGGGGGGAACATCCCGTCGGGTCGTCACAATCACCCCAAATCCTAACCTTCCACCAACTCCCTACTACCCAAATGTCAATCCTTACTTATCCTACCCTCCATATATCCTATCCCAAACACCAATATTCCCCGAATCCAAACGACCTCCCTTTCCCCATAATCAACCCACTCCCACCCACATATATGGATCCCCAAGCTATAACCCGTCGAGGCCAAGTCACTACCTACTTACCTTCCGATGATCGGCCTTCCAGTAGAAACCATCCAAAATCCACCACCTACACTACCCAAAATCCATATCCCTCCAATAACCCACCACTCAAAACTCGTATCACGCCAACAATCCACCACCAAAATCCATATCCAACGAATCCATATCCAAAGACAAAAATCTTACCCAACTCAAAATCCCTATCCAACCCAAAATCTTGAGCAAGGTACATTGCTCAAAATGCGAAGTTCACCCGATTGTAGCGCGTATTTGATTCCTACGGGAGGCTCGGAGGACACATAAGTTCGTTAAAGGATTGAGGACTGAATTTAGGAAAGCGATTCTAGCACTTAAGCTCACGATTATCGGATCTGCGGTTGATAGAGCTTATGAGGTTGAGCAAGATATTGAGGAGCACCGGTCAAGAGTAATTCCAGCAATGCACGACGACAGCTACTCGTAACACTAATCGGGAAATAATTCAGGTAGCGTAAGGGGATACCAAGGATAGGATAGAGAGGTGGAGGCCAAGGTAGGCCACAGTGGTGAAGGTGGCAACAACACTTCTTCTACTCAAGCGGCAAGGGTCTCGTAATGAGACTATGATTTGTTCGTTCTGCCAGAAGTCGGGGCACACAGCTGATAGGTGCTGGGCAAAGACTGGGAAGTGTTACATTTGTGGAGATGGGACTCACATGAAGAGAGATTGTCCCAAGTTCAAGGCTAGTCGGTCGGTGGCCGGCGCTCAGGGGCTAAGAGAGATGGAGATGGTAAACCGAAGGTTCGAGGGTCGTGTGTTTGCGCTTGATCGCCATGCGAGGTTCGGGGTCTGCAGTGATAGGAGGTACTCTTTCTATATTTGATCATAAGGCTCGAATTCTCATAGATCCGTGGTCTTCACATTCTTATGTTGCTCGCACTTTGTTGAGAATCTTTTGCGTGTTGCCTCAATCTTTGCCATACTTGCTTGAAGTGTCTACCCGCTCGGGGAATATATGCTCGCCGTCAAGTGTTTAGATCTTGTGATGTTTTGGTGGGTGACCACACTTTGCATGCGGACTTGGTAGTTCTCCCTATACGTGATTTTGATGTGATTCTTGGCATGGACTGGTTATGTGCTTATCATGCTATAGTTGACTGCCATAGGAAGAGGGTTACTTTTTATATGCCGGGTGTGCCCGAATTTACTTTTTGTGGGTGATCAAGCGTCGAGTGACTTGCATTTCATTTCTGCGCTAAGGGCTAGAAAATTGTTGTCTCAAGGGTGTACGGGTTATCTTGCCTGCGTTGTTGATAAGAAGAGGTCTTCGCCGAATTTAGAGGAGGTTCCGGTAGTATGTGAGTTTCCGATGTGTTTTCTACCGATCATGCTATGCCGCCCGATAGAGAACTAGAGTTTTGTATTGAGCTTATTAGGGGACTTCACCGATTTCTAAGGCATCAGATAGGATGGCGCAGCATGGAGCTTAGAGAGTTGAAAACCCGCTTGCAAGAACTTCTCGAGATTGGTTTTGTTAAACCAAGTGTGTCGCTTAGAGGCGCGCCTTGCCCTATTTGTGAGGAAGAAAGATGGGAGTTTGCGGTTATGTATAGATTATCGAGAATTGAATAAGGTGACCATTAAGAATAAGTATCCTCTACCCCACATTGATGATCTTTTTTGACCAATTGCAAGGGTCTATTGCCTATTCTAAGCTTGATTTGCGATGGGGTTACTATCAATTGAAGGTTAGAGAGGAAGACATTCGAAGACATCTTTTCGCACTAGATATGGGCATTTTGAATTCGTGGTGATGCCGCTTTTGGGTTGACGAATGCACCAGTGTTTATGGACTTGATGAACCGTGTCTTTCACAGCTTATCTTGATTGCTTCGTTGTAGTCTTCATTGATGATATCTTAGTGTACTCGAAATCTCGGGAGGAGCATGAGAAACATTTGAGGATTGTCTTGTCTATTCTTCGGGAGAAAGCCTTTATGCGAAGTTTAGCAAATGTGCCTTTTGGCTTGAGGAAGTGTCCTTTGGGGCATATCATTTCTAGCGCCGGAGTAGCCGTTGATCCTTCTAAGGTTGAAGCGGTGATCTAATTGGAAGAGACCTAGTTCGGGTTACCGAGATTCAGAGTTTCTTGGGTCTAGCGGGTTATTACCGGAGGTTTATTGAGGGATTTTCTCGGATCGTGACTCCTATGACGAAATTGACGCAAAAGAATGTGCCTTTTGTTTGGAGCGAGAAATGTGAAGTTAGTTTCCAAGAGCTTAAGAAGCGGTTGACGTCGGCACCTATTTTGGCTTTGCCTAGTGGAGGAGATAATTTCGTGATTTATAGTGATGCTTCTAAGGAAGGTTTGGGTTGTGTGTGTTGATGCGAATGGTAGAGTTGATCGCCTATGCATCGAGGAAGTTGTCTATTCATGAGCGTAATTACCCGACACACGATATGGAGTTGGCTGCGATTATTTTCGCGTTGCATAAGTGGAAACACTACTTGTATGGAGCTAAATTTGAGATCTTCACCGACCACAAAAGTTTGAAGTACTTGTTTTCCCAAAAGGAGTTGAACATGAGACAACGAAGGTGGATGGAAAAGTTAAAGGACCACGATTGCACTATTTTATATCATCCGGGGAAGGCGAATGTAGTAGCGGATGCCTTGAGCAGGAAAGTTCACATGTCGTGTATGATGGTTAGAGAATGGAAGATGTTGGAGGACTTGCGAGATTGGAGTCCTAGTGTTTATGATAAAGGTGTGATTTTCGCGAATGTTCGTGCTACACCAGTTTTGTTTGGGAAGATTAAAAAGCGCAGAGGATGATCCGGAATTGAAGAAAATCATTGATGGGTCAAATGAAAATGTATCGCGATTTTGTGATTAATAGTGAGGGTGCTTTGACATTTCGAGGTCGAATTTGTGTTCCTTCTAATGATGACTTGAAGAGGTTGGTTCTTGATGAGGCTCATAAATCGAGGTATACCATTCACCCGGGGAGCACGAAGATGTACTTAGACTTGAAAAGACAATTTTGGTGGAAAGGCATGAAGAGGGAAATCGCGGAGTATGTGTCTAAGTGTTTGACTTGTCGGCAGTTAAGGCGAGCATCGAGAGCACGGGACTTCTACAACCATGGAGATTCTGAGTGGAAATGGGAGTTCATTACTATGGATTTGTGACGGGGTTACCGCAGCGCGAGAGGGTTTTTAATGCAGTTTGGGTTATAGTCGATTGCATGATTGACTAAGTGCGCACACTTTATTCGATCGCGATCACTTATTCGTTGACTCTTAGCGACTTTGTACATTCGGAGATCGTGAGACTTCATGGCGTACTGGGTAAGTAGTATTGTGTCGATAGAGATCCGAGGTTCACATCAGTTTTGGCAAAGCGTTGCAGGAAGCTTTGGGGACCAAATTAGACTTCAAGATCTGACTTTTCATCCGCAAATGGCGGATGGTCGGTCATCCGAGCGATTGATTCGATTTTGGAGGACATGCTTGCGAGCTTGTGCCGTGGATTTCAAGGGGAAGCTGGGATTCTCACTTACCTTTAGCCGAGTTTGCGTATAATAACAGCTACCCGAGTATCAAGATGGCGCCAGATGAAGCTTTGATGGGCGTAAGTGTAGATCGCCAATTTGTGGGATGAAGTTGGAGAAGCTAAACTTTGGGGTTCCGAAGTTAGTGCAACAATGGTCGAGAGCGTGAAGTTGATTAGAGATCGCTTACGCACCGCTCAAAGTCGACAAAAAGAGTTACGCGACAATCGAAGACGAGATCTTGAGTTCCAAGTGGGTGATTACGTGTCTCTTTGGGTGACACCGAGGAGAGGTACGAAGAGATTTGGCAAGAAAGGGAAGCTTACACCGAGGTACATTGGCCCATTCGAGATTCTTCGAGTCATCTTTAGCGTATCGCATTGCATTGCCACCGCCACTTTCGAGACTCATAACGATTCCATGTTTCCATGTTGTAAAGTATTTGAAGGATGATACCCATGTACTCAAGTATGGAGATCACGTTTGAGCCGGATATGTCATACGCTGAAAAGCCCGTGAAGATTTTGGATACCAAGGAGCAAGTGCTACGAACCAAGAAGATTCCCTTAGTTAAAGTTCTTTGGAGAACCACAACATTGAAGCGATTGAAATCGTTTTGAGATGCGCGAGAAGCATCCACATTTGTTTGATGAACTTGGTAAGAATTTAGGGACTAAATTCCTAAAGGAGGAGAGTGTAACGCCTCATAATCTTGCATGTGCATTCTATGCTTGTTTTTATACTTTCTTGGTTGATTGTTAGCATGTTTACTTGATATATAAACGTCTTAGAATCATATAAACTTGTTTGTTGAATCGCCGGTTTAATCGCGTTGCCTTAGTTGGCGATTCCTCTCAATGTTGCTCGTATTTGCTTCTATTTCGGCGCACGAAGTGTTCGTTGAGTTCTTGGCTTTGTATTCAGGTCTTAATCATGTTGAAACAAGTCTCTTTCATGTCCAAGTTATCCTAGTTTGAATGGTGTTTGATTGTAGTTTGATTCGTCGTTCATTCGTCGCGTGGTTCGCACCTTGTTCTACCTTGTTCCGGTTGTTGTTCGGGTGTGTTTCCGACTCGTTTTGAGTAGGGTTAGACCTTAGAATGGTTGCCCAAAAGTTTGGGACCATTTAGATCAAGTTTAGATCAAGTTTTAGACATTCTGAGCGCCCCGCCTCAACTGAGAGAGAGCAAATTCAAAATGGACTGAACTTGGGAATAGTCTCAGGGGTTGAGGCGGCCGCATGGCCTTGGGTGAGGCGCCCGCCTCACCTGCAGAACTGCTACGGGATTTTTCTTGCCCTGTTTTGAGTTAGGTCGTGAAATGCCTATCCTACCCCCTTTAAACCCCCTCTAAACCCTTCCTAAATACCCACACTTAGTCCTAATCAAGTCCTAACATCAATTAGAGGTTAATTTAGTTTGGATTAGTGGTTGTTAACTCCCTAAGTTTTACTAATTGCACTTGAGAAATACCTCTTGTACCCTTCTCTTGATTGGAGGTATAAATACCAAGTCTTGACCAACTTTCAGTAAGTCTTTCATTTGTTCATCCTTTTCCTACACATTAGAGAGAGAGAGAGAGGAGGGCTTGAGTTTTGAGCCCTAGCTTCACCTTCTTCCTCCGATCCCCAAGGATTCCACCGTTCGATCGCCGCCAAACTTCGGATTCTCGACGGGTGAGACGAAATGAACGACTTCACCGTTTAGATTTGGATTCTCTTGAGTTTTCACTCAAGCTAGGTAAGTTACTCTTCTTCATTTTAGTTCTCATTGACCCTAAGGAAACAAAGTTTATGATGTGTGAGGTCAATGAGGACACATAATTGCTCCCTATGCTCTTCATTTGAAATTTTAAATGTATGATTTTGATAGAAGCATGTCTAGGTGAATTTCTTGCCTTTGGGAGTTTAAATTACTCTTTTATTATGTTAATTGAGGTCTTGAACATGTTGGAGATATGTGGTATGTTTGTTGATGAAAGTGAAATTATTTGGGAATGCCCTAAATTATGCCTTTGTGTTATATATAAAAATTGTTATGTGTTGTATCCTCATTTTTGGACTACATGAAGAACATGATTTACATTAAATTGTTTTGGGTGAAATTATATCCTTGTTGAACCTAGAATTGACCTAGGTGGGGTTATGAAGCACATAGCTTCAATTTCTCCAAATTTGGGAATTTAGAGCAAAGACTCAACGGAGTCGACTCTAAGGAATATTTGAACGTGTTGAACTCTAGTTTCAATCCCTACGAAGTTTGGACACCGTTTGACTTGGTTTACTCAAGTATGAGCTTGGTT
Source organism: Codonopsis lanceolata (assembly GCA_013146195.2). Classification (NCBI taxonomy): domain Eukaryota; kingdom Viridiplantae; phylum Streptophyta; class Magnoliopsida; order Asterales; family Campanulaceae; genus Codonopsis; species Codonopsis lanceolata. The sequence goes on from CM028379.1 coordinate 26,302,178, forward strand.
GATGGTTTATAACAAGTTGTTGTGAAAGATTGGTTTTGTGCAATTTAATTGCCTTGATATGATTTTATAGTAGAGATTAATACCCTACTTGGTTGGTCGAGTTCGCTCTTGTCGAATTCGGTCCTTAATTGGTTTAAAGTCAAGTAAATATCTACTTGTGCATTGCATTGAGTCCAGCTGGCATAATTTGGTTTGTTTATTGAGTCAAGGTGGGACGATGCATCGCCTTCACGAATTATGGGATTCGTGCTTGCTATGGATCGCCGCACCTGGGACTTCACACACCCCTCCACTGTGGGCCGCAGTGGGGAAGTAGCCCCTTTGCCGTATCAGTTAAGTGCCGCATTGGCTTGCTATTGAGATCGAGTAGGACTCGACGATAGTCGATGAATTCACATAACATCGATGGCACGAACCAGTAACAGAATGTTTTGCAGGAGCTACGAAGCGGCCGTGACTATCATATCCTACTTGTATGCTTTACTTTACGCACTTATGTGAATAAGGTGCTAAGTGTTAAATGATGATAATATGCCATAATTGTGATAAATGTCATGCTATAACATGAACATGCATATTTTGGTAACTTACTAAGTCTTTCGACTTACCCTATTTGTTTGCTTTGTTTTCCTTAGATCAAAGCCGAGGAGACGTTCCACGCTAGATTCACGTGCTCGCTTGGACGTTGTGAGCGAGGTTGCTCTTTTGGACTTTAATTGATTAATCTTCTATTTTGGAAAGGACGTTGGGAAGCAAGTCATGTAGACTTGGCTTGGGGTTTTGTATGTTGTAGTAACTTAAATATTTGATACTTGTAAATCTTTTGGTATGCCGACTTTATGTCGAGCTTGTTCATATGTGTGTGGTTCATCACAGTTTCTTCCGCTAAAGCTTGATTAAAGTGTTTTTATTGTTGTTGTCTCCGGCATGTTGTGGCCGTTGAGGTTTTATAAGCATGTGTTAATTGTAGGAGTAGTTGTTGGGTTCCGGCTGTAACGTCGCCGATGACTTGTTTAAATTAAGTTGTTTTTCCGGCCAAGTGTAGCCGAGTTGTTATTTGTATGCAATGTTGCGCCACATGAATTTTATAATCCTACTTGTGCATGCTTGTGTGTTTAACTTGACTATTTGGACGGCACGATTCGGGATCTCGCATTGGGGTCCGGGTCGGGCTGTCACACAATCGGTTGAAAACGATCTTCTCGTCGAGCTCTACACTTTTGATGAAGGAGTCTTGAGCAAATGGAGAATGGATGAGGGAAGATGGAGATGAGAGCTTCAAGAAGCCATGGGAGAGCTTGAGAGAGGATGAATCTCGTTTTTGGAGAGTGAGGGTGAGAAATGAGAGTCAAAATCTGATTGCAAGGCTTAAATTGGTCTAAAACTTGAGTGGGACATGTGTCAAGCCAATGTGGTCTCCATTCTAATCTGATTTGGTGGCTTAATGACCCACTAATGAACTCTTAATCCATCATTACAACTAGTTAGGGATGTTAGGACTTAAGTGAGGAGGGTTAGGGAGGTTTAGGAAAGGTTTAGATAGGGGGTTAAGGTGTATAAGTCGTTCAATATCAAAACAGGGGAAAAAATCCCGTAACAGCTCTCAGAAGATGAGGCGGGCGCCTCACAAGAAGCCAGGCGGGCGCCTGGGAAGCTGAGGCTGGAAGATGAAATTGAAATGCTCCCAGAAGTTGAGGCGGGCGCCTCACTAAAGTCGAGGCGGGCGCCTGGGAAGATGAGGCTGGACAGTCAATCTTGTAAAATCGACCATAAATCGCACACAACTCCAAATGAGGTGATTTTTTATTTTTCTGAAACTAGACTCATTAAATTATATTTTAGAATTTTAAATTACTCCATTTGGACTTATATTCATCAAGATATGGTTACAACAAAAATCATGTACAGAAGTTGTTTTTCTGAAAACTGAATTCTGGCACAGCCGTAAGTCAAGACCTAATTGAGGTACTTAGACACCTTGGAAAATTACCAAATTTTACAGAGAGTATCCTAACGTATGAAGGTAAAACATACTAAATTTTTAGAAAATTCTATTCAGTGGATTAGTACCAGAATTTTCCCGAAGTTTGCCCAAAACATGACTGGTCTGTGAATGAATAAATTGGTCATTTCATAACCAAAGGTAACAAGTCTATGAACAATGATTGTGCAAGAATGATAATTACTAGTACACTTGGTCTATAACTCAAATGAACTTCTCACAAGTTGAAAACACAAAGAATACAAGCAACGAAGGAAGAATCGCTAAGGCCAAAACAATGCAATCGAACCGGCGATTCAACAAACAAGGTTACACGATTCTAAACATGTTATGGACTTCATGAATGACTTATAAATGTTTCTAAAACATATATGGACTAAATAAACATGCTCACAATCAACAAGAAAATATGAAGGCAAGCATACAATGCACATGCAAGAATACGGGGTGTCACATATATGGCTCTTATGGCATGAAGGTGTCTCAATTAATTTGGTTCGTGCTTCTGATCAACACGTCATGGTGCAGATTTCTGTTATAAATCAACCTTCCATCTTAGCTTCTTTTGTGTATGCTAAATGCACACGATTAGACAGGCAGGATCTATGGAATCAGTTGGTGGACATTTCTCGCTGCTATTCTAACCCTTGGTTCATCGGGGGTGACTTCAACACAATTGCTCACTCATCGGAAAAACGTGGAGGAACTGGTCACGATTTTAATAGCATGGCTGATTTTTCGAATTTTATGATTCAAGTTGGTGTGGTAGATGCTGGTTTTGAGGGCAGCATTTATACATGGTGCAATGGTCACCAAGGCCGGAGAAGGATTTGGGAACGTTTGGATCGAGTCCTTGTGAATGGTTTCTTTAAATCTATATTACCTGTTTTGCGCGTTTCACATCTTTGCTGCATGTATTCTGATCATTCTCCTCTCCTTTTAGATTTTCAGATTACTCCGAAACCGAAGGGCATTTTTCAATTCCAGCGTATATGGATGGAGCATAAGGATTTCATGTCTTTTGTTGCCAATCAATGGAACAGGTCTAATGTTAATATGTTGGGGTCTCCGATGTTGGTTCTTCATAGGAACCTATTATACCTTCGCAAAGAACTAAAAACTTGGAATTGGTCAGTATTTGGTCACGTGCAAAGAAAGATTAACAATACTCAGGATGCTATATTAAGACTTGATTTTCAACTTCAATTTGGCTGGGATGAGTCAATTGATCATCAGATTCGTCTTCATCGCAGGGAACTAGACCAATTGTACAAATGGGAGGAGGAATTGATTCAACAAAAGGCCTGTGCTAACTGGCTTAGAGATGGGGACCGTAACACCTCCTTCTTTCATGCTTCTCTTAGAGATCGGGCTGCTCATAACAGGGTTCGTATCAAGATGTCGGATGGGTCTTGGTGTACAGATGACACAAAGCTGGGAAACTTAGCCATTGAGTATTATTCTGATTTATTCTCCACTTCTTCGCCGGTTCTCAACGATGCTTTGTTTGATAGTATTGTGAGATGTATCGATTTGCAGGATAATATTTGTATGGAAGTCGTGCCCTCTCCTACGGAAATTTGGGATGCAATTTGTGGCCTTAATGCAGATAGTGCTCCGGGTCCAGACGGGTTCACTGGACATTTCTTTCAAGGGTGTTGGTCCATTATTAAAGAGGACGTGATTGCTGCAGTCCAAGAGTTTTTCTGTGGCGTTATCATGCCCCGTGGCTTATCTGCCACGGCCTTGGTTCTTATTCCGAAAGTTTCAGCTCCCAATTCTTTTGCATACCTTCGTCCTATTAGCCTCTGTAATTTCACAAGTAAGATTATTTCAAAAGTTTTGGCTAATAAACAACGGTGATCTTACCTAAGGTCATCTCCCTCGAGCAATCTGGATTTGTCAAAGGTTGAGCTATACAAGAAAATATTGCTCTTGCTCATGAGCTGATTGGGCGTATTGACAAAAAGGTTCGCGGTGGCAATGTTGTGTTCAAGCTAGATATGTCTAAGGCCTATGATCGGTTAGAATGGTCGTTTCTTCTTCGATCTCTCCGTGCCTTTGAGTTCAATGCCAAAGTATGTGATCTTATTGAGCGGCTGATAAACAACGTTTGGTATTCTATCAGGATAAATGGGTCCAATCATGGTTTCTTCAATTCGACTTGAGGGGTTCGTCAAGGTGACCCTTTGTCTCCTCTTCTCTTTATTATTGCTCAGGAAGTTCTTTCCTTAGCAATTAAGCGAGGTTTTGCGGGAGGTTTCATGGTTCCTTACTCTCATGGGCGTGGTAATATGACTATTTCTCATCTTCTATATGCTGATGACATGATATTATTCAGTAATGCTGGAAAAAGTTCCATCATGAATCTTCGGCGGCTTTTCACTATGTATGAACAATCATCAGGCCAGCTTATTAATTTGTCGAAAAGTGGGTTCTACACTCCATCGTGGTTTTCTCGAAGAAAAATTCAACGAATAGCCTCTTGGTCAGGATGTACCCATCAATCATTTCCTATGAAATATTTGGGCCTTCCTTTATTCCGTGGCCGGGTTAAACGAAGTTACTTTGAAGAGTTGGAGTCTCGGATTTTAAAAAGGATAGAAGGATGGAAAGCTCGTTTTCTCTCCTTTGGTGGCAAAATTATTCTTCTAAAATCAGTTCTATGTAGCATCCCTATATATGCTCTTGCGGCTATAAAAGTTCCTGCATCGGTTCTAAATCGCATTGAGAGGGCCATGTCTAATTTTCTTTGGGGAAATGCGAGTGAGAGCCGAATTCATTGGGTATCTTGGAGCAGAATATGTCGGCCAACCTCGGAAGGAGGTTTAGGCATTCGTTCTCTTGTCCAAGTGCGGGATTCTATGCATGCCAAGCTCACGTGGAGTGTTATGCTCGACAAAAGTTTATGGGCGATTTATTTCATCTAAATATCGGTCTCTCGGAAGGTCTTTTCTCTGCTCCAGTTTCTTCCTCTCATGTTTGGAGGTATACTCATTCTCATATCTCGGAGCTCATGCATCTTAGTAGATGGGTGATTGGCAAAGGTGAGGTCTCCTTTTGGAATGACAACTGGCTCGGTTACCGTCTAGAAGGTGCCCTTCCAATTGACGTTAAGCTTACGGTTCGGCAAGCTTTCCAACAACTCTCATCGTTCCTGCCCTTAATTGACTCGCAGTAGCATAACGACTTAAAATGTATCTCTATTCAGGATGATCTACCCGATAAGCTTGTTTTCAGTTTAACGACTTCTGGGGATTTTGACTCCAAGGCTTACTGGAATTGTAAGACCCCGAACCTTCGTGTATTTGACTTTCTCGTGTTGCATGCTTTGTTGTTAATGCGTTGAGTGTTCGTCTTAGCATGTTAGCACTTAACTAGGTCTCATTGGAGTCTTAGTACCTTGCATATATGACTTATAATGTTCATCTTGATCATAGTATGCTTGGTTGAAAGTTTAGAAGCTTTGTTGCTTCGTTTGAGTCTTAGGGTTTCTCGTGTTCTCCTTCGTTGCTTGTATTGTTTGTGCTTTCAACTTGCGAGAAGTTCATTTAAGTTCTAGACCAAGTGTACTAGTATTTCTCATGCTTGCACAATCAATGTTCATAGATTTGTTGCATTTGGAAATAAGATGACCAACATATCACTTCACAGATTCAGTCCTGTTTTTGGGCGAACTTCGGGAAAATTCTGGTACCAATATACTAAATAGAATTTTCTAAATATTTAGTATGTTTTACCTACATATGTTAGGATACTACCTGTAAAATATGGTATTTTTCCAAGGTGTATAAGTACCTCATTTAGGTCTTGACTTACGGCTGTGCCAGAATTCTGTTTTCAGGAAATCAGCTTCTGTACTTGAACTTGTAGTAGCCATATTTTGATGAATATAAGTCCAAATTGAGTAATTTAAAAGGCTAAACTATAGTTTAAAGATTCTAGTTTCATAAAAATCAATAATAACCTCATTTGGAGGTGTGAGATATTTATGGTCGATTTTACAAGATTGACTGTCTGTTTTCCAGATTTTGGGTTTTTGACTTGTTCTGGTTGAAGACCCCCTTGCCCCTTGTCCAAAGTCCGACCATTTCAGCCTAGAACACCATTTTTTACTTTAGTCAAACCCTTCTAAGCCCTTGGATCAACCCTTATCAAAGGTCATCCTCCCTTAGCCAATAGAAAGGCTTATAACCCCCTTCACTTGGATTAGGGTCTAAATGGTAAGTATATAAACCATTTTCAGCCAAATTCAGCCATTGTTGATCAACAATAACCAGAGAATCAGAGCTTCATCCACCATTTTCGTCCATGGAGGTCACCCTAACTTGAAGGACCATTTCCCAGAGTTCCGGTGGTCCGATCGGCGATCCGAGACCGCCAAATCGAAGCCCTTGATCTTCTCTACAACAATCCTTGCTTTGATCATCCTTTCCTCCATTAATCTTAGGACTAAGGTACGTTGACAATTCCCTGAGATTTTCATGTTCAATAAAATGACATGACCCCTTCATTATAGTTGCTCTATTGATGATTATGAACATCTTTTGTGAAGACAAATCCTCCAATTCAACCTAAGAAATATGAGTAGGATTTTATGAATTCTTATTGAAGTTGTGATTTTGACTTTATGCAAAGCATGAATGTTGTTTATAATGAGCTTAGGAACAACTCTTGTGAAAGATTATGTTTCAATTCAAGGTTTAACAAAATCTCCGATTCTAGGGTTTGAAACTCGGGATTGTGTTTAAGGCTAGTTTAAGATCATGAACGACCTAGTTATCGAGTTCTAAATGAAAGGAGAACTTAGGAAAGGGCAATGTGATGCATATAGTATCAATGCTCTATTTGGTTGAATTTTAGTAAAACTCACCGGAGTTGAGATTAGGGAGTTATTGAACAATACCGACTCCACATTCAATCCCTACGACGTTTGTAGTGTGTTAAACTAATATATTAGCTTACGTGACTTTGGGATGGATTGAAGGACATGTTTGATATGAGTGATTATAAGACTCAATCGAGTTCTTATGTGGTTTATGTGATTGTGCGAAGCAAATGCACAATTGAGAGCATGTTGTAGAATGATGTATCTTCTTGACAGGTTGAATTCGCTATTGTCAAATTCCTACTTGATTCTTTAATGAGTAGAAACACATACTTGTTGAATAATGAGTTTGGGGACTATTCTATGAGAAGATTTGGATTGGGGCTTTCTTAGTACTCTATACATGGAGTCTACTTGTATAAGTCGCTAGGATGACCATGTTGTTATCTAAGACTCATAGGTATGGTTTGACCTTACGGGTTATTACCAGCTCTAGTGTTGCTTAAGTCTTGACTACCATCGACTTGTGTTATTGAATGAGTTACTACTCTAGGAAGAGTTTAGTAAATGGTCACCATCCGAGACTAACGGAGTAGTCTTGATAGTACTTAATGGACCGATGGTTAAGTTGTGACTCATTGAATTTCATAGGTGAATATGGAATCTGTGTATATTTTATATTATGACTAAATGCATGATTTCCTACCTTGTCAAGAATTGATTCTTCTATGTGTTTCTATGATATGACTTATGAGCATATTGAATGTGTTTGCCTTCGTGCAGTCGTTCTCGTTAATGAATTGTGGTGAACTTGGATTCTACTATTAAGTGGAATTATGAATCAAAATTGAACTAAGCTTGATTTTCACAATAATCAACTTAGGCTTCCCTTATATAATTGACTTGGGACTTTGAACTAGATTCCTAAATGGAATGAGAACCTTGCTATGCCTCAACGAGAACATAGAAAAGAGTCTTGGGACACATATAGTGTTCAAACTCTATTTGGTTGGAATTGTAGTAAAGACTCAAGCAGTCGAGTTAAGGAACAATTGAACCTTACGAGGATCTGGTGAGATCCTATGACAATTATATTCCAGTTGACTAGATTACTAGCTTTTGGGACTTGAATTGAATAGAGTGAACAAACTTGGCACTTATGATTTAGAGACTCAAATGAGTTCCTATTGTGGTTTTGTGATTTATGTTACAATGTGCATAATCGTATGAGTTTAGTAGGTCATTATATCTACTTGAGAATTGGCAAGTAAATATCTACTTGTGCATTACATATAAGTCCAGCTGGCATTACTTGAGTTTTCATGATGATGGTGGGACGATGCATTGTCTTCACGAATTATGGGATTCGTGGTTGCAATGTATCGCCGTATCGGATTCGGGTTTCACACACACCTCCACTGCTAGCTACAGTGGGGAAGTAGCCCCCTTTGTCGTAACCAATTGAGCACATTGGCTAGTGCTATTTTCCTGAGTAGAGAACTCGGACCGAGAAAGAGCTCGGTACTTTGATACTGAACACGGGTATCATTGGCACGATATGATTAACGATTGTGATTGCGGAGCAATACGGCAGTGATTTGGTATCTTCTCTATCCCTTATGTGGCTTCCTATGGGCACTTATGTGATAACAAAGTGTTAGTTGAACATGAGATCTTATTGACCATGTTTGTATTGGCTGATGATATATGAGAGATTTGATATGTATATATAGATATATGCATACTTGTATATGAGATATATATGAAAGACTTGATGTGTATATATATAGATATGCACACTTATACATGATGATTGTATGGGAGATTTGATATGTATATTAGAGATATACATACTGATATAGGTGTATATATATAAACATGCACCCTTACACGTGGTAATAGTGTGAATAGCTTGATTTGTATATATAATGATATGTATACTTGCGTATGATGTTTTGTGGGAACTACCTTCTAACTTGTTTAATCTGTGTTTGAACATGGAATTACACCCTGGTTCATTTGGACGTTTAGTAAGTAAGAAGAAATGGATATCTTGAGGAGTATCGAAACGATACAACGCCTCTTCACGGGTTTTTCTGTCATATATAAAATGACACCCTGGTTATGTTTATGTTACATAATTATATGTTGCATATATATTGTAGTAGCGTACTGGGTCATTATGACTCATTTCGTACTTGTTTTTAGTTGCAGTAACTGATAGCTGCACTAAGGTCGAGTAGATCGTGACTGTAGCAGGGCGCAGCTGGTCGATAGATCGAGGTTAGATCGTGTGGTTCGTGTTTGTAGCGGTCGACTTTCCCGAGTAGCAGCTTGTGGAGTCTTGTTCCTTTTTAGCATTGTCATTGATTTCATGTACTTTGCTATTCTTGTGAGATCGACATTTTGTAAAGTTATTTAGACTTTACAGTCGGGTAGAATACTTAGGTATTTGCATTGGTTATTTCTTGGGCCGACGTGTTGTGTCGTGCCTTGTTTGTGGTTTTAGTATTTATTTCAATTGTCTCCCGGGCACGCAGTAGCTTTGGGGAATTTCCTTATTCTAGTTTTTATAGTTGTTGGTTGACCCCGGTATGCTTTAGCCGTTAGGTAATTGTTATATCAGGTTGGTTCTTTGTTGAAACGCCGGCCTGGAGTGTCGATGGTTTAATTAGCGTCTGCAATGTTGCGGCACGCGAGTTTTGTTTTTCCTCCTTTGAGAGATTTTGTCTCTCCTGGTTTCATTGTCGTTGGTTTCGAGCTTCATAGCTTGAGACTTCTTTTCTTTTATTGCTTCCGCTGATTCGATTTTGAAATATCGTATTTTAGTGCGGCTTTATGTTCATGTTTAGAGTGTGTTAACTCGACTGTTTGACTAGCACTACTGTTTAACAAGTGCTTGTCCTCTTCTTAAGTTAGTTCCAGTGGCACGACCTTGGGATTTCGTGTTGGAATCCGGGTCGGGTCGTTACAGGAATCACTGCAGAATACATCATGCTACTCTTCCTTGGGCCAAGAAAATTTGGAAGGATTGGCTTCCCACTACCATTAGTGCATTTGGATGGAAATTTATTTTTGGTGCTCTTCCGGTGGACCTTCGGTTACATTCTCGTCATGTTCCTATTGTCTCCCGCTGTGTTTGCTGCACTAATTCTCCGGCGCAAGAGTCTATTGTTCATCTTTTTTTGCATTCAGAGGTTGCTCGCGAGCTGTGGCGTAGACTCTCTCTCCCCTTCCATAAAATTGATAGATATACTTATATTGATCATTTGTTTCAAATCTGGTTATCGGATGCTTCCTCCCGATCTCAGTTGGGGAGTTGTCAAATTGGTATTGTTCTGTACACGTGCTGGGCTATATGGACTGGGAGATGTACCTGCTGGTTTTGTTGTACCTGTTGGCGATGATGACAAGGCTAATGTATCTAATTCTACTTAATTCATCATATGCTTTGTGCTTGTTTCTCCCATAAACAATGTCATGTTTCTTTTGTATGTTGGATAATTTTAGCAGTGGTTGCATATTGTTTATTCCTGATTTGTGCATAGTGATTTTTTTCGAGTTTATATACTTGCACAAATTCAGGGGGAGAGAAAAACTAACCAGTGCAGGTTAGGTGTTTGCTTGGTGTTGAAAAACAATTGTCATTTGATTTGACAAGAAAAGTTGAACAAAGGGAGAGATTGTAAGGGTAAAATAGAGACATCCTATTGTATTTAATTTATTGTTGTGCCCTTTCTTGGTCCAAAAGCGATGGTAAAGTACGTGTTACCATAATTAAATACTTTCAAAAGCTCTCAAGAGTCCTTGTTTAAATTTGACTAAATCTTTGGTAAGATTTTTGTCTTAAATAAGGAAACTAAAACTCTTATTTCTTAATCTTGTGTTTCCTTTCAATTCTTGGTTTCCCTATTATTTCAGGACTCTACCAGCTTGAGTATATATACAAGTGATGCTCATGAATAGTAGATACACCTTTAGAGACTTAGAGACATATTCTCCAAGAGAGAGAAAAACTGAGAGCCTAATTGGAGTATTTAGTGCAGCTTTATATGCAGCTACATCAGAAGTCTGCATCTACTCTTTTGCTATTTGTTTTCCTAGTTATTAGGAAATTTATTTTTTAATCTTACGTTTGCTTTATCTTTTTTTTTTTTTTTTTTGGTTTCCTCAACAGAATCAATAGTCTTGTTAGAGGTTTGGTATTTGGTTAGGTTTCATAATTTTTGTAAAACTCATAATCTTTTTAGTGAAATTTTTTTTGGCCATAAAGTTGGTTCTACAAGCATTATTTATAGATTGTTTGATAAATCTTTATTTTTATTATTGCTTTATTAAACTAAAGTCTTTCGCTATTTACTTATTTAATATCTTATCAATGCATTTTTAAATACACTTACATTAAATACTACATCAACAAAATTTTTAAAATCCTAACTACTATTATACTTCTAGATTGGTTGGACTAGTGAGGAAGTAGTCGCAGTAAGTACAACAGTAGTTTTGGTTTATGTCTAGGCATGTGACTTTGAGTTCCTACATTGATATGAGAGGTGTTGACAGTGGATTAACAGCTGGTCATGACATTGGTAATAAAAACAATAAAAACAACAGTATACAGTATACTACCTTCATTTTTAGTTTAACATCTATGAGTGATAGTTGAATAGCTGATGCCCACCATGGAAACATGTTTGACTCTTTTGAATTTTGATCTTTCTTTTTTTTTTTTTTTTTGAAAAAATATGTAGTTGATCTCATTTTATTACTTCCTCTTTTCCACTCAAAGAGTTTTTATTTGAAAAATCTAATTATTAAGGGTTATATTAATTCTATTAAAATTGATTATAATTACAAAAATAGTTAGGAACAAAAAATGTGGTTACAGCATAAGTAAAAGGTAAATATGAAATGTTTTAGAAATTATTAACATTATTTTTTGAAGTGGACTCTTAGAGTGAAACATCTCAAAATAGTAGTGTATTTTTTACCTGGAACGGAGAGAGTATAAATTAAACTATTGAGTATTAACTAAGTATGATATTGAGTTATTGAGTATTAAGTATTGACTTTTTTGTTTGTCTATTTTTAATTTTAGTTGATTTTACAATTTTACATTGTGTAGTCAATTTGTTTAATGAAATGAAAAAAAAGAAGAGTTTGAGAAATTTCAAAATTGTAGCAAATGTTTGATGTAATTTTAAATATTATATTTAAAAAAATTAGAGAAATATGTAATTATGTCTTAATTTCTAGGGCCCACTTAACGATTTTTAAAACCTTAGTACATAATATATTTTAAGGTGTAATCATTGTATTTAAATATCGTGATAGAACTTAAAGAAACAAAAATTACCACTATGTACTACTTTAAAAAATGAACAATTTTTTATTTAAAAAGAATTGTCATGTACGCAGATTTGAGAGAAAGTGAGACGAGTTAAAATGAGTTGTTAAACTTTGGAGAAAAAAAATTAGAATGAGTTAAAGAGAGTTGTTAAAAGGAAAGAAAAAAAAGTACTTTTTTAACTTAACTATAATAATTTAATTTTGATTCGGATTGATCAATTTTTTTACAAGCTTACTTAATCTGTGTGTAAATTGTTAAAACAAAATTTATTTTTTTGACGGAGTTATTTTATTTTCTTTTTGAAGAGGAAAAAAGGAAAAAATTGCGGGTCGATCCACTTTCGAAAGTTTTCAAACGCTTCAGTGGTGTTTTTTTTCAATCGAAAAAAGATATTTTTGGGGATAAAAAGAGTACATATTGAAAAATCCTTCAATCCATCACAGTTTCGTACTTAATGAATCAAAGTCGATCCCTGTTTCGTTGACTAGCAATGGTGATTTTTAAATCTAATATGTTTACCGGATGATGATATTTTCAATTTTTTTTACAAGCTTTCTTAGTTTGTGTGCAAATTGTTAAAAAAAACTTATTTTTTGACGGAGTTATTTTATTTTCTTTTTGAAGAGTAAAAAAGAAAAATTGTCGGTCGATTCACTTTCCGAAGTTTTCAAACGCTACAATCCTGCGGTTTTTTTCAATTGAAAAAAAAAATATTTTTGGGGGTAAAAATACTACCATATCCTTAATGAGTCTAAGACACGCTACGGAAATGTATCGCGGTGCATCAAATTTTGCACTGCGATAAATCAATTTAAACGGAATCAATTTTAATTACAAAATTCATATTTTGCACCGTGATACATAAATTTTAATTACCTAATCAAAATTCCATTGTGCTGCACCAACTTTTATGTACTGTGATGAATTAATTTTTACATCGTCATACATAAAATATTATTTAATCTAATTTTGCAATGCGATACAAATCATAAAGAACCAGACCACGTCCTTCACCTTCTTCTTCTTTCATCTTCTCCGTCGTAAGTCTTTTTCTTCCTCCTTCTTCGCCTTCGTCCTACTGAAAAATCTTTCAATCCAACACAAATTCATTACAGTTTCGCACTTAATGAATCAAAGTTGATCCCCATTTCTTCAACCAACAATGATAATTTTCAAATCCAATATATTTATCGAATGATGACATTTTCGAAAAATATTTGAAAAATGATCTTTACGATTGAATAAAAGAAAGGAGAACTAGCGGGGTTACAAATTAAAAAAAAAAGGGAGCCGCCAGAATTTAACCCAATAGAAAAAGACAATTTTTTTTTTTTTTTTTTTTGGGGATGGATGGAGAATTAATGAAAAGAATGATACAAGCCATGCACTATCCATCTACAGTACTTTATTAGAATAATGGTAGGGTGGTTCACTTTTTAAAGTTTTCAATCACTCTAATTTTGTGTTTGTTTAAGTAGAAATATATATTTGTGAGGATAAAAAGATGACGATACCCTTAATGAGTATGAGGCGCACTACGAAAATGCATCGCAATGCATCAGTTTTTGCATTGCGATTTATTAATTTAAATGGAATCAATTTTAATTACTTAATCCAATTATGCATCGTAATGTATCAATTTTAATTACCTAATTCAATTTTATTTAACTAGTTCAATTTTGCATAGCGATGCAAAAAATTAATTTTAATTAACTAATGCAAATTTATTTTTTTTAGTCCAATTATGCATCGCGATGCAATTTTTTTTTTTTACAAAAACATAGATTCATCAACCTTTTCTCCAATATACAATCTACAAACGATTCAGATTTATATGCATCTTAAATCTAAATGGATGCATCACGAATCATAAATAATACATTGTGATTCAAAATTAATGCACTCAGATTAAAAAATATGTCAAACAATAAAAAAAAAGTTATTCAGGTATTTCATGGAATGAAAAAGGAGAAGGAGAAGTAACAGTAACAAGATATGAATTAGTAAAAGAGTAGGAAGTTCAAGTGACGAAGAAGCATATATTATATAGTAACTATCATTCTTCATCGTCACTCAACTCATCACTCTCTTTCCACTTCATACTTTTTTTTTGCATTTTTGGGTGAATGAGAGAGAAGAAAAAAAATAAATTTCAATGTTATCTGAATTTGGGTATTATAGGAACATTTATTTCAAAAATAACCTTTTACGATTGAAAAAAAAAACATTTTGTGATTGAAAGTTTCATTTTTATGACATCACTTTTACCACTTTACTCTTACTTTTTCTTTTTTACTTTAATTTTGGGCCATATATTAATAAGCTTTAAAAGAAACCCCACACTACTCAAATATTAATAATCAAGTCAATTATTTTTTCTTAATTCGTGTGCCGGGTCAAACATGACAATAATTTTGAAACGGAGGGAGTAATTTTTTAAAAGTACATTTTTTGTGAAATTTCATATTATAAAAGTTGCACGAGACAAGTCCATACGTTTAAGGGTCTTGTTCCATAGCTTGGATTTGAAAATGGGGCCTTGTGATGTGTCTTACATCGGTTGCAGAGTGTCTAATAAGGCAGGGTCCAATCCTTCCCTTTTGAGCGCACTTTGGAGAAAAGTTTGAGGTACTCGTCCTTATTAGTTGGATCGCCACTGGGATAGTCAGGTTCTATGGGGGTGGGGATGATGCATCCCACATCGGTTGCAGTGTCTCCTATGGTTAATAGGCCCGACAAAAATTACCCAAAACTTGAAAACCCACCCAACCCAACCTGCTAATTACCCAACCCAACGCAACCCAACCCACTAACAATTACGCGTAAATTTGGGTTACCCAACATAACCCATTACAAATTGCAGGTAAATTCGGGTACCCAACATCTCACACTTTTGAAACATTTTGTTATCCCAATTTCTCTCTCCTCTTTCTCTCTCTATCTCTACCATTCTTTCTCTTTCTCTCTCTACCGTTCTTCTTCTCTCTCCTACCGTTCCTCATTCTCGATTCCTAGGTTAGGGTTTTCGTTCTCGCTTTCTTAGATCAAATCGGCATTTTGAAGATCATTGTGTTGAAGAACTCGGACGACGAGAGTTTTAAGGTTGGAGTAGCTGTGGCTTAGGAATCTCAAACGAACCCAAGACTGATGTCATCAACAAGAGGTTGGAGTAGCGGTGGCTTTGGAATCTCAAACAAACCCAAGGATGATCTCAAAGCATTCGATGTTGGGTTCGTATAAGTCGATCAGGGACTGTGTTCGATCTCATCTAGGTTTTACCCTTCGATTCCTTAAAAAGTACTCCCTTCGTACCTAAATAATCGTCCTAGTTGATCCGACGCACAGTTTAAGAAAAAACAATTGACTTGATTATTTATATTGGTTTAATGTGTAGTTTTCTTTAAAGCTCATGTGTATGTGGCTCATAATTAAAGTAGAGTGAAAAAGTAAGGGTAAAGTAGTAAACGTGATGTTCTAAAAAGGTAAGTTTCAAACTAGACAATTATTTTGAGACGGACGAAAAAGGAAAGGAGGACGATAATTTAGGGACGGAGGGAGTAATTGATAGTTGATCATTCTCATACCGATCTTTATATGTGTCTCTGTGTATGTTTGGATCTGATTAGATAGATCTATTTGTGTGAGCTTCTTCGTTGAGAAATTATGTAGTTTTCTCCCTAAAATTATGGGTTGAAAGCGGTCAACCCGTTTCGGCTTTGTGCAGTCTCGAACCAATTCATTTCGAATTGCTTAATTTTAGGTTATAACAGTCACGACCCATTACTCATTTAAACACAACTCATATCCGACCTAACCCACCAAATCGCCAGTCCTACTGCTTAATAAAGAAGGGTCTAATCCTTCCCATTTGAATGCCATTTTGGGCCGAAGTTAAAGGTTCCTTATCACCTTCAAATCTATACTACAGTATATTACAGTTGGTGAGAACAACTTTAATAGTGATACATCACCCAACTTTTGATATTGTTGAATCCTCAAGCATCCACATCACTTGACTTAAAATTTTTCATTTTCTAACCATTAGCTAAAAATAATAATTAATAATAGTTAATATGATATTAATCTCTTCTATTGTTAATAATAGTGAAAATCTTATATAGAAAGACTTTTACTACAACCATCATTTCTTAACCAATGTGAGATAATATTATTATATTGACTTGACATTGGGTGAGTACTTTACTCAAATGGCCACTTCTAACACCATACTTTAAGCTTTGATATCTTATTCATCCAAAACTCGATTTAGACAAATAAATATATCATTTTGATGCTCTCACTGAGTAGAGCACATTTGCACAATTACATTTGTCAACAAACAAATGACACGTAAAACAATTAGTGTCTTGAATTACACAATTTTTTTTGACTAAAAATACTAATTTTTCAACAAGTATTAGGTGAGTACTTTAATGATTTATAAAATCAACATTAATTTATAATTAATGCAAGATCCATCTCCACTATAATTACCAATAAAGGTGATGTAACAAATATTGGTTGAAAATTAATATTGGTTTAAAAAGTATTTAGATAAATGATTTTTACTAAACTAACAAGAGAAAACATATGTTCACAATTGTTAGAAGTAGATGTTGGCTTTAAAAGTCATTAGGCAAAATCTTACAAATAAAAATGATTTATTCCTCATTTGTTACAAAGAATTATTTTAGTTTAAAAGTTTTTAGAAAAATATCTTTTACTAACAATAGAAGAGATGTATCCCACATTAGATATAAAATAATGTTCGTTTCAAAAGTTTTAAGATAAAAGTCTTCTACTATTATTATTAATATTAATAGAACATATATACCCCCACATTCGTTAAAAAATGATGTTGGCTTCAAAAAGTTTTAAAATAAAAGACATTTATTATTATTATTATTATTATTATTATTATTATTATTATTATTATTATTATTATTATTAATAGAATAGATTTATCACACATTTGTTAGAAGACTTTCATTATTATTACCTATATATATATATATATATATATATATATATATTCCATGTTAGTTAGAAAATAATGCTGGTTTTATATTCCAACATTTTAATCATAATGCCTAAAAATTTTAAAAATATACTACTATTATTACCAAAAGAAGAAACATATGTCATATTTAAAAATTATAGTAGTATTATTATCAAAAGAACCCGTGTTCCGCACGGGCTCGATAACTAGTGATGTTATGAAAAGAGATGTAAATTAAGAATTGGAATTGGGGACTTATTTGGGTTATACTTGCAGGATCATGAATAATTATAGAAATCTGACTTAGTTACCCTTGAGGAAAGTGTTTGAATTTCAAATGGAGGAATCTTAAAATTCAAAAATGAGCTAGAATTCTAACTAAATTTCAAGAACAAAGAGCAGACTTGTTTTATGGTTCCAAAGTCTTTCATTAAGGAAGAAAGTTTTCTAGTTTTTCTAGTCTTTTTGGTAGCTCAAAACCAAATTGTCCACAATTCCAGTAGCTTCTTGATCCCAGTTTGGCATCTCCATCATGTTGATTGCACCAATGATGAGCCAGCCCTTGTTTTCAGACTTTCTTAAACAGAGTCTTCAACTTCCATAGATCCCAGACAGCGAGCCAGAGTCTCGGTCTGCATCAGCAGGAACAAAAGTTATAACTAGAAATTAAACACGAGAGCTCTCCCAAAATAATTGACGATGATCGAGCCTAGGGAGTGAAAGAAATCTTATCATTCCATAAACTTAGTATTTAAGGTAGTAAGCTGGGAAGGAAATCCAAAGAGCAAAATAACTCATACTTCAGGAAGGTGAACATTGGATGCATGCAAAATGGAACGGTGATGCCCATTTTGTGAGGGGAATGTGTAGAGCGAGTGAGTGATTACAAATGCTTGGGTTTACCTTAAAAGTTTCCAGCAAAGAGCTTCTAAACGAGAAAAGCACACAAATTTTGCATAGAAGTTTGTAAGTCAAATCGTAGAAATGAACAAACAAATTCACTCGCACCCAAAAAATTTTTCTCCCTAAACAATTGGAGGTCAGTTTACTCGGTTGATGGGTGCAGAATCAAATTGTAAGTGCTGAATCCTCAGACAGAGATCATAACCTAATCCAACTCAGCTTAGGGGTTGGCTACATTAATCCTTTTTCATCAACCAATTCAATCCAATTCAAGGTCATCACATAAGCAATACTCAAACCAATCCTTCTTTATTAAAGATGTCCGAATGAGTTTAGGTCTTTCCCCAACTCTAGCCTTGTTGAGACTGACATTATCACACTCCCTAACGAGTCCAATAAGCGGTCTATGTTGTTTGCGTCTAAACAATCTTAAAAGTTTTATTGGGGCGACTTTTTACCATCTACAATTTCTTCTTTCTGAATGAATCCTTACATAGCAATCTTAACCTAATTCCTTCTTTGAAAACTTAAAACAGAAATCTATATGAACAAGGATACTGATACACAACAATTACCGCATTGAAGCATCTGAAGAAAAAAAGAAGATTTCCACAGTTAAAGAATTGTCCATAACCCGAGTAGCTTTAACTTCAACTTAGAAATCAATTTCCGATCTAAGTTCGACATCTCCATCATGTGATATTACCAAAGAAGAGCCAACCCCCTCTTCAGACGTGTTTAAACATTATCTTCAATTTCAGTAGGTCACAAACAAGAAGGCAGATTCTTGGTGTATACCAACAAAGGTTTCAACTACAACTTTTATCCCCAAGTGAAACTTTCACTCAAATCACACTCGCTTCACCCACATGTACTAGAGCTCAAAATAAATTTAGAACGGTAAGAAATAAGAAGAGCAAAAGAACCTGTATTTCTACGAAGTGAACATTGGACAGATCAAAATGGAAAGAGTGCTGCCCATGTTGTGAGGGCGGAGCTCTCGTGACTGAGTTGGCTAGTAATTTTCCAAGAATATTGACAACCGTAGTACCTTATGTTGGGTTGGTATTGCAACAGAGACACAAGGGCTACTGCATCTGTCTCCACGTTTTCTCTTCTAACTGCCATCAAATTCTAAGAAATCAAAGAAAGCAACCAAACAGCACAATATTTATTTATGATGTTAATACTATTATACCTTCCGACGAAAACTGCCCTTAGTACACGTCAAGAATTTCTACTTCCAGAGTGTCCTCGCTGAAAAGCAGGAGTCCAAATGCCATGTCATGGTGCCTGTGGAATCAATGAATATATGAAATCTGGATATTAAATTTTCAAGTACTATTAATGTATTTGAGGAACTTTCCCCATAATATGCTATAACAACTACTCAACCAGTCAAATCCAGTGTAACTTTTCCTTCTATTTTCTAAAATTATTATAATCTAGGTCTTGACTACAATCAGACAAAAAATATTCATTTATTTTTGAGCTATAAAAGAAGTTCATTGAAAGAACAGGTATATAATACATAACCATACAATTAAGACTTACAGTACATCAGACTCATCAGTGTAGATGAATAGCGGAGACTATGATTGCACCAAACTCCTCATCTTTGCACACTGTATTAAGCTGATTGAGAGGTTAGTTCAGAACAAGAGGAATCACTCAAGGAATTTGATGATAAGCTGTGGAGCTACAGATCCAACTTTTACACCGCCTCAACCATTTTGAGTTTGGTCTTTATAGTTGTTCTCATTCAGTATGAAAATTAGAGAAGAAAAGGAGAAAGCTAACCGGACATATTATCTAGGTTCTCTCACCAGGAATGCATATTATACTCCTTATAACAGTAGACTGTCAACTTCACATTCTTCAGAATCTGTTATTAACAGTTCAGGTTTGAGATGCATACCCAAGCTCCTAATTTCCTTGCTCAAAGATTTCAAAACCAATACTATGTCATCATATTGAGGATGAAAACTTTGGTCCTTAAAAAATGTTGTAATTCTTCCATGTGATTCAATAAAGCTCCAAGCAGGTACCTTTTTAAGGCCAAGAGATCTCATCTGGATCCATGCCTCACCCACATCATCCCATCTGGCTGTTGAAGCATAGTTGTTTACCAATTGCACATAATTTCCAGCATCAGCAGGCTTCAACATAAATATATCATTTGCAACAATATCATCAAGTTCCTTATAGCCTTTGGTTCGACAAGCATCAAGTAGTATGCCTAGCACATCAACTATTGGTTCTGTGAACATCCTCTTGTAGAAGTCGTACGCATGCTCCACCCTACCAGCTCGACACAGCAGATCAACAATGCAAGCACAATGCTCGAGCTTAGGTTCAATCTTGAAATCCTTTGTCATAGTATCGAACATGCTCAAACCCTGGTCAATGAGCCCATTGTGGCTGCAGGTATAGAGGATGGACAATCTTCCCTTTGCCATGACTACCATATCCAGCAATCATTGTGCTCCAGGATACCACATCATGATGTGACATCCTGTCAAAGCATTTTCTAGCACTATCCAAGTTGCCACATTTGGAGTACATATCAGCCAGAGCTGTTTCGATCATGAGGCTTGGTAACAGAGCAACAACTCCTAATGATTAAATTGTGTATCCACTTCCCTGATAGTATGCCCCAACCGAGGCACACGCTTGAAGAAGAGACAACAGTTATACAATCAGGTTTTTCAAGACCTGCCCTCATTTCATTAAACAAATGCAA
>CM028379.1:26323102-26384782 GCA_013146195.2 Codonopsis lanceolata
TTCACAAATACATAATAACAAAATGATAATAAAACCAAGCTTAAAGCCCTAAGACCACCTTCTAGGAATCACTATCCGGCCGCCACGCTGCATTTCAACTGGATCACCGCAAAAACTAAGGAAAACAAACACACGAAATGAGTCATAATGACCCAAGAAGTTACTAAATGCAAATGTATGGCATAGCATGTCGTGGCATGGCATAATGCACAACCATATATAAAATCATGGTATCTTTATGTCATACCAATAATAAACTTGTATCAAGTCATCATGTAACATAAACTTCATAAACCACATAGCACGCTTCTTTTCATAAGTGCTTATACTAAGCAAAAAACCAAGATCCGGGCCTAGCCCTTCTCAGATTCAAACCATGGGTCCAACCCTCAAAAGATCATAGTCGGGATTCAATCTCGAATGATCACAACTCACCGCTTTCTTAATGAGCACTTCGCTACATTCATCCAACCATGATGAGAAATGGGAGCTCAATATCGCTAGGGGCGCTAATACGAGACCACATCCCACTATCGGCCAAATAGTGAGGAGAAAGGGTACCAATGCGGCGATTCATAGCGAATGTTTCCAAAGGCCATGAATCGCCCCATTGCCACACAAAACGACCCAAGACGCCAATGACTCAATTCAAGATGCACAAGTAGATATTTACTTGATAAACCATATAAGGACCAAGTCCATCATAAAAGAACTTATCAATTCAAGTAGGTCATAATGCTCTACAAAACCCAATAACAATGCACATAATTGCACACACTTAACATGTTCAACTAACTTGTAAGTTTAGTTCAAAACCACATATTGAGGTATTCACAAACCTCAAGTCATCACCATTCAAGAATAGCATATAAGCTCAACAATCACAATATGAGGTCTACTATAGTCCTCTACTCAAGATTAAATCAAAGACTACTACTTAGTCTAAGAACCACCACAATTCAAGGCTTAGCATTTAGCTTCACTTAGAAGGCACACCGACTAGCCAAAGTCCCGTCGCCATTTATAGTCGACAACATCAAGGCCCATCTCATGAATGACAAGACTACCTCCAGTAGTCTAAACTCAAGTATTTTCATATGCTCGCGACTAAATTCCTTATAGTGAATTCATCGAATAACCATTACTAAATAGTACTCGAGACCATGGTTGGTCTCTAATACTCCGTGCTCTACAAGCACGCTCAAACAAGTTCCCAATAGGTCTCTATAACATGAGTGTCTCCATTGGACACAACAAGATACTGATGCCATGCCAACACAAGCAAAGAGACCCGACATCGTAGGGTTTCAACCAAAGGCTTGTTATCACATTATTGACCTCACAATGACTCCGTTGAGTCTTAATTCTACATTCCATTCTTTACGTGTTTCATAGCCCCACAATTAAACATTTCATTCATATATACTACAAAATCCCAAAGTTCATTCGGGCTTGATTCCCGAGCCCTAAAACCCAAGAATTCATCATAATCATAATCAAACGAAATCCAATTGTCGTAGATTCCAACCCGAAGTTCGTTATCACATTATTGAACATTTTCGATTCAGTGAGTCTAAACACCAAGTTTCATCATTTACACCCTTCATCAATATCAACATTAATCCCACTTCAACTAACCATAATTTCTCCAAATATTTCGGGATTGACTCTCAAGCCTAAAATCCACAAGTAATCCCAACAAAGATCAAAACCCATTTCGTAAATCATTAATTTCATTTAAGTGATCATAACCATAATATATATAGAGTTCACAAATCCAAAGCCCCAATCAAAGGCATACTTTCATAATAAACCCAAATAGCATAAAGGCATGATTTCTAGCATGCTCAAGCCTAGAAACACAAAATGAAGAGGAATCATATACTTCAATAATCATAGGAGTCATCTACAAATACCCCTAACAAGTTCATACTTCAAAAATCCCCAAAATTGGGCAAACAAGGCATACAAGGTGTTCATTGCCCACAATTAGCATATAGATTGTTTTCCTTAGGGCCAATGAACCGAAATCAAAAGAAAGTAACTTACCTAGCTTGAGTGAAAACTCAAGAGAACACAAATCCGATCGGTGAAGTCGTTCTACTCGTCGAGGGCTTCAAGATTCCGAAGTTTGAAGGAAATCGGGTGGTCGGATCGTCTTGGATCGAAGGAAGGATGAAGCTAGGGCTTGAATCTCCAAGCTCTCTCTCTAATACGTAATGTGGAGGATGAGAAATGAAATGGTTTCAGAATTGCAAAGGGTTGTGGGTATTTATACTCCCAAAACAAGAAGGGCACAAAGGACATTTCTCAAGTGCAATTAGTGGAGATTAGGGATAATCAAACACTAATCTAACCTCAATTAACTTCTAAATAATGTTAGGGCATGTTTAGGGTTAAGTATGAGGGGTTAGGAAAGGTTTGAGGTTTAATGAGGGTAGAATAGGTAAAACACGCCACAACTCAAAACAGGAAGAAAAATCCGTACAAAGATTCTCGAAGTGAGGCGGGCGCCTCACTCCTCCCATGCGGCCGCCTCACTTGCTCTGCACAAAGGATTGCTCTCAAGCATTTGAGGCGGGCGCCTCACGAGGTTCATGCGGCCGCCTGCCTCGAACCTCCAAAATTTGATCTAAACTTGTCCTAAATGATCCCAAACTTATGGGCAACCATTCTAAGGTCTAACCCAACTCAAAACAAGTCAAAACACACCGAAGAACTCCCGAAACAACTCGGAGCGAAACCGGAAGGTGCAACAACGTGCAACCGGACGACGAACGAACTCGAAATCAAACGAGCAATGAAAGGAGACTTTTAAGGCAAGTCTAAGGGCTAATGAAGAAGCTTAAATACTTCTAGGAAGTTGAATAACAACTAGGGGAATAAGAATCCCAAAGGAGAGGCGATTACGCGACTCGATTCCCGAACTACGCGATAGAGACGAACGCTATCTCCAAAACTTCCAAATCATCGCTAGACTTAAGGAACACCTCCAACTTGAAGTCTAACACATCTAAACATGTTAACAAACCATCTTAAAGAGGTCTAGGACCCAAACCGAGGTCACGAACACAAAACGCAAGCAAACCCTCAATCGCGTCGCATTCCGACTATCGTCGAGTCACGACTTGTGACTTTAGCAAGTCAACAACTATATGGAGTCTCTTAATAATGTTTTGATCTAATATATCTAGACCCTCTCGCAACCCAAACATACCGTCGACAAAAGAAGAAGTGCAAGTATAGCACGCAAACCGAGATAACGAAGGAGCGGGGCGTCACACCCTCTCCACCTTAAAAAGAATTCGTCCCGAATTCTAAATCATGATTCAAACCACAATACACCAAGTTCAAAACCATCTACCTAGATTCGTTCTCTGAGTCTATCACCACAAGGCACACGAGGGTTGAACTAATATAATCCAGATTCGAAAGTCTACAATTCTCAATAGACACGTCATCAAACACCTTCTATCAGGAACAATATGACTCATGCTTGAGTCACGAATACACATACGAACAACACTAGACCAAACATGTAGGCAAAATCCCAAACTTCAACATAAGAACACATTTAACTACCGAAACTATTTGTTTCGAGGCACATCATGAAATTCAAGCACAAAAGATTCTAAGTTACAAGAATTAATAATTGCTTATGGAGCAATTTACAAACAAATCAAAGATAACCAAATTGGCATTTCAAACTATACAAATCATACTCGCGATTTCCCTATCGCGGGTAAGAACACACAAGAGCACACAATGCCATGTTTTGAAAATTCTTTCCATCTATGTCCAACCATTTGGTAACGGGTATAGTCAATGTTTAACCTACTCACTACCAATCCTAGTCCACCAACGAACCTCTTTTGATCACCAATTTAGGGTACCGACTAAATTGGATTTCAAAAGCTTTTCGTTGCAAGGATGTCAAGGTTCATGATTAAAAAGGTTTTAAGCATCCTTTAATAGCCTCCTATGCTAAGGTAATGAATGAACATGATATTATGAGATGAGAATTTTATATACTACTATGCAATGCATCAAGTAGGTGTTTCCTACAACTAATGCACGTAACTGAATAAAAATTCAGACCAAGTAACAAGGTCTATTACCTTGACAATCAACAATCATAGCTATCACAAAACTCGTGTACCTAGTACACTCACCAAGATAATTTCTTAATAATCTCAACGAATCGACAAGACTACTAATGCCCGAAACGTCTATACTCCGCAAAACTATCCTTTCTTGAGCTCTAGACCAAGTCTACAACCAATGCATACACTAAGCATCCTAACACAACGTTAACGTCTCAATACTCGCGGTGAAGCGTCTATCTCTCCCGTGCAACCGGGATTATCCTCTAAATCGCAACCTTCAACCTTCTCACAAGTCGAGTGTATATCTTACTCGCACAATAACCCTTAACAACAATATAGCGTAATATTACTCATTCATAAAACATATTCTCATAGAATATACAAACATCATACCAAACCGATAAGTGTCACTATACAATTCGTACTTCATATATATTCATACTATGGCCCTTATACATAATCCCAAAAAGAAACCACAACTCTACATATAACATAGTCTTATATATATAGACTAAACAAGAACCCATACACAACGTGCGATTACCTACCGGTAATTTACAAAACAAACCATATCATATATCGATCTCACATTGGGGTATTATTCCCGATCGAGCAAATAACCAATAATACACAATACACCATATAATGTATGTATGAATGCACATGAGCTACCGATTAAAACGCGTACTCATAATAATGGCAATAGTAGCAACGATATAATTTACGTATATATATATATATATACAAGAAAATATACCTTCCTAATTCGGATAGGCCTCAAAACTCCGCAATGGCCAACCGCCACGCGCGCACGACCTCAAACTCTAGGCCGTCCACCACCGCTCTCTTGGAGCCACCGATTGTTGACTAGTACTCCTGCATCGTTAACCCTCATCTTCGGGCAATCCTTACGAACATGATCACCGCCACAAGCGTTTAAACACTTTCCGATTTACCCCAACATCTGTTTCTGCATGTCCCCGTCCTCATAAAAAATTACATATTAACTCGCCGCCTCCCGTCGCCTCCGACTAGAGGTAGGAACGCCACCCGCCTACCACCAAGACGTGTGATTTCTTGATTAACTTTCGAGGTGCCGCCCGCCTCTATTACCATCATTGCCCCTAATAGTACTCGAGGCTCTTTCTTTGAGCATACCCTCGATGTCCAACTCCATCAGCATACGCACGATCCACAAGAACTCCTGTAATCAGTAAGTTGTAACGGAACGAGCTGCCTACGATATTTCATTTTTAGACCCTTCACAAACCGTTGGGTCTTCCTAGCCTCGTCTGGTACCAAGTAACCACAATAGCGAGCCAACTCTGTGAACTTCGCTGAATACTGAGCCACCGTCATAGCTCCTTGTTCCAATGCCATGAACTCCGCTTTCTTTTCTCGAACTATCGCCGAATAAATCGTGCCATAAACTCCATCGTGAAGTTCTCCCACACTTGAGGCACTCCATGGTGACTCCAACTATCTCGTAACACATGCCACCAATGGTCAGCCGCACCAATCAATTTAAACACTGCTAGGGTCACCATCTCTTCTGACGTACAACCCATAGCTGCAAAGATCTTCTCCATGTTTTCTATCCAAAGTTCTGCTTTAGAAGCATCGGGTCCTCCATCGTAGCTCTCAGGTTCCAACTTCAAGAATCTCGCAAGAATGATAGAATTGTCTTCCATCCCAAACATCTGCTGAGGAGTCACACGCGGATCCGTAACATTCTCCCCTCTCTCGTAGCCACGAGTTGTACCCGAACGAGGTCTACTGGAACTAGCTCCACGCCAAATTCCTGACATAATACGCCTACAAAGAACACTCGCTAATAACTCAACAACAAACCCAACCCAAACTAGGCCAAGGAACCTATCCCGCGAAATAGCTAACCTATAGCTCTGATACCATTAATCGTGACAGCCCGACCCGAACCCCAATGCGGAATCCCAAGGTCGTGCCGTCAAGACAAGCTGAAAGACGGACAAGCACCCGCTAAGCGTAGTGGTGCGAGTCCAGAGTTGAACCAACAAACTCTAAACAGGAATGATAAGCCATAAAGGCAAAACCGAATAATCAAAAACTAAAATCTGCGGAAGCAAATCATAAATGGGACCAAAGCCTATAGTTGTAAACTAAGGAATACAAGGCTGAGAGACGGCTATCTCTCGACAAATCTACGACTCGCGTGACGCAACATTGCGCACGTACAACAAACCATCGGCAACCTAAGGCCGGCGAAGCAACAAGAACCCAACCTGATAAACAACAACTCAACGGCTAAAACATGCCGGAGGAACAAATCAACTAAAAGGACAAGATATTCAAATCCTAACAATTAAACCCAAGTCTCACGACTAATGTCGTCGGAGATGACAATACCAACAATAAAAGGATGAATGAGCTAGAGCATACTCGGAATAGCAAGGGAATAACTTCTAAAAGATACAACAGCTCGACCAAGCAAGTCGGCTCCCAAAATAATACAATAACAGAATACTAACATAAACTACCCAAGTAAAGTCTACGTAACTTTACATTCGTGTCTCACAAATACATAATAACAGTGATGATAATAAAACCAAGCTTAAAGCCCGGAAGACCACCTTCTAGGAATCACTATCCGGAGCCGCCACGCGTACTAACGGGATCACTGCAAAAACTAAGGAAAACAAACACACGAAATGAGTCATAATGACCCAGTAAGTTACTAAATGCAAATGTATGGCATAGCATGTCGTGGCATGGCATAATGCACAACCATATATAAAATCACGATATCTTAATGGCATACCAATAATAAACTTGTATTAAGTCATTATGTAACAAAAGCTTCATAAACCACATAGCACGTTCTCTTTCATATAAGTGCTTATACTTAAGCACGTAAAACCAAGATCTGGGCCTAGCCCTTCTGTATTCAAATCATGGGTCCAACCCTCAAAAGATCATAGTCTGGGATTCAATCCTCGAATGATCACAACTCACCAGTTTTCTTAATGAGCACTTCGTTACGTTCATCCAACCATGGGATGAGAAATGGGAGCTCAATATCAGGCTAGGGGGCGCTAATACGAGACCACATCCCACTATCGGCCAAATAGTGAGGAGAAAGGGTACCAATGCGGCGATTCATAGCGAATGTTTCCAAAGGCCATGAATCGTCCCATTGCCGACAAAACGACCAAGACGCCAGCTGGACTCAATTCAAGATGCACAAGTAGATATTTACTTGCATAAACCCATAAGGACCAAGTCCATCATAAAAGAACTTATCAATTCAAGTAGGTCATAATGCTCTACAAAACCCAATAACAATGCACATAATTGCACACACTTAACATGTTCAACTAACTTGTAAGTTTAGTTCAAAACCACATATTGAGGTATTCACAATCCTCGAGTCATCACCAATTCAAGAATAGCTTATAAGCTCAACAATTCACAATATGAGGTCTACTATAGTCCTCTACTCAAGGTTAAATCGGAGACCACTACTTAGTCTAAGAACCACCACAATTCAAGGCTTAGCATTTAGCTTCACTTAAAGGTACACCGGACTTAGCCAAAGTCCCGCTCGCCATTTATAGTCGACAACATCAAGGCCCATCTCATGAATGACAAGACTACCCTGTAGTCTAAATCCCGCAAGTATTTTCATATGCTCGCGACTAAATTCCTTATAGTGAATTCATCGAATAACCATTACTAAATAGTACTCGAGACCATGGGTTGGTCTCTAATACTCCGTGCTCTACAAGCACGCTCTAAACAAGTTCCCAATAAGTCTCTATAACATGAGTGTCTCCATTGGACACAACAAGATACTCGGATGCGCACCAACACAAGCAAAAGAGACCCGGACATCGTAGGGTTTCAACCAAAGGCTTGTTATCACATTATTGACCTCACAATGACTCCGTTGAGTCTTAATTCTACATTCCATTCTTTACGTGTTTCATAGCCCCACAATTAAACATTTCATTCATATATACTACAAAATCCCAAAGTTCATTCGGGCTTGATTCCCGAGCCCTAAAACCCAAGAATTCATCATAATCATAATCAAACGAAATCCAATTGTCGTAGGATTCCAACCCGAGTTCGTTATCACATTATTGAACATTTTTCGACTCCGTTGAGTCTAAACACCAAGTTTCATCATTTACACCCTTCATCAATATCAACATTAATCCCACTTCAACTAACCATAATTTCTCCAAATATTTCGGGATTGACTCTCAAGCCTAAAATCCACAAGTAATCCCAACAAAGATCAAAACCCATTTCGTAAATCATTAATTTCATTTAAGTGATCATAACCATAATATATATAGAGTTCACAAATCCAAAGCCCCAATCAAAGGCATACTTTCATAATAAACCCAAATAGCATAAAGGCATGATTTCTAGCATGCTCAAGCCTAGAAACACAAAATGAAGAGGAATCATATACTTCAATAATCATAGGAGTCATCTACAAATACCCCTAACAAGTTCATACTTCAAAAATCCCCAAAATTGGGCAAACAAGGCATACAAGGTGTTCATTGCCCACAATTAGCATATAGATTGTTTTCCTTAGGGCCAATGAACCGAAATCAAAAGAAAGTAACTTACCTAGCTTGAGTGAAAACTCAAGAGAACACAAATCGATCGGTGAAGTGGTTCTACTCGTCGAGGGCTTCAAGATTCCGAAGTTTGAAGGAAATCGGGTGGTCGGATCGTCTTGGATCGAAGGAAGGATGAAGCTAGGGCTTGAATCTCAAGCTCTCTCTCTCTAATACGTAATGTGGAGGATGAGAAATGAAATGGTTTTCAGTAAATTGCAAAGGGTTGTGGGTATTTATACTCCCAAAACAAGAAGGGCACAAAGGACATTTCTCAAGTGCAATTAGTGGAGATTAGGGATAATCAAACACTAATCTAACCTCAATTAACTTCTAAATAATGTTAGGGCATGTTTAGGGTTAAGTATGAGGGGTTAGGAAGGGTTTGGAGGGGGTTTAATGAGGGTAGAATAGGTAAAACACGTCACAACTCAAAACAGGGGAAGAAAAATCCCGTAACAGCATTCTGGAAGTGAGGCGGGCGCCTCACTCCCTCCCATGCGGCCGCCTCACTTGCTCTGCACAAAGGATTGCTCTTGAGGCGGGCGCCTCGCGAGTTCATGCGGCTCGGCCTCTGAACCTCCAAAATTTGATCTAAACTTGTCCTAAATGATCCCAAACTTATGGGCAACCATTCTAAGGTCTAACCCAACTCAAAACAAGTCTAAAACACACCCGAAGAACTCCCGAAACAACTCGGAGCGAAACCGGGAAGGGGTGCAACAACGTGCAACCGGGACGACGAACGAACTCGAAATCAAACGAGCAATGAAAGGAGACTTTTAAGGCAAGTCTAAGGGCTAATGAAGAAGCTTAAATACTTCTAGGAAGTTGAATAACAACTAGGGGAATAAGAATCCCAAAGGAGAGGCGATTACGCGACTCGATTCCCGAACTACGCGATAGAGACGAACGCTATCTCCAAAACTTCCAAATCATCGCTAGACTTAAGGAACACCTCCAACTTGAAGTCTAACACATCTAAACATGTTAACAAACCATCTTAAAGAGGTCTAGGACCCAAACCGAGGTCACGAACACAAAACGCAAGCAAACCCTCAATCGCGTCGCATTCCGACTATCGTCGAGTCACGACTTGTGACTTTAGCAAGTCAACAACTATATGGAGTCTCTTAATAATGTTTTGATCTTAATATGGTCTCTCAAACATATCTAGACCCTCTCGCAACCCAAACACACCGTTGACAAAGGAAGAAGTGCAAGTATAGCACGCAAACCGAGATAACGAAGGGGCGGGGCGTCACAGAGGCGCACTACGAAAATGCATCGCAATGCATCAGTTTTTGCATTGCGATTTATTAATTTAAATGGAATCAATTTTAATTACTTAATCCAATTATGCATCGTAATGTATCAATTTTAATTACCTAATTCAATTTTATTTAACTAGTTCAATTTTGCACAGCGATGCAAAAAATTAATTTTAATTAACTAATGCAAATTTATTTTTTTTAGTCCAATTATGCATCGCGATGCAATTTTTTTTTTTTACAAAAACATAGATTCATCAACCTTTTCTCCAATATACAATCTACAAACGATTCAGATTTATATGCATCTTAAATCTAAATGGATGCATCACGAATCATAAATAATACATTGTGATTCAAAATTAATGCACTCAGATTAAAAAATATGTCAAACAATGAAAAAAAAGTTATTCAGGTATTTCATGGAATGAAAAAGGAGAAGGAGAAGTAACAGTAACAAGATATGAATTAGTAAAAGAGTAGGAAGTTCAAGTGACGAAGAAGCATATATTATATAGTAACTATCATTCTTCATCGTCACTCAACTCATCACTCTCTTTCCACTTCATACTTTTTTTTTTGCATTTTTGGGTGAATGAGAGAGAAGAAAAAAAATAAATTTCAATGTTATCTGAATTTGGGTATTATAGGAACATTTATTTCAAAAATAACCTTTTACGATTGAAAAAAAAAACATTTTGTGATTGAAAGTTTCCTTTTTATGACATCACTTTTACCACTTTACTCTTACTTTTTCTTTTTTACTTTAATTTTGGGCCATATATTAATAAGCTTTAAAAGAAACCCCACACTACTCAAATATTAATAATCAAGTCAATTATTTTTTCTTAATTCGTGTGCCGGGTCAAACATGACAATAATTTTGAAACGGAGGGAGTAATTTTTTAAAAGTACATTTTTTGTGAAATTTCATATTATAAAAGTTGCACGAGACAAGTCCATACGTTTAAGGGTCTTGTTCCATAGCTTGGATTTGAAAATGGGGCCTTGTGATGTGTCTTACATCGGTTGCAGAGTGTCTAATAAGGCAGGGTCCAATCCTTCCCTTTTGAGCGCACTTTGGAGAAAAGTTTGAGGTACTCGTCCTTATTAGTTGGATCGCCACTGGGATAGTCAGGTTCTATGGGGGTGGGGATGATGCATCCCACATCGGTTGCAGTGTCTCCTATGGTTAATAGGCCCGACAAAAATTACCCAAAACTTGAAAACCCACCCAACCCAACCTGCTAATTACCCAACCCAACGCAACCCAACCCACTAACAATTACGCGTAAATTTGGGTTACCCAACTTAACCCATTACAAATTGCAGGTAAATTCGGGTACCCAACATCTCACACTTTTGAAACATTTTGTTATCCCAATTTCTCTCTCCTCTTTCTCTCTCTATCTCTACCATTCCTCTTTCTCTTTCTCTCTCTACCGTTCTTCTTTCTCTCCCTACCGTTCCTCATTCTGATTCCTAGGTTAGGGTTTTCGTTCTCGTTTCTTAGATCAAATCAGCATTTTGAAGATCATTGTGTTGAAGAACTCGGACGACGAGAGTTTTAAGGTTGGAGTAGCTGTGGCTTAGGAATCTCAAACGAACCCAAGACTGATGTCATCAACAAGAGGTTGGAGTAGCGGTGGCTTTGGAATCTCAAACAAACCCAAGGATGATCTCAAAGCATTCGATGTTGGGTTCGTATAAGTCGATCAGGGACTGTGTTCGATCTCATCTAGGTTTTACCCTTCGATTCCTTAAAAAGTACTCCCTTCGTACCTAAATAATCGTCCTAGTTGATCCGACGCACAGTTTAAGAAAAAACAATTGACTTGATTATTTATATTGGTTTAATGTGTAGTTTTCTTTAAAGCTCATGTGTATGTGGCTCATAATTAAAGTAGAGTGAAAAAGTAAGGGTAAAGTAGTAAACGTGATGTTCTAAAAAGGTAAGTTTCAAACTAGACAATTATTTTGAGACGAACGAAAAAGGAAAGGAGGACGATAATTTAGGGACGGAGGGAGTAATTGATAGTTGATCATTCTCATACCGATCTTTATATGTGTCTCTGTGTATGTTTGGATCTGATTAGATAGATCTATTTGTGTGAGCTTCTTCGTTGAGAAATTATGTAGTTTTCTCCCTAAAATTATGGGTTGAAACGGGTCAACCCGTTCTGGCCTGTTACCCGTCTCGAACCAATTCATTTCGACCCGTTTAATTTTAGGTTATAACAGGTCACGACCCATTACTCATTTAAACACAACTCATATCCGACCTAACCCACCAAATCGCCAGTCCTACTGCTTAATAAAGAAGGGTCTAATCCTTCCCATTTGAATGCCATTTTGGGCCGAAGTTAAAGGTTCCTTATCACCTTCAAATCTATACTACAGTATATTACAGTTGGTGAGAACAACTTTAATAGTGATACATCACCCAACTTTTGATATTGTTGAATCCTCAAGCATCCACATCACTTGACTTAAAATTTTTCATTTTCTAACCATTAGCTAAAAATAATAATTAATAATAGTTAATATGATATTAATCTCTTCTATTGTTAATAATAGTGAAAATCTTATATAGAAAGACTTTTACTACAAACATCATTTCTTAACCAATGTGAGATAATATTATTATATTGACTTGACATTGGGTGAGTACTTTACTCAAATGGCCACTTCTAACACCATACTTTAAGCTTTGATATCTTATTCATCCAAAACTCGATTTAGACAAATAAATATATCATTTTGATGCTCTCACTGAGTAGAGCACATTTGCACAATTACATTTGTCAACAAACAAATGACACGTAAAACAATTAGTGTCTTGAATTACACAATTTTTTTTGACTAAAAATACTAATTTTTCAACAAGTATTAGGTGAGTACTTTAATGATTTATAAAATCAACATTAATTTATAACTAATGCAAGATCCATCTCCACTATAATTACCAATAAAGGTGATGTAACAAATATTGGTTGAAAATTAATATTGGTTTAAAAGTATTTAGATAAATGATTTTACTAAACTAACAAGAGAAAACATATGTTCACAATTGTTAGAAGTAGATGTTGGCTTTAAAAGTCATTAGGCAAAATCTTACAAATAAAAATGATTTATTCCTCATTTGTTACAAAGAATTATTTTAGTTTAAAAGTTTTTAGAAAAATATCTTTTACTAACAATAGAAGAGATGTATCCCACATTAGATATAAAATAATGTTCGTTTCAAAAGTTTTAAGATAAAAGTCTTCTACTATTATTATTAATATTAATAGAACATATATACCCCACATTCGTTAAAAAATGATGTTGGCTTCAAAAAGTTTTAAAATAAAAGACATTTATTATTATTATTATTATTATTAATAGAATAGATTTATCACACATTTGTTAGAAGACTTTCATTATTATTACCTATATATATATATATATATATATATATATATATATATATATTCCATGTTAGTTAGAAAATAATGCTGGTTTTATATTCCAACATTTTAATCATAATGCCTAAAAATTTTAAAAAATATACTACTATTATTACCAAAAGAAGAAACATATGTCATATTTAAAAATTATAGTAGTATTATTATCAAAAGAACCCGTGTTCCGCACGGGCTCGATAACTAGTGATGTTATGAAAAGAGATGTAAATTAAGAATTGGAATTGGGGACTTATTTGGGTTATACTTGCAGGATCATGAATAATTATAGAAATCTGACTTAGTTACCCTTGAGGAAAGTGTTTGAATTTCAAATGGAGGAATCTTAAAATTCAAAAATGAGCTAGAATTCTAACTAAATTTCAAGAACAAAGAGCAGACTTGTTTTATGGTTCCAAAAGTCTTTCATTAAGGAAGAAAGTTTTCTCTAGTTTTTCTCTTTTTGGTAGCTCAAAAACCAAATTGTCCACAATTCCAGTAGCTTCTTGATCCCAGTTTGGCATCTCCATCATGTTGATTGCACCAATGATGAGCCAGCCCTTGTTTTCAGACTTTCTTAAACAGAGTCTTCAACTTCCATAGATCCCAGACAGCGAGCCAGAGTCTCGGTCTGCATCAGCAGGAACAAAAGTTATAACTAGAAATTAAACACGAGAGCTCTCCCAAAATAATTGACGATGATCGAGCCTAGGGAGTGAAAGAAATCTTATCATTCCATAAACTTAGTATTTAAGGTAGTAAGCTGGGAAGGAAATCCAAAGAGCAAAATAACTCATACTTCAGGAAGGTGAACATTGGATGCATGCAAAATGGAACGGGTGATGCCCATTTTGTGAGGGGGAATGTGTAGAGCGAGTGAGTGATTACAAATGCTTGGGTTTACCTTAAAAAGTTTCCAGCAAAGAGCTTCTAAACGAGAAAAGCACACAAATTTTGCATAGAAGTTTGTAAGTCAAATCGTAGAAATGAACAAACAAATTCACTCGCACCCAAAAATTTTTCTCCCCTAAACAATTGGAGGTCAGTTTACTCGGTTTATGGGTGCAGAATCAAATTGTGAGTGCTGAATCCTCAGACAGAGATCATAACCTAATCCAACTCAGCTTAGGGGTTGGCTACATTAATCCTTTTTCATCAACCAATTCAATCCAATTCAAGGTCATCACATAAGCAATACTCAAACCAATCCTTCTTTATTAAAGATGTCCGAATGAGTTTAGGTCTTTCCCCAACTCTAGCCTTGTTGAGACTGACATTATCACACTCCCTAACGAGTCCAATAAGCGGTCTATGTTGTTTGCGTCTAAACAATCTTAAAAGTTTTATTGGGGCGACTTTTACCATCTACGAATTTCTTCTTTACGAATGAATCCTTACATAGCAATCTTAACCTAATTCCTTCTTTGAAAACTTAAAACAGAAATCTATATGAACAAGGATATTGATACACAACAATTACCGCATTGAAGCATCTGAAGAAAAAAAGAAGATTTCCACAGTTAAAGAATTGTCCATAACCCGAGTAGCTTTAACTTCAACTTAGAAATCAATTTCCGATCTAAGTTCGACATCTCCATCATGTGATATTACCAAAGAAGAGCCAACCCCCTCTTCAGACGTGTTTAAACATTATCTTCAATTTCAGTAGGTCACAAACAAGAAGGCAGATTCTTGGTGTATACCAACAAAGGTTTCAACTACAACTTTTTATCCCCAAGTGAAACTTTCACTCAAATCACACTCGCTTCACCCACATGTACTAGAGCTCAAAATAAATTTAGAACGGTAAGAAATAAGAAGAGCAAAAGAACCTGTATTTCTACGAAGTGAACATTGGACAGATCAAAATGGAAAGAGTGCTGCCCATGTTGTGAGGGCGGAGCTCTCGTGACTGAGTTGGCTAGTAATTTTCCAAGAATATTGACAACCGTAGTACCTTATGTTGGGTTGGTATTGCAACAGAGACACAAGGGCTACTGCATCTGTCTCCACGTTTTCTCTTCTAACTGCCATCAAATTCTAAGAAATCAAAGAAAGCAACCAAACAGCACAATATTTATTTATGATGTTAATACTATTATACCTTCCGACGAAAACTGCCCTTAGCACACGTCAAGAATTTCTACTTCCAGAGTGTCCTCGCTGAAAAGCAGGGAGTCCAAATGCCATGTCATGGTGCCTGTGGAATCAATGAATATATGAAATCTGGATATTAAATTTTCAAGTACTATTAATGTATTTGAGGAACTTTCCCCATAATATGCTATAACAACTACTCAACCAGTCAAATCCAGTGCAACTTTTCCTTCTATTTTCTAAAATTATTATTATCTAGGTCTTGACTACAATCAGACAAAAAATATTCATTTATTTTTGAGCTATAAAAGAAGTTCATTGAAAGAACAGGTATATAATACATAACCATACAATTAAGACTTACAGTACATCAGACTCATCAGTGTAGATGAATAGCGGAGACTATGATTGCACCAAACTCCTCATCTTTGCACACTGTATTAAGCTGATTGAGAGGTTAGTTCAGAACAAGATGGGAATCACTCAAGGAATTTGATGATAAGCTGTGGAGCTACAGATCCAACTTTTACACCGCCTCAACCATTTTGAGTTTGGTCTTTATAGTTGTTCTCATTCAGTATGAAAATTAGAGAAGAAAAGGAGAAAGCTAACCACCGGACATATTATCTAGGTTCTCTCACCAGGAATGCATATTATACTCCTTATAACAGTAGACTGTCAACTTCACATTCTTCAGAATCTGTTATTAACAGTTCAGGTTTGAGATGCATACCCAAGCTCCTAATTTCCTTGCTCAAAGATTTCAAAACCAATACTATGTCATCATATTGAGGATGAAAACTTTGGTCCTTAAAAAATGTTGTAATTCTTCCATGTGATTCAATAAAGCTCCAAGCAGGTACCTTTTTAAGGCCAAGAGATCTCATCTGGATCCATGCCTCACCCACATCATCCCATCTGGCTGTTGAAGCATAGTTGTTTACCAATTGCACATAATTTCCAGCATCAGCAGGCTTCAACATAAATATATCATTTGCAACAATATCACCAAGTTCCTTATAGCCTTTGGTTCGACAAGCATCAAGTAGTATGCCTAGCACATCAACTATTGGTTCTGTGAACATCCTCTTGTAGAAGTCGTACGCATGCTCCACCCTACCAGCTCGACACAGCAGATCAACAATGCAAGCACAATGCTCGAGCTTAGGTTCAATCTTGAAATCCTTTGTCATAGTATCGAACATGCTCAAACCCTGGTCAATGAGCCCATTGTGGCTGCAGGTATAGAGGATGGACAAGAAAGTTACATGGTTTGGTTGAA
This sequence comes from Codonopsis lanceolata, assembly GCA_013146195.2. Lineage (NCBI taxonomy): Eukaryota > Viridiplantae > Streptophyta > Magnoliopsida > Asterales > Campanulaceae > Codonopsis > Codonopsis lanceolata. The sequence goes on from CM028379.1 coordinate 26,339,915, forward strand.
GGCCTGTCTGCAGAAACTCAGAGTACATCTCCAAAGCAATCTTCCCTTTGCCATGACTACCATATCCAGCAATCATTGTGCTCCAGGATACCACATCATGATGTGACATCCTGTCAAAGCATTTTCTAGCACTATCCAAGTTGCCACATTTGGAGTACATATCAACCAGAGCTGTTTCGATCATGAGGCTTGGTAGCAAACAACTCCTAATGATTAAATTGTGTATCCACTTCCCCTGATAGTATGCCCCAACCGAGGCACACGCTTGAAGAAGAGAGACAACAGTTATACAATCAGGTTTTTCAAGACCTGCCCTCATTTCATTAAACAAATGCAAAGCCTTGCATAAATGGCCATTCTGTGCATGCCCGGCAACAACGGCATTCCAAGAAATCACGTCTCTGTCACCCATCATATCGAAAACAGTAAAACTTTGCTTCAAATGACCACACTTTGCATACATAGTAACAAGAGAATTTTGACTGGGAATATCTTCAACCATACTTTGCCTTAGCATATACCCATGAACCGAAGAACCAAGATTTAAGGAACCCTGTTGCGCGCAAGCTGCAAGGACACTAGCTATAGTGGCAGTAGATGGCCTCACTCTTGAATGTAGCATCATCCGAAATAATGTCAGTGCCTTGTCTGAACATTCATTTTGTACAAGCCCAGAAATCATCGACGTACATAAAATCGTGTCCTTATTCGAAATTTGTTTGAACATCCAAAATGCATCGTCTACATTTCCACATTTCATATACATATGTAAAAGCAATGTCCCAACTTGTGCATCCAATTCCAAACCAACAGTTAATATCTGCCCATGCACCAATTTCCCAATCTTAAGATTACCCTGTCTTGCAGTAGCAGACAACAACGCCCGACTGTCTGTCGATCAGGCTCCATCCCTTCAACCCTCATCTGATTCAAAAGCTGAAGTATTTCTCCAACACTCCCAGCAAGAGCATAACCAGAAACCAAAGAATTCCATGAGACAATATCTCGTATACACATCAATTCAAACAAGTTCCTAGCATCCTCAATTCTTTCACATTTACCATACAAATTCAACATACAATTAGCCAAAGCTATATCACACTCAAACCCGTATTGTACAATACAAGCATGCAAAGATTGCACTTGAGTCACCTCAAAAACTCCAGAAAGCACAGCTAACATCGTAACCGAACTGGGTTTAATTCTATCAAATTGCATCTTTCTATACATACAAAATGCTGTTTCAACACAGCCCAATCGAGAATAGCACCCGATGATAGCTGTCCAAGGAACAACATTTCTGTTAGGCATGACGTCGAACACCCGACGGGCAACATGAGTGTAACCAAATTTAGCATAGAAACTGATCAAAGAGGAGGCGATGTAGTCATCATTGGAGTAGCCATTAACGATGATGTGTTGATGGACGGAAACGCCATGTGAGAAGTGATCGAGGGATGTGCAAGCTTTGACCAGGCTTGGGAAAGTGTACGGGTCTGGAGGAATGCTAGTTTTGAGCATGGTGGAGTAGAGGAGGAGGACATTGTGATGAGCACCTTGGGATGATAAACGATTAATTTTGGAATTGTGAGATTTGGTGGAGCTGGTAGGGGCGGTGAAGGGCTGAGATGGCAACGTCGGCGGTGGTGGTGGTTTCCAGTGGTAGAAAGGCTGAGGTTTGAACTTGTTCATTGTTCATAATGAACTCTTCTTGTCAAATATGTTAAGCCATGTCTAGAGAATGAGATCAAGTTCTAATTTGACTATCAATGTATTCCATATATTCAAAAATTACACATTTGTTTTGTTGAGTCTGTGGATGGTTTTAGCGACCTTAAATAGTAAGACAAATCTTCAACTCTTTTACAACTCAATCCACAAAATCACCTACACTTTGTGAATCGAGTTAAGAGAATTCGTCCTATATAAAATATCACCGTCTTTCTTAAGTCTTGCCTTTTTTTTTTTTTTTTTATGTTTTCCCGAGTTATATCTAGCTAATGTTTGAGTGCAAGACATATTTTTATAATGAGTAGGTTTCGTGTAAGACGGTGTTACAGATCTTGATTTGTAAAACGGAGTCACACTCACAAATTACAACTCAACCCTCCAACACACGATATATCGGGGCAATAAGGATATGTCTTAAATAAAATACTTGTATCACCATCATTCATAAGGGCATCCACAATCGTTCACATTCCCCCACAAATTCTTAGCTGGTCCGACTGCCAACTATATATTTTCATAATTTCTCTCTCTTATGAATTTTCTTCTACAATGGTTTTGATTCTTCAACAATTCTTACATGGGTCCCACTATCACATCATTCACTTTATTTACACTACTTTTTATTTTTATACTTTGCAAATAAATTAATTAATACGTATATGCAATATAAATAAATTAATTCGTTTATAATTTTTATTAATATATTGAATATTCAAATATGCAATATAAATAAATTAATTCGTTTATAATTTTTATTAATATATTGAATATTCAAATATGCAATATAAATAGAATTTTTGCCCGAAACGGAGGGAGTATTAATATATTGCATAAAAATGTTAATAATTAAAATTATATAAAAACGTGAATAATTAAAATTAACTACAAACATTGCATAATTAAAATTACATAAAAATATTACATAATTAAAATTAAATAAAAAACATTACATTTTCAAAAAAAAAAGGTAAAAGACATTTTCAAATGGTTGAAAAATTCAACTTTTTAAAAAAAATCAAAAAAAATTTCAAAATCACATCTTGGCCGACCTTGGCCGCGACCCTTCACGCCCTCGCCCGGCGTCGGCCCAGCGCTCACTCGGCTTTGTGGCGCTCACTTGCTCCTCCCGCGGCTCTCTCTCTCTCTCTCTCTTGCCCGATTGATTATTATTTCGGAATTTTGGTGAGGAATTACCAAATAGGAATTGTTGGGGAATGGCTTGCAATGGGGAGATACCAATTCTTAATGGGAAATTCTTGAGGAATTCCCCCATTACTGATGCTCTAAGCTTTTACCTTTGTAATTATGATTAACTTTAAATATTCTAACATATTCCTTAATTATTAAACTTCTATATGCGAATTTTTTGAGTTAAATGGAGAGAGTATTTAACAAATAACATACATTATTTGCGTTTTAGGTAACAAAAAGGGACAAAAAAAAATCAGTAATTACCTTTAGGGTATGTTTGGATACCCCAATTCCATAGTTTGGAATTAGAATTGAGGCATCCAAAACCAATTCTATTGTTTGGGAACATAACTAAAATTTGGAATTGAAATTGTATTGGAATTCTAAATCACTCAATTCCATAAAACTAATTCAATCCTAAATCCTAATAATTTAAATTCTAAATTTTGATCCATTATTACATATTAACAAATTACCTTCATTTTACCACCACCAAAATAACTTTCAACCACCACCACTTTTGCCACCTCTCATCGCCGCCAACACCTCTGGCAACCGTCGACCACCGCCACCGCCACCAACACCTCCGACCACAACCACTGCCTTCGCTCAACCCCCGTCGCTGCAGCCGCTTCCGGAAACCATCGCTTCCAACTAACTCCGCCGGCTACCACCCACCACAGCCGTTAACCACCACCACTATATGTTATTTATTTTCTAAAATGTAAAATTTTTATACTCTTGTTGTTAGCAAGGTTTGACCCTTGCCATTCATATTAACTAACAACCATATACCACTAGATTAAATTAAATACTTAACATAATATTGAACTTTTATTTTAAGTATAATGTAGAATTACAATTGAATTCCACATATTATACAAACAATGAAAATGCTATGATTTTGAAAGTAAATTCTAAGTTATTTAAATTCTATAGAATTTGAATATTTATTGAATTCAAAATCAATACATCTAAACGGACCCTAGAATTTCATGAAAACAAATACTGCCCATGTTTAGGGTAAAAAATCTAATATTCTATTTTTGGATTTCATTTAAAAAGTCAATTTTAAAAAAAATATGATATAAAAATATCATTTTATTACTAATAAATTTTTAAAAATGTTATTTTCTTAAAAAGTTTAACTTTCAAACGAGAATTCTTTATCCGGAACGGAGAGGGTAATTCTTATAATTATTTGACTGAATTTTAATCAAGTTTGACCAAGAAATGGAGGGAGCATCAACATTAATTTGTTGGATAGTATGTTTACGGCTTTATTAGGATGAAGGTATTTAATAAAAAAAAATGATTAATGAATGAATTTTTATTCAAGTAACACTACTCTTTGGATGTCACCGTAATTTCGAAATTCAAAATAAGATAACAAATTTAGTAGTTCTAATATCACTACTTCATTAGAGCATCCACAATGGTTACACACTAAAACGTCCTTTATATAACCCTTAAACTTTTTTAGAGATCCTTTTAAAAAGTTTCAACTCCAATAAGCACCATCTATATACCTTTGAATTGGTGATATCTTAACTAACAACCCTAACTACCAATATATTTCTACTTTTATTTTTTTTTTTTATTTTCCTACCGCTATTGAAATAAAATATTTATACTTTTAAATTTTAATATTTTATGAAAAATATATTATATGTTTTAATTATATCAATTATTTTATTTAAATAAAGTCTTGTCACGTTTTTTAATATTATCAATATACCCATAATTTTAAGTTATAAATAATAAAAAAGAGAAATGATAATGCAAAAAATACACTAAATTAATTGAAAAAGAAAATGGGAAAATGGGATACATGGGTTGTTTATTTAATTCATAGGCTTTCCTACTCTAGCACATCAAAATTTTGGGCAAAAACTGGATGCTCTGATTAAGCCAAAAAAAAAATTCAGTTTTTGCCGCCTTCTTTAAATTTTGGAACAAATTTTTTGAAAGGGAACGAATACTAGGAAGAAGACCAATGAAGAAGGAGATATGTGGGGGAGAGAGAAGAAGGAGATGAATGGAGGCCGGCTAATATTCACTCAATAAGTTGGGGGAAAGTTAGTTTTTTTTAGGAATAGGGTGTCCACTGTAGGGCTTAAGTGTGGTAAAAAAACTCTAAAAAAGGTTTTAGAGTGTTAATAAAGAGAACCACCGTGAATGCTCTAAGCTGATATGATAGTTTCAATCGGAAGAAATCAATAGACTTTTTGGGCTCAAAGTTTGCACATACGTTTCACTTCATTCACATAAAAGTTTGGAATAATTGCAAGCTGGTACACTTTTGTAAAATTGTAACTTCAAAAATTCTTTATTTTTTTATTCAATTGATAAAGTGTTTTTTTTTTAATTTTTGTTCAAAAAATGCATTAAATTTAGACGTCCTATCTCCGTCTCTTTTAATGTATTCTCGAACTTTCTCTTCTTTTCTTACTTTCCCCTTTTTCCACACACATGCATATTCTCCCTCTCTCTCCTACTTACAATTACCCAGTAAACCTCCCCTTTCCTCTTCTTTTTCAATGTGCCGTCTTCTCTTCCTCTCCTCTCTATATTATTATTGTCTTTTCTCTCTTTGCTTTCTCCTCTCTCGAGCGCGCGCACACACACACAATCTGCTGACTCTTTTTTTGACAATCTCCATCACTTCATCTGTTATTTCTCCCAGTTACAACCCTTTCTCTTATCCATTATACAGGGAACCACCAATTACCTCATCGGGAAATCTATGCTTTCTCGGAATGAGAAGTGCTTTTATTCCTCTTAGCTCCGCGATCAATTTCTTGTCAACTTCCCTCACTACCTCACCCATCTCAGGCCTGTAAAGAAATCGAAGACTCCAATTTGTGCGTCAAAGACTGTTATGAAAGGGAATCTGATTTTGCTCATCACTTGAGTTCTTGATATGGTCTTGCTCACTCGTTATTTAAGGCTTAGTAAAGTTTTAGTTGTTGTATTATGTTGGGCATCGATCAGTCACTTACAATGGTGTCTGTGAAATCATTCATCGTACCTTACTACATTTGCGATACAGAAAACAACATGGTAACAAATTCAAAATTTTAAATTACAACTATGATTATGAAAAACATAAATGAATGTATAAAAAACACACATAATCGATGTTAAGTGAAATTCAAAATTAATGATCGTTGCCCAAAATTAATGATTGATGCCTAAATTTGGTATTGTGATTCCCAAATTTGTGCGAGAATTTTTACATACGATGCCCAAATTCATTACGATGCCCAATTTTTGCATTGTGACACCCAAATTTTTATTTAGGAAGCCCAAATTTTGGGCAGTAACTTTTGCATAGCGACCCCAAAAAACTAAGCGACGCCCAAAATTTTGAGCAACACACAAATTTGAACTGTGACTTTTTCCGTGCTGTTTTCCTTCGTTAAGGGTATCTTTATCATTTTCTCTCCAAAAGTGTGCTATAGTTGTTAAAAAAATATCGTTGACTTTTGGGGTCATATTTTCTCCACATAGTACCGGCCCGGCTATCACCTAAAAGTTTCGTATTAATTTTGTGGACTACTAAATATTTTCTTTCAAAAATTGCAGGCCGATCCACTTTTCAAAGTTTTCAATCGTTCTAGACCCATTATTTTTAAAAAAACTGGAAAATGACACTTTTGGGGGCAAAAAGATTACAATACCCTTAATGAGTATGAGGCGCGCTACGAAAATGAATTGTAGCGCATTAACAATTGAACCGCAATGCATCACTTTTATTAAATTAATTTTGGCACTGAGATTCATCAATTTAATTACTTAGTCTATTTTTGCACTACGATACATCAATGTTTGAACCACGATTCATCAGTTTAATTGACAAGTTTATACTTGCACCACGATACAACAATATTTGAACTGCGATACATCAATGTTTTCATCGTGAAACATACATTAATCCAATATTTTTTCACCGCGATACAAAATCATAAAGAACCAATACACGTCATCCACCTTCTTCTTCCATCTCCTCTGTCGTAAGCCATCTTTTTCCCTCTCCTCCATCGTAAGTCATCTTCTTTTATCTCCTTCGTCGTAAGTCATCTTCCTCCATCTCCTTCGTCGTAAGCTATCTTCTTTTTCCTCCTCCTCCGCCATCATCTCTACTGAAAAATCACAACCCAAAATAGATCCATTACAAGTTCGTATTTCATAAATCAAAAAAACTATTTACCTTTCGGGGCATTGCCTTCTTTCGACTCCGATCCTCTGAACTTTCAATACAATTTTAGGCGAATAATTTTTTGACTTTTTATCGTTCATAGTATTGAAAATGTCTATAAATGTATAAGAAAAATAAGCATTAAAATTTTATTGAAAACTACTATTTTGCATCGATTTAAACAATTTATGACATCCAATCTTTTTCTTTTTGACTTCGAATAGATATTTTCTTGATAACATGTTTGTACTAAAAATTCAAGTGAAAAAAAAGACACAATCACTAATAAAGTTAAGAATTAAAGAAACATAAGCAATAAAAATGAGTCAAATAGCAACAACAACAAAACTTGATTTTTGCTTGAAATGTAATAATTAGGTTATGGGAGATGGATGGCACCTAAAATGAATAAAATAAAACACTAATAAAGGAAACATAAGCAATAAAATGAGTCAAATAGCAACAACCCCCCTAAAATGAATAAAATAAAAGACTTGGTGGAGACTTGAACTCATGACCTACATATTAACATTACCCAACAAACTCCATTGAGCCAAGAAGACAATCATGTCTTTTAGTTACGTGGTATATAATATATTTTTAAAACCTGGCCTACACTTCTTTAAAATTAGGCCTCTAGAATTTTGTGCGAAGGCCCATGGGCACAGGTCGATCCCGTTTCGTTGTGCAATAATGGTGATTTTTGAATCTAATGTGTTTGCTGAAACTGTTAAAGGCGACAATGACATTTTCGGAACAATATTTTAAAAAATGGACTTTTGTGGTTACAAACTTTGAAAAAATGACCGACCATAATTTACCCTATTTTCTTTTTAGGAATAATTATGGGCCAGTACCATTTGCTAGAAATTCAACTGCAACAGTCCAACATTATATTATTCAACCGGTAAAGTACACTTTTGAGGATAAAAAGACAAAAATATCATTAAAGTCATCGTTTCTCTCCCCTCATTGATGTCTTCCTCTCTTTGTACATTTCTCTCTCCCTCTCGTCAATTCCACCCATTTTCAATTCCTTCTCTTTCTCTCTCTTCTGTACATCTCTCTCTCTCTCTCTCTCTCTCTTTCTATCCCCCTTTTTTTCAATTTCACAACTATCTCAGCGATGATTTTGTTCCCTCCCAATCCCAGCTTTAATCTCATCGATGTGGCCTAAGAAAATAAACGAGGACGCGGGTGAGTATGAGAACGAGAGTACGAGACATATGTTTAGAATGATGAGTGGGAGTGCGTAATCAAGAGGACTATCCCCCTGGAATACTCAATTTGAGGTTGCCTTCATTGGGTGTGGACATCTTTATGTACCATTTGATGCCATTTTCTCTTCACTCTAGTCTAAAGAAGTAAGGTATACTTCTCCATTTCGATGCTCGCAATTTAGGCATCATAAGTTCCAACACCCGCAATATAGGCGTCGTAAGGTCCGACGCCCGCAATTTAGGTGTTGTAAGTTCCGACGCCCCGCAATTTAGGTATCGTAAGTTCTGACGCCCCATAATTTAGGCATCATAAGTTCTGACGACACCCACTATTTAGGCATTGTATGAAATTAATTCCAATGTTTTCATCTTCAATTTAATTGGGTTATGCAACTAGTCTGTATGATGGAATTGTTGTAACTTTTTGGTATTAGTTGAATCCTTTCACCCTGGGGCCTGTGTTGATAGAGTTTCATTTGTTTTCTCTTATGAATGACTGTCATGGTCGACACAGTTCGTTAGATCAGTGATATGGGTAAGCCATGGTCACCTCTTCAAGCATCTTTGCACATCGTCCTTTTTCTGTAAACCTGAAAGCCAAATGTACTCTTGATTAGTTGGAGTTATATCCCTTTTGAATTTATGAAATTTGAATCTTCTTATTCATGTTTTCAAATATGAAACAATTGACTGATTTCCAAATTATTAAAATTGGAATGAATCATGCCCTTTTTTTCTTTTTGTGCTTCTCACATTGGGTAGTTCTACTCCGCTCCTACTTACAGAGTCCCTTTAGATTGTCCAACTTAGAGAGACTCTACTTCAAATAGAAGCTTGTGAGGCATATTATTGAGTTGAGTCGAGTTGCATAATGGGTTGGGTTGGGAGGTAAAAAGAAGGGCATTTTACAAAATTAACCGTGATGCACCGTTTTGGCATTGCGATGCCCAATATTTGTATTGCAATGCCAACTGCATTGCGATGCCCAAATAAATAATGATAATTTAGCACATTAATGATGAGAGAGCTTGTAAGAGAGTGTGTGAGAGAGAGAGAGTATGTGAGAAAGAAAGAGAAAATCAGAAAAACTTTTTTCATTCGTTAATGATGAGAGAGTGTGTGAGAGTGAGTGGGAGAGAGTATGTGAGAGAGAAATAAAAAATCAGAAAAACTTTTTTCATTCTCAAGGTCAGACAAAGTATAATATTTACTCTGATGCCCATATTTTTCATTATCATGCCTAGAGCTGTCAAAACGAGTAAACGGGACAAGTTTGTCCGTGGGCCAGGAAAGCCTAATGTTGTACGGGCCGGGGCGGGAAAGCCCACAAACTTGACGGTCCTTGAATCCCTAGGACCAATCCGCCCCGCGTGGGGCTTCGGGCAAAACGGGTAAGCCCGTAAAAAAATGAATTTATTTGTTTGTTTATTTATTATCAATTATATACGTACTAATTAGTAATTAATCATTATATACCAATATACCAACAATAGATTATAGAGCTTAAACAAAACAAAAATGGAGATCAAGCAAAACAGAAATGGAGATCAAACAAACAAAACAAAAATGGGGGCGATTAGGGGAAGCCGCGAACGTGGGAGAGGCGGAGAACAGAGAGGCGGTGTCGCCGTGCTGGATTTGAAGCAGGATGGCCAGATTTTAGAGACGGGAAGCGAGAGAGAAAGAAAGATACGTCGTACGCGTAGAGCCAGATGGGAGAGAGAGAGAGAAAACGAGACCAAAATCCAGATCTGCCAGAGTCGGAGGAGCCGCTGTCGTGTCGCTGACGAGGCAGCGCAATCGATGGAGGAAGAAATTCGGAAGTCGTGTGCGTCGCGGCATGCTGTGCATTCTACCCTTGTCTGTGTGTGAGCCGTGTCTGTAAGCGTGACAAAAAGAGTGTCTGAGTGTGAGAGACTGAGAGGTTTTCAATTTTTGACTTTTTGAGTGATTCGGTGATTCTTATTTCCTAAATACTAATAGTCCTAACTAAATGACGAAAATGGAATGGGCCTTGGCAGTTGGGTTGTGCTACATTACTATGTAATGTAATGTAAATGTTTTTAATTTTTAAAGAAATGTAAGAAAGTGTGGGCAGCCCGCCCCCCGCCCCGCAAAGCCCGCAACCCGCACGAGCAAAGCCCGAAAAGCCCGTTTTTCAAACGGATATCTAATACATAAGCCCAACCCGCCCCTAATGGGTGGCAAGGCGGGCATACCCGCGGGCTTTTACCCTATTTGACAACCATAGTCATGCCTAATTTTGGGCAGGAATTGTACACGTGTCTTTTATTCATTAAGAGTATCTTTGTCATTTTACCCTTAAAAGTGTACTTTAGCGGTTGAAAACAAATATGAAAGACTTTTTCAGTTATAATTTAATGTCATGGGATCGACCCAGTTATCACCCTTCTTATTATCAACAAATCTTGACATCGACTAATATGTTTGAGACCGTCAAATAAGTGTTTTTATACCAGGTCAATCACTCCCTCCGTTCCAAGCAAAGAATCCACTATTTTATTTTGAGATGTTTCACTTTAAGAGTTTATTTTTTAAAATTAAGGCATAAAGTGTCATTTTATTACTAAAAAAGTATCTTTTTTCAAAAAGTTTGACTTTCGAACTGAGACTCTTTGTAAGTTATTAATCTTAAACCCTAAATCTTGAACTTCATGATAATCACAATAACATACAAAATACCAAGGTTCTAAAAATCGTTAGGCGGCCTCTAAGCGTCATACTAGCGCCTAGCGCCTAGGGGACTAGTCTGGGCGTAATCGGGGCCTAGGCGGGGCCTACTAGAATTAAGGCAAAATTACAATTTTTTTGATAATTTACATCAAAGATCAACTACATTGACTACAAATTTAATTTTTTTTATGTTTGTCATTTTATCAAACACTTGTCTATCTTTGTAAAATGAACAAAAATATACAAGCCTACCTTTAATCTCAATTCTCAACAACCTTAAAGCAATAAACCAGCCAAGTTTAGAACTAAAAACAAAAAAATATATTACTCCACCTACCTACTACCCATACAACCTATAGTCTAACATATCCTTCCTAATCTCTTCTCATTCTAAAGTATGAGTCTCGAGATAGCCCTCTTCTTTTTTATCTTTTTTTCTTCTATCTATCTGGCAGACCGGCAACGTAAACGCCGACTTGGTCGATTAGGCGGCGACTAAGAAAGTCGCGGCGGTAGAGAGGGGCCTAGCGCCTAGGCGGGGAGTTTTAGAACACTGCAAAATACTCTTAATTAAAATACCTGACGAAGACATGTTGCTTCTAGTGATTTGCTCTTGATCCAAAATTTGCAGTATAATAGAGAAGTAGAAGCAGAATATGGTTTCTCCCTTTTGTCCTAAAAACCCTAATGAGTTGATTTAACGTGATAGATGAATATGATAAGTATTACATCTCTTTTATAGATAAAGGGAGAACCAAATTCCTATTAGGGTTTTAATCTCAATCGACCATCAAGGTAGAGTTTATTTAGGAAACTAACCCCTTTTACAAACCAATTTTTTTGTAATTTAGTAATTTCAAATTAACCGCGATTCTCACTATTGACCATATAAGGAAATTCTTAATCCATAAGAAATTTATCTTACAGTCTTCCACTTGGTCAAAGTGATAATCCTTTAATGGTTAATCTTGGAAACATAAGGCGCACATAATTACTAAATCAATAACTTGATGGTTAATATAATACCTTTGCAAAACAAGTTATCCATGAGAATCAGAGTGGTTCCATATTATCAGCATATCAGGTTTTCAACATGGTTCTTTCAATGTACTACAACATAAATAATTTAATTTACTAGACCTTTTAAATAAGGGTTCAATAATGGTCTTTCTTCAATAAATACTTATGTTATCAATTATCCATTCACATAAAGTATAGAAAATATGGAAACATAAATAAAATTCAGAATATCATAAATAAAAGCTCAATAAAAGTTCAATGTATAAGCATAACAAACGATAAATCTATATATAACAAACGATATATATATATATATATATATATATATATATATATATATATATATATTAAGTTGGTGAGGAGCACTATGGTTGTGCCACCTCACCTCACCACCTTTAGATAAATCTTCATTCTAAAGCATCCATGTGGAAGTTTTAAAAACTTTTGGTTTTCTAGCCATTAGCTAATAATAATACATAATAATACGCAATATGATAAGGGGTATTAATATTAGTATATATAACTTCTTCTATTGTCAATAGTCGAAGACTTATATTTAAAAACTTTTACAACTAGTATTACTTCTAACCAATGCGAGATAAAACTTTTCAAAGTTAAATATTACTTCTAATAACTCACTTTTAACATCATACTTTAAACTTTGATATCTTATTCATCCAAAACTTGATTTGGACAAATAAATATATCATTTCGATGTTCTTGCCGAGTAGAACTGATTTCCACAAATACTTTTGTCAACAAACAAATGATACGTAAAGAAATTTGTGCCTCAAGTTGCACAATTTCTTTCACCACAAACACTAATTTTTTAATAAGTATTATACTTTAACTTTTGATATCTTATTCATCCAAAACTCAATTTGGACAAATAAATATATCATTTCGATACTTTCACCAAGTAGAACACATTTGCACAATTACCTTCATCAACAAACAAATGACACGTAAAGAAATTCGTGCCTCAAGTTGCATAATTTATCTCACTAAAAACACTAATTTTTAACAAGTATTATACTTTAAGTCTTGATATCTTATTATCTAAAACTCGATTTGGACAAATAAATATATCATTTTGATGCTCTCATCGAGTAGAACACATTTGCGTAATTACCTTCGCCAACAAACAAATGACACGTAAATAAATTTGTGCCTCAAGTTGCACAATTTCTCTCACTAAAAACACTAATTTTTTTTTTAACAAGTATTATACTTTAAGTCTTGATATCTTATTATCCAAAACTCAATTTGGACAAATAAATATATCATGTTGATGCTCTCACCGAATAGAACACATTTGCACAGTTACATTCGCCAACAAATAAATGACACATAAAGATATTCGTGCCTCAAGTTGCACAATTTCTTTCACTAAAAACACTAATTTTTCAACAATAGAAGAGATGTATCCCACATTGGTTAGAAATTGATGTTGGTTTTAAAAGTTCTATTATTAAGTACCAATAGAAGAAATACATCATACATTGGTTGGAAAGTGATGTTGATTTTGAAAGTCACTAGAAAACCAAAAGTTTTTAAAGCTTCCACATCTACCCGATGTGGGATTGGGGTATTACAAAAGATTTTTACCACTATTACTAATAGAAGATGTATATCTCACATGGTTACAAAATATTCTACTATTATTACCAATAGAAGAGATATATTCTACATTGGTTAGAAATTGATGTTTATATTAAAAATACTATTATTAATTACTAATTGAAAAGATTATGTATCATGCATTTGTTAGAAAGAGATGTTGGTTTTCAAAGTTTTTTGATAAAAGACTTTTATTATTATTACCAATAGAAGATGTATATCTCACATTGGTTTAAAATGATGTTGATTTTTAATTATTTTAGATTATATCAAAGACTTACTATTATTAGCAATAGAAGATATATATCACACATTTGTTATAAATTGATGTTGGTTTTAAATTACTATTATTACCAATAAAAGAGATAAATCTTACATTGGTTAAAAAAGTGATGTTGATTTTAAAAGTCTTTAAATACAAAGACTTCTACTTTGATCATTAATAAAAGAGAAGAGAAGAGATATATCCCATTATATAGAAAGAGATGTTGCTTTTAGATATTTTCTTAGATAAAAAACTTCTACTACTATTATCAAATGATGAGATGTATTACACATTAGTTAGAGAGTGATGTAGGTAGTAAAAGTCTTTTTATAGAAGACTTAATACCAATAGAAAAAAATATGTATTTCACATTAGTTAGGAAAGTGATATTGGTTTAAAATATTTTTAGATAATGCATATCGCATTGGTTACAAAGAGATCCACATTATTTAGAAACAAATGTTCATACATTTCCGGCCGGGATCCGCTCTGATACCATTTGTAACGCCCCGAGCCCGAAAGCTCGGTTCGCTACGTGTAGCCCACACACTGGCCCACTTAGTACACAACACCTTAGGTTATCAGACCCACTACAAGTCGACCCAAAAGTCCATGGATGATTTTGGTGCCCAGTAGTAACACATGGCTACTTTATAAATCAAACATAAGTCTCACATCTACCCGATGTGGGATTGGGGTATTACAATTTCCTCCACTCAAATCCTTAACGTCCTCGTCAAGGCCGAATCGTACCCCGGGCGATACAGGATTCAAGAGGTGGCTCGTACGGGGATCAAGAGGTGGCTCCCACCTTCTACGGTGTAGGACTTTGGTCCCTCGCACAGCACTTGTTCCCACATTTCCGACCGGGACCCGCTCTGATACCATTTGTAACGACCCGAGCCCGAGAGCCCAGTTCGCTACGTGTAGCCCACACACTGGCCTACTGAGCGATGCAGGATTCAAGAGGTGACTTGTACGGGGATCAAGAGGTGGCTCCCACCTTTTGTGGTGTAGCACTTTGGTCCACCGCACAGGACTTTGTTCCCACATTTTCGGCTTGGACATGCTCTGATACCATTTGTAATGACCCAAGCCCGAGAGCTCATTCCGCTATGTGTAGCCCACACACTGGCCCACTAAGCACGCAACACCTTGGATCATCAGGTCCACCACAAGCTGACCCAAAAGTCCATGGATGATGTTGGTGCCCAGTAGTAGCACATGGCTACCTTATAAATCAAACACAAGTCCCACATCTACCCGATGTGGGATTGGGGTACAATCTCCCCCACTTAAATCCTTGGCGTCCTCATCAAGGCCGAATCGTACCCCGGGCGATGCAGGATTCAAGAGGTAGCTCATACGAGGATCAAGAGATGGCTCCCACCTTTTGCAATGTAGCACTTTTGATGTGATCTTAGCGAGCTTGAGTTTGGATGAGACATGTGATGACTGGTTCAAGAGTTGGAAGATTCAAGCAAGGATGATCAAGAATGAAGAGTTTGTGATTGAACAAAATATCAAGTGTCAAAGAAATCAAATGAAGTCCTTTAAATGCGTAGAGTATGATTGGAAGATTCAAGAGTTCTATACAAACTTAATTCGTGGATTCATTGGAGATTCGGGTTATTACAATGGCTACTCCACAAATTCAACCATGCTTTGTGAAGCCTTAGATTTCATGGAAGATGACTTGAAGACTCGAGAAATATTCGTTGATGTCATACAATGACTTTGGAAGCTTTTAACACCTAAAGGAAGACTTTAGGGGGCCAAAATGCAACTTTGAAAATTAGGCATTTACAAAAAACGGGATTTGCATATTTTCCTTATTTTGGAGGATTTATGTTTCTTAAATAGATTATGTAACTTACCTAATTGTTGCCTACATAGATTAGGTAAGTTTAGTAGTTTCCTAAGTTGATTCTAAGTAGTTTTCTAAGTTGATTCTTCTTAGACTTTTCCTTTTACTTTTAGGTTTAGGATTCACAACCCATATAAATAATAGTTGTGGTTTATTGTTTTGGAGACAACTTTCTGATTATTGATTAATATAGTTTTTGAGTGTTTTTCAAAACCTCCTTGTTCTTCATTGAACTTGTGATTATTTGGTGAGAGGCTAAGTAATCGAAACCCGAACTTATCAATAGGATATCCATCTCTATTGTAACGTTCTTCATTATACCAAGGTTTGTGTTCGTCTCGTAATTGGATCGCGGAGTACCACGTTCAATAACGGATCGTAGCATTGAGTCAAGGTGTCACAATTCATCAATTCATTGACGTTCTTCGCTTGCCGTGCTGCGTGCTCTTTGATTCCTCCATCGCGAGTACGCGTCTAGGAATCATATCAACTTTGGTCCCCTGCAGCACTTTGTTCCTACATTTCTGGCCGGGATCTGCTCTGATACCATTTGTAACGACCCGAGCCCGAGAGCCCCGTTCACTACATGTAGCCCACACACTGGCCCACTGACCACGTAGCACCTTGGGTCATCAGGTCCACTACAAGCCGACCCAAAAGTCCATGGATGGTGTTGGTGCCTAGTAGTAGTGCATGACTACCTTATAAATCAAACACAAGTCCCACATCTACCCGATGTGGGATGGGGTATTACAGTATCACACATTGTTTAAAAAGAGATGTTGGTTTCAAAACTATTTAAGATATATATATATATATATATATATATCTTAAATTTTTATATTATAACAAATAGAAAAGATGTATCTCACATTGTTTAGAAAGAGATGTTGATTCCAAAAGTTTTTATATAAAAAACTATTATTATTACTATAGAAGAACGCATCTCATATTTGTTAGAAATTAATGTTGGTTTTAAAAATACTATTATTACCAATAGAAAAGGTGTATACCACAAGGTTAGAAAGAGATATTTGTTTTAAAAGTCTTTAGATAAAAATCTTAATTTTTTATTATCAATAGAAATAGAAAAGAAGTATCTCACATTGTTAGAATATGAAAAATATGTATCTTACATTGTTTAGTAAAAGATGTTAGTTTTAAAAGTTTTATAGTAAATACTTTTACTCTTAGCACCAATAAAAAATATGTACCTCACATTGTTTAAAAATAAATGTTGGTTTAAATTTTTTTTAGATTAAAGACTTTTTGTTACAAATAGAATAGATGCAAGTATTTCACATTAGTTATAAAGTATTCTACTATTATTATCAATATAAAAGATGTATCACACATTGGTTATAAATTAATGTTGGTTTTAAAAATACTATTATTACCAATAGAATAGATGTATCATACATTTGGTAGAGGGTAATGTTTGTTTTTAAAGTCTTTAAATATAAGACTTCTACCATTATTATCAATAAAATAAGTATATCTCATATTGGTTAGAAAGTGATGTTGATTTTAATTTTAGATAAAAGACTTTTACTATTATTACTAATAGAAGAGATATCCTACATTTGTTAAAAAATGATGTTGGTTTTAAAAGTCTTTAGATAAAAGACTTTTACTTTTATCATCAATGTAATAGAAGTGATGTATCCCACATTATTTAGGAAGAGATGTTGGTTATAAAAATTTTAAAATAAAAGACTTCTACTATTATTACCAAATGAGGATATGTATTACACATTGGTTAGAGAGTGATGTTGATTTTTAAAGTCTACAATTATTAGCAATAGAAGAGAAGTATTTCACATTGGTTATAAAAGTGATATTGGTTTAAAAAGTTTTTAGATGATGTATCTTACATTGGTTACAAAGAAATGTATCTCACATTATTTAAAAATGAGTATTGGTTATAAAAGTCATTAGATAAAGACATCTTTTGTTATTACCAATAGAAAATATGTATCCACATTGTTTAGAAATGAATGTTGGTTAAAAAGTCTTTTATCTACTACTATTATTACTAATAGAAAATATGTATACCACATAGTTAGAATGTGGTGCTGGTTTTAAAGTCTTTAGATAGAAGACTTAAACTTTCATTACCAATAAAAATATAAAATAAGTATCTCACATTGTTTAAAAATGAATTATGATTTTAAAAGTTTTTAACAAAATGACTTCTAATATTATTATCAAGTTAAATGTTAATTTTAAAAGTATTTAGATAAAAAAATTACTATTATTATTAATACAAAATATGCATCTCATGTTAGCTAGAAACTTATATTAATTTTAAAAGTATTTAGGTAAAAAAAATCGTTTAATATTAGTAACAATAGAAAAAAAATTATAACCATGGAAAAGATTAATAATCTAATTATAACGTCTAAAAGTTATATTATTATTACAAAAAATATATATATCCCTTTTGATATTGTTGAATCCTCAAGTCTCCACATCACTTGACTTGAGACTTTTCATTTTCTAACTATTAGCAAAAAAATAAGAGTTAATAATAGTTAATATGATATTGTGTTATTAATCATTTACTATATATTCGTCTCTTCTATTGTTAATAATAGTGGCAATCTTATATACAAAAACTTTTACTACCAACACCATTTCTTAACCAATGTGGGATAATAGTATTAGATTGACATTGGGTGAGTACTTTACTCCAATGACTCACTTCTAACATCATATTTTAAGCCTTGATATCTTATTCATCAAAAACTCGATTTTGACAAATAAATATATCATTTTGATGCTCTCACCGAGTAGAACACATTTGCACAATTACATTTGTCAACAAACAAATGACACGTAAAGAAATTCATGCCTCAAGTTACATAATTTCTTTCACTAAAAACACTAATTTTTCAACAAGTATTATGTGAGTACTTTAATGATTACTAAAATTAATATTAATTTATAACCAATGTAAGATGGATCTCTACTATAATTACCAATAAAACTGATGTAACAAACATTGGTTAAAAATTAATATGTTGGTTTAAAAAGTATTTAGATAAATGACTTTTACTAAACTAACAAAAGAAAATATATGTTCACATTTGTTAGAAATTGATGTTGACTTTAAAAATTCTTAAGTAAAATCTTACAAATAAAAATAATTTATTCCTCATTGATTACAAAGAATTATTTTAGCTTAAAAGTTGGTAGATAAAATTATTTTACTAACAATAGAAGAAATGTATTTCATATTAGATAGAAAATAATGTTGGTTTTAAGAGTTTTAAGATAAAATACTTCTACTATTATTATTAATAGAATAAATGTATCTCACATTCATTAGAAAATGATGTTGTTTTCAAAAGTTTTAAGATAAAAGACTTATGCTATTATTATTAATATATATATATATATATATATATATATATCACACATTTGTCAGAAAATGATGTTGGCTTTATATTCCAACATTTAAATCATAATGCCTAAAAGTTTAAAAGTTATACTACTACTATTACCAAAATAAGAAATATATATCATATTTAAAAATTATAGTAGTATTATAACCAAAAGAACCCGTGCGGAGCACGGGCTCTATAACTAGTTAATAATATGTCACTCTCTCTAGACCCATACTTGAAGTATGTTCGTGAAATGACTTAGGAAGTAACCCATTTGTAAGTGCATCTACAACTTTAAGTGTTGTGCTTATATGCTCAATGAACAACTGTTTCTTCTAAATTGCTTGCTTCGTCCTCATAGATACTTAAGGTCCATGTATTTTGTCCCTTTGGAATATCTATCATGCTTAGAGAAAATTACTGTTGCAGCATTATCACAATAAAGTTTCAGTGGTACAAAGACAAAATTCAAGTCTCTAAATCTTGAGATGAAATTTCGCAACAATAAGCAATGATTTGTAGCTTCAAAACAAGCTACAAATTCATCTTCCATCGTGGAATTAGCAATAATAGACTCTTTTGCACTTTTCCATGAGATTGCTCCTCCAACTAGTAGAAAAACATAACCAAAAGTGTTCTTTCGAATGTCTATGTGTATACACCCCAATTTCGTACCCTACGATATAATGTCCTATAATAATGATAACATACATTTTATAAATTTATTGAACTTACAAATGTTGCTTTCTGTTAGTGTTTCAGTTAACTGAACTTAACGGGAGTCAAATGATACATGTGAAACATATCATGGGCCTTAATGAAATAACCCATTTGCCCATAAATCAAGTAGATGGAGCCGCTCCCCATGCATGTGAGTTTGTCCATCCCTTTCTCTTCTCCAGGCATGCTGAAACATTGTTGTTTCCTCAGCCGCCTCGTGTTTTCATGCCCTATTTTGTTCCCAGGCTTTCACTTGGCACGCCATGCACTGATTGAGAGAACGTCGTCGTTTAATCGACCGTTCTTCTCCTATAAATAGAGGCTTCGGGCTCTCATTCTCAACACACGATCGAGATCATAAAATATGATCAAAGAGACGATATATACGATCAATACCAAGGTTCTAAAAATCGTTAGGCGGTCGCTAGGCGGCACACTAGCGCCTAGGGGACTAGTCGGGGAGTAATCGGGGCCTAGGCGGGGCCTAGAATTAAGGCATGATTACTATTTTTTTGATAATTTACATCAAATATCAAACACATTGAATACAAATTTAATTTTTTTTTTATATTTGTTATTTTATCAAACACTTGTCTATATTTGAAAAATAAACAAAAATATACAAACCTACCATTAATTTCAATTCTCAACAACTCCAAAGCAATAAACCAACCAAGTTTAGAACTAAAAATAAAAAATATTTTACTCCAGTTCGCCCCCCATTACCTCCCTCTCTGCCTCACCATTACCACTCTCCCTAACTTCTCTAGTTCGCCCCCCTTTCCTTCTCCGGTCACCGCATGCCACAAAATCAAAGCTACAAAAAATAAATTAAGGTCGGCGAGGTTTGACGTAGACGTCGACTTGGTCGATTAGGCGGCGACTAAGAAAGTCGTGGCGGTAGAGAGGGGACTAGCGCCTAGGCGGGGCCTAGACGGAGCTAGGCGGGGAGTTTTAGAATACTGATCAATACACATATTGCCTTCCCGAAGCCTCCTCTACCGAAGAAGCCAAGGAAGAAGAAGAAAGCTTCCTCACTCTGCACCCCACAGCGAGTCATCTGAAAACCCAGTCTTTGGCCCCGGGCAAGTCGATCACATACTCATACTCATATCCATACTCATTCCCATACGCATACTCATACTCATACTTATAAAAAGACTCCCTCTCTCGGAAGGACATGGGAAGCACACTTGAAGTCTTCGAATGTCTAGTGGGCTAAAGCCTAGGCGTATATACCGGGTCAGATATTCACGCTTCAAGAGGTAATTACCAATTTACTGTCTTTTCTCGTTAATATAAATAATGTAAAATATCAATATTATGCATGCAATGTAAATAATAGAACAAATGTAAATAAAATAATTATGTATGTTATAAATATACAATGTAAATATATATATATATATATATAATATGACATGATCATATCCCATCAATTTCTCGCCTAAACGAGCTTGCCAAAAATTGAAGCCCATGTGGGCATGAGTTTGGAAGATGAAACAATTCACCTGTGGAAGACACAAGGCCACTCTTACTTTTCCAATTCTTCACTCTCTCTCTCTCTCTTTCTCTCTCACTTCTAACACACTTTTTCTCTCCTCCCATCTCAGTTCATGCTCTTGCCTCTACAAACCCCACCCCAACCATTAATAGGGTTTCATAACTCTTCATTTCCCCCTAATTTTCAAATTTAATCATTTCAATACTTTCACTTTAGAAGTTCCCGAGAATTACTTCAAATCTACATTTGCCTCCATGTGTAAGTTTGTTGATCTACTTTATTCGATTTTGCATATCTTTTTTTACTTGATTCGTTGAACTCATCTGTCCTTACGCACATTAGTACCATTTTCTCTCTCTCTCTCTCCGCAACCACTAATCGATGAAGATGGGTCAGATACATACTTCGAGAACACAACAAAATCTGAGTTTCTTCCTCCTTCACAAGTAGATATGAGCACGGCAAGGATGTGGTTGTGATCCTCACTGCATCAAATCGGTATGTTTCTTCATCATTCAATCTCTCTAAGTTCTTTTACTTCGATCATTCAGATTATTATTCAGTTTTTTTTGCAACATCGCAGTAATATCAATATTATGCCTGCAATGTAATAAAATAATTATGCATGTTATAAATATATAATGTAAATATATAATTATGCATGCTATATAATAATAATAATAATAATAATAATAATAATAAATACTTTACTGGACTATCTGCATTTAAAAGTATGTTAATTTATTTAAACCCTAAAATGAGACCGAAAGGGCGAGTTGGGTGTCTAACCCCTTCCCATCTCGTAAACTAGCCTCCAAACATACACATTTTTTGGAACAACTGGTTTTCCAGCTCTCCAATGATCCAATCCTGGATTTATTTTGTATCTTCTCAACATACCAACAGCAAAGATGATGTCAAGCCTTATGCAAACTTGTGCATACATCAAACTTCCTACTAAAGAAGCATAGGGTATGTTTTCCCTTTGCTTACGCTCCAATTCATTTTTACGACATTGATAGAGACCAAATTTGTCCCTTCAGAATTTGGAGCAACGCTTGCAGTACATGTTGTCATTCCAAATCTTTCTAAAACTCTTTTGATATATGTTTTCTAGAAGATTCTAAGTAATCCACGTGACCTATCACGAAATATTTATATTCCAATCACATAGGAAACTTTTCCCATGTCCTTCATCTCAAAATTTTAGAAAGATATTTGGTTTCATGCATTAAGCCAAGATCACTACTTGCCAATAATATGTCATCAACATACAAAACCAAAAATATGAACTTACTCCTACTAATCTTGAGGTATAAGCATTGATCTACAGTATTTTCTTCAAAACCAAAAGCTATGAACTTCCTGTGGCTCATTTCTTTGTGTGTTTCATTGCTTTGCATTTAATACAATTCACACAACTTTTATAATCAGTAAAATCTAGGTTCGGTAAAACCTCATCTTTTACTAATCTTTGAAGTCGTTCACGGGATATATGTCCCAACTTCTGATGTCACAAGAGTGAAGTGTCATTTTTCATTACATAATGAACAGTTCCTTCATTATGATGAAGGGTCAATTGAGTTTCAAGTAAGGATGGAGAAAACAAAGTAAATTTGTAAAAATTATTCACAATAATTCTAGAACCAATTTTAATAGAATCTGTATATAAATTGAAACTT
This sequence comes from Codonopsis lanceolata, assembly GCA_013146195.2. NCBI lineage: Eukaryota > Viridiplantae > Streptophyta > Magnoliopsida > Asterales > Campanulaceae > Codonopsis > Codonopsis lanceolata. The sequence continues at coordinate 26,363,019 of CM028379.1, forward strand.
CCAGTAACCAAATCAAACATAAATCCTTGTAAATCAAGTTTTGAAACTGAAACTAAATTGTGGGAAATAGATGGAACATAAAGAGTTTAAAATAAACCTAAACAATATCCTTTTGCAAGAACAAGACGATATGTTCCAATAGCTTTGACAAGTGCATTATTGTTGTTTCCCACAAATAAAAAGTTTTCAATTGGGTTTATGATTTGGGTTGTAAGGTATCCCTGCATCGAATTAGAAACATGAACATTAGCACATGTATCTAGCCATTATATATATTTGAAGGCACATTAGACAATTTACATTCTGAAAAACTTACGAATCCCAAAGGATTACTTTTACTTTCAAACCAGTTATGCCGTTTCTCACAATCTTTCTAGAAATATCCAGATTTCTTGCAGAAATGATAAACTTCTTCTTTTTTTGCCTTGACTTGAGAGGGTTGGACATAATTATTCATTTTGAGTGGTACCCTTTTCTGGCCTTCTCCAACCTTTTTCCAAAGTAATGATTCGCTGCTTGAATTGTGAGATGTGCAACATTAACACCTTGTTGAGTTAGTCTTGCTTTCTCTTGAACTAACTTGTTAGATAGTTCATTCATTGTCTACTTTTTCCTTAATGGAGTTATAGTTCACTTGAAAAATGACATACTGTGGAGGAAGATAATTTAAGATAAACTGGACAAAAATAATTCTCATACACTTTCATTCTTAAATTTTGAAGCTTAGTTGCAAGGTTTTGCATCTCAATAATATGATTGTGCATTGATCGTGCACCATAAAAGTTCATAATAGTAGTGAGTTCTGACATTCATTTCCCTACTAGGGACTTATCTATATTCTAAGCATTCTGTAATTGATTCCATGAATTCCCTAGCCAATTTCGTTTCAGGAAGAGAGGTCATGATCTTTAGAGCAATCGTCATTCACATGAACATAAAGCTCAATCTGTTACTCTTGTCCCATAGTTTATGGAGATCTTTATCCTCTTTGGTACATTTTGTGGTTAATGCAGAAGGTTTTTCGGTTTGGAGTGCAAGATCGAGATCAAGAACACCTAAAGTGAATTCAACATTCTCACCCCATTATGAGAAGTTGGTACCATTAAAGGATGGTACAGATGAAGCATGCGAGTGCAAGTTAATGGGAACAGAAGCTGAAATATAATAGAGATATACAATAATTAAAAATTGTCTAAATATACATAAAGAAGATTCTCATGTGGGTAGAACCTCCACTAAAATAATTATGAGTTATAATTCTAATTTAATCATGTGTAAAAGAACAAGATAAATATCTGTAGACATTTTTTTTCTCTAACACATTAATTTTAATGTTGTTTAAACATATGGATCAGAATCACCTGTGGTGTATTACTGTTCTAATATGTATGTACAACATAGATGATTCATCAATAAACATGAATATCAATTACAATCAAAATAATAATATATTATCAATGTGATGACAATTATACTTTTAATCATATCAAAATAGTTATGGGTGAAAAACATAATTAATTTTTCAAAAATAATAATAATATAAGATTCATAAAATTTTGAAGAAAAATTTGAAAGGCCAAAACATGATGGTGACCAAATTCATTGTCAATTCATATGATTTCAAACCCCATGCCTTCGGGAGCAACCGAAGCAAATATACATGCAGTGTCAAATAATCCGCAGTCTGTTTCATATCTCATACTTCTCTCGTCCCCAAATTATTGTCATTCTTTTCTTTTTCGTCTGTCTCAAAATAATTGTAAATATTTTTACCACTTTATACTCACTTTTTCATCATAATTTAATTTTATGTCACATACATATAAATTTTAAAATAGACAATACATCAAACTAATATTAATAATTCAGTAAAATGAATTTTCTTCAACCGTACGTCAAATCCAACTAAATCCACCAAAACGATAATTTAAGGATGGAGGGAGTATCTGATATCTCAATCCAACATTAAAAGTAAAAACCATCATTATGTTATGAAACACAAAGTCAAGCACCTATGGAATAGGTGCAGGTGAACATTAATTGTAATGAATTCTCTTTCTCCGTTTGTCTTCTTTGCTTTCGGTTATAAATACCGAAAGCACATTTATTCATTAACACGGCGATTCACTCTGAATAATATTCTTTCTCTCTCTCTCTATATTCTCTCTCTCTCTCTATCTCTCATACACTTCGTTCTATTTGGTGGTTAATTTATAACACGTTATCAGCACGATTGTTCTACTGTTAACAATCCCAATCGGTAAAATTTTCTACCGATATATTATTTATTTTATGTCTCTGTTTTATTTCAATATATATCGTATATCACCATTATTAAGAAAAGGTTGGCTGAACCACCATCGATAATATATGGTGAGATGACGAAATAATAATTTATTATTTAACACATAATATATATGTTCGTTGATGCTTGTGCGGCAATAACCCCAAGCTATAAACTGAATATTTATATATATATACATATATTTCAATTTTATATATATGAATAACTTTATATACATATATATTTATTACTGACTTACAAACACCCACAGAAAGGCTTGCCGAGTAGCGTGGCGTGAATATATATGTATGCTATATAATAGCTGTATAAAGTTGACTGGAAAAATATTCATGCGGAGTTGTTTTATTTATTGCTCCTAATAAGTTTTATATTTATTCATAATATAAATGCAATTCTATTAAATCAGAATTTTTACATTTTTACCCTTATCATATAACGGCTATATAACGGCTATAAACGGCTAGTTACTGATTTTTATTTATCTCCTCCAACGGTAATAAACGGCTAGTTAACGGTCATAAACGGTCATTTTTCTCTCCATATATACCGTAACATTTTAATAGATTACTCACATTTTTACTATCTCCTTACAAACTCTCAATATCATATATTCTTCTACAAAATGTTTCCTCCAATGTTGATGATTATTATCATACTTGTTATTGCATGCACTGCAATGGTTTTTGTTGCTGAATTCCCTCCAAATGATTTTGAGATTTTTATTATCTTGCTTTGTATCATGTATGTCCTGTTAGCAATTACAATAGCTTTCAACATACATTTTAACATGTACTGATTGATTATCGTATGAATAAAATTTTCATGTCATCATTTTATTAATATATATATGTTTCATTTTTATAGTTTTTCTTCACAAAATGGCAAACATTGCTAAGCTTGAATTTGAAAGGCTCGACATAACTGGAAAAACTATATGTCTTGGAAAATAGATGCCGAAACCCACCTGGCCGCCAGAAGCCTCGAAAATACTATCCAACAAAGTAATAGTGAATGGATAAGTAATCAACACCGGGCTCAAGCCATGATTTTCCTACGACACCACGTCCACGAAGACCTAAAGATGGAGTACCTCACGGTGAATGATCCACTCGTCTTTTGGGAGAGTTTGAACGAAAGATATGACCATTTGAGAACGGTCATTCTCCCAAAAGCACACTATGATTGGATTCATATCCGCCTACAAGATTTTAAAACCATTAATGAATATAGTTCAATGATGTATAGAATAACCTCACAGTTGAAATTATGTGGGGAAACCATCACTGAATATGATATGTTGGAGAAGACTTTCTCCACATTTCATGCCTCGAATATGCTCCTGCAGCAGCAATATCGAGAGAAGGGTTTTAAAAGGTACTCTGAATTGATCTCTTGCCTACTTGTAGCTGAACAGAATAATGAGATTCTAATGAAGAATCATGAATCTCGACCGACTGGTTCAGCCCATTCCCTGAAGCGAATGGGACTATGTATGATGAAGGCCAAGAGCGTGGGCGTGGTAGTGGTCGTGGTCGCGGTCGTGGTCGAGGCCAAGGAAATCATGGACAAGGCCGGGGTCGTGGTCGAAATCAAGGCCGAGGAAGAGGCCGTGGACGAAATAACTTTCGTCGCCATCATCATCATCCGTATAATGGAAATTCCTCTCGCCACCTGAAGTGGAACAGAGATGATGATAGAAACACCTCCTCGAGTAGGCAAAATGTGCGTCCAAACAATGAAGAGAGTTCATGTTTTAGGTGTGGCATGACAGCCAGGCACGCATCCGCCAAACATCTAGTTGATCTTTATGAGAGATCACAAAAAGGAAAGAATGTAGAGACAAATTTCCTTGAAAATGATCTCAAGATCTTCATTTTGATTTCGATGATATGGTTAACGTCGACATGACCAATACCATTAGTGATGATATTGGTCATGAACAATAAATGAACATAGGAATGAAGCTATGGTCCGAGTTTAAGATAAAAGTGGAAAAAGTAACATGTTGTTATGTAGGAACATTATCTGCTTTTCCTATGTATACTAGCATGCTTACAATAAAGTTTATATATGCATTTTGCATTCAATGTGTTATCATATTTATTCATCTTATTTTACTTTCTCTCATATTGAAATAGATCACAAATATGTCTGAATCCAAAATTCAAGGAGGAGATTTATGTCTTGCAGATAGCGCTACTACGCATACCATACTTAAAAATAAGAAATATTTTTCTTATCTCAAAATTGACAATGCTAATGTCAACACTATATCTGGTAATGCCAAAATAATTGAAGGATTTGGCAAGACAATTTTCTTAATGCCTGGAGGCACGAAATTCATAATAAATAATGCATTATTCTCTCCTAAGTCTCAAAGAAACTTGTTAAGTTTCAAAGACATTCGTCTGAATGGATATCATATTGAGACTATGAATAAGGGGAATGATGAATATCTTTGCATTACCTCAAACACTTCCGGAAGCAAGTGTATATTGGAAAAATTGTCATCTCTATCATCTGGATTGTATAGTACAATCATAAGAATATTTGAATCATATTCTACAGTAAACCTGAAGTTTACTGAAACATTTAAAGCCTGGCATGATAGATTGGGGCATCCAGATCAATAATGATGCGTAGAATTATAGAGAATTCTAGTGGTCATCCATTGAAAAACCAGAAGATTTTTCAATCTAATGAACTCCTTTGTGAGGCTTGTTCTCAAGGAAAGTTGATAATTAGACCATCACCAACTAAAGTTGGATATGAATCACCATCGCTTTTGGAACGAATTCAGGGTGATATATGTGGACCTATCCATCCACTAAGTGGACCATTCCAATACTTTATGGTATTGATTGATGCTTCTAGCAAATGGTCGCACGTATGTCTATTATCAACTCGTAATACGACATTTGCCAAATTCCTTGCACAAATAATCAAGCTGAGAGCACAATTCCCAGATTATATGATCAAGAAAGTGAGACTTGATAATGCTGGTGAATTTACATCTCAAGCATTCAATGATTATTGTATGGCAATAGGGCGATGTTGAACATCCAAGTAGCCCATGTTCATACACAAAATGGTTTGGTGAATCGTTGATCAAACGTATTCAACTTATTGCCGCACCATTAATGATGAGAACAAAGCTCCCTACTGTATGGGGTCATGCCTTTGTTTTACATGCACCAGACCTGATTCGCCTCAAAGCCAAGTGCATATCATAAATATTCCCCAATACAGTTGGCATTCGGGCGAGAGCCGAATCTATCCCATCTAAGAGTTTTTGGTTGTGCGGTATATGTACCGATTGCTCCACCACAACGCACAAAGATGGGACCACAAAGGAGATTGGGAGTATATGTTGGGTATGAATCCCCTTCTATAATAAAATATCTTGAACCAAAAACGGGTGACGTCTTTACGACACGCTTTGCCGATTGTCATTTTAATGAAGACAAGTTTCCACCTTTAGGTGAAGAGGGGAAACAAGTGGGAAGAGAGATCAAGTGGTGCACATCATCGTTATTGCACCTTGACCCTCCCACAAGGCAACGTGAACTGGAAGTTCAAAAGATCATACATTTACAAAATGTAGCGAATCAGTTGCCGGATGCATTTATAGATACAAAGAGAGTGACAAAGTCACATGTAGTCGCTATAAATGCTCTGCCCGAATTGAAATACCAAAAGGGTCGCCAAATGATAAAATGTCAAATGAATCTAAGACACGCTGGCGTGGGCGACCCATTGGTTCAAAGGATAAAAATCCTCGCAAAAAGGAAAGTGATTGAAAATCCCCAATCACATGAAAGTGTTCCAGAAGAAACACACGATCGTGAAATTGTTCTAGAAGAAACACACGATCATGCAAATCTAGTAAGCCCTGCAGGCAATGATAACCATGAGATTTCCATTAATTACTTGTGTAATGGAAAAATATGGAACCGAGATGAAATGAAGAATATTGATGATATATTCTCTTATTCGGTATCCCAAGAAATTAATGACAGATCGATGATCCCAAACCAAAATCAGATTCGAATGTCAAAAAGGCATGACAAGATCAAATGGATAGATGTCATGAAGGTGAATTAAATTCGTTGAATAAACGAAAAGTATTTGGATCTATCGTTCTCACACCGTAAGTCGTGGAAACCCATTGGATACAGATGGATTTTTGTTCGAAAACGAAATGAGAAAAATGAGATTGTGAGATACAAGGCTCGCCTTGTTGCACAAGGTTTTTCTCAAAGGCCTGAGATTGATTATGAAGAAACGTATTCTCCTGTAATGGATGCTATTACGTTCAGATATCTAATCAGCCTATCGGTTTCGAAAAATCTAGATATGCATCTCATGGATGTTGTAACGGCTTATTTATACGGATCATTAGATGCCGATATTTATATGAGAATTCCTGATGGAATTAAAGTGCCTGAAGCACTGAGCTCAAAGCCTAAAGAATTATGTGCAATTAAACTACAACGATCACTGTATGGATTAAAACAATCCGGTCGCATGTGGTATAATTGCTTAAGTGAGCATTTATTAAAAGACGGATATGTGAATGATCAATTATGTCAGTGTATTTTTATAAAGAAAACGACAGCTTGATTTGCTATTATTATTGTCTATGTAGATGATCTCGAATATCATTGGAACTCCCAAGGAAATCAAAGAAGCAGTTGATTACCTAAAAGGAGAATTTGAAATGAAAGATCTTGGGCAGACCAAATATTGTCTTGGTTTACAAATAGAACACTTTCATAGTGGAAAATTTGTACACCAATCAAATTACACAAAAAGGGTTTTGAAGCGTTTTTATATGGATAAAGCAAACCCTCTCACTAACCCCATGATTAATAGATCACTTAATGTTGACAAAGATCCATTTCGTCCTTGTGAAGATAATGAAGAAATACTTGGTCCTGAAGTACCATACTTAAGTGCTATTGGAGCTCTTATGTACCTTGCTAATTGTACCAGACCAGATATAGCATTTGCTACAAATCTATTGGCAAGATATAGTTCATCTCCATCACGGAGACACTGGAATGGTATCAAGCACATATTTCGTTATCTTCAAGGGACGATCGATTTGAGATTATTTTATCCCAAAGGATCAAAGGATAAATTGATTGGTTTTGCAGATGCATGTTATTTGTCTGATCCTCATAAAGCCAGATCACAGACTGGCTATGTCTTCACGATGGGTGGTACTGCAATTTCCTGGCGTTCTCAAAAGCAAACGCTAGTTGCTACATCGCCAAATCATGCCGAGATGATCGCACTTCATGAAGAAGCCGAGAGTGTGTATGGCTTCGATCTATGACTCAAAGATATTCAAAATGCCAGTGGACTACCTGTCAACAAAGACCCGACAGTATTATTTGAAGACAATGCCGCATGTGTCGCCCAAAGTAAAGAGGGATACATCAAAAGTGACAGGTCCAAACATATCCCCCCGAAGCTATTTTTATACACTCAAGAACTTGAAAAGAAGAAAGAGGTCAACATCCAATATGTTCGATCAAGTGATAATGCTGCAGATTTATTTACGAAGGCACTCCCCACTACAACCTTCAGAAAGCATGTTCACAATATTGGAATGTGAAATCTACGAGATTTACAAAGGTGACTTCTTTTGACCCTTGTCGGTTCAAGGGGAGCATATATGGCTGTACTCTTTTTCCCTTTATCATGATTTTTTCCCACTGGGTTTTCCATGAAAAGGTTTTTAACGAGACAGCCCATGCACACAATTGGTGGCCTAAGTTAAGTGTATGCGTTTTCCTTATGTCCGATTTTTTTCCCTACTGGGTTTTTCGACTTAAATGTTTTTAACGAGATACACTTAGCCAACTTACAATGCTATGTTCAAGGGGGAGTGTTATGAAACACAAAGTCAAGCACCTATGGAATAGGTGCAGGTGAACATTAATTGTAATGAATTCTCTTTCTCCGTTTGTGCTGCTGCTCGGTTATAAATACCGAGCAGTCTGTTGTTCATTCGGCACGGCGATTCACTCTGAATAATATTCTTTCTCTCTCTCTCTATATTCTCTCTCACTCTATCTCTCATACACTTCGTTCTATTTGGTGGTTAATTTATAACACATTATCTATTATTACTAAACTCATTATTAGTATGGTTTAAATAGTAAAAAAACAATCCAAGCATATATGTGCGGCTATGAATCAAAGGAGGGATGTTTAATCCATTATTTAATTATATAATCTGTCTTCATATGTCGGTCCAGCTAAAACCTTCATCCTATCAGTATCTATTGATTACTACTACTTCACCAGTAATATTTCAACTTTAAAGAAAAACAAAAAATTCATTCCCTGGATCAACTAAAGCAATAAAAAACTAATAAGCAACGAATTAGATGGCCGCCGACATGAACAATTTAGGTGTCCGACCGAAACGGATTAAATATGCCGCTTAATATTTTAATCAATAAAGCAGTAATATTGCATACGATTTAATGTATGATCACAAGTTCGTAACCGTACTTTGATACCAATGGTAAATTATTAATCTTAAATCCTAGATGTTGAATTTAATTATAATCACAATAGCATACAAAATATTCTTAATTAAAATACTTTATAAAGACATGTTACTTTTAGTGATTTGCACTTAATCTGAAATATGCAGTATAGTAGAGAAACAAAGGTGAAATATGGTTTCTCTCTTTTAAGTTAAAAACCCTAATGAGTTGATTTAATATGATAGATAATTATGATGGGTATTATATTATTTTTTTATAGGCAAAAGGTAAACCAAATTCTTATTAGGGTTTTAATCTTAATCGCCCATCAAGGTAGAGTTTAATCACCCAACGACACATTAGTCAGCCCAACAGAGCCGCGAGTGACAGACTAGTAATATACGGTGATCTTATACAAAAAGTTCCGAAATTCAACATCTCAAGTTCGTTTTAGTGATCACTATATTTTGTCTTGTAAACCTCCACAGGTCTTGTAAAAGTTCCCGATATTAATGATATGAAGCCCTCGAGGGCAATTGAAAATCTTGGCAACCTAGAGAAGATATAGTTTGTGAACTAGCTTACAACTGAACAAAACCGAAACAATTCCAGACAAACAATAACAAATTTAAACTGCTTCTGCAACTTATTGAGCGTAGGAATACTTGCAATCACCATAGCCTGCAAAATGAAATAAACCAGAAAAAAAGGTTCTAAAAAGGAAAGTTTACATAAAAATTGAATGAAGAAATTTGGTAAAAGTAGCAACAAATGGCTTACTTGGGTCAGTGACGGTAATGATACCGGACTTCTTGAAATTGCAGTTCCAATAGTGTCTTCCCATTTTTTGGTAATACAGGTTCATGGCAACTGAAGCATGGTTGATTCGATTGTCGGGGGCGAAACAAGGACCACCTGGTTGGATCACGTTGCAGGTCACGTAGTTGCACGCAAAGTTGATGTTTTCTGTTAGCTCTTGGTCTGATGATGAAGGTTTCGCCACACACCAAGCTCCCTGCAATGTTACAGGAATTACCCAGAAAGGGCAGAAACTCAGATATCAATATGACAATATCTCTCTCTCTCACACACACACACACAAAGCTCCCTGCAACATCAGGAGAATTGAATTCCTTCAAATAGGCATAAACTCATACATCAGTTTGACAGGATCCCATACTCGCCAAGCTCCTTGCGAAAACACAAGAATTTCCAAAATGGCATAAACTCATGTTGACAATATCACAGACACACACAAAGGTCCGTGCAACATTAGGAGAATTCTGCCAAAAGAGCGTAAACACACACACCAAGCTCCTTGCCAGGGACACTAGAATTCCCAGAAAGAGCATAAACTCATGTAGTAAATCAATATGACAATGTAACACACATAAAAATTTATTACAAGAATCACCAAACAGGGCTTTTAACTCATGTATCAAAATGACAATATCACACACACACACACACATATCAAACTCCTAGACTCCTAGTGATGTTACAAGAATTCTGAAAAAGGACATAAACTCATATATCAATATGACAATATCTCACAACCCCCCCCGCCAAGCTCGCTGTAACATACCTAGAATTTTTGGAAAAAGGCATAAACTAATATTCTAATACTTCCTAAGTCCCTAAATGCGTGTCGGGGGGGTATGACAATATCACTCACTCACACACACACACACACACACCAAGCGCTATATAACATTACACGAATTTCGGAAATGGGCAACTCATAAATCAATACGACAATATCACACACACACACACACACACACACCAAGCTCTCTGCAATGTACCCCGAATTACCATTAAAGGCATACATCAATATCACACACACACACAACACACAAGGTTTATGTACCTGCCCAGGTGCCTGTCCATTTGCAAGTCTCAAAATTCCATCTACAAAACACACACTCACACACTTATTAAGTATATTATGAATCTTGGTAATGAAATTGTGGTATACACCCTCGAGATCATTTCCTAAGACAATTAGTATATGATTAAACAATTGTAGAAGTGATTTTTCCACGAAAAGATAGTAGAGTTTACCTGAGTTGAAGAACAAAAGTAGAAGAAAAAGAAGGGAGAAGGTGGGAAGAGAGACAAGTGATTTAGCCATGATATGAATGAATGTGTGTTATGCAAATATCAATCAATGAAATGATCAAAACAGAGGTTTGTAAATTATATGAGGGTGGACCTTATATTTATATGTGGATTAATGCAAGAGAAATAATCCCATGAGACTATCCCACCTTAACTATATTTTGGTAGCCTCTTTTTTTTTTTTTTTTTTTTTCTGGTAAGTCTCCAGTAGGACGGTTTCACGAATCTTAATTCGTAAGACGGAGCCCCAATCTCACACAATTCAACCCACCATGACACGATGGGTCGGATAAGAAGAATTGATCTTACAAAAAATATCTGTAAAACCGTTTTACCCAAGTCTTTGCCTTTGTTTTCCTTCTTTTTCTTCTTCTTCTCTTTTCTTTAATATAAAAAAGTTGCGTAGGATCATCTCAATGTTGAATAGTGGTACCACTGTCTACTCTTCTTAGGTGACAAGCATATCCAACGATGTCTTGAGAAAATAAAGGGTCGGGTCCGGCAATGTTGAGGAGCCAATTCGAACTAGAAATTAGAGTGTGATCACGAGGAATAGTTATTTTATTTCATTTTTATCATTGCACTTTAAGGATGTTGCTTAAATTTAACTACAAATATTAGCTCGATTAATAGCTGAGTTTATTTCTCAAATTACTCACACATTCAATTCTTATGACCAACGCACGTAATAAGAAATATTCACATACCGAGTCTACCACCTACTACCTGGTGCTCAAATTATTGTTCTCCATTCTTTTTTTATCCGTTCTGAAAAAAATTGTCTTCTTTCACTACTTTCTTTTTTAGGAAAAATATTTATTAGCACTTTACCCTTACTTTTCAATCTACTTTAATTATAACAACATATGTGAGGACATTAAGGGAAATCACATATTACATCAATATTTATAATACAATTAACTATTTTTTTCTTAAATGGTGTACCAGATTAAGGAGAAAAATAATTTAGAAATGAAGGGAGTACTTTTAAAGATTAGATTGGGTGCTACAATATAAATATATAATCCGGACTGATTTTCTTAAATTGATTTATTTATTGGAGTAGGGAGTGGGGAGTAAAACATGCTAAACGGATGAAGTAATAGAACGGGTTCGGGGGTTTGAAACGCATGGAATTATTAGCTGTTGATGATCAGGTGCGATCAAGACCATTGTATGTAATTGGATCTTCAAATAGATCATGAGTTTTGGGAGGGGAACCTCTCAATTTGTAGTTTCTCTCAAAATCTATTTTTGTTTTGTATTTGGTTCATTAAGAACGTAAGAACATACTAATACATTAACACAAAACTTGTGTAAGACGATTTTACAGATATTTTTTGTACGATGAATCCTTTTTATCTGATCCATTGTGTTAATAGGTTAAACTGTAAGAGAATTGTGTTCCATCTTAAGAATAAAAGTTTTATTTGAGACTCGCTCGTACATTAATGAGTTTTTAAATGGTAAAACAACAATACAAGCATGTGCGGCTATGAATCAAAGGAAAGAAAAATAATTATTTAATCTATTATTTAATTATATAATTTGTCTTCATATCTCGGTCCAGCTAAAACCTTCATCCTATCATTATCTATTGACTGCTACTACTTTACAGTATAATTTCAACTTTAAAGAAAAACAAAAAATTCATTCCTTGATCAACTAAGGCAATAAAATACTAATAAGCAACGAATTAGATACCGCCGACATGAACAATTTAGGAGTCTAACCGAAACGGATTAAATATACGGCTTAATATTTTAATTAATAAAGCAGTAATATTGCATGCGATTTAATATATGATCACAAGTTCGTAATCGTGTATTTTGATACTGATGGTAAATTATTAATCTTAAACCTTAAATGTTGAATTTAATTATAATCACAATAATATACAAAATACTCTTAATTAAAATATTTTATAAAGACATGTTACTTTTAGTGATTTGCACTTAATCTGAAATATGCAATATAGTAGAGAAACAGAGACGAAATATGGTTTTCCTCTTTGAAGTTAAAAACCCTAATAAGTTGATTTAATATGATAGATGATTATGATGGGTATTATATTTTTTTTATAGACAAAGAAAGAACCAAATTCCTATTAGGGTTTTAATCTTAACCGTCAATCCAGGTAAAGTTTAATCACCCAACGACACATTAGTTAGCCCAACAGAGCCACAAGTGACGGACTAGTAATATACAGTGATCTTATACAAAAATTTCCGAAATACAACATCTCAAGTTTGTTTTTGTGATCACTATATTTTGTCTCGTAAACCTCCACAGGTCTTGTAAAATTTCTCGATATTATTGATATGAAGCCCTCGAGGGCAATTGAAAATCTTGGCTACCTAGAGAAGATATATTTTGTGAGCTTGCTTACAACTGCACAAAACCGAAACAATTCCAGACAAACAGTAACAAATTTATACTGCTTCTGCAACTTATTCATCGTAGGGATACTTGCAATCACCATAGCCTGCAAAATGAAATAAACCAGAAAAAAACAGAGAATAAATCAAGGTTCTAAAGAGGAAAGTTTACATAAAAATTGAATGAAGAAATTTGGTAAAAGTAGCAACAAATGGCTTACTTGGGTCAGTGATGGTAATGAGACCAGACCTCTTGAAATTGCAGTTCCAATAGTGTTTTCCCATTTTTTGGTAATACAGGTTCATGGCAACTGAAGCATGGTTGATTCGATTGTCGGGGGTGAAACAAGGACCACCCGGTTGGATCACGTTGCAGTTCACGAAGTTGCACGCAAAGTTGATGTTTTCTGTTAGCTGTTGGTCTGACTGACGATGAAGGTGTAATACCCCCAAACCTGGGCCCAATATTTGGCCACGTCATTACAAAATTCTAACTTAATTTTCATTAGTCAAAAGTCAACTATCATTTAATGTCAAGAAACCACCAAACCAATATAATGTCTAATTCCCAAAAATTACCACCATAACCTCAAAATACAATTAAAGAATTCACTTTTCTTACTAATCGCTAAAAATCCATTACAAAACAAAATAACAATAAAACTCTAAATAATTATAGCTGCTTCCCATGTTTCTCTACGTGAAGCTCCAATCTACTTGTGACATGAAGAGGAGTAATTTGAAAGGGTAAGCGAACAAATGCCCAGTAGGTTCATATACCGTCCCTCCGGTTTCTAAGGAGGGTAGGACTCACAAGAAATCATATGTATAAATCAAAGTTATGACACAAGATTTTATAATAGTTGATAGAATTCGAAGAATGATAACGAGTAGACTAATCATAACGAACCGTCCCATACCAGTTCATTACGACATTTTACATCCATAAAATATGATCACATAAATAGTCCAATTATCCAATCAAACAAAATCCCGTAGGATACAATAGTCAAAGGTAAAGCCGGATTACCGCACTCACAAGCCTCGTAGTGCAAGTATCAAATAACAAAAGGGTCACTTCAGTGACGATTTAATCAAATATAGTGATCATAACAAAATTCAAACAAGTAACATGTTTTTCGAAAGTCAAACGCATCTCATATATTATCAAGTTTTTAACATGAGACTTCGCCAAATTATAATTCACAAAAAAAAAAGAAACAAAGATATTAACCGACGGAGTCAAAATCAATTACAGATGTGATTTCGGCATAGCGAAACAAAAGAAAAACGGTAATTCAAAAATATAGGAAACCTAACGGAAAAATACGTTGTACAAATCAACTTAAAGGAAGTATAATCCCTTACCTCAAAAGTGATGTAAAAGCTAATACTGTGTGCGAATATTCCACGACACGTGCTTGACCAAATCTAAAAAAATATAAAACAAAACTTTAATCTCAAACCTGAACCCTTTGTATGAATTAGTGAGACTAATCTAAAAAAAATCATGTATCCATTTAACTACTTTTTACAGATTTTACCATTAAAATAATATATCCTATACACTAGCCATCAAACTCACTCACACTTCATTTTTATATCCGTCCTTAACTTCTTTGTCCAGCTTACTCTATTCCTTTCTCTCTTATGAATTTTTTCTATTTTTTTATTCCTCCATCTTCTTCATATCAGCGCCATAGCCACCTATATTACTCATACACACACATCTCACACACACCGTCCTATCCTCGATTGCCAACAGAGACAAGAAGAAAATAATAACAACTATGTGACTCACCTCAATCTTCAATTCTTATCTGCGGTCTTCGCTTTCAGTAGACACCGACACCGACGATCAAAATTCTCCTTCTCTTGATCGCCTCTATCGAATTCTCACAAAGAACCGATCAACATTTCCCTTTTATTAAGTCTCACTACAAGTCATCAACTACCCATGAACCCATGATCAAATAACTGCTCCAGTTGTGCGGCATCAACTACCCACAAAACCTCGTCCGATTAACTGCTCGCTTATGTGATAACTCCTCCTCTCACGTTTCCTGATATTGCTTATATCCATTAACTATCTATTCTTACATATATTATTATATTAACAGTTTACTATCTTTTTTTAAAAAAAACATATATATATTATTATTACTATTATTACTATTATTAATCTATTCAATAACTAATTCATGGATTGAACCCAACTAATAAATAGTACCCATTCAGATGGCTGGCCCAAGTAACACACAAGTCTAACCCAAATTACAAATATCAAACCATAATTTAACAATATAATATGGCTTAAATCACAAATTAGTCACCCTACTTTCCAGCTTTTTGCATTATGATAACTCTACAATTTTTTTTTTCTATTTCATCATTGTACTAGACCAAGTAATACACGTTAATCACTCCATCCAAAAAATTGGATGGAAAGCTTTAAAATTTTACATTAACCCAAAAATACCCTTTGAGTACCCGATCATCTGCGCCGCAAGGGTTTTCCGACTCACTCGTGAACTCGGCCTTAAGTCGACGGCGAGACCATTGAGTGGCTCCTCCTGAACCTTCCATCATCGCCGCTACAGGACCGGCACCACTCTGCTAGCTTCTCCACCGTATCCGTCGTTGTACGTAACTCATCCACTAACTCTTCAATCTCCGCCGCCCTTGATCAGAAGCCGTCGTCGCACCAGCACTTAATTACGCCCACTCCTTTTATTCTCGGCAAAAGGCTCCGGTTTGACGATGAAAGCCTTGACGGAGGTAAAGAAGATAGCATGGCTTCGGCTACTGTGGTGAGCGCCACTTGGTGGATTCTGGCTCTCAGGTCGACTTTGGACAGGTTTGAGCCGCCCCGGCGCCACCGGATATGGTTGGTCCTTCTCCGACCTCCGTGGCTTCTCAAAGAATCGTTTGTTGGGAGGTTCTTACACCAACATCAATCAATGGGAGGCGTCGGCTAGGGTTGGAAATTACCTACCGATAGCTCGGGGCAACTTGAATTTGCTCGCGTCTTTATCGCTCCACTCCACCGTTAGGCGGCGAGAAGACGATCCCCGAACTTCCGCCGAAAGCTGGCGTATATATAAATATGTATGCCGTTAATTTCTTGAATATGTGTGTGGAGACGATGGATTTTTAGTATCTTCTAGGGTTAGGGTTTTAGCTTATTTCAGCAAGTGAAATTAGGGTCTTTTCAATTTGATGAATTAAGTACTCCATTACATTAGGGTTTTAGCCCCCCCCCCCTCTTTTGTTCATTTTGCATTCTGTCACTAGGGTTTTAGACTATCAGTTAATTCAGGTTACGGATCTTTATTGGAGTTGATAAAGAAAAATAGAGCCAAGAATTGGGATAACATGGGTGAAGATTCACGATATGATTGTCAAGGGATTCCACAATTTGAGGGCAAATATGGTTGACTAACTTTACTTGGTTTCAATATGTGCAAACAAAATAAAGGGCATTTATGTCTTTTCATCATTTCCATCCAAGATAACTAACGGAAAGGAGGCAGAGTGACCAATTTGTTATTTGTGGTGAACTACAATGATGAAATAGGAAAAAAAATTGTAGAGTGATCATATTGCAAAAAGCTGGAAAGTAGAGTGACCAATTTGTGATTTAAGCCATATAATATTATCTATGAAAATAAACAAATTTACGGGTATTACACTCTCACCCCCTAAAAAGAAGTTTAGTCCCCTAAACTTACAGCATTAGATCGTACCGAAAAGATCAGGATATTTTTCTCGCATTTCTTCCTCCAACTCCCAAGTGGCTTCTCTTTCAGTATGATTGCTCCATTGAACTTTAACATAGGGAATCGTTCTTCTCCTTAATACCCGATCTTTCTGTCCACAATTAGGCGGTTTCTCGGCATAATCGAGGTCTTCTTTTTAACTGCACATTTGTTTATACTCAATCACATGACTTGAATCGGAACATATTTCCTTAACATAGAAACATGGAATACATTGTGAACTCGACAACATAGGTGGCAAGCCAATTCGATCACGCAACCTCACCCACCTTCTCAAGAATTTCAAAGGGCCAACAAATCTTGGGCTGAGTTTTCCCTTAACTCCAAATCGCATAACTCCTCGAGTAGGTGAAATTTTGAGGAAAACGTGATCCCCTACTCCAAACTCGAGCTCGTCGACGATTATCGGCATAGATTTACTCTACTTTGAGCCCAAGGAGTCTCTTTTTAATCTCTGTTGCACCTTCTCGATGTAATTTGCACCAACTCGGTCCCAACATGCATCGTTCCCCCACTTCATCCCAACAAGTAGGCGGCGACACCTTCTTACAATGCTTGAAAGGGGCCATTCCAATACTCGCGTGATAGCTATTATTGTAGGTGAACTCTACTAACGCAAATGGTCATCCCAATTACCTTGCAAATCTAAGACACAAGTCCAAAGCATGTCTTCCAAAGTTTGAATGGCGCGCCCGACCGATGCGTGGATGAAAAGTTGTACTCATGCTCAAATTTGTTCCCAAAGCTTCTTGTAGACTTCTCCAAAATTTCAAGTGAATATGGCATCACTGCCTGACACTATTGAAGCGGTACACCATGTAGTCGACTATCTCATCTATATACAATTTTGCCAACTTTTCCAAAGAATCGGAATTCGAAAAGCTAGAAAGTGAGCTGATTTAGTCAATCGATCCTGATAATCCAAATTGCATTCCTCCCTTTAACGTTCTAGGTAACCCTACTACGAAGTCCATAGTTATGTGTTCTCACTTCCACTCATGAATCGACATTGATTGCAACAAACCACCCGGTCTCGATGTTCACATTTCACTTGTTGACAAACAAGACACTTGAAACAAACTACGCACTTCCGTTTCATATTACCCCACCAAAAAGTGTCGCATATCTCGATACATCTTTGTACTTCCAGGGTGGACTGAAAACCTTGTACTATGAGCTTCTTCTAAGACTTGCCTCTTCAACTCTTGATCAGAAAGAATACAAATTCTACTCCCAAAACGTAAAATACCATCTTCCCCGACCCAAAAATTATTGTATATTCCATCTTTCAAACCTTCACAAATCCTCACTAACTCGGGGTCAACTTTCTCTAATAGAGACGATTGGAAACTCAAATGTGCTAAGTAGCCCTTATCACCTCTCACTCGAACTTCTAAACCCCAAAGACTACTATGTCGGCCAAAATTCTTTTCTCTTGCTAACATCATAGCCAAAGTCCCTTTCTTTTCTTCGCTTAACGCATCGGCTACCACGTTTGCCTTCTGGGTGATACAAAATAGTACAATCGTAGTCTTTCAACAATTCTAGCCACCTTCTTTGTCTCATGTTCAATTCTCTCGGGTGAATATGTACTTAAGACTCTTGTGATCGGTGTAAATTTCACAAGTTTCTCCATACAAATAGTGCCTCCAAATTTTCAAAACAAACACTACTGCCGCCAACTCTAAATCTTGAGTTGGGTAATTCTTCTCAAAGTTCTTCAACCGTCTTAAGGCATAAGCTATCACCTTACCATTTTGCATCAACACACAACCCAAACCTTTCAAAGAAGCATCACTGTAAATCACAAACCCCCCAGTGTCTGAAGGTACCGTAAGAATTGGGGCTGATACTAGTCTTTTCTTCAATTCTTGAAAACTAGACTCACATTCGTCTGTCCACACGAACTTGACGTTCTTACGAGTTAACCTAGTTAAGGGTATAGCTATCTTCGAGAAACCCTCAACAAAACGGCGATAATATCCCGCCAACCCCAAAAAGTGCGTACTTGGTTACGATCGTGAGGTCTCTCCCAACTAACCACCGCTTCAATCTTAGCCGGGTCCACCGAAATTCCATCCTTCGACACAACATGCCCCAAGAAAGTTACTTTCTCTAACCAAAATTCACACTTCTTGAATTTGGCATATAATTTCTGCTCTCTTAAAATTTGAAGTATTATTCTCAAATGTTCTTCATGCTCCTCACGAGTCTTAGAATAAATAAGAATGTCATCGATAAACACAATCACACATTGATCTAAAAACTTTCTAAAGACCCGATTCATCAAATCCATAAATGCTGCAGGGGCATTTGTTAAACCAAATGGCATCACTAGAAATTCATAATGACCATATCTCGTTCTAAAAGCAGTCTTAGAGATGTCCTCCTTTCTAACCCTTAATTGATGATAACCGAGCGAAGATCAATTTTTGAGAAATAGCATGCACCTTGCAAGCGATCAAACAAATCGTCAATCATGGGCAATGGATACTTATTCTTTATTGTGACTCGGTTCAATTCACGATAATCAATACATAATCTCATTGTTCCATCCTTTTTCTTCACAAACAACACTGGAGCACCCCACGGAGACACACTAGGTCTAATCAGTTCCTTCTCCAACAACTCTTGCAACTGTTCCTTCAATTCCTTTAATTCTGTCGGTGCCATTCTGTATGGCGCTTTAGAAATTGGGGTTGTTCCAGGTGCTAAATCAATTACAAACTCGACATCTCTTTTCGGTGGAATTCTGGTAAATCTCCGGGGAAACACATCAACAAACTCATTGACCACTTGAAATTGATTCTAAGCTAGCCCCTTCCTTACTATTATCGGTGATGTATGCCAAATAACCCGAAAACCCTTCCTCAATAATCGCCTAGCTCTCAACGTAGAAATGAAACCATATAGGGTTCGGCTTAGAACCTTTAACGTATATTCTTCTTCACCCAAAGGGACGAACACTACCTCCTTCTGAACAATCCACCTTTGCATGAAATGCGGCTAACCAATTCATGCCTAAAATTATATCAAAATCCACGAATATCTAAAGGGATCAAATCTACCATTTCTCATCCTCCAAGCTCAAACAACAAGATCGAAATCTGAGGCCTGGAATAGATTCTTTAGTCGGTGTATCTATTACTAACTCAATATCTAAGCTTTGAGGAGACAACTTCAAGCGGCGTGCAAGTGATAGTGATATAACGAGAATGTGTAGCACCGGATCAATCAAAGCATAAACATTACGAGAACATAGTTGAGCCGGTACGCCACCTTACAAGCGTCGTTGGTAGCACGGGCATCCTTTCTTTGTCATATACACTCTTCCCCTGCTCCTTGGGTTTATTCTTATCTCCACTTCCGTATTTGAGCGAGAAATTTCCCTTTAACGGCTCGGGACACTCTCTAATCATGTGCCTACTTTACCACAATTAAAGCATGCACTGTTCCACGATAACATAACTACGTCTTATGGTTTCCCCACAAATTCGACAATCATTTGTTATACCGCGATTACGACCTTGATTCGACCTCGATTATGACCTTGATTCGACCTCGATTACAGATTCAGGCCCCATTTGGTTTTTTACACTATTGCGGTTTTCTTCAATATTCCTCCTCTTATTTCCCTTTGAATGCCTCCTTGATCGCTAGATTGCCCCAGATGACGCATTACAATCTTCGACCCTCTCTTCTTCTCATCTTTCCTTTTTAGGTAATCGATGTTTCTTGCTCAACAAGAGCGAGCCATATCTACCACTTGACATATGTTGGTAATTTTAAAGTGTCAAGCGATAAGCGATCCTACCATTAAGGCCACGCTCAAACTTTCTTGCCTTTTGATCCTCACTATTTATTAAGAAAATTTGGGGCATACTTCGATAGTTAGTAATTTAGCCTCATATTGTTCCACATCATCGACCACTTGCTCCAAGTTGAAACTCTAGAATACTCGTGAGGAGAAAACTTCTTATTAACGTCCAGAACATTTCCCAAGTAAAAACATGTATTCCCTACTCGCGTTCCTTCTTTCGACTACCACTTACACTTTCGCGCCCAGATGAGGTGGCGAGTCTAACTTTTACCTCATTAGTACAAGTCATTGTTTCAAAAATTGTTTCCATATTGTCCAATCTTCCAAGGCTTTTCGGTACTGGTGTTCCTGTAAACTTTTTCGGACCCTCTTACAGCTTTCGATGGGTCATAGCAATGGGATAGGTTGTATCGCGAGGTTGAGGTGCGGCAGTGGAGGTATAACATGTGGAGGTGGGTGGAATTTTGAGGTGGAGGTTGGGCCACATTCCCGCTTGGTAGCATGTCAGATTCTCTCTCTTGCTTGTGAAAGTTACGGAGATTGATGATTTGCGTAGAGTGCAGTAAGGACGGGATTGAAATATTTTTGTTAGAAATTTGGGCGCCTCTTTGGGCGGGATCGTTGACATTCATTGAGGTTGAGCCATTGCGGGCGGGACCATCGATGTTCACATTAGGTTGAGTCTTTGTTTGATCGCTCTGATTTTAGAAGCTGAAGATCCTCCTGACTCTGCACTTTCGGTTACCTCGTCAGCGTCCTCGACCCACATTACCAAGTCGTCGCCACGTGCCATCTATATTGAGATGGGGTTAATCATTTATTACAACAGTATTCGGGAATAATTTTTTTTTAGTT
>CM028379.1:26384882-26425414 GCA_013146195.2 Codonopsis lanceolata
CCCTAGAAGAAGCTCTCCAAAGGGGGCCCAAAGATCTCAAAGTCTATGGAGACTCGCCCGATCATAAATCAAGTCGAAGGGAGATGGAAACCCGTGATCTGCATCTATCATGCCAAACTAACAAAGACTTGTCGCCCGATTTGGTTCTATCTCGCTCCATTATCCGCCACGAGATAGAATCAATTCGATGCCTTGGCTACCTCGGCATCACTAGTCCGCATTCCGTAAAACTAATGTTCACCATTCGTAGTCGGAAAAGGTCACTCCCAAGATACTGCTTCAAAATCAACGCAGCCTCGAGGCGATCACGAGCCCCGTACGCCGATATCTTAAATCTCGCCGAAAAGTATTTATCCTCCCGGCTAGAAAAAGAGGAAGAGTCTCCTCGCGAAGGCGGGCTTCATAATTTGTACTCCAAGTGGCAACAGATAAAAGGCACTATCAAGGCCTCAACTTATTATGTGTCGATCAGGCCAAGGCTGAGCACATCATGGATCAACTGCATGGTGGTACCTGTGGGCCCCACATGAATGGCCATATGCTATCCAAGAAAATTATCCGACAGGGGTACTATTGGAGTACACTCGAAACCGATTGTATTCGGTGGGTGCGACATTGCGACAAATGTCAACGCTTTGCCAATCTGCAGCATGTGCCCCCACACATCTTATATAACTCCACAGCCCCTGGCCCTTCTCAACATGGGGAATCGACGTCATAGGCCAAATTCACCCGAAGGGATCCAATGGCCATGAATATGTCCTGGTAGCCGTCGATTATTTTACAAAGTGGGTGGAAACCACTTCCTACAAAGTTCTAAATGCCTAAAAGGTGTCCGAATTCATCCGGACCAATATTATATATCGCTATAGGGTACCTTTCGAGATAATCTCTGACAACGGCTCACATTTTGAAGGGAACGTGAACCGTCTACTCGACGAATTCAAGATCCAAAGACACAAATCCTCCCCCTACCGGCCACAAGCCAATGGTGCCATTGAAGCAACCAATAAAACACTTGAAAACATCATCAGAAAAATAGCTGACACAGGAAGAGACTGGCCAGAAAAATTGCCGCTAGCCCTTTGGGGCTATTGCACCTCAGTCCGCACACCCACTGGGACTACCCCCTACTCTTTAGCATATGGCATGGAGGCGGTACTGCCAATAGAAGTCAAAATTCCCTCACTAAGAGTGATGATGGAATCTGACATAACATAAATTGACTGGGTTAAAGGGCGATGTGAAGAATTGGCTCTGATCGATGAACGACGCCTGCTAGCCTTAGAGCATACCCGGGCATATCAAAGACGCATCGCTCGGGCTTTCAATAAAAAAGTCAAAGGCCGCGATATCCAAGTCGGAGACCTCGTACTCTGAGAAAAACCCCCTAGTTATGTTGATACTAGGGGAAAATGGAAGTCTCACTGGATGGGACCATACATCGTTAAGGAGATCCGGTTAGGAGGTGCCGTGCTTCTCACAAACCAGGATGGGGAAGATCTTGTCCAGCCCTTCAACCTCGGCAAACTCAAAAGGTACTATGCCTGAGCTATTTTATCCAGCAAATGCTTCCCTCTCCAGCCCGCTAGGCTGAAAACCCGAAAGGGCAGCCTAGGCAAAAGTTAGGGCATATATAAAAAAAACAAAAAAATATAAAAAGAAAAAAAAAGAATAAAAAAAATTAAAAGGAGAAATAAGGGCTCGCTAGGTTGAAAACCCGAAAGGGCGACCTAGGCAAAAGTTAGAGCATATAAAAAAAATAAAAAAAGAAAAAAAATAAGGAGATAAAAGGAGAGGGAAGGCACTATTTAAATTCCTCGGTATACTACCTCCGGTCTTCACCATACGGAAAGCTCAACTGACAGAAGAGAAAAAACACGACAAGAAGCTCATATTAAGACATTAAAATATAATTTTACATGTCCTCTGGTGCAACTTAGGAATATTTATTAAGACATCTAAATTATACATTGATTGCATGACATATCTATATATTGCCTATACCCCCTTGTTTTCCCAGAAACTATCACTTTTTTTTTTTTTTTTGCAACTTTAGCCCCAGAGTGCTCTATCAATGTCTACGACATCCACCGAGCCGGGCCCATATACTCCTTCTGCGGGGCGCAGAAGAAGCTCTAGACTCACCAGCATGTGAGCCACCAGAAGTGTCCCCCTCTTCATCATCAGCGTCTCCGTTCTCCTGGGCAGCTGTATTGCTCGGACCAGCTCCGTTATCCCTGAAAGCAGTACCCCATATAGGTGGGGGAGGAGGAGCAGCTATCTCTTATTCCCATGGATTATCCTGCCTGCTCACCATGCTCAACCGTGGAGGCTCATTTCCGCCAGCCCTTAAAGCCGTGCCCCATCCAGTCTGGGGAGGAGGAGCAGCTACTTCTGGTTCCCATGGGTTATGCTACCTACTAGCATTGCTTAATCAGGTGGGGCATTGACCAAAGAAGATTCTGTCCAGAGCTGCTCGGCATCAAGACTGTACCGCCTCGACTCTCGCCTCCAAAGCCTGAGGAACGACTAACCCTGAGCTATCAATATCCTCGCCTATCTCCATCAGGCGAGCATCTATCCCGTTAGTAACATGGCGGCCCAGTAAGTTCCTTAGTCTGCGCCTGATAGCGCGGGACGACCCCTCAGCAGTTACCATGATCCATGCCAAGTACCCATGGGACAGAAGCATGTAATCGACAAATGGATAGGCCACCTCCAGCCTCTCAGAATCCCGGCGCCACATGCCCTGAATAGTGGGACCCAAGTCCTCGTCAGTATTCTCCATCCCCATATATATAGGACGAGTTGTGTCCGGGATCACCTGCTCTCTCCCAAATTGGCGCAAGATCCGGTTCGGCAGATAAAAGGAGGTCTGCTCAATACCTAGCATAACCACTTGACTATATTCAGCGGAATGCCGAAGGAAACGCCGAATCTCCCAATGATGTATTACCCAGATTATGTCCATGGAGCCCCGACGGTAAAAATGATCAGCCCAATCAAATTCAGAGTAATTGGTCTGAGGAAGATGCCCACGAACGCCATAAAGCGCTGGGTTATATGGTGCTCCATGGGGTACGGGAGCCAGAACCCAAAGAAAGTGCTCCTCTAGCCACATATGGACCAGGATGGGGCTACCGGTAGGGAATAGTTCTTCACCGCCAGCAAAAGCAATCAGGCCCGCGAAGGTCTTTTTTTTTCATTTTTTTTATTTTTTTTAGAGAAGGTCGCGAAGGTCTCCGCCAGAATCACCGGGACAATATTCAACCGGCGATCTCGAGCCTGTAATGCAAGGTCCACGACCCGCACATCAACAAATCCGGGTGGACCCACCAACAGATATCTCCCTACTAGACAAAGAAAGAGCGCCGTCAGCCTACGCCGCAGGTAGTCTACATCATCCTCCCTAAATTCTGTAAAGACCCCAGGGAGGACCATTAGATTAAAGGTCCCTCCATTAAAGAAACCTGGAGTAGCACTACGGATAGTGTGAAATAGCTCCCGGATAGCCATGTATAGACGTCTCCTGTAGGCAGGCACTGCGATCTGACGAGAAGGTGCCACCCCCAGCATCGCACAGAATTCTTCAAACAGATGGTCTTGAGGAGACCAAAACCTGGCGGCTCCCCTCAACATGTCCCAATTTATAACGACATTCCTCCAGGACAGTAGGCACTTGAATCCAAAGATATGATCAAACCAGTCCCGTTCGTCTGATCGCAGGGAGAGAATCCAGAAATCCAATGCATTCTCATAAACTTCAATTTCCAAAGCCGTGGGAATACGTGCGGCCATTTATAAAAGAGATGCAAGGGATTTTATAAGGCGAAAGAGGGCAACGGCAGAGTAGAAAAATGTTTAAGAATTGTAAGGGAGAGGAATGAATGAGCTGGTGAGAAAGCAGGCCAGTCTCCGTCTGTTTTTATACCAAAAATTGAAGAAACAGACGTTTCGGCTCACAGTGCATGAATAGTGATGAACAGTGGCTGCAGAGGAGAAGCCCATGGCGCCACCATGAGCTCCCCTAGCACCGCGCCATGTCTCCCAGATGGCTGCACCAGGTGCCTTTTACTGTGCCTGGAAAATCTGCCTGATATCCTGGTTTATCTGTCAGACTGTCCACTGCTCCTATGTCTGATCGCAAGAAAGGAAAGAGGCTATAAAAGGAGGCTATGGCCATGGGTTTAATAGCCTCAATACGCCGAGGAAATAGGGGAAGGCGGCCATCTCTCTGTTCCCATATCATCAGAAAAGCCCACTCCAATCCAAATGTGTATTCTTATAAACTCCCTTTCCAAAAATACAGCGTGCCATTACCTTTTAGATGTTTGGTTTAGCTTTATTTTCTATGTGTATTTGAGTTTGCATGTGTAATATTTTGCATCATATACAATTATATTGCATTATATAATAATGTCTGTACATGTTTCTCATAAAAAAAAAGAGAATAGAGACTAATAATTGCAGGAATCGAAAGCTAATGCGCTCGGGACGACTGGCTCCTATCAAGGCCACCACCCATGACCCATGGACCCGTTGTGCCACCACTGCATTCCCGCACTGCCGCGACCCGACCCGATCATCATCATCGTCATCATCATCATCTCGACGTCTGGGCCGCCGCACTGTGCTGCTCCCCATGCAAGAAAACTCATCAGCAAGCTTCTGATAAAGCTTGCTAATGCTGAAGAAGCCCCACAACTAGCAGCTTCTTGTAGGTAGACACGTTCACCTATGTAAAAAGAAAAAAAAAGTGAAAAAAAGGAATGTATTAGTCTCAAAAAAAAAATATATATAATAGACATGCACAAAAAAAAAAAGAATGATGGAAAAAAATATACGTGTGCATGATAAAAAAAATAATAGTAAAAAGACAATAAAGGTAAAAGTGTCTACCGAACGAGCCTATTCCGGGACCCGACGCTCCTCCGGAATCTCGACATCGGGAAGAACCTACTCTACCGTGTGACCACCCCACTGATACTGGAAGGTAGAGAAGATACCATCAGGCTCTGTGAACATCATGTTCTCGTCGAGAGATGAAGTAGAAGACCTCGTCCGCGCAGAGGCATCGAATGCGCCTCGGGCGCAGCAGAGTGTGGAAAGGAGGATGCAGCACTAATCTCAAGAAATCCTCATACGCCATAATTGGAAAATCTGTCGCTGGCATGAAGTATTTCGCCATGTATTGATACCTATTTGGCAGCTGATCGGGCTCTATCACCCAGAAAGGAGGCCGAGGAGGCACCACTGGAAGCACTAAAATAGACTAATGCTGGCGACTTACCCTCTCGCCCATGTATAAGGTAACCACCATAATGGAAACCATCAGTATCCGGCAGCGGCTAAGTCCCAAGGCAACTGCATAATGACCCTCCAGACCCTCCCAAGGAAGGAAGTACACTGTACCAGGACTTGAGCTAACAATCCGTTCACGCACTCGTTCCTTACTTTTATAACCACCGTCCTGGGTCGGATATACCATGTTATCATCAACATACTGGGACAAATACGGCGACTGATGGACGCACTGAATAAGAGGACCCGACGAGAAATGGAAAAATGAGAAGGCCTGCACTGCAAAAAAAAAAAAGGAAAAAAAATATAATAAAAAAATGTTATCAGTAATATATAATTTAAAAAAAAGAGAAGTGTATGCTGCGAAAAAAAAGAAAAAAAGAGAGAGTATATATATAATTAAAAAAAAAGAGAAGTGTATGCTGCAAAAAAAGAAAAGAAAAAAAGAGAGAGTATATATATAATAAAAAAGGGAGAGTGTGGGTCCCAATGGGCACAATAATAAGCTAGAAGGGGGGTTGAATAGCTTATTAAACACTTAAAACTTTTAGGTAAATACTTTGAAAGATACTTGCAATCTATCGAAAAGATTCAAGTAGCGAAGACCTTCAAAGTAGTTGTTCCGTGTCCGCCGATAAGGACTACCTAGACCTTTACAAGTTACTTAAGTTCTCCAGAAATGGATAAAGATAATCAAAGTAATTTTGCGCTCAAATATCGACAAACAAGAAGGAATAACACAAGTATTTTGGGATGGTTCACACTATAATGAGTGCTACGCCCACCACCAAGGCCCAACCTTGATTTAAATTGTGCACTATGTTTTCCACTTAGATCAATTACAAAGAATATCCCTAATGGATCGTGTACAAAATATTGACTTGTGTTTGTCTAGGGAATTAAATATCTCAGAAATACAAGATATTTAATTCGCAAGTGTATATAGTTAATGAAAGTAAACAACAAGAAGATAAAACAATAAATGTTGATGAGCAGCTTTTGTTGTTGACGAGGACTTCTAGATCCGTTGAGGATCTCTTGATTGCACCGAGTGAAGGACTTGGAGTTATGAAGTTTCGAGCAATCAACTTTAAGTGTTCGATTGATTCTGCATGTTGTGTTTGTTCCAGCTTTAATGGCAAGATGTGTGCACTTCAAAAGATCCGCTTGGAGAAGACGAATACTTCAACAACTCTTTTCATCAATGCATTAAATGCATGGGGTCAAGGATTTTCGCCTTCACGTATATCTAGAGCAGTGGAATGATTTCTCGAGATCTTCAAAAAGGTGGGCGATTTAGGTGTCGATCCGAGAGTTGTTGCGTAAACTGGGAGGGGACACCGCTTTTTCCTCGCCATCTCAGACGAAAAGTCTTCCCCTTTTCTGAAAGTTGCTTTCGGGCTTGACATGTCGTGGAATGTCTTGGATTAATTCAAATAAAGATGTAGAATAAGAATGAATTAATCCAATGAGTCGTTGCCGGATTGGACACGCCATAAGAGACTGTGGACACAAGGTCCGCCGTTTAAGCTTCAAGGTGTCTTCCTAAGTGAAGCCGTGGAGAGGTCTTCCGCCGAACCCGTGAAGTCCTATAAAAACTATACAAGGCAAAGTTCTATACATTGCCACGCTAATCGATACGCACCGATTAGCCATCGAAGTATAAAACTAATGTAATGTACCGAACATATATAAATCTAACATAAGAATCAACAATCTCCTCCTATTTATATCCGGTCATCATTACTACAAATGAGGGCTTTTAAAACGTACTATTTGATAGATAATAACATGTCCGAGAATTTTATATATAAGTAACGTAAGACATGCCTCTATCAAACGTAATAACACCTCAAATGTAAGGGACTAATCTAAGTGCATACAAAGGTAAAGAGTCATAGAACAAAGACACAGATTAGCAGCAGCTCAAATAAATTTAAACCGATTGTTTAAATTCTAAACATATATGAATATAAAGCAACAAGAATTTAAACAAGATAACCTTTTGAAAAACAAGTAATCTTCTCAGATTTATAAACAAGAAGTTTACATATAACGTAGTTTTCAAAAAATGAAGATAAATACAAAGGTAAGGGAAGAAAAGATACATAAACTACCAAGGTCTTTTTCCTTTTCCTTTGTCCGCAGCTCCTTTTCTTCGCTTTCGCCAAGCTCTTCCACTCTTCGCTCGATTCGCCATCCGTGCATCGCCGGAGGTCCGTGGAACGAGAACGGTAGTCCAGCTTCTTCACGAAGACGGCCGTTCTCTTCCATCAAGATTCTCGTTGATTGACCTCATTTGCTTCTCCTCCGTGATGGCCGATCACGATCACTCGCTGGCATTCATGACGCCGTGTAGAGTTCCGAGCTAGGTTGTTGAGTTCTAGAACAGAGGGCGACCGTGGCCGAGATGGAGAGTGATGGCATGGAATAACTCGAGAAAGTGAGGAGCGATACGACACACTCATTTCGCTGAGCTTCAATGTTGATCTTGACATCGGTAAAGTCGTGTCGCATCTGTCCAAATCGAGTCCAGACATCCTCTTGGAATTGTCGTAGAAGGGCAGAAGTGCGGTCGTTGGCCTTGGAAGCCGCAGTGGCTATTTCGGCGTAGCGTAGAGATGCTTGTAAGCTCGCCTAGCCGGTAGATGGCATCCAAATGACAAAATTTCATCATTGGCCGAGGAGTTGACGCGAAGCTTGGCCAATATGGATTACTTCTTCCTGAGAGGGTGGCCTAAGGGTTGTTGTGGTCGAGGGAGAGAGGAGTCCAAGAGGAAGAGTCTGATGAGGAAGAAGAGGAAGATATGGTTACGTGGAGGTGGAGGAGGGTTGGGGATCAGCTCCATATCGCTGTCGAATTTTCACCGATATGAGAGGATTCGAAGGGTTCTGAGAAAACCGTAAAGAAGGGCAGGTAGAAGAGGGATTTTGGTTTTCTAAGGGTAGGTTGAGAAGGTTGAGGAGGTTGAAGGTTGATGGGTAGAGTAATAGGTCTCAAGCATCGACGAAAGTTCGAAAAGGAACTTTGTGGCAAGCAGAGTCTAATGGTCCGGGTGGGAGGGATTTGAGTTGGCTGTGGTGTGGTTGAAGAAGTTGGTTGGGATTGGTGAGGTGAGGAAGGTGTAGATGGGTCAGGAGAGTAGTTGAAGGGTGAAGGAGGAGGAGGAGAGGGGGTTCCGGCCGGCTCCTCCCGAATTTGAGGCTCCTCCCGAGGGATAGACTCCTCCGAGGTGGTGAATTCCTCCGAGTAGATGACTCAGAGGAATAGATGAAGGGTTGACAGTATAGATGGGTTGGTCAGGCCAGAGTTGGAATAGATGAAGGGTTGTGTAAGGGTCAAGGCCGATAGTGGTAGTTGGTTGGTCAAGCGTAGAGGTTTGGGACCCAGCCTCCTTTTCTTCCTTAGCGGCCGAATAGGAGACTCACCGCTTCATCGATAGAGGTGGGAGTGGATCTGGTCTTCAAAGGTTTTACGAAGTCTCCTTCGCTTTGGTTTGGGAGTGGGTGCAGAGATGGTGAGGGTGATTGACCGGTTTGGTAGGTGGTCAGAGGATGGCCGGGCTTGGGAGGTGGAGGTGAAGAATGGCCGATTGGCCCGGTGCCTTGTTCTTTTGGCCTTCCTTCATCTCCTTCCTAATCCACTTGGCCTCGCTCCTCTTCGCTTGGAGTTGCCTCTTCCGCCTTGCCTTCTTTGCTTTGCCCTCGGTCGCCATCTTGGTCCTTAGCAAATGCTTCCGCCTCATCGCCCAAGTCTTTGGCCTTTTGATGGAGGTCCGCGCCACTTGATCGTCAAATTTTGCAGCAGGCCTTTTGTAGGTCCCGCTAGCCGCCATGTGCTTCCATGTTGAAGCGGTGACCAAGATAGGTGCAAAGTGCTTGGCCACTTTGTCGAGAGTGACCGGCGGTAGACCTTTCTCACTGCCGCTTGTTCTCGTATTCAAGATACTTATCAAGAACGAGGCCGTGAGTTGCTTCTCCTTGGCCATCAGAAACAACTCATCTTCTTTCAAAGAAGAGTTGACATTAGCATCATCCCTTAGAAGGGCATTAATCACCTCGACGAAGGGGCGCTGCAAGTGGGGTTGTTCTTAGCTTTCTCCACCCACCGCTTTTAACTCATTGAAGATGATGAGTCCCCGCTGAGACGTAGTGAAGGAATACGACACTTGGTCAAGTTGATTTGTCGGGTCAGAAACATATCATGAGCTCCACTCTTGAATAGAAGCCCCTTGTCTATAAGGTGGCTGGTGCAGTAGACGTCAAGAGGGAACAGATTTCGGAGCATTTTCCCTTGAGGCTCCCTGAGGGTGTCTACTCCCCTCATGGCTTCCCAGGCATGTAAAGCCTCAGCCATAGTTGCTGCAAGAGCTCCACCGTAATGCACGCCGATGATAGTGGAGATTGATTTAGCGGTAATGGAGATGGGACGGCCGCGAATCCACCCTCGTAGAGCTGTCTTGTTCATGAGCTCCATTCTTTGATAGAATTCTTCTGCCAGAAAGATGCTATAGTTTTTGTCGTTGAGGCAGAAGAGGGGTAGAATCCCAGAGGCGTCCATGTCCTCGCAAGCTTTGACGCCGACAGCTATAGAGTTGATTGACTGAAGGTCAATGCACATTCCTGGAATATATAGCCGGGTCCGTGAGCGACAATAATGTCATGAGAGGCGGAAAGGTGGGTATCCCTAAGGTTGACATCCGCATCATCGGGAGGAATGTCGCCCGGTTCAAACTCTTTCCGCTGTCTTGCTTCGTTTTTGAAGTTCTTGCCTGAAAGAAAAGCAAAATAAAAATTAGGGCTTTTCATCTCGACAACTAAACAAGTAGGAATTTCAAGGTTTTCTGAAATAATTGGAATTTTTGAACCGAAAACTTGAAACCCTAGGATGTTTAGAGTATCCACACCCGAGAAAGGTAAGACAGAAGTTTTCCATAAGAATGAACGATGAATATACAAAAACGACTGTTAGTATTCAAGGTTTGTAAGAACAACAATGGCGGAAACTGTATAAACTTGAAAATGACCGTTTGAATTCCAAAACAATTTTAGGTTATGAAATGAAATGCAGAACAGTACGTAGTAAGTTTCAAGTAGAGAAGAAGAAGAGCGTACCATTGTCGTCGATTTAGAAGAAGAAACAGGAAATACTTGGATTTGCGGAACGTAGTTACACAGAGAGAGAGAGATATATATATTTTGTCAAAGGGTTTCGTAAAGTTTGGCAAATGACGGTTCAAGGACTATTTAAAGGCGAGAAAATTTTAGTTGAGAAAGCGGAACTTAAGATATTTTCTTAAGTACCAAATTTTATCCTTGACCCCCTTTATTGCTTTAGAAACCTCTTTAGCAAAAAAAATAGACTAAGTAAGAATACTGACCTTTAAGTCTTCCGGTAAATGAGAACTTACGTCTTCCGATCAGTCTAAAACTAGGTCTACCGGTATGAAAGAAATATTTAACAAATAACTTTGAAAATTTAAGCAGTAGGATCAATCATACCAAGATTTCTCCTTAAATAAGCAAACCTGGTGGTATCCAGTGGTTTTGTGAGAATGTCTGCCAATTGATGCTCAGTTGGAACATATTCCAAACTGATGTTACCTTTTTCCACATGATCTTTGAGGAAGTGATAACGAATATCAATGTGCTTTGTCTTGGAGTGCATCATCGATTTTTGAGACCGAATTGCCGATGTGTTATCACACATGATTGGGCGCTTGCGCCTTGATGTTGTAGTCCACTAGTTGTTGCTTCATCCATAGGAGTTGAGAGCAACAAATGCTTGCAAAGAATGTATTCTTCTTCCGTGGTTGAATTTGCAACCGATCCTTGTTTCTTGCAAGACCATGAGACAAGTCTATTTCCAAGGAATTGACAAGTCCCACCGGTGCTTCTTCTCGCCACTTTGCAAGTCGCATAATCGATCCGAGTATCCAACTAGATTGAAATTGTTGGTTTTGGAATACCGTATGCCTAGATTTGTTGTTTTTGAGACATATCTAATGATACGCTTGGCAACAAGCAAATGTGACTCCTTTGGATCCGCCTCGAAATCTAGCACAAACACAAACAAGAAACATAATGTCGTCTACTAGCAAGAAGGTAAAGAAGTGAACCTATGATTCCTGGTACTTGGTCATGTTCTCTTGCTTTCCTTCTCATCTTTGTCAAGATGGCGCCTAGACATTGGAGTTTCGAATCCTTTGAATCAAGACCGAACTTCTTGATTAGTTCCTTTGCATATTTGGTTTGGCCGATGAAGATCCCATCTCAAGTCCGTTGTATCTCGCAGCCCTAGAAAGTAGGTAAGTTCACCCATCATGCTCATCTCGAACTTGCTTTGCATCGCCTTCTCGAATCTCTTACACAAAGCTTTGGTTAGTTGATCCAAAGATGATGTCGCCCACATAGATTTGTACCGTAAGAGAATGACCTTTGTGCTTGAGGATGAATAAAGTAGTGTCTATTCTTCCTCTCACGAATCCTTGTTCTATTAAGAACTTGGATAGAGTTTCATACCAAGCTCTAGGAGCTTGCTTCAGCCGTAGAGAGCTTTCTTGAGTAGGTAGACGTGATCCAGCTTTGTCCGAAATGACAAATCCTCGAGGTCGCTCTACGATACGCTTGAAGATCACCATTCGAAAGGCACTCTTTACATCCATCTCGATACACTTTGAAGTCCATGAACGAGGCATAGCTAGAAAGATTCTCGATTGCTTCTAATCTAGCAACAGAGCAAAAGTTTCATCAAAGTCAATTCCTTCTTCCCCGGTAGCCCCCGCAACCAGCCTAGCTTTATTTCTCGGTGACATTTCCTTCTTCATCTCTTTTATTTCGAAACCCACTTGGTGCCGATGACCGGATGATCACGGTCTTTGAACTAAGCTCCACACCTTACATCTTTCAAACCGGTTCAGCTCTTCTTGCATAGCTTCAATCCAGCTTATGATCTTCGATAGCTTCATCAATCTTCTTTGGTTCGAGTTCCGATACAAATGCATAAGCAAACATAGTTTCTTCTCGAACTTTTATTTCTCGCATTTAAACTCCTCGTGTTGAGATCACCAATGATTTGAGAAATGGGATGATCTCTTGTTTCAATAACAGTTGAAGGAAGATCACTTCTGGTGGGTTCTTCCCTTAAGAATTCCGGGGTAGGTTGAGAAGGAGATTCACCAAAATCTGGTTCAGAAGAGATAGAATCTTCAAAACCTTTATTTTCTGGTGAACAAGAAGGATGAGTGATCTGTAATGGTGCTTGGGGTATGTAAGAGATGGGTCGTGGTCAATGTAAGAGTTGTTGTCGGTACCGGCAGAAGTTTTCGCTCACCGTGAAGGGTTAGCGGTATTGTGGGATCCGCAGCTTGTCGCTCGATGAGGAGTGGAAGTAGATGTTGTATTTGTACTGCCTCATCATTATCGTAATCATTAGCAACGCTCGAGCCTTTCTAGGCTCTAACAAGTCATATTCATCAAAAGAAACATGCACAGATTCTAAGATCTTTAAATTAGATTTACTAAAAATGCGAAATGCTTTTGAATGTTTGGAATACCCCAGAAAAATTCCTTCGTCTGATTTTGCATCAAATTTTCCTCTATATT
This sequence comes from Codonopsis lanceolata, assembly GCA_013146195.2. Taxonomy (NCBI): domain Eukaryota; kingdom Viridiplantae; phylum Streptophyta; class Magnoliopsida; order Asterales; family Campanulaceae; genus Codonopsis; species Codonopsis lanceolata. The sequence continues at coordinate 26,397,792 of CM028379.1, forward strand.
CTTTTCCATTATAAAGAATAAAACACTTACAGCCGAAGATTTCCTATGTTGGGGGATCTTCCTCTCCATATTTCATATGGAGTTTTATTATGAAACTTGTTTACCAGGGATCTATTTTGGGTAAAACATGCAGTGTTGATTGCTTCTGCCCAAAAATACTTTGGAAGTTTGGCTTCGCCAAAGATTGTTCTCGCCGCTTCAATCGTTGTTCTCGTTCTTCGCTCAGCCTACACCGCTTTGTTGAGGAGTACCGGCGGCAGAGAAGTTGTGGCCGATCCCGTGGTCATCGCAGTATTTTTCTACACCATTGTTCTTGAATTCAGCCTACAATCAATTTATCTCATCCTAGTGTTGCCCGAATCTGTGTGGAGATTGATTTACTCCTCCCTTGCCCGTCTCGGATATGGGTTGATTGTGGCAATGTTTATCCAAGCTTCTGGCAGCCAATAGAGGCTGAAAACAAGCCGCTGTATTGTTCTCATTGTTATCGTCAAGGGCATAGTGATCTATCTTGCAAGATTAAATCTCCTGATGTTTCAACTTCTGAGCCTGTTAAGCAAACAGCTGAGCCTCCTAAGCCCAACCCCCCACACACTACTTCATCCAACCAACAGATTAATCCTCCACGCCAACGTTGGACCCCTAAGAAGATGCCTAGTACTGAAGGCCATCAGGCGGCTAATGCCCATGCAAACCCTAATTCAAACTCTGATGAAGGAATTGAGAATATTTTGGACGAACCTGATGTAGAAGTGACAGAGGCTATTAACAAATCCGATCCTCCACCCCCGATAAATCCTGATCAAAGTACTGGTGCTAACGCGAATCCGGAGGAGGAGTTTACAGTCACCAAGGATGGTGTCAATAGCTCTCACGATATCCCAGAACCCAATGCTCGGGAGCCAGCTCCTTTAGATAGTACAACCATTGCTGTGGAGATCCCTAACACGGCAGTTCCTATTTCTCCCAACCGTTTTTCCGTGCTGAATGTTCTGGAAAGTGATGAACCTGATCCTACCAGTCTTCATGCTCTAAATCTTGAGACTTCCCCATCTAATGTCACTTTGAAGTCGAAACCTCCGATACCTTCAACAAGCCGACTCACTAGATCTAAGGCTGCCAAGCCTTCTGCTGCTCATTCCTCTTAATTATTTTATGGCTACAACAATCCTTTTTTGGAATATTCGTGGAATAGGTAATGAGCCTTCAGTTTGTCGACTTAAGCAGTTAGTTCGTCTGCACAAAATATCTATTATTGCTGTTTTTGAACCGATGTTGAATATGGACAAAGTAGCTCCTTAATCGCCGCTCGCACTTCGTGTTTTCTCGCTTCCAATGCTTCCAGTTCCATTTGGATTTTTGTGAAGTCTTCATATACCTGTCATTTAGTTAACAGTTCTTCGCAGCAAGTAACCATCTAGATTCAGCATTATTCTTGGCCTTTCCATGCTCTTCTCACTTGTGTTTACGCCAAGTGTTCTTTGGAAGAAAGAAAGGAATTATGGGATGATTTAATTTATTTGGGCTCGTCCTCTCAGAATGCTCCTTGGTTAGTTGGGGTGATTTTAATATCAGTGCCATTGTCTGATCTTATGTCACAAATGTCTTCAAGCTTTTGAGTTTGAAGTCTTCTGAAAAGTGCAGTGACTAGATCATACGTTTCATCTTTAGATGTCATGGTTTCAATCCAAGTGAATCTAGAGTAGTCATCAACTACTACAAGTGTGTACTTGTCTCCAGAAATACTGGCTGTTGTGATAGGTCCAAAGAGATCCATATGCAGAAGTTGAAGAGATCTGTTTGTTGATAAAACATACTTTCTTTTGAAGGAAGACTTGGAAAGTTTTCCTAGTTGGCAAGCTTTACAACTTCTGTCATGGTCGGCAGACACCGTAGGTAGACCTTTGACAAGCCCGTTTTTGGAGAGCTTGGAGAGGTGCTTAAAGTTGAGGTGACTGAGATGCTTGTGCCATAGCCAGCTGTTGTCACGAACGTTGTTGGCTACTAGACATAGGTTTGAGAATCTCCCTAGAAGATTTAAGTCCACCACATAGACATTTCCTTGTCTATTGCCTGGCCAAGATTGTAAGAGCAGATTCACCTGCCTTTGATGAGGCACTGGTTGGAATTGAATTGGCATAGAAGTCCTTTGTCGCAGAATTGAGATATGCTCAGTAGATTGTGCTTTAAACCACTTACTAGAGAAACTTTGTTGATGGAGAGATTTCCTCTAGTAATTGAGCCATATCCAATTGTTTTTCCTCTTGCATTATCTCCGAAAATAATAGTGGGTCCTTTGGCTTCAGCTATATCTCGTAAGAAGATTGCTCTCCCCAAATATGTGTCTTGAGCACCACCGCCTAGGTACCAAATGTCTTTGTTTTCTGATTCTATAGCCATGAAGCATTCCTGAAAAGAAATCAAAGTAAACAAGGTACCCTTTATTTTTTTTCGGGTCCTAAGGATTAGCAACCTTTTGGAACCCATACCTGCTTGACCTTGAGAGAACTAGGTCTCTCGATCTTGAGTGAACCTTAGCAGCATTCTCGTGCCGATGGCCTAGGCAATTGCAAGAGTGACATAAATGGAAAGTCCATAGAGAACTGTTAGTGACTTCAACTGAAGAGTACTTATGATTATTCTTTTCTTGACATCCATTCTTGGTTCAAATTTTGTTTGTTGATGGTAGACTTAATTTGTTTCTTTCGAATCTTTCTAGGTAGGTTACCAACAGACTTAGCTTTAGCTTTTCTGTTGATTACTTTTTCAGAAGGATTCGGTAGAATACCTTTAAGTTTACCTTCATCAGGTAAAGGAGCCTTGCTTGTTTCATAGACAAACTTGATAGTTACCTAGAGGTTCAAGAGGTCTACCGCCACCAGACTTTGCCTTGGCATAGTCGATAGACTTCACTTTCTACCGCTCCTATCGCTTCTCATTTGAGTCAGTCATTTTGGCTTTTCCTTTCTGAACTTTGGGGTAAACGTAAGGGACACTTGAATAACCAAGGCCTTGTTTCCCTATATTTCCAAATGTCTGTTTAGAGAAGGAAATATCATTTGCCTCTGAGGATTCACCTTTCTCTATGACTCAAGAGATTGTCGGAAGAGGCACATCCGAATATCCTATGCCGCTTTATCATTACTAGATTTTTGGCTTGAAAGGATTTCTTCAATGCATCCTCGAGCTGCTCCAGAGTCAATTGTCTTTTGCAAGGCAATTTTCTCTGGTCAAGTCCTTTGATGTGCTCGATAGACAAATAATTTTGTCATAAAGAAATTTGTTTTCTTCCTTCGCTTGATACTCTCTTGTTGACAGCTATTGAGAGTTTGAATCTCACCGCCATCATAGATTTCTCATAAGTTTCTCACGCTTGGCCGCTTTAACATAGGCTACTCTAAAGGAATTAAATTCTTCAAGCATATCCCGATTATCCTTGAGAAGTTCTTCCTTATCGAAGCTATCACTGTTGGTTTCATTTTTGTCCAAAGGACTTGATGAAACTACAACTTCATTTTCAGAGTCATTGGTAGGACCTGAATCATGAGCTATTAAGCATATGTTAGCTTGCTCACAATCCTCTTCCTCCTCTTCTCGAATCGGCCTCAAACCATGTAGCAACCCTGTTTGTCTTCTATGTCTTCACCAACATACCCTTTTGTTTTTGAAATTTTCTAAAAGAGGGTTTTCGGTATGCTTCAAATTTTGGCTTAGGACATTTTGAAGCAAATGACCGTTTCTACAATTATAACACACAAGCTCTTCCTTAGATGAGCTTTCACCATTCTTCCTAAAAGGTTGTTGGTGTGTGTTCTTCTTCCATATTTTGCAAATTTTTGAAAACGCGTTTTACAAACATGGCAAATTGTTCATCGATAGAAAATCATTTTCACCGGAGGAAGTAGAAGGTTTGGTTTCAACAATGATTTCTTCTTGGACCATGGTCGGCAAAGACACTTCGAAGCTTTGTCTTGCTCTAGAGCTTGATTAACTTCAAGTTCATAAACCTTTAAACTTGCGTAGAGACTACGAAGAGTCATCTCGTTTAAGTTCTTAGATTCTTTCATAGCCGTGGTCTTAACATGCCATAAGCTACCTAGAGAGCCTAGAAACCTCATGTTCATTTCCTTTTTGTCATACGTTTTACCTAGAGAAAAGCAACTATTAATTACCTCACTAAAGCGATCGTATGCTTGTCTCAAGGTTTCCTTAGGATCCTTTTGAAAGAATCAAACCGGCTGGATGTATGTATATTTTTCTGTTATCTCTTGTGTCTTGGTCTCCTTCCAAGTATTCCACAAGAGCTTCCCACATCTCTTTGTACATCGAATCACTTGTCGGTATGTGCTTGTGTCTAGAGGTGATTATGTTGATTGCTTTGTCAGTCAAGTTCTACCAGCCTTTCCCAAAGAATATCATCCTCTGGAGGCTAGAAGATTGGCCTTCATTGGTACATGTTCTTAGAAGATTTGTTGTCAATAGAGTTCATGAATCATCATTACCTTTATCCTTCCATACATCAAAATGTCCTTCATGTCCAATATTGGGACGTGGTTAGCATTAGATGTAGGCGACATATAGTGTGTTTGTGCCATTATATCGTATCTCTCAAGAGTTTAATCTTGGAAAAACTTGTTTTCAAAGAGTAAGGCTCTGATACCAATTGTGGGTCCCAATGGGCACAATAATAAGCTAGAAGGGGGGGGGGTTGAATAGCTTATTAAACACTTAAAACTTTTAGGTAAATACTTTGAAAGATACTTGCAATCTATCGAAAAGATTCAAGTAGCGGAAGACCTTCAAAGTAGTTGTTCCGTGTCCGCCGATAAGGACTACCGATAGACCTTTACATGTTACTTAAGTTCTCATTGTAAATGGATAAAGATAATCAAAGTAATTTTGCGGCTCAAATATCGACAAACAAGAAGGAATAACACAAGTATTTTGGGATGGTTCACACTATAATGAGTGCTACGCCCACCACCAAGGCGATCAACCTTGGATTTAAATTGTGCACTATGTTTTCCACTTAGATCAATTACAAAGAATATCCCTAATGGATCGTGTACAAAATATTGACTTGTGTTTGTTAGGGAATTAAATATCTGTAAATACAAGATATTTAATTGCATGTAATATAGTTAATGAAAGTAAACAACAAGAAGATAAAACAATAAATGTTGATGAGCGCTTCTTGTTGTTGACGAGGACTTCTAGATCTTGAGGATCTTGAGGATCTCTTGATTGCACCGCTAGCTGCTATTAAAGGACTTGGATGTTTTTGATGAATATTTATCGGAGAAAAAATTTCGAGCAATCCTTTAAGTGAGATTGATTCTTTGCTTTGATCTTTCTAGTTTAGTCTTTGTTTAAGTTCCTTTGTTTGTATCCCGCTTCAATGGCCGCCCGCATTTATAGCATGTTTGCACTTCGATTGAAGATCATGTGCGTTTATAGCATGACTAAAAGATCCGCTGGAAGACGAATACTTCAACAACTCTTTTCATCAATGCATTAAATGCATGGGTCGAAAGGATTTTCGCCTTCACGGATATCTAGAGCAGAGAATGATTTCGAGATCTTCAAAAAGGTGGGCGATTTAGGTGTCGATCGAGAGTTGTTGCAAAACTAGGGGACGCCTTTTTTCCTCGCCATCGCAGGACGAAAAGTCTTCCAGCTTTTCGGAAAGTTGCTTTCGGCGGCTTGACATGTCAGGGAATGTCTTGGATTAATTCAAATAAAGATGTAGAATAAGAATGAATTAATCCAATGAGTCGTTGCTGGATTGGACACGTCATAAGAGACCAGGTGGACACAAGGTCTGCCGTTCTTAAGCTTCATGCAGGTCTTCCGGTGAAGCTGTGGAGAGGTCTTCCGCTGAACCTGTGAAGTCCTATAAAAACTATACAAGGCAAAGTTCTATACACAATTGCCACGCTAATCGATACGCAGCCCGATTAGCCACTGAAGTATAAAACTAATGTAATGTACTGAACATATATAAATCTAACATAAGAATCAACAGAGAGAAGGAAAATCAGGAAAAACAGGAAAAGGCATATACCTTCCACGCCGGGGCAAATCCATTCAGGGTCGACGAGTCATTCCGGCAGGCCCTGTCCATGGAAGCATATAATTCGGCTAAGCCCGCCTGTCCCCAGTCATAAGAAGGGATCCGCTCAAAATCAGCCAAGCAGGCCAGGACGGAAACCCACAGGGTGGTAGAGGAGTCGACAAAGAGCGACGTGCCAAGAAAGAAGAATAAAAACGCTCTAACCACTTGGGTCACGGCAGCCATGTCATTTGCCGGCACCCGCCCGACATTACTGAGAAGCCAGTTCCGTACGCTGTCGATGAAAATCTCATCCGTCGATTTAAACTCCGGCTCAAAGCCCAAGAGGTCCACTACCTCCTCTCTACGCCGACGGAGAGTAAAATTCGGGGCCAGGGTTTCCCCAATGCTGGTAGGAAAGCCAGTAATAGCAGCGAAATCGCAAGGGGTCATGGTAGCCTCCCCCTAGCTGAAATGGAAAGTATGGGTGGTGTCCCACCAGAAGTCCCGCAGCGCGTCGAAGATCGGCAGATAGCTGGTGAAGTGACGGAAGGCGTGCATGAAAGTACTGAAACCAGAGCCCTCCACCAGAAACTGTGCTGCCTCGGGCAACATGTAATAAATATCCATAACATTAGCACATGAAGCCCGCATTCTCTTAAATTTCCTACGAAACTGAAAAAAAAAGAAGGGGGGAAAAGGTAAGTCCACTATCTTTATTTTCCTTGCAAAGTTTTTTTTGATAAACAATAGTAATAAATAAGTATGAATAGATAATAAACATGTATGGATTATATTATAAATAGCAGCATGTTAATTTCCTAAAAAAAAAGAAAAAAAATCATTTTTGATGTAAATAAACACTTACCAATTTTTTTTTGAAAATATAAAAAAAATTTGAAAAAAATATACACGAACGTAAATTCACATGTAAATAAACATTTAGTTTCTAAAAAAATATATAAAAAAAACTAAAAAATGTAAAATAAAAAAAATGTGTTGTATTCTTTTACATTCCTTCAATAAATAAAAATACATTTAAGTATGTATTTTAAATGAAAAAAAAAAGATTGTATGTATTATTTTGCATCTAAATAATCATTTTTTTACACCCTAAGCATCATAGAAATACATGTTAAATATGAATACTGCATTTTTTGCATTTGTCATATACATAATAAAATAAGAGAATGTTCATGCATCATGTTAATAATCATCCTATAATTGTTTCGCATTGCATTTGCATCAAGTAAGTAGTACATGCATTCATCATATGCATTTATTGTCCAATAGGCTGCCATAGGGGTGCACTAAAGAGAAAATAAAATGCCACCGATCATAAAAATAAATATTCTTATGACATTTACTATGTCCCTACAGCATAAGCATGCATGAAAAATAAATTTAAGGGCATAAAATATATCTGTTTTATCCCATATTTATCCGAAAATATGCCCAAAAATGTATTCGGAAAAAAATTTAAATTGTATTCCGAAAAGTCCGTCTCGTGAATATATTGCATGCAAAAATATGTTTTAGCATAAAACATGCATCATGTAGCTCTAATTGCATTTATAGTTTAAGTCATGCATAGTAGGGTCAAATAGTGACCACTAGTTCAATCATGCATCGCAAAAATAAATCACATAAATATTCATGCATCATTACCTAATTACATCATTTAGGCATAAATAGGACATGCATAAACATCATTAATAAAGTCAGGAGTGCTCCAAAGGTTCCAAACAGTGCTGAAATCTAGCAGATCTGAAGTATATACAGGCAAATCTAGAAAAAGAAAGAAACTTACAGTGGTAGGAGGAAGATTGGACACATGGGTGTTCGGTCACGAAGAATGTTGCCCCAGTCATCTGTGGAGTACTGATACTTAATTTTATTTCGGATCTAGGGAGGAAACTATTTCCTCCTTTCGTCAGATTCTGGGTGCATTGGAGCCTTCCCCTTTCTGGATCGTGAAGAAGATGCCATCTGCTAGACAAAACACTGGAATTGGCGAAGAAAAATTGAGAAAATGAGTGAAAATAAGAAGAAAATAGAAAAAAGGAAAGGAGGCAGCAATGGCGGGCTGCGTACTGAGAATGAAGGAAAGAAAAGAAGAAGAAAGGAGCAGTGGCTCCCTTCCCCCACTCCCCGTCCATAATAAGGGAGGAAAAGGAAAATTTTCCTTTTCCCCCCTCCGAAGTTTGAAGCTGCAACACTTAAGTCCTCAAGTTCCGAAAATTTTAAAATGACCCCTGAGCTTAACGAAGAATTAACAAAGGTAATTTTGTTAACCAAAATTGATGGCCATCCACCCGAGGGCAGGAAAATAATAATAATAATAATATCCCCAGCAGGTCAGCCGCAAAATAAGCAGAAAATGATTTTTTTTTCAGCGGCAAGAAGAAAAAGACAAAAAGAAAAAGAAAAAAAAGACAAAGAAAAAAAGAAAAAGGAAAAAGAAAGAAAAAAAAAGACAAAAGGAAAAACAAAAAGAAAAAAAGGAGGGAAGTCCCTGGCTCGAAAAAGTAAGAGTGGCAGAAGTGTCAGAATCAGCTGAATCCACAGCAGCCACTTAAGCCCGGAAAGGTAAGGAAGGTAAGAAAAGTAAGATATTTCTATCCAAATAAATAAGTGAAGTAATAAAAGAAAACTCTTTTTTCCAAAGGAGTTTTGTTTTAAAAATAAGTAAAAAAAAGAGGAATATTTCAAAAAAAAAAAGAGGAATACTTCAAAAACACAAAAAAAGAGGAATATTTCAAAAACACAAAAAAATAGGAGTATTGAAAAAAAAACCCAGAGAGAGTGAGAAGAAAGGAAAGGAAAAAGAATGATTTTTACCTTTTACAGTTTTCGAAAAAACTTGAAGAAAGTTTTCTTTGCCGTGTTCGGCGACATATTTTGATCGGTCGAGTGTAGTTTTCAGAGAATTTGAAAGTTTTCTTATTTGTGTTCGGAAACAAGGTATTGACCAGCCAAACAAATTTTTGAAAATTCTTCTTAACATATTTCAATGATAGGTATTGATCAGTTGAAATATGGTCTCTGAAAAACATTCAAATCTTCATAACCGTATTTAGTGGCCGTTCTCGACCGTTTGAATACGACTTTTTCGAAAAACTTGAAAATCTTTTTCCTGTTGTGTTCTTGGTCGGGTTTTGACTCGAAGGACATAACATCCTCGTTGGTTGTAGTTTAGGTTTTGGCCTGAACTATGTTTGGTCTGATTTCCTTTATTAAGGAATATGTAGGCAGCCTACATTAGTAGGTCCGACCATCAGAGCACTTCATTTACATATTTGCTTAAAAACTACGATAACCTGTTATAACCGACTAAATATGTCTAGGTTATGGAGTTTGGATAGCATGATAAACTGTGCATTATAACTGTTACATGTTGCATTTCTCTCCCATTTTAATTGAACGAAATTGGAGAGTCTATTGTTTATCAACGATGTTCGTCTACTCAGTAAGCCTTGGGTTACCCGTAGACTCCATCGTTGAGGGGCTCTGTAGACACCCCAATTTCGTACCCCTGATATATGACTCTGACATGTGATATCAAGAACTGCTTAAACTTAACAAATGTCAAGTTACAGGAGTCAAAAATGCGAAAGGTAAAGCAGGATGTGCGAAACAGTAAATTGCGAGGGGTGAAAGTGCCAAAAAATACAACTTGAACAGGAGCATGGCGCGGCCAAAAAGGCTAGGTGGGCGCCGCACCATGCCAAGGAGATGTCGGTGCCAAGCATGCTACAGTGCCTCTGGGACTTAACGCATTGTGCAAGTTGTGAAGATCGGTGTACATGCTGATGATGCTCGCTGAGGGAATTTATAATTCCCGATGAGTCCCCCTCTCCACCTATAAATAAGAGTGCTGGGCTCCCCTTCAGACAAACGAAATCCTTCACAAAGAAACGCTGAGAAATTCTCTCTGCGTCTCAACAACGCCGAATAGAGAGAGAAGTGAGATAGGTGTGTGTAGCCCACCAAAGCTTCCAAACCCCATCCAAACTCCGCCAAAACACAAATCCACCGGTTAAAAGTGATCCCTAGCCTTTTAGTTAGGTATCCACCCCACTTCCCCAGCCCAAAATCCATAAAGTAAGCCGTTACTCTGCCCGAGTAATGAGCTGCAAAACACAAAAAGTAAGCCGTTATTCCGCCCAATCAAAAAGGCCAAAACCCTCCGAAATAAGCCGTCATTCTGCCCGAGTGAACGAGCCAAAGTCATCCAGAATAAGCAGTCATTCTGCCCGAATCACAACAACAACAACACAAAAAAAGACTCTCTCTCCCTGAAGGACAGAGCGAGCACACTACCGCTCTAAAAGGTAATAGCCTTTAAGGGCGTTCTTTTTATTTATTATTTATAAAGTTATTATTTAAATCCGGCACAATGTAGCCAATATAAGCCGTTGTGCTGCCCGGATTAGAATAGGAAATATTATGTAAAAGAGCCGTTATAATGGCCCAATATTTTTAAATATATTTGTAATTATTGTAAGGAAACGGCTGCAAGTCCGTAAATAATGTAGCCACGGATGTATTTGTTTTATTTTCCTGTTTTTATTTTCCTGTCTTTTAATACTTTATTTATCTGCTAAATAAATATAACAATAAGCATACTTTAGCCAAAAACTATTTTGAGATCGAAAGGGCGAGTTGGGTGCCTAGCACCTTCCCAACTCGTAACTTAGCCTCCGAACCCTTTTCATAATCTCTGGTTTTCTTTTTTCTGGTTTTGCTTTATTTTTGCCTTAAAATAAAGATGGCGACTCTAAAACTTTTTGGATCCAGTGGGGCTTCACAACACTCCTTCCTTGCACTTTTCTGTTTTCCCCTAAAAAAGGGAGAATGAGAATGGAAGGGTGATGTATTCCCATATTCTGGTATCCCCTAAAAAAGGGATAACTTGATGCGGGAAACCCAAAGCTCCCATAGTGATCCGAAACGGGCCATAAGGCTATTTTTATAAAAATCTATAGTGGGGGCGTCGCAACATCCTTTTTTGCACTTTTTCGTTTTCCCCTAAAAAAGAGAAAATGAGAATGAAAGGGTGATGCATTCTCATATCTTGGTATCCCCTAAAAAAAGGATATCTTGATACAAGAAACCCAAAGTTCCCATATTGGACCAAAACTCCACTTAAGTCAACTGAGGCGCATTCCAACGCGCTATCTTAGACATCACTCCTCTCGCACTTTTGATTTCATCTTCCCCTAGAAAAGGGAGGGTGGAACGAGAGCAGTGGATGTCCTGCATCCGCACGTACGCGCACCCCTATCCAAGGGCGCGCGGGGCGCGGGCGCAGCCCGGGCGACCCACAATACGGGTTCTCATCCGCGTTTATATACCAGTCGGGCTCTTCCTCTTCTTCCACAATCTCTTCAAGAGGGACCTCCTCTGGAGAGCCGCCGGCCATTCTATAGCACTGAGCAAGGGGAATGTTGTCACGGTCATCTGCATCATCCTCAGGTGTGGCTTCCACCTGAGTACGGCCTGTCCTCTTAAGGCGCCGGGCAAGTGGCATGTCGTCTGCCTCTTCGGCATCCGAGGCCTCTCCGACCACCTCTCCCTGCTCGGCCCTTACTTGCTCAACCGCACCTTCAACATTGGCTCTCTGCTGTTCGAGGCCTTGCCCGTTAGCAAAGCCACCGATCACACTCTCCTCTCTAGAATCTTCTTCACTGGAGGAATCTATATATCAGGTCAACTATTGGGGCGGCCACATGCCTGAGCACAACTGGGCCTGCCACAGATCTTGCTCCCTCATCCGACTCGTAGTCAGCTCGGGGAGTCTTCTCGCTGCTCAGAGAATCATTCTTTCCGCAGTAGCTGAAGGCCTCGCGGTCATTCTCTGAGATATCAGACATCTACAAAGTGATCGAGGAAGGAGTATCAATCTTCTTCCCGGGTAACTGACAAAGTAAAAATGGGAAAGAAATCCTAAGTCTAGGTACACCAAAGGGGCCATGCCCACCTAGCGAGCAAGACCACATGGTCTTTTCCTCGATCACTACCTAAGGGCGGTCCTACTCTCTTAAACCCTAACGGAAGCATGTGAAGAGGAAGGGAAAAAGCCAGAAAACTCTTATTAAACCCATAAAAATAAAGAACAGAATGGAAAAAGAGGGCCACATAAACTTATTGTTAGCTCTGGTGTGGAACGTCTTCTGTGAGCAATCAAAGGGGGAAAACTCTTCCAAAACAAAACTTGAAGCACCAGGAACGGATGAACAGTGGGATTTGTTGAGCAAGGTCACCGGAATTTGGAAGTGATCAGGGTAGCAACAACAAAAGCTCTCTAGGAATCTCTCTCTCTAAAAACTCAAAGGCGATAAAAGAGAAAAAGGGGATAAGGGTTTGCCTTTTATAGGTCGGGGTTGTACGGTTTGGGGGGGGGGGGGAAAGAGGCGGAGCCTGAAACAATGTTTGGGAGGACGACCCATCATCACAACGCATTAAATACGCCACTTCGTGGTTCGTGCCCCCATCAAGTCACCTCAGCTTTTGGCGGCTCACGCGCCTTTACCTCCACTCACCCAGTACGCCCTCAGCAACAAGCTTCCTCAATACACCTCAGCTGTTTCCCATTGAGGCACCAGAGTATTCCCCAAGTCTTCCCTCTCAATCCTCTCTCTCTTTTTCTGAAAATTCATAAGTGTTGAAGCCCGTGCGAGCATCCTCTAGCATGAACGCTCCCCGCTCCGAGCATGAATGCTCGCCAGACAAGGAGCTAGGGGCCACTGATATGACTGGCCCAAACTGGGTCACGAGTGAAGCATGAGCTAGCATCACGTGCCGATCATGAGCATAATTAATATGGGGCCCGCCAGGCAAAGGAAGCATTAAGCAGCGAGCAGTGCAGCTCCCGTCCAAACCTGGCCGGGCACATGCCTCGCCTATCTGACCAGGGGCCATGCCCGGGAACCGTGCTCACACCGGATAAAGAATCAAATTCATCATTTCTAAACCTGGTCGAGCACTGGCCTGGCCTGCCCGACCAGTAGCTGCCTCTTGGATCTACGCTGACTTTAGAGCAGTGCATATCAGCCAGGCAGAGCCTTGCTCGCCTGGGCACATATCGATCAGGGAGCACCGGAGGCTTGCTCCCAAAGACAAGTCAAAGGTTTCCATCTTTGAGCAGGGCACTTACCTTATCTGCTCCTACATCTACGCGGCCAGCCGCCTATTATGCCTAAAATCAAGGGATTCTCCCCTTGATTGACTATTTATCTAAGGAAACTTAATCCCACATGGATTCTAGATCATTAGGGGCCTATAAATACCCCTCCATAACCAAAAACAAGGTACACGCACTTTCTTGAGCCTTGGCACTCTATCAAATTGCTTTTAGACTCACATACGATACTTACTCTCACGCTGGATGGGTTTCGCGAGGCCCTGCCTTGCACTTCCACTCAGGTTTTTTGTGTTCTTAGACAGGCTCAAGGAAGCAGATTCAAGCCCAAATATCCTACCCAACATACGGACGGCCCAAGCTGTGATTTTGCCACATCAGAAGTCAACTTGAGGGAGTTTACTTTGAAAATAGTTGGGAGGTTTATGTACTTGTTCCTGCAAATCATATAAACCTTGCTTGAAAGCTCATTCACTCAATGCTATACATCATACAGATTGCATGATGGGTATTGCATGTTAGTGGTATGTTGGTTAGAACTTTGAAAGCTGCATTTCTAACAATGTTAGTTGCTTTTAAATACGTATTCCCTCCTTCCTCTTCCGGATAAAGAGTGCCCATTTGAAAGTTAAACTTTTTTATAAAAATAATACTTTAGTGGCTCATTATTAATAAAAAGACAGGACAGTATGTTGGGTTCGGCCATGGATATTTTACACAAAAAGTTGCAGCTGCTTCGGGTAGAATTAAAACGTTGGAATTGGTCGGTTTCTGGTCATGTTCAACGGATGATGGAGGCTCAGCAGGACATAATTTTACGTATGGAGGTTGAGCTTCATCTTGGGTGGACGGATAACTTAGCTTATCAGATTGTTCAGGCCAAAAAACATCTCGCTCAGTTAATCGCTTGGGATACAGAGTTGATTCAGCAAAAGTCTAGGTAGTCTTGGTTAAAGGAGGGGGATCGGAATACAACTTTTTTTTCATGCGAGTATGCGGGATCGGACTCGTATTAATACTGTTCGCCTTCAAAATCCAGATGGTTCTTGGTGTGATGATAATGCTCAGATTGGTCAGATGGCAGTGTCTTATTTCTCTTCTATTTTTTCCTCTTCTGATATCGAAGTTAATGAGGCTCTTTTTGATGGTATAACCCCCAGAATTTCGGAGCATAATAATAATTTTCTTGGGAACATTCCAGAGGAGGATGAGATTTGGGAGGCCATTAAAGGTTTGAACCCTCATAGTGCCTCTGGTTTAGATGGTTATACGAGTTTTTTCTTTCAAGGTTGTTGGGGTATAATCAAGAAGGATATTATATTGGCGGTTCAGGATTTATTTAGGGGCAATGCTTTGCACAGGGGTATTTCTTCGACAGTGGTTACATTGATTCCTAAAGTGGATACTCCTTTGGGTTTAGGAGATTTACGGCCTATTAGTTTATGTAACTTTACGGCGAAAATTATGTCTCGCATTGTGGCTTTAAGGATTTCATCCTTTCTTCCTAGTATAGTTTCTATGGAGCAATCTGGTTTTGTGTAGGGAAGAAGCATTCAGGAAAATATTTTGTTGGCTCATGAAATAATTCATAAACTGGACAAAAGAGTTCGGGGTGGTAATATCGTCTTCAAATTTGATATGTCCAAGGCTTACGATCGTTTAGAATGGGGTTTTCTGCTTCGTGCGTTACAAGCATATGGGTTTAGTGCTGAGAATTGTTGGTTGATCTCTAGGTTGATTAATAATGTTTGGTATACGTTTCGGATTAATGCGGGCAATTATGGTTTCTTCAAATCTTCCTGGGGAGTTCGTTAGGGCGATCCTCTCTCGCCTTTGCTTTTTATTATGGTGCATGAGATCTTTACTTACAATTATAACAAAGAAATCAGGGAGGGTAAAATGCAGCCTTTTGATCATCGTCGTGGAGGGGTTCCCATCTCTTATCTTTTATATGCAGATGATATGTTGTTGTTCAGTAATGCAGGCAAGCGGTTTATTGTTGCGCTTTGGAAGGTGATCAGTGATTATGAGGAAGCTTCTAGTCAGCTTTTAAACTTTCAGAAAAGTGGTTTTTACGTTGCCTCCAATTGTTCACAGAGGAAGGCCCAGTTGATTTCTAGGTGATCAGGTTGTGTTCAGCACGTTTGGCCTATGAAGTACTTAGGTATTCCATTGGTTAAAGGGCGTATCAAACGGGTTTACTTTGAAGATTTGGAATCTAAAATTCTGCGTCGGATAAGTGGCTGGAAAGGTAGGCTTCTGTCGTTCGGGGCTAAACTGGTTTTGTTAAAGGCGGTTCTTGCTAGCATCCCTATTTTCTCTCTAGCGGCAATAAAAGTTCCTAATGGCATGCTTCACCGACACGAAACAACCATGGCTAATTTTCTTCTGAGTAGTAATGGGGAACACCGTAGTCATTGGGTTTCTTGGAACCTGATTTGTTGGCCTGTCGAAGAGGGGGGTTTGGGGGTTAGATCTCTACGTCAGATTATGGATTCTTTGCATGCTAAGTTAGCTTGGAGTGTGCTTCAAGGGAAAGGGCTTTGGGCTCATTTTGCTCAAGCTAAGTATGGTACTTCCTATGGCGGTTTTTTCCAGCCTCTTCATGCGTCACATACGTGGCGTTCTATTATGATATGGATCAGGTGCAGTTGTTCAGTAGATAGGTGATTGGGGCTGGCTCGGTGTCTTTTTGGAATTCTAACTGGAGTGGTGCAGTTTTGATTGGTCCTCAGCCTATGGATGTGATGCTCACAGTTTCCGAGGCGCTGCAACAGATTAATCAGTTCTTGCCTTTGATTCCTACTATGCATCATGATTCTATTCAAGGGGTTCGGGTCAAAGAAGATGTTCCAGATTGTTTAGTGTGTACGCTAACTTCTTCTGGTGATTTTACTTCAGCGGCTTACTATCACAAATGGAAGGAAAGAATACCAACGGTGGATTGGGGGAAGAAAGTTTGGCAGCAATGGATTCCGACAAAAAATAGTTCTTTTGTTTGGACAGTTTTTCATCGTGCCCTTCCTTTGGATATGTTGTTGCACAAAAAAGGCATTTCTATTGCTTCAAAATGTGTTTGCTATAATGGGCAGCATGATCAAGAGTCGGTGGAGCATCTGTTCCTTAGATCAGACATTGCCATTAATCTGTGGGCTAGGTTAGCTCGGTCGTTTGGTATTATTCAGCATTATGTGAGCATTATGCATTTTTTTGAAGTCTGGACGAGGGGTATTTCATTACGTAATCAAAAGGGTGCTTGTTTCTTAGGGATTTTCATGTTCACATGCTGGGAGATTTGGAAGGCCAGGTGTGCTGCTGTTTTTGATAATATTCCTATGAAGGCCGATGAGATTTTTTGTCATATTCGTAATCATTTAGTTGAAATTTTCTTTCAGTATACTCCAAAATCGAGTATAAGTAGACTAGATGGTCTTGGTATTCAGCATCTAGGGCTCAATGTGGTTCATTGTGCGTCTCGTAATGGTCAATGGATGTGGTGGTTTCCGCCGGGTGCTCATACTTTTAAGCTGAACACGGATGGATCTAGCATTGGTAACAAATGTGCAGGGGGGAGTATTATTCGAGATAGAAGTGGTAGTATGGTCGGTGCTTTTTCAAATTTTTATGGTGAAGGTTCCAATATGCGCGCAGAAATTTTAGCTTTTCGAGACGGTTTACAATTGTGTAGGGATTTGGGTCCAGAATTGGTGGAGGTTGAATCCGATTCTTTGGTGGTTGTTTTAGTTCTTCAGAAGTAGCAACGATCTCCTTGGCAGTACACTTATGATTTGCGTATTTGTCGTGAGCTATTGGGGTCTTTTGCTTTGTTTCATGTTTATCGGGAAAGGAATCACGTTGCAGATAAGGCTGGCAGCGGAGGCTCATGATCATCAGGGTCGTCAGTTTTTCACCAATAGGTCTGCTCTCCCTCATTCTGTTAGGTTGGCTATCATTCATGATGAGAGGGGTTTTTATAGCTATCATCATTAATTTTTGTATTTGTGTTTTCGAGGTAAGGCTCCTTTGTCCCCCCCTTTTTTTTGGGTAAGGCTGGTTGTCGCCCTCCTGTTTGTTTGGTTTTGGGTTTTTCTGTTTAATAAAATGTGCAGGGTGTCGTCCCTGTTTCTTTAAAAAAAATTTTTTTAATAAAAAGACACTTTTAAATCTTAAATTTTGAAAGTGGACTCTTTAAGTGAAACATCGCAAAATGAGACCAGAAGCCCTTTTCTATCCCCCTCCTTCTTTCTGGTTCTCCACCGACCCTACTCCCCCTCCACCAGAACCTCAACCCATGAGACCAGAAGCCCTTTTTCTATCCCCTTCCTTCTTTTTGGTTCTCCACCGACCCACTCCCATCTCCTTCAATTATCTGTGATCATTCAGACAAAGATATTGAAATTATGCCAACTCCTCATTCATCCCCACCTCATTCCAATTCCTCATCTACCCATACCTTCCCCACACCCGATTGCTCTTCCACCTCAACCTCAAAAACTCCATCCCTCCAGTAGCCCTTCTGTCCTACTACTGCTGCTGATGTCGCCTCGTCTGCTGGTACTAAGCCCATTCGAGTAGACCTTAACCCTTCTCCGTCCTGTCCGATAAACGAAGATATCCTGAGTAAACTGGATGCCATCTACAACAGGCTGGGAGAATTAACAAGTATTTCCACAACTACTGCTGAGATTGCAACTGACTCATCCAGGGCTGCTGCCAGGAATGCCGCCATCCTCCGACAGTTTCAAGAGGATGTTTGGACTAACTTTGGAGAAGTCAGGCACGAGTCTACTGATCTGAAGATAAACATGGAAGCTCAGCGCAACGAGTGTGTTTGTCTCTGCTCAACTCTTTTCTACAAGTACTTTCACAGCATTACCCTCCACGTTAGTCATAACCGCCCTCCAGTGCTACAGCTCAACGATCAAGCTCTCGACGTAGCACATGATCGAATAGCAGCCGAGCGCGAACATGTTCTGGCCATCACGGAGGAGAGACAAATGTGGTCTATGAACCGAGTTCTGATGGACGAGAACAACAGGCTTCGAGAAGAACTTGACTACCATTCTCGCTCCACCAGACAACAGACATCAGATGAACAATACACCAGAAGAGTTGAAGAACTCGAGCGCCAACGCCGAGAAAGAGAAGTAGCTGACAGAGCAGACAAAGGAAAAGGAAAAAGGCCATGGTAACTTATATCGTTCTATCCTTATCCTGTGTATCTATCTTATTTTTGAAAACTCTGTATATATTAAGCTTCTTATTTGAAATACAAAATTTCATTCCTTTTCAAAAATTTCTACTGTTTAATTCCATGTTATTTAAATTCATATATCTGCTTGGACTTTAAACAACCAGTTTAAATTTATTTAAACTGTGTGCTCTAATCCTTGTGCTTGTCCTTTAAATCTCTTATGTTGTAAGCACTTAGATTAGCTGTTACATTTGATGTGTTTGTTTTTATAGAGGCATGTATGCAGTTATAAAACTTACAAGTATTTTTCAGACATGCTATTATCTATCCTAGAACTTTCATAGCCCTTACTTGTATGTAATGACGACCAAATGCAAATAGGAGGAGATTATTGCTTCTCAATGTATCTTAATTTGCATTTGCTCATTCATTACATTAGGTTCTATATACGTAACAGTTAGCATGGCAACTGTGTATAGAACTTTGCCTTTAGAATAGTTTTTAGACTTCACAGGTTTCGGTAGAAGACTTCAGTCGAAGGTTTCGACAGAAGACTTCGGTAGAAGGCTTTACGAGCAGACTTCACCAGTAGATTTCACCAGCAGACCTTGTCTACACTCGGACAGCATGACGTGTCAAGTCTATCCGGATGTCAAGCTCAAGTGGATTATTTAATTCAACTATCTTTGGTTTGAATTTGGATTAATCCATCATCATCAACTCTTGACTTCCAAGACACGTCTTTCCAGCTTTTCTGAAGAATGAAGTCTTTCGCCTCATGAACATGGCAAAGTAGGTTTACAGTCTGACACAAACAGACTGTACCAACTACTACAGGTTTGCAACTCTGTGTGTCGTCCACCTACTAGGTCCATCACTTGCTCCTCTCCATACCCTGATCAGTTCCAATCAGAGATGAAGTCAACAAAGCAGCTCCCTACATTTAATGCTCCCAACCCAGCTAATAGAGCTGTTACTCCCTACATCTTCTCCAACGGTCTCAAGAATGCTCCGATATAAATACTGCCATTAAAGACTGAAGAAAGTGTGCAAGTGCGAATGCTCTGAATCTATTCAACAATATCAAGTCATTACTATTAATTATTTACTTCTTATTGTTGTACTCATTACTATTCTTCTGCACCTTGAATATTCTGTTTCTCCAGATATTCAAATCCCCCACCCCCAAACATAAGTCAAATATTTTGTACACGATCCATTAGAGATTTTTGTAATAGAACTAGTGGAAAACATAGTGCACATTCAAATCCAAGGTTGACTGCTTTGGTGGTGGACGTAGCACTCTTTATAGTGTGAACCATCTCAAAATACATGTGTTTTTTTACATTCTGTTGGTTACTGTTTTAAACTGTCTTCGTCGTCTTAGCTTATTCCTTTGAGTAGCAAACTTCAGTAGTCAGCCAAGTCTACTGGTAGTGCTTCACCAGCAAACTTAGTCTGTCTTCCTTGCAAGTCTTCTGTTACTTTACCCTTTTTAATAGGTTGCAAGCACTTGTTTTAAGGAACTATTACGAAAATTTGAAGTGTTTACTAAGCTATTCAACCCCCCTTCTAGCTTAGTATTATGCCCTTTGGGACTAACAACATGTTTCCACATAAAATGATTGAACGTCTTACATGCTCACATGTTTCGATGCTTACATTTGCTTGCATGCCTTACATGCTCACATGCTTCCATGCTTACATTTGCTTACTCATTTCCCTACTTATATGCCAACATGCATATATGCTTACATGCTTCTCATACATATTTTTCCATATCCATCCTGCTCTCATACATGCATACTTCCTATATACATACCTTTCCATACGCAAATACATGCTTTCGTGCTTATATGCTTTTATACTTTCCATCATTATGTTTACTAGGTCCACTCCTACGAACACGAACTTTCCAGCATCATGTTTACTAGGTCCACCCCTAGGAACGTGAACATTCCAGCATCGTGTTTACTAGGTTAAATTCCTAGGAACATAAACCGCAGACGAGCTACGATTGGTCTGATTCCCGAAAAGGATATGTAGGTAGCCTATCCCGGTAGGTCCGACCATCACATACATATGCACCGCATCTCAATTCGGCAATATCTTTCAATATGCATATCTTTTAAATACCACACTCCATTTGATGTTGCATTGTATTTTAATACCGCACCCATTTCAATGTTGCAATGTCTTTTTAAATATCGCACTACATTTAAATGCCACACTGTCTTTTAATATCGCACCACATTTAAATGCCGCACTGTCTTTTAATACTGCACCGTATTTTGATGCCACAATGTCTTTTAAATACTACACTGCATTTCGATGCCGCACTGTTATTTAATACCACACCGCATTTCGATGCCATAATGTCTTTTAACACGACACCGTATTTCGATGCCGCAATGTCTTTTAAATACTGCACTGCATTTCGATGTCGCACTGTCTTTTAACACCGTACCGCATTTCAATGTCGCACTATCTTTTAATACAACACCGCATTTTTATGACGCACTGTCTTTCAAAACTACACCGCATTTCGATACAGTACTATCTTTTAATACCGCACTGCATTTCGATGTCGTACTGTCTATTAATACCGCACCACATTTCAATGTTGCACTGTCTTTCAATACTGTACCACATTTCGATGCCGCTGTAGACACCCCAATTTCGTACCCCTGGTATGTGACTGACATAAAATATCAAGAACTGTTAAAACTTAACAAATGTCAAGTTGCAGGAGTCAAAAATGCGAAAGGAAAAGCAGGATGCGCGAAACAGTGAACTGCAGGGGGTAAAGTGCAAAATTTTGAAACTTGTAAAGCTTGATGGTGCCGCACCAAGGGTGCCTTGGCCGCACCATTCAATCTACTGTGCGCCACTCTCACATTCAAATGATGCGCAAGGTACAAGCGACTGATGCACAGGAAAGAAATGAAGAAATTCCAGCCGCGTCCCTCTCCTCTGCTATAAATAGGAGGCCCCGGCTCCCAGTTTACGAACACAATTCCTCTGCGATTTTTAGATCGCAGCGAAGCTCTGCTTTGTTTTCCTTCGATATCAATAGTACGAGAGGTGCAAGATAGGTGAGTGGAAGCCCCTATAGTCTCCAAACCCCGTCCAAACTCTGCCAAATCAAAAACCCATAGGTTATAAGTGATCCCTAGCCTAGTTGTTAGGTATCCACCTCACTTCCCCAGTCCAAAAATCCCAAAGTAAGCGTTACTTTGCCCGAGTAACGAGCTAAAAAGTCAAAAAACTAAGTCTAGGTTCCGCCCAACTAAAAAAGCCAAAACCTACCCAAATAAGCTGTCACTCTGCCCGAGTTGATAAGCCCAAATCTCAGAAATCAAGCAGTCATCCTGCCCAATTCAAAACAAAAGACTCTCTCCCCGACGAGCGAGACACCGCCGCTCTAAAAGGTAATACCTTTAAGAGCGTATTTTATTTTATTTGTATTTTCTGTCTTTTATTTATTTTTCAAAAGTTGTTATTTAAATCCGGCGCAATGTAGCCAATATAAGCCGTTGTGCTGCCCGGATTAGATTAGGAAATATTATGTAAAAGAGCCGTTATAACGGCCAAATATTCTTAAATATGTCTGTAATTATTGGAAAGAGGCGAGTCCAGAATAATGTAGCCACGAATGTATTTGTTTAAATTTCCCTGTCATTATAATACCTTATTTATTTGCTAGATAAATATAACAATAAGCATACTTCACCAAAAACGTTTTGACCAAAAACGTCGAACCGGGCGAGTTGGGTGCCTAGCACCTTCCCAACTCGTAACTTAGCCTCCGAACCCGCTTTTAAAAATCTCTGGTTTTCTTCTTCTGGTTTTTCTTTATTTATGCCTTAAAATAAAGATGGCGACTCTAAAACTTTTAGATCCAGTGGGGCCTCGCAACATTCCCTCTTTGCACTTTCCTCGTTTCCCCAAAAAAGGGAGATACGGAATGGGGTGATGCATTCCCATATCCCGGTATCCCCTAAACAAGGGATAACTTGATGCGGAAACCCATAGCTCCCATAGTGATCCGAATGGGCCATAAGGCTATTTTCAATAAATCCATAGTGGGGCGCCGCAATATCCTTTCTTGCACTTCTCTGTTTTCCCCTAAAGAAAACAGGGGAGAATGGGAATGGAAGGGTAATGCATTCCCATATCCTGGTATCCCCGAAATAAGGGATAACTTGATATGGGAAACCATTAGTTCCCATTTTGGATACAAAATCCACTCAGGGCAACCGAGGCACATTCCAACGTGCTAATATAGACAAAGACTCCTCTCGCACTTTGGATTTCGCCTTCCCTAAACAAGGGAGGGTGGAACGAGAGCGTGGTGTCCCGCATCCGCACGCACGCCGCACCCCTATCCAAGGGCGTGCGGGCGCAATCGCACCAGGAACCTCACAGTGGCGACTCTGCTGGGGAGTTGTTTTATTTTAAATAAAATGGAGGGCTAGACTCATAAAATAAAACTTTTTTTTGTTTTTATTTGTTTAAAGATGCTTGTTATATTAATTTACGCATTTCAATAAAGTGTTCCCATACTGTGGCTATATTTGTGGATATGATCCTCCATCCGGCTAGAGATACATTACGGACATGTTTAAGAGTATAAAAAATCAAAAAAAAATATTATACAAAAAAAATTCGAAAAATAAAAAAAAATGTATATATCTATTATATATATTACAATAAATTCCGGGCAGCACAACAAAAGAGCTGGGGCTTTACTTCCGGCTCTATATTTTTATTTATTTATTTCAGCTTCATTTTCTTTTTTTCACTTTATTCTCAGATATTCGCATATATCCGCATTCATGCCGCTTTGTCATTTTATTTTGGGGACATAGGACCAAAATTTGTAATTAATAGGATAGATAGTTTCCCAGCTTTTTCTTTCTATTTCTTAAAGTGGTATGCTTGCTTGCTTGCGCCAAAAATAAAAAGCCGAGAAAATCCACATATAACAAAGAAGACAGCCAAATTTGTTTTATTTTCTATATCGTAAAATAAATAAAGACTTTCTTGTTTTTCTAGATACCGCACACACGTGCACGCATGTAAATATATTCCGAACCGCTACTCCTACACCATGGCCACTACCCCCGCATAAGCCAACGTTAGAATGCATATAGTTTTTCGTGACACTTCATTGCACCGACCGGTTTTGCATCTTTGAATTGTGGGCCCCGTTAAAAAAATCAAATCGAAAAAATATAAATATATGTCAAAAAAAATGCGCAAGTTCAAAAAATAATAATATAAATATAATAATTGCGCAAAAAAAAAAAAAGAAAAATATATATACAATAAATAATAAACAGGCTGATTTATAATTCTCGATGCTCGACCTAGACCATTTCGGATGGTGGATCCCGGAAAGAGTATAGGCCCTTTCGCCGGGACCGCCCATCCGGGAGTCGAAAGGCGTGTGGAATACGTTGGTCCTATACTGAGAAAGAATCCACTTGCTGTGGAAAAGTCTGAGGCTGTCAAAATAAAGCGGGTGCTTATCCGGTCAATTGAGGAACAAAAAAAAATTATTAATAATAAAATATTAATAAAAAAGGCACTATGTACTCCAAGCCAGGATAGCCTCCGGCCCGGCCTTACGATACCTACCAAACCCCATTTTCCTCGAGACCCCCGAATTTGGAAAGCGAGAGATATATCTTGGCAGGTTGATTCGGGAAAGTAGCGTAAATCGATCGAGGGTATCGGTTTCAGATCGACAAGGGCGTAATCGGCTCATTCGGCACAGTCCGGCGGTATGGCGGCGAAAGTGAGCGATCGGCTATGGGTGCATTCGGGGGCTCCAAGGTATGTTCCACCTCGAATGCATGAATGGTTTGACCAAAGGTTGGAGTGCGGCGATGAATCAAATGGCTAGTCTCAGTACAGAGTCTAAAATCCGGTGGTGAGGTGAACTCTTCCCTACTATTCCCCAAGAAGCATCCACATCTCAGGTGCCTCCTAACCCAACTCCTCAACCAAACACTAACCCACCAAATACTACCATTATCCCAAATCCCAATCCTCCACCAAGTCCCTATTACCCAAATATATATCCTTACCCGCCTTATCCACCATATATTCCCCCAAATACCCAGAACCCAAATGACCTTCTTTTTCCTATGACTAACCCACTCCTAAATAGCCCACACATGGACCCAAAAAGCTTTAACCCGTCAGGCCAAGTTACCACATATCTACCCCCTAATGATCCTGGTCGCCCAGCTGAAACTACCAATAACCCACCAATCCAGAACCCATACACAAACCAAAACCCACCAACCCAGAATCCATATATTACCCAAAACCCACCAAACCAAAATCCCTACACTGCCCAAAATCTACCAACCCAAGACCTTTATCCAACCCAATACCCATATCCAGCCCAGAATCCTTATAATGCCCAAATTCCATCAACCCAGAATCCATATACTGTCCAAAACCCACCAACCCAAAATCCCTACCTTCAACCAGAAAATAACCCAGCTTTCCCAAATCCAGCCAATATATACCAAAAACCAACTCCCCGACCACCAAAATGGAGGCGAGCATGGAAAATATGAAAGCCATGATCTTTGAAGCTCCTTAATAAAGGGGAATTTTCTACTCGGGCCTTAACATTGCAACCATCAGCAATACTTCCCTCAAAATTTAAAATGCCCGATATAGAAAAGTTTGACGGGACTAGATGCCCCATATCCCATTTAAGATCTTATTCCAACGGCATGCGATCACGGGGAGCTAGCTTTGAGGCTATGGCTTCCAATTTTCACCTCACCACGGTAGAGGCGCCAAACAATGGTTGATCTTTGTCGACAGCAGGTACCATGAATACACAGGACGATAGTCGAAGCATTTCTTGAAAGATACAAAGACAACACCGTCCCGAAAATAGGAGGGACCTTGAATCGTGCACCCAACGGGAAAAGAAACTGCGGTGAGTTTGCGGTCGGGTGGAAGAAAGAGGCGGCCGAGACCTTTGTGAGACCCGATCCGTAGTCATGCCGGATGTTCATCAAAACCTCCAACCCATTTACGGAACACATGCGGTACCCCCCCCATACCAATTTCAAAGAAATAGTGGAGATAGGAGCCGTATTGATGATGATATACTGGTGCCGGTTGAACCAATACATCTCCTAGTTCTTTCCGTTACTCCAAAGGAAAGACAACCGCGTCACTCAGTTAATATGGTAGGGATGCCTCCCGGCCCATTTTCTACCCAAAATTATAGCTCGTTCCATGGTATTATGGATGGGTCGATACGGTTGGAGCAAATAATGGCCGCGGTCGGAAACTTGAAATCGGAATAAGTAAGCGGCATTTTGATGAGCTGACTCCCGATGCAGTGATACTACGGGGCTAATGGCCTGAGTGTTGAAGCCATTGGAAAATTATAAGCCACGACCCCACTTGAGGACTTGGAACCATGCCCGTCTTGTGAATATCATCGCTCGATGGTCACCTCACGGAGCAAATGTTACACCACCAAAATGCTATCCGAGGACCTAATAGATGACAAGGTTATTGAAAAACCTCACCCGGACCAAATGTAGTCAGCCTCTACCCCAAATCAATATGATTGAGGTAGATGAAAACTTTTACGTGCCCAAGTTTGAAATAAATAAACTTCATATATCCTCATTCCTATTCCTCCATCCCTTATCCATAAAAGAGCTTAGCGTAATATGCTCTCTTGGGACCCACGTCCTTGGTAGCAAAACAACATTGAAAAAAGCCAGGGTAGGTGGAGATGTTAGCCACCTTACCGTCTGGCCGAGAACCCCGGCCAAACCACGAAAGAGGTGACCACTGGAAAAGATCAAGTATGGAATCTTTGGGGCTAAAAGCGAGTGGAAGATTCTTTATTAGCTCGGATGAAGAAAACTAGGGCCAACATCTCCCGTGAGGCTTCTTTGACTGTGCTTCAGACCCAGAGTGATACTGGCTAGAATCACTAAGCGGCGTTCGTTCCTATTGAAACCTCCCCAATGACCTTACTCGGATGATCGGGAACATTCATTTCGGGAGCGTAATAATGTTTGCCGATCTAGACACACAAGGAAGGAACTAACCACATTGATGCTCTTCACATCAACTTTGTGAAATTTGGAAAGCAGTTCCCCAAGTTTTGATAGATAATGGGTCTTATTTGAATGTATGTCCTACCGGACACTAGCGAGGCTGGGGATAAAAGATATCGAGAACTCACTCCTTCCTCATGACGGTTAAGGCATACGACAACACCGGTCGATGTGTCTTGGGGGTGGTCACTTTAATGTTAGCTTGTTGGGCCACTTAAACATGCCGGTTGAGTTCCAGTCTGGGACATACCCGGCCACCTTTAGCTTATTGGGGCGCCCTTGGATTCGTAGGGGTGAAGGGGTAGCCTCTTCATTACACCGGCGTGTCAAAATTCATCCGATGACCACATAGTAATTATTCGAGCAAGATCATGGAAAATAAGGAAGCGAGGCTATCCCAATCCTCAAGATAGAACATAAAACACGGTATTTTCCTTAGTGGCTTTGAGGTTATCCCAAGGCTGTAGTCGCCATTGAATATGAAAGCCCGACATCATTGGAAGAAAGTCACTTCCCTAGGAAACATGGTCCCTTTAAACATGTTCGAAAAATGAATTATATGCTGGTCTGGGTCTAAATCGACAAGGACTAGTTAATTTAGTCCAAGATGAACTTAAGGAATGTATCCCTCCTTTCGGTCAGGATCTGCGCCTACTCAGCCGCTAGCCATGAAACCGAAACGTAAGAAAAGAAAGGCGTAAAGGAAAAAGCTCCTTATGAATATCCCCCTCCAACCCTATCGAAACCTTAAATGGTTATTTTGTACGAAGGGGAAACTCAAACCTATCTTATGTTTCCTCGAACCCCGATAGACCGTAATGGGAAAAGGTGCCCCGGTTGGGAAGTCTTTGATGATGTCGATTTCTCTCGATAATATGGAAATAGTTACCCTGAGCCTCGTAGCGCCAATTATAAGATCTGCCACCATTGAAAATGCTTGGTCTATAGACCAAGATGATTATGCTTTTGGCCCCGCTAGATGATGACGGCCTAGGAGATTCTGGTATGATAGACGGAGGCACTGATTATGAAAGGCTCTCTGGCTGAAGTTCGAGTCTATTTCTAATAAGCCTCTCGCAGTAATTGGTAACTCACCACCGGTCCGCCTCCCTCGAC
>CM028379.1:26425514-26553932 GCA_013146195.2 Codonopsis lanceolata
TCCTTCTCATTCTAGCATCATTGATTTGTCTATTGTAATCGTACTATTCTAGTGAGCCAAGATATTGTAAGTTATTAGACTTTGTGTAGCACTCTGGGTTCTCATTTGGTTTTTCTTTTATTGTGTCGTGCCGTTATTCGAATCTTAGTTTTATATTCATTGTTCCCTGCACGCAAGAGTTTGTGGATTTTTCTTTATTCTAGTTGTTTCATTGTTGGTTAACCCCTGATGCTTTAGCCGTGGGTAATTGTTATATCGTGTTAGTTCATTTTTGAAACGCCTACCTGAGTGCCGGATGGTTTGTCGCAAAGTTCTGCAAGACGAAGTTTTGTACCTCTCCTCGAGACATAAGTCTCTCTTGGTTTCCTTTAGTGTTGATTTCGATTTTATTAGCTCGGTCTTCACTCTATTAACGCTCCGCACCTTCGATTTTTGTTTACCCATATTTTTATACTATTACACATCCATGTTTGAGCTTGATAGCTCTATTGTTTGACTAGCACTATTATTTACATCGTGGCTTGTCCTCTTCTTTTGCCTTGTCCTAGCGACGACTTTGGGATTCCTGCCTGAACTCGGCCGGGTCAGCTTGGTAATAGCTTTTGTTAGCTATAAGCCAGATAGATCCATGGCCTAGATTGGGGTTTAGCGTGTATTTGCCATCGAAAGAAGTTCTCGTTAGTGCCTTACCTGCATGTTCTTTGAACAAGTATAGGTTTTGAGACGTAGTTCTTCTGGTCTAGATTGTCGTGAGTGCAAAGTTTGTGTCTAAGAGCGTCATGCTTCTCACTTAATGCTTTTGAGTTACAGTTATACCAAGAATGAGTGATGCGTTCCGGTAGAGCCATTGTTCTTGTTCTGTCGTTGAGATTGGAGATGTTAGACTGTCAGTCCCGAGGGTGATCCTCATGGTATTCATATGGAGCTAACGTTCGTGGATATACGTATCGAGAGCGGAGTGACTAAACCTCCCGTAATATCTCGTAGAATTCTATTGAGTGCTATATAAGTATATATAATTATTATAGTACTTAACCATGCGCTTTGCGTTACTTGATGTCATGCCCGTACATGCTTATACTATGTGTTCTTGGGACCAAGATAAAGGATGTTTTATGTGAATCACGAACACCCGCATCTATCTGACGACGAAAGCTTTTGAAGTCACTTCAGAGGGCCCCTGACTTGATTATCAAGAGGTTTTCGTCGAAGAACTAGAATGATATAACTTAAGATAGAAATTGACTGAACCCGTTACCAAAATGGAATGGAACAAGTAATTTGTGTATTGTTATACTAGTGTAAATATGTGCAACTTGTATATGAAAGTCATGCTATGAGATAATTGAACTTGTGTTACTTGATTGAATGAGTGACTTGATATGATAAATGCTCTTCATATTTAGCGAGTATGTTAGTTTCAGTGCAATTATTGCACATGATTATGACTTTTCGTCATGGAAATGAATGGCTTGCTTGTTTGGTAGAGAGACATTAACCCTTGATATCCACGTTTGACCGAATTTAGTAAACTATACTCGTATTATTGTACTATGTCGACAGTCAAGTATGTCTCGACATTCAGATTGGTTTGAGTTGATAATTGAAAGTTATCCTGAGTTAGGACGCTCAACAAGGTGATTACCTCGATTTACGTTATTTGGCTAAAGTGTTGACCTAGAAGTTCGGTTGTGGAATTGTGAATTCGAGGACGAATTCTTTTAAGGCGGTGAGGATGTAAGACCCTGGACCTTTGTGTGTTTGACTTACTTGTTTTACGTGTCAAATGGACATAACGTTCTTGTTGGCTTTTTGTTAGTATGAGAACCCAAACCTTGGTTACTTACCATGATCATTATTGTTGCTTAACATACTAGAAATAAACCTAACATATTTATCTTGGTTCTAGTTCTTTTAGTGGAGTATTGGTTGTCTTATAAGATTTTTATACTCTGTATGCATTTTTGTGGTAGCTTTGTGTATCGCCTTAGCTTCCTTAACTCTTAACTAAGTCTTAAAGAGTCTTGGTATGATTTCTACATGTTTATTGGTCATTACTTAAACCATTGGAAGTTTAACTTTGAGGTTGAGACCCTTCTTGCTTGTATTTGAACATTTGGAAATTAGGATGCATGAATGCATTCCTTTGCCTTAGAGACTTGTCCATGATTACTTGTGGTTCATGTGGGTTGAATTCTATACCAAGGTTACTAGTTCTTTCATGTTTAACCATCCTTGTTCGTGGACTTGTTAATTGGAAATAAGATGACCAACTTATAACTTCACAGATTCAGTCCTGTTCTTTGGCAAACTTCGGGAAAATTCTGGTACTAATCTACTAAAGATAATTGGCTTAAATTTTAGTGGGTGTTACCTACATATGTTAAGTTAATCCCTGTAAATTTTCATAATTTTCCAATGTGTTTAAGTGCCTCAAATAGGCCATGTATTATGGCTGTGTCTGTGTTCTGTTTTGAGAATTCAGAATGTTAACATGAACTTGGAGGGACTGTATTTTGATGAATACAAGTCCGAATTGAGAAATTTAAAATTCTAAATTGTATTTTAAAGAGTCTAGTTTCAGAAAAATCAAAAATTACCTCAATAGGAGTTGTGAGTGATTTATGGTAGATTTTACAAGATTGACTGTCCAATAACTTCGTAAATGAAAAATCTGTTTTCCAGATTTCGGGATTTTTGTGGTTGCAGCCATTCCCCCTTGCTTCCTTGACCCAAGTCCGACCTTGACTGGCCCAAGTCACTTATCTTGACTCACCTTAGACCCATTTCAGCCCTTAGATGAGTTGTTAATCAAAGACCCACATTAATCAACCAATGGGAATCCTAATAACTCCTTCACTTGGATTGAGAATTGGTTTACATCAATTGTGAGATCACCAACCATTCAGCCATTTCTTCTTCATAAACCATGAGTTCTTGCTGGGTTTGAAGAGAAAGAGGAGACTCAAGAACACTCCACCTTCATTGAACGATTGTCGGAGCTCCGGTGACCCGATCGGACTTCCGAGACCGCCCTTTCGAAGCTCTTGCTCTCCACTACGTTTATCATTGATTTATTTCTTCATGCATCCATTAATCTAAGGCTTAAGGTACGTTTTCAAACCCAGAAAATTTGTAGGTTCAATATTAGGGCATACTCCCTTTATAATAGTTGTTGTACACATGCTTAGGAAGACTTTTTGTGAAGTAGAAATCTTCATTTCAACAAGATAGAAATCTAAAAATTTGGGGCTGCCATGTTAACTTACCAATTTGGGTTAATTTCAAGCATGAATGTTGTTCTAAATTTGCCTAGGAGTAGTTCTTGTGAAGGAATCAATCACATTTGCAAGATGTTGAGAAATTGTCATTTTTAGGTGTGAAATCTGAATTTATTGGGGCTGCCCTATAAGTCAATAATTTGGACTTGAGTAAAGCATGAATAATGTCCCAAATGTGTTTAGGAACAACTCTCGTGAAGGAAGTAATTGCAATTGAAAGCCGTAGAGAAAGTTCTATGCTAGGGTTTCAAATTGTAGAATTTGGGTCATCGATAGACTAAGGTCATGTTTGGCTTGGTATTGTGGTCCTAATTGATTTATAAAAAGGGTTAAAAAAAGGATTGTAAGACTTGTAGGAACTTGACCTACCCATGTTTTGGATCCTATGGATTTATGGTTATTGATGTGAGAACTCCGACTCACTAGAGTCGCCTTGTATGTGTGAATGCACCCTAACTTGTTTAAGGGCTTGATTGGGAATCTTGGGATCATCTCGGGGAATCCTAGATGGTGAATTAGAGAATCTCCTAAATAACGAATTTTGATGGGTTATGATCTAGTACTCTATATATAGAGTCTACTCGTAGAGTTGCAAAGATAATCAAGTTGTTATCCAAAGCATGCTAGTATTGCCTTGACCTTGCGAAATAGTATCGCACGGACATCTTTAGAACCTAGACTACAACCCATGGGTCTTATCATGTGAGTGTACTACTTGGTACTTTAACTTAGAAAACCTCAACGAGGTCTCATAGTATTGCAACGTAAGTTAGCGTATGGCTTCAAGGACTTGAATGTGGCAATAGTGGTTTATGACTATTACATAAACCTTAATGGATTTGAGATTTTGGGATGAAATACTATCCTAAAGAGAAAGACTCTAATGATATAATCTTGTTATTTGGAGCCTAGACAATCTAGGTAAACCTTGAGAATTATATAAATTGTGATTTGGTATTCTTACTTATTTATTGAATATGACTTAATAAGCATATTTTCCATTTTTGACTTGAAGTATATATTACTTTTGATTACCTTGTGGTTTTATCGGCATTATATGACTTATGAAGCATATTTCATATCTTGGCTCAAAGCATGATTTATTCTTGAATGTCTTAATGACCTATTGAAAGTTGATTAGTGTACATGTATTGAACTTATATTTCACTAATAGGTGGAATGGTGAACTTGTTGAACTAGGGTTTCTCAATGAAATAAAGACCTAGATATATGTGAACTGTGAACATGGAGAAGGGATATAAATGCATATAGCATTCGTATTCTATTTGGGAATAATTGTAGCGAAGACTCAACGGAGTCGAATTAAGGAACGATTGGACCTTACTAGGATCGTGGTGAGATCCTTTAACACTTGGAAATCCATTGGACTAGATTACTAGCTTTTGGAACTTGAATAGAATTGAGCGCACTTGACACTTATACTTGAGACTTAATCGGCTCCTTTTGTAATCCATATGATTAATCGTGAACATGTCGTGAATAACATGCCTGCTTGTCTTGAACGAGTTCGCTCTTGTCGAGCTCGCTTCCTACTTGATTTTATTTGAGTAAACATCTACTTGACATGGACGAGTTCGCTCTTGTCGAGCTCGTTCTTTACTTGATTTTAGTGCCAAGTAAACATCTACTTGTCATTCCATTAGTCCAGCTGGCATACTTGTCTTGTCTCGATGGTAACGATGCATCGCCGTCACGAATTGTGAGATTCGTGGTAGTGATGGGTCGCCAGCCCATCATCATGCACCCACCCTCCACTATTTGATCACAGTGGAGAAGAGTACCTTGTCGTAACCATTAGGGCGCTTGGAATAATACTATCGTGCTTGGTCGATGTATCACCACGCATCCGACAACCCACAATCGTGATAACCGTTTTCATTTCAGATCTACGTTATGCGGCTCTATAACATATCCTCCTGTTATGTGATTTATTTCAAGCACTTATGTGACAATAAAGTGTTAATTGAGACATGGAATCGAAAGTGACCATGTGTATCTTGATTGCGCATGATTGAATTATATGGTGTGTATATATGTAGGTATACATACTTATACTTGATAATTATATGACTTGATATGAAGATATGTGAATATACATGCTCATACTTGCTAGTTTCATGAATGACTTGACATGTATTTAAAAAATTTATGCATACTTACATGTAATGCTTTCATGAGAATTACTTTCTAATTCATTTGGTTTGTGTTGAACAGGGAATTCCACCCTAGTTCGTTTGGACAGTTTAGTAAGTGAGAAGGAGAGATTTCTTGTAAATTATACGACACGTCTTCACGAGTTTCATCGTTGTAACGCGATGTTACTGTTATTATAACAATGTTTCATATTATGTTATATTGTTCAGTAGTAGCGTATTGAGTCATTATGACTCATCCCGTACTTTGTTTTCTAGTTGCAGTAACCTGTCCGCCACGTTGAGGCCGTGTAGATCGTGATTGTAGCAGATAGCAACTGATCGATAGCTCGAGCTTAGTTCGTGCGAACGTGTGTTCGTGATTGTAGCAGCCGACATTCCCGAGTAGTAGCTTGTGGATTCCTATCTCATCTAGCATCATTGATTTGTCTATTGTACTGTACTATTCTTGTGAGCTCGTTATATTGTAAAGTTATTTAGACTTTACAGTCGGGTAGAACACTTGGGTTCTGATTTGGTTTTTCTTTGGGCCGACGTATTGTGTCGTGCCGTTATTCGGAATCTTAGTTTTATATTCAGTTGTCTCCCGGGCACGCAGTAGCTTTGGGGCTTTTCTTTATTCTAGTTGTTTCATTGTTGGTTAACCCCGGTATGCTTTAGCCGTGGGTAATTGTTATATCAGGTTAGTTCATTTTTGAAATGCCGGCCTGGAGTGTCGATGGTTTGTTCCGCTCGCAATGTTGCACGCGAAGTTTTGTACCTTCTCCTCTCGAGACAATAGTCTCTCTTGGTTTCTTTAGTGTTGATTTCGATTTTATTAGCTCGAGTTTTCACTCTATTAACGCTTCCGCACCTTCGATTTTTGTTTACCCATATTTTTATACTATTACACATCCATGTTTAGAGCTTGATAGCTCTATTGTTTGACTAGCACTATTATTTACATCGTGCTTGTCCTCTTCTTGCCTTGTCCTAGCGTCGCGACCTTGGGATTCCGTTCCGGAATCTGGGTCGGGTCGTCACATAGAAAGTAGAAGAATCCATTAACAAACATGATGCTACTTTCAGGTCCGAAGAACTGATGTATAGAAAGTAGAAGAGTCCAAGGATAAAAAGGGCATGTGCGCTTGATTATAAGCGTGATATCACATTAAGCATTTCACTTTCTTAGGCAGTGTTAATTAAAAAAATTAACAGCAAAAGTTTAAATTATTAATATAATGAAGTCATAATTAAAAATACAGGGTAGCCACACATAGGGAACAAGTTAATCCTTTTTCAAGACATACCCAGGGAAGGAAATGGAGTACTATAGGACCAGATAGAGTTCCTAACGAGTATTGGATGTGCCTCAGGATATGTCAGGTATCCTCCTCACAAGAAGCCTAACCACAATTTACAGCCTCTTCACCTCAGAGGGTAGAGTGACAAGGATAGAAATGAAACACTGAAACAGGTGAACACGACATATACAGTGATCGTCAACTCACAGAAAACTTGGAACTTCTCCAAAAACGGAGAAGGTGACATGTACTGGTATTTATAACAATGAGTAGGCCATATAAATGAAGATACATTATAGTTAACCAGCAGATGCTTCATATTTATATTTTTACATAGATTCACAAAAAGTCAAGTTAAAACTCCATTATGATGAGGTTTTATGGTTCCTTGGATTGAAACCATCAACAAATCAAATCTACACCATACAAAAGGAATAATAAGTATACATTACCCGTACAATCTTGAAAATAGTAGACAGGAGCTGAACAAAACTTTCAGATGACAGGCTTCTTAAACATATTTACATAAATAAATTAATATACACATATATATAAGTTACACATAATGATATGAACACACCATCACACAGCACTCATGCATTTCTTTCTTTATCCCGAAAATAACACTAGCCCATCTATAAACCAGAACTTGTGGTTCGCATAACATGCTCATGAGCCAAAAAGTTTCAAATGGAGTCAATCCTACACACCTCCTCGAAACCTAAGTTCGAGCTCACGAAAATCTTAACCAAGCCCAGCTCAAGCATACCAATCTCGGCTCGATTATAGCCTTACACATGAACTAATCAATTTGGCAACCAAATCAAAATTAATGAGTGAAAAACACATGAATTTTACAATAATTTCAACAAATAACCAACAATTAAATTCAATAATTTCAGCCTTACACATGTATACTTTTCAATAATTTCAGCAAATAACCAACAATTAAACAGCCTCACACATGTATACTTTTCAAT
Organism: Codonopsis lanceolata; assembly: GCA_013146195.2. Taxonomy (NCBI): domain Eukaryota; kingdom Viridiplantae; phylum Streptophyta; class Magnoliopsida; order Asterales; family Campanulaceae; genus Codonopsis; species Codonopsis lanceolata. The sequence goes on from CM028379.1 coordinate 26,433,233, forward strand.
AATTTCAGCAAATAACCAACAATTAAATTCCCAAATTCTTTAATTAAACTAGCAGAAATAGAAATATCTTACATGAATTTTGAGAAAAAGAGGCACCAATTCAAGCCCTAGGCTTCAATCCGTTGAAGCAACTGTAGAGATTGGATGGGGTGTCGGTGGTGAATTTAACGCGATCGGCACATGCGGCCGAGCTTGTTGGATTTGAAGGCCGAGCAAGTCGACATGGTGGCTGGATGTGTTGATTCAGTAGATCGCCAGTGAAGGAAGCCGACGGTTGAGATTGGGGCTGGGACTGGAAAATTGAGGAGGAGATGAAGGGGTTCGCCGGATTTGAAGGTTGGGGCGAACTGCTAGTGCAGGGGCGGCGAGGAAGAAGAATTGAGATGGGGGTGAAGGCGGCTGTGAATGAAGATTTGGTGATGGCGATGGAAACGGGATATGAAGAACGGGAGGGGAGAATAGCAACGGAAAGGGCCGGCGACAGTGAGAGAGGAGATGGCGGACGGTGGCTTGAAGGGAATCGCCGGGTGAGAGAATGAGAGAGGAGATGGGTAAGGGGGCTGGGCGTGAAAGAGAGAGAGGATTCAATATATTGGCGGAAAACCTGAGGGCGGAGAGGAAAGCGGGAGAATGAAATATTGCGGAAAACTTGTTTTACTTTAATTTATTTTATTACATAGACAAAATAATTTTATTTGAATATTTTTTAAATTTATATTTTCAATTTATATTCTTTATTTTGCTTGAATTTAATTTAATATTAAAACGTGTTATAATGTTTTACGCACGGGTGTAAAACTAGTTAAATATTATTATATTTTATAATATAATATTAATAATATAATATTATTTAAAAAAGTTACATTATGTTACGTTAAGTAATTAAATTGATATTTGCATTCCTTTCAAATGGTTGTATCCATTGGATTTCCAACATGTCACCAAAATGACTGCTAATGAAAACTGTCACAACTGAATTTTAAATATCAAAACTCACAACTTTGGGCGTTGCCCCGAACACCTATCGGGGACCACGCGCCCCCGAACCCCTAAACAGGCGCCGCCTCGACCTGCATCACCGACGGGCAAATGAGACCCCCCGCCTGTGGTTATTTGTTACGAAAACAATAAGTCGAAAGGAAACAGAACACTTGATTATTAACACCCGTAAGCCCGTAAAACTTATGTGAATGTGCACTCCGCACCCCCAGATTCACAATGTAGTACTTTTGGGGAAGAAAGTTGTTAATGATGCCAACCTTTGGTGGACCGAAGAGAACAAACCACCGTTGGACTGCACCAAATCTAAGAAAAATCCTGACCACAAAGATCAAGAAAAACCCTGAGGCCCGAGGTTGAGACAAGTGGTTACGTTACGTTACATTACGCTAAGTCACGCGTTACGCACGCTACGTTGTTGTTAACTTACGCGTTAAGATACATAAGTTACCACGCTAAGCCACGCTACGCTATGTTACGTTGCCACGCCACGCTACAGCCACGCTATAATGTTACACCACGCGTTAATTACGCCACAGTTGCTTGCCACGCTACGCCACGCTAATTCTTCAATAGGCGCAGCGTGTTTTCATGTTGCCACGCTACGCCACGCCACGTTGCTGCTGCGCCAGTTGCCAGCTGTTGTTTACTGCTTACTAAGTTGCTTCAATAAGTTGTTAATGTTAAGTTGCTTAAGTTAAGTTGCTAAGTTAAGCTGTTGCTGTTGCCAAGTTAAGCTGCTGCTGGGTTAAGTTAGTTGCTGTTGTTAAGTTGCTGCTGAAGTTGCTGCTGCTGCTGCTGCTGCAGTTAAGCTGCTGCTGTTGCTGCTGCTGCTGCTGCTGCTGCTAAGTTAAGTTGCTGCTTGCCAGTTAAGTTGCTAAGTTGCTAAGTTGCTGTTGCTTGCTAAGTTAAGTTGCTGCTTAAGTTAAGTTTGCTGCTGTTGCAACTGTTGCTGCTGCTGCTGCTGCTGCTGCTAAGTTGCTGTTGCTGCTTGCTTTTGCTAAGCTGCTAAGTTAAGTTGCTAAGTTGCTGTTAAAGTTGCTGCTAAGTTAAGTTTGCTGTTTAAGTTAAGTTTGTTGCTGCTGTTGCTAAGTTGCTTGCTGCTGCTGCTGTTGCTGCTGTTGCTAAGTTGCTGCTGCTGTTAAGTTACGCTAAGTTGCTTGCTAAGATAAGCTGTTAAGCTGTTGTTGCTAAGTTGTTACGCACGCTAACATTATAACATTTCGCCAATATGCGTAGCGTGTTTTCATGTTATAATGGTCTATCGTACTCCATTATACCATTTTGCTAATAGACATATCGTGTTTCATCTTATAATGGTCCATCGTACTTCATTATACTATTTCGCCAATAGGCGTAGGTATTTTCATGTTATAATGGTCCATCGTAGTCCATTATAACATTTCGCCATTAATAGGCGTAACGTGTTTTCATTTTATAATGGTCCATCGTACTCCATTATACCATTTCGTCAATAGGCGTAGCGTGTTTTTATGTTATAATGGTCCATCGTAGTCCATTATAACATTTTGCCATTAATAGGCATAACGTGTTTTCATGTTATAATGATCCATCGTACTCCATTATACCATTTCGCCAATAGCCGACGCGTGTTTTCATGTTATAATTGTCCATCGTAGTCCATTATACCATTTCGCCAATAGGCATAGCATGTTTTCATGTTAAGTTACGTTAAGTTAAGTTACGCGTTTCGTTGCTAAGCTAAGTTATGTTACGTTAAGTTGCTTAAGTTAAGTTAAGTTGCTGTTAAGCTAAGCTGTTGCTAAGTTGCTAAGTTTAAGTTAAGTTACAGTTGCCACGTTACGCTACGCCACGTTACGTTAGTTACGCTACATTTAAGTTAAATTGCTGTTGCTGCTAAGTTGCTGCTGCTGCTGCTTGCTTAAGTTAAGTTAAGTTGAGTTACGTTACGTTAAGTTACATTAAGTTACATTACGCTACGTTACGATACGCTACATTACGTTACATTAAGTTATGTTACATTACGTTGTTGTTACGTTACGTTATGTTACGATATTATATTATTAAATTAACATTTCAAATATTATTTTAATTTAATTTCACGTTACGTTGTTAAGTTAAGTTAAGTTGTAATGTGAATGATTTAATGTTTGTAATTATATTGTTTGCTAATCATTTTAATTATTGATATTATATTATTAAATTAACATTTCGCTAACATTTTAATTATTGATATTATATTATTAAATTAACATTTCAAATATTATTTTTATTTAATCATTTTAATTATTGATATTATATTATTAAATTAACATTTCAAATATTATTTTAATTTAATTTCGTTAAGTTAAGTTAAGTTGTAATGTGAATGATTTAATGTTTGTAATTATAATGTTAAGTTAAAAGTTGTAATGTGTTAATGATTTAATAATGTTTGTAATTATATTGATGCTAATCATTTTAATTATTGATATTATATTATTAAATTAACATTTCAAATATTATTTTAATATAATTTTAATTTAATTTCAAATATTATTGATATTTTATATTAATTAGAATTTAAGTTAAGTTAAGTTAAATTGTAATGTGAATGTTTTAATTTTTGTAATTATATTGATGCTAATAATTTTAATTATTGATATTATATTATTAAATTAACATTTCAAATATTATTTTAATTTAATTTCAATTTAATTTCAAATATTATTGATATTTTATATTAATTAGAATTTAATTTCAGATTATTTTCATTGACGGAATTTTCCGTCTCTAAAGGTGACCTTTAGCAACGGAAAATTCCGTCACTGACAAATTCCGTCGCTGATGCTGAATTCCGTCGCTGATTCTGTCGCTAAAGGTGACCTTCAGCGACGGAAATTTCCGTCGCTGATGAATTCTGTCGCTGATGCTCAATTCCGTCGCTGTTGATGAATTCCGTCGCTGGAGGCACGGTTTCTAGTAGTGTTAGGGACGTCCCAAACATTATCAATTTTCTTTTTTCAAATGTTTTTTTATATCAATTATCAAATTTTTTATTTGTATTTGTGAGATTGAAAAAAAATGAATCTTATTGATTTGACACTACTAATGATAAATTTGGTTTACTAAAGGAAAATTACTTAAAGTTCAACATTTCTTTATTCAATATGGATATTAATATTAGAATGTACTTTTTATATTTATTTATAGGGCGAAATGCACCATTGGTCCATGTACTTTGGGTTTGTCCACCGTTAGTCCCTGAACTTCAAAATGTCTCACCATTGACCAAAGTTTTTCATTTTTTGTCCACTGTTGATCCCTTACTCAAACGCCGTTAACTGTTTCACCGTTAAATGGATATGTGCGATACGTGTGACCAAAATGAAGGACCAAACTATCTTTTCTCGCTCTAAATCCTCACCATCTCTCTCTAAAATCCCTTCCTCAATTTGTAACTTTACCTCACGAAATTCTTCTAATTCTTCTACTCGATTGCTGCTTGTGCTTGTGATTGGACGGACATTTGGATTTATAAGTTGCAGGACATGGCGATGAGTCTGCCTCACCCAATTGGAGCTTTATCAAGCGCTGCAATCACTGCAGATTCAGGTAGCACCGTGTTCGGAGATTCCTTGCTGTCGTTGGTGAGTGCGTCGGCAGTTTAGAAGTTGCCGACGGCAGGTATCCGTGTGGTAGTGAAGAGGCAGGGGCGAGATCGATAGAGTATCTCTGTCTTCGCCGATGAGTCCAGTTAGAGGTGGAATGAGAGTGGATCTGTCGGTGGCCTGCCAGGCGTTCGCGACGGAAATGGCGGCACCAACGGGGGAGGAGGTGATGAAGGAGTACAGGAGAGGGGGTGGGCAGGATAAAGATAAGGGGGTTCCGGTATACGTCATGATGCCGTTGGATAGTGTAACGATGGGGAACAGAGTAAACAGAAGGAAGGCAATGAACGCGAGTATGCAGGCGTTGAAGAGCACCGGAGTTGAAGGGGTGATGATGGACGTGTAGTGGGGGTTGGTGGAGAGAGAGAAGCCCGTGGAGTATAATTGGGGAGGATATACGGAGCTGTTGGAGAAAAGACAGTTTGGTCCTTCATTTTGGCCACACGTATCACACATGTCCATTTAACGGTGAAACAGTTAACGGCGTTTGAGCAAGGAACCAACGATGGACAAAAAACGCAAACTTTGGTCAATGATGAGACGTTTTGAAGTTCAGGGACTAACGGTGGACAAAACCAAAGTACAGAGACCAATGGTGCATTTTGCCCTTATTTATATATTGTTTTCTATAAAAATTTACGTGCATTTTCCAAACACCCAAAAAAAAATTTAATATATTTTAAAAAGATTTACCAAACACTTAAAAATGATTTTTTTTTTCATTTTCTAGAAATTATTTACCGAAAACCTTTTTTCCGTGAAATAAACGGAACATAAATGGTCCCGCCGTCAGACCACCTACAACGGAAGTTCTACGGGACTGAAAGGAAGTCTTCTCTAACAAGTCAACAACAGAGAATCATCACAATATCTAGATAGAAGATTTATTGTTTGAAGATCAGATCGAGAGACTCAAACTTTCCTTGAATCAATGAGAGTTCATCCCTCTCTATCTCTCTCCAAATAAGGAGTCGGTCCCGTTAATTCTTTTTTGTTTTTTTTTTAATTTTTTTGTCTTTTTGTAATTCAAAAATATTTTTTAAAAAATACATATTTTTATCTATAAATAAAGACTTAGTTTGACTCATTCAGACACCAAATGATTTTTTTCATTTTTTTAGTTATTGCCTAAAATTAAGATTTATATCATGTTTTAAAATCAACAATATTTCAATTGAAATGCAAGTTGTAAAACAGAGTGCAGCCTAAAGAGGTGGGAAAAGGAAATGACAATTGCAAACGTCAAGAAACGCAGAGATCTCAATTCTTAAATAACTATTTTTTTTCTTAATTCTTTGGTGAAGAATTTCGGTGCATGTGATCAGTTTTGGGATGAGTTTCAAACCGTCCAATTCCTTAAAGAAGTTGTTTTTTCTTAAACTAGAGAAAAAGTTTTTTTTTCCAACATAGAAAATCTTACTCTTTTTTTTATTTGGTTTGGTCGGTTAAGTTGTTCGTAAGGTTCGGTTGTGCATATAAGAGAATATAATATATTTATAATATAGTATATTTATAGTATTAGTGAATATAATTCAACCCCCTATCTGTATGACAACATGGCCACACTCATCTGTAGTCCCTACCCCTGTTCCTTAGATCGGTTGCCGACAATCTTCTTTCTAGCCTTAAACATGTGTGCTTCTCTCTGAGTCCTCCCGCCAAGTTTCGGAATAGCAAGCGTAACCCGTGTTGTTATCTTTAGAAACCAAACTTGTAGTTTTGGAACAAGTCTTTGGACCAGTAAGTGTTGTGTCTGCAGGACCGACTTCCTGATCTCTCACAGCCTGAAAACCAAGACAGAAGCCAGAACTTGAGCCTTCCTGGATTAAAGCCTAATTCGTCCTTTGTCAGTCGAGTCCTGGAGACTTTTGTAAGACGACAAGAGGTCGCAGTGTTGTCTCGGAAAGTATTGAAAAGGAAGAGAATTAGTTGTGTGCCTCCAGTTCTCAGTTCTCAATCATGTCTTCTACCTCCCTTCTATCTCCTTCATCTAGCTTCCGACAATCTTCAGCCTCTAAGATAGATCAATTATATGAAATATCTTATGTACCTGATGATTCGAAGATTCCTATCTCCCAACTACCCATAGTTAACCCTTACCATGTGTTTTCTAAACCCCATATTTCTTTCTCCAAAAAAGTAAAGAAGATCATAGGTTCTTCCTCCGAACAACAAGTAAAAGAGTATGTTCAAGCCTCCCGGTTTGACTCATACCAGTTACCGGCAACTACATCAGAACACCTAGTTGCCTTGTCCCTTCCTTCAGACCTTCCCAAACACTGTCTCTCCCAAGGATACACCCATATCCACTTTGGAGCAGTAAGGCTTGCTCTTACCTTCCATGGTCGGAAAGGACTCCCAGCGTTCTCAAGAATTGCTCTGGTGGACACAAGATTTGTTGAATACCAACACGCATGTATTGGTACAATACAAACAACCCTAAACGCCGGAACAGTCTTTGTAACGTTCTACCCTAACTTCAACATGCCTCTCAACGACCCCTTCCTGCTGACAGCCTTAAAAGCCCAGATTCAGATTGGTGGTACTGCCCAGGTGAATACGTTCCAAGCAACGTTTCATTATCAGATGGCGTACAGAGTACAGAATCACTCTCTGGACCTCATGGTCCCAGGCCAAGATTCAGGAGATGCTATTCTCCTTGATATTGATTCTAGTGCTACACCAACGTGCACCTATGTCCCGAAACAACTTTCACGAGCAGATCTACTCAAGCTCCTCCCTGAGCGTTGGGTAACCAACTACGAGCAAACTCATCAAGCCCCTCCGGCTCCTGTGCAAAGCAGTGCGCCTCCGGAGTTTGTGCGTCATAAAGATGGCCTCGTCGAAGTGAAGTTCTCATCTCCACAGCAAGCAAACATCCCGCCCAAAGTCTTTCCCACAGAGATCAATATGGTCCAACCTATTGCTCACTGTCCGTATGATGTTTGTGACTGTCCAGACTGTCTAGATGATGCTTCTAGGGTCTTGATGGACGACGATCTCAAAACAAAGAAAAACTCTTCTCAAAAGAGTTTACAGAAGAGATACGAAGAAGGTGACCCAGCCGTAGGAACCCTCGGTGAACCATCTGGTAAATTCGACTATTACGTCCTTTACTCAGATAGAACACTGCCCAAGCCTAAACCGCCTCCTGATCCTTGTAAGCCTCCCATACCTTCTAACCTCCCTCCTTACTACCAAAAGGCTTTGTCCTTTATCCACAAAGGCCCTGTGCTCCATCCTGTCGCCTTGTCTTGCCATATGCTTGCTTCACCCACAGATATGGAAAGGGATGACTAGGCTTGCTTCACCCATGGAAATAGAAAGAGAGTACCAAGCAAACTTTCGATCTGTTCGTCCGTTTGAACCTCCTGATCAAAGGACAGAGAACGCTTGGAAAGCCAAGAACCCTAGGGCCACCAGCTCAGCCCCTGTCAGTGCAGCGTTGACTACCCTCAACTGGACAAACGAAAACTCTGTTGCCCAAAGCAGTGCGTCCAAGCAGGTCGTAACTCAGCAAGGTCAGACTGCTCAGATCCAAGGCCAAGGCGATCTCTCAAGGGTACAGTCTCTCGAAAGCATGACAACTGAAATCCGTCTCAAGATCCAGATCCTCCATAAGCAATTAGTCAAGCTCACCTATTCTCCACCATCTCCTCAGATTTCCTATTCCCTATCACAAAAGGAAGCAGAGATGAGATTTCTCAAAGCCCAACTCATTGATCTAGAGCAACAGAATCAACAACAAAGAATGATGGCAATCCAGGATGATCTTTGGAGACCACCTACAATGCCTTTCGCCAACCCAGCCTTTAACCCCCAACCAATCTTCCAGTCTACCTACAACGAGGCTTCCCCTTCTCTCTCTCTTTGGGCCTCTAGACCTTTATCCGCCAGCCAACCAATACCAATCTTCCAGTCTACCTACAACGAGGCTTCCCCTTCTCTTTCTCTTTGGGCCTCTAGACCTTTATCCGCCAGTCAACCAATCCAACAGTCTTTACCAGCTGTTCCAGCCTCCTGGCCACCCATAGCCTCTACCCCTATTAACCCTGTCCCAAAGGAAATCCAGCCAGAAAAGCCTGATCCCATTACAGGTGCCTCTTCGGTAGCTCCTGGTATCTTTCCAATTGCGGAAACAAACCCAGTCTCCCAATTTCTTCAGGCTCTTGCAAAACCCGCTAACAAGCCTTCCCCATCTTCCTTTGTCGGACAAGTGGTAGATCAATCCTCTTCCCAACAGGAAGAAGAGTTTGATGCCACAGGAGCCTCTGAACATCTGTTCAAAACCGAACCAGAACCAATGGTTGAGCCAACGGTCCAGAATGATCCAGAGGAATCTGTATCCCAGACCTCTCCGCAAGAGAACCAGAAAACTCCGTTACCTATTATCCAGGTCGATACCCGACAGAAGTTCACCTTTGATGATATTCCGCCTCACAAATGGCGAGAACGAAGTATAGAGATGCTTACCTGGCGTACAGCGGAGCTGCAGTTCCATACCATCGATATGGTCATCAAAAGGTTCCTTGCCCATTTCCAAGGGCGCCTTAGAGACTGGTATCTCAGCCTTAGAGAGTTCCGGCAGTTGCAGATCCAGCAAGCCCTGTCTCCAGAAGAACTCATGAATTTAATTCCTTCTGAGTTCATAGGCAGCCTCATAGAACACACTATTCATGCCAAAGCAGAATTCCTGAATCTAGAGTGTTGTTCTCCCCTAAAAAGGGACCTAGAGACGTATTACAATCGGACGCCTGAACGTTTCTATTGTCTCAACGATGTTGATGGTGCCATCCTGAAACAGGTGTTCCTCAACTCCTTCCCATAGTCTCTTGGTAACAAATTGTATCGATCTCTGGAATCCAGCAAAATGGTGATTGTTCAGACCTCTCCTGGTAGCCTTTACCAGCTAATCCTAAATGCTTATGACAATCCCTGCAATCAGAGGAGATTCTTCAAAGAGTCTGAAAAGGCTGGTACAAAACAGGGATCTGCGTGTGATGAAAAGCATTTCCAAATCAGGTGTAAGGATAATGCATCCTGTATCTGCGCTCACACGGAAAAGAAGTCCCACTCAAGATCCTTTGACCTCTCTTAAAGGAAGAGCTTTTCGCGGCGTCCTTTCAAGAAAAAATGGAGATTTGTAAGAACGAAGCTCCGATGCGGCCGCATTTCTGACTGGTGCTCCAAATGCAACAAGCAGGGACACTTCTCCAAGGACTGTCCAAAATCAAAGAAGCCTCACGCACCAGTCCAAGTGTTCAATCAAGGGGATCCAACAGATTCTACCCTATCTGTAAATGATCCCATACCCAATGTTTTCCTGGCTAGCTTTCAGAAGCCACATCAGCAGTCTTTCCTTACTGGTGATAGCCCCGCCATTAACAAGATCAGCATTTCTACCTACATCAGGCTAACGTCTAATAGTATCACTATACACAGACTGCTAGGCCTAAACTCTCATAGAATAGGCCTCTCCATCGGTTTCAATATCCTTCATAAGTTGCCCGGTTTACGATGGATGCAAGAATAGGCCTCTGTTTACGATGGTGCCCGGTTTGCCTAGCCCCATGGCTTCACATGGCAGTTGGTCCGATATCTTTAAAGCAAGATTAAGCTGCCAATTCCATCCAGGCAAGCCATCCAGGGAGAAATCCCGACCACCATCAACTTGCTCTCACAAAATGCACCCAGTCTGACACAAAACTGACATCCTCTCCATGGGCGTATAAGGTAATCTTTGTCAACAGACAAAAAGAGCAAGTTCAGAAGAAGCTGAGTTTGGTCATCATTCACCAGCCATCCTTGTTCCCATCCGACGCAAAGGTACTTTCAGGATTTGATCACAAGTCGGGTTTATGGCAACCAGGGATTCTTTCTGTCACAAGACCAAAGCCAGCACACTCCATTCCTGACTACCCTTATCACCAGTCTAAATCCATGATCCAACTTGATGATATCTTACTATTCTCCCCTGATAAGGATCAACCCCACATTGCTCAGGAATCATTCAGACTGTTGGATGCTCTATCTTCAGGGTTCCAGCTGTCCCCCATATTAAAAAAGGTCACATCAATCAAGCAACTGGCAAACACTGTGCCTCTTTTGAAGATTCCTGCTATTTCAAAAAGAGGTATCCCTTAGCCAGACGCAAGTAATGGTTATTGGGCAGCGGACTTTCTTGTCCAAAGCAAAGAAAGAAGATTCCAATTCCATCCAATCAGCTTTACCTTTCCAGATGGAATGGATTTGTCTTCTTCCTTCTCCCGCATGCTCCAATACAAGCGAAAGGCTCTTCTCCGGACACGTTCTTCAAGATGGAGAAAATGGCTCCATCCGCGGAGATTCACTGTTAAACGTCCCAAAAGGCCTCCACATGTCCCTACAGATATTTCCTTGCGAGCAGACGCCTATAAAAGGGGATGGACGATTTCCATGGAATCCAACCCTGATAACTATATTCCAATGATGCCTCCCATCAGTTCTGCCTCTTCCTCCTCCTCCAACCCACAGCCACCAATTCTTGTCCTTTCCCTTCCCGGTGAGATAACAAAGCCATTGCTGATATTACCCTCAAGCAACGGGCCACACCAAGTTATCAAAATTTTCTCACCATCCTTCTTCACCACCATGGACTCTTCATGAAAGGGCTTAAATTCCATCCAGACTATCCTTATCTCAGCCTGTTTCATATCCATGACCTGTTCAGATTCCCTAAAGAAGCTTTATGCTTCTTTTGGTATTTGTTTGAAGCATATACCATCGGAATCTCGTTCAACTATGTCAAGCTTCTATCCTATCTCTTCCAGTGCCAGCTTGACAATATCCCGCCTCCTTCCCGCAACCTGTCCAAGCTTTTCCTATGGTTCCTTCAAGCTCATCAATGGACACAACAGCTCTCTTCTTGCAGAAAACCGTATGTAACCATTGTGTTCAGAAGACCATGCTCATATCTCCCTCCTACAACCATCAGAAATTAGAATCAATCATTTGTTTACCATGCCCCCATGGCATTTGTCTTTGATTGGTCTGATATTAATCCAGTAGGGAACAGTTGCATACTACGAAACTTTGAGCTTTTTATAAATACAAGGAGAGCCCTTGCCCGAGCCAACATGATTGAGCCTCAGACCATTCCCTCTCATATCATGTTAGGCGCACAGTCTTGGACAGACGACCATCCCGTATCATCCAAATGGATCGACGCGTTCGATCAATGGGCTCTGACTCACATCTTACCAATTGTTGAGACATCTGAATCAGCGGAAAGTGAGAGCCCAGACTCTGGTAATAATAGTGACGGAGATGTCCCAGACCCGTATGAAGACGATCCATCGCACCCGGATTCCCGTTGGTAGTCTTCGTCACCAGCATATTTTTCTTTGCTTTGCTTTTTCGTTTGTTAGTTTGCAATCAGTAGCTTTTTCTTTTTGTTTGTTTGTAATCAGTGCACCTAGTGCACCTTTTTTCCTTTTGTTTTGTTCGACGAGTGGGTTAGTTTGCTTTTTAGGTTTGCTTTTTAGATAAGCTTTCCGATTTATTGGTCCTTGACGTAAGCACTTGCGTCATTGCTCAATAATTAGTTTGTAATAGATTTAGTTTCTACATGATATCAGAGTCTCGCTCTTAAAACTTAAAACCACCACCACATTCCACAATCCTAAAACTTCCTCCCATCATAGCCACCGCCAACCAAGATCTGACAACAAACCCCACGTTCAGATCAAGTCGGTTTCCCCCCCCCCTGAGCAACCAAATGACACCTTAGCAAACCAAACTCTTACGAGCTCGCCGAGGCCCTTCGTCAACCGCCTCTCTTTTAGCACCTATTACCACCAACCTTCCGCCTCTTTATACCTTCCTCCCACCAAAGTCGCTGCCAACCCAGATCTGACCACCAAACCCAAGTTCAGATCTGGCAACTCTCCACAGCCAAGCCGGTTTCCCAACGCCCCCCCCCTTGAGCAACTAAAGGATACCTCGACTAACCAAGCTCTGACCAGTTCGCCGATGTCCTTCCTCAGTCGCTGTCTACCAACCTTCCGCTACCCTAAACCTCCTTCCACCATATCAACCCAAGGACTCCTCGGCAAACCCAACTATGATCAGCTCGTTGACGTCTTCCATAACCCAGCTTGCTTCTTGAGTAAATCCAGATTCATTGGTAAACCCAGCTCGCCCTCCTCGGGAGGTAAGCTCGCCAACGCCCTCCCTATCCCAGCATGCTCCTTGAGCAAATCCAAATTCCTTGGCAAACCCAGCTTGCCCTCCTTAAAAGGAAAGCTCGCCAACTCCCTCCCTCTACAACTCACCGAGGCCCCTCTCTCACCATACACCCTCCCTCAACCCTTCGATCCTCGAGTAACTCCGGCATCCTCGGCAACCCCAGCTCAGCAAACTCAGCTCTAACCGCTTGCCGACGTCCTCCCTCAACCTACTTGTTCCTTGAGCACCATAAGGACTAGAACTCCTCGGCCACACCTAGCTCACACCAGCTCACCGAAGACTCCTTCCTCAACTGCTCGTTCCTCGAGCACCACAAGGACTCCTCGGCTACACCAAACTCACACCAGCTCGCCGAAGACTCCTCCCTCAACTGCTAGCTCATCGAGCATCACGAGGACTCCTCGGCCACACCCAGCTCGCCGAAGACTCCTCTCTCAACTGCTCGATCCTCGAGCACCACAAGGACTCCTCGGCCACACCCAGCGCACACTAGCTCGCCGAAGACTCCTCCCTCAACTGCTCGCTCCTCGAGCACCACAAGGACTCTTCGGCTACGCCCAGCTCTCACCAGCTCGTCGAAGACCCCCTGTTCACCAGCTCTCACTCATCGAGTAAACCATGTCTCCTCAGCACACCAGCTTTCCCCAGCTCACCGAAGACCCCTTGTTCACCAGCTCGCTCCTCGACCAAACCTTGTCCTTGGCAAACCAGACACTCACCAGCTCGCCAAAGACCTCTTGTTCACCAGCTCACTCATCGGCAAACTAGGCTCTCACCAGCTTGTCGAAGACACTTCAACCAGCTCGCTCCTCAAGCAACTCAGGACTCCTCAGCCAACCCAGCTCTCACCAGCTCACCGAAGACACTCCCTCAACCAGCTCGCTCCTCGAGCAAACGATGTCTTCGGAAAACCAAGCTCTCACCAGCTCGCCGAAGACCCCTCCTTCAACAACTTGCCTTGCTCGGAAGACCCAGCTCGCTGACCCCTCCCTCACCAGCTCGCTGCCGATCACCCTCTCATTTTTAACTCGCGCGCTCTCAGCATCTTCATCTCAAGATTGGTCTCTCCTAACGGTGATCCATCTTGCGGGAGCATATAAGAGAATATAATATATTTGTAATATATTATATTTATAGTATTAGTGAATATAATATATTTGTAATATATTATAATTATCTTTAGTTTATAATTTCCTAATTTACTTGTATTTAGGTTTTCTAATCCCTCTTGTATTTAGACTATCTAGGTTAAACTTGTGTAGCAAGTATTATAACCCTATAAATATGTTCATCATATCAATGGAAAGGCTATTTCATTATTCCTAAATCTTTATTTGTTTCTACAGTGCACACCCCAATTCATACCCGGCGAGAACGCTCAACATATGCATTCGGAAATTACCTTCTGGGTGCTTGTCGCAGAATAATCGCTTCAAATAGATAACATGGAAAGACCAACTCGTATGGTTCACTACTAAGTACAAAATTAAGCATATTGCTTATACATACACTAAAAATGAAGATAACTATGTGTCTATATATAAGAGCATGGTGTTAAATTGTAACTATTCTTGTAAGCTAAGTCACCAATTTCATTTACAAAGTTGGAAGAATTGTTGGGAGTGCTTTTGGTTTTTTATTGCCAAAAGAAAATGCTCAACTATACAAGTTCCCTCACCCATCCATATCCCACTTTGATCACGATGCATCGGGTTTAAAGATGGACAATAATTTGAAAACTGAAAGGAGTAGGACATATTAGGAGGAAACTAGTGGAATCAAAAGAGATCAAAAATCCAAAACTATAAACCAATCCAATAAATAGCAAAGTAGCACTGGTAAATATAATAATAATAATAATAAATATAATAATAATAATAATAAATATAATAATAATAATAAATATAATAATAATAATAATAAATATAATAATAATAATAAATATAATAATAATAATAATAAATATAATAATAATAATAATAAATATAATAATAATAATAATAAATATAATAATAATAATAATAATAAATATAATAATAATAATAATAATAATAATAATAAATATAATAATAATAATAATAAATATAATAATAATAATAATAAATATAATAATAATAATAATAATAATAAATATAATAATAATAATAATAAATATAATAATAATAATAATAAATATAATAATAATAATAATAAATATAATAATAATAATAATAAATATAATAATAATAATAATAAATATAATAATAATAATAATAAATATAATAATAATAATAATAAATATAATAATAATAATAATAATAAATATAATAATAATAATAATAAATATAATAATAATAATAAATATAATAATAATAATAATAAATATAATAATAATAATAATAATAATAATAATAATAATAATAATAATAATAATAATAATAATAATAATAATAATAATAATAATAGTAATAATAATAATAATAATAATAATAATAATAATAATAATAGTAATAATAATAATAATAATAATAGTAATAGTAATAATAATAGTAATAGTAATAATAATAGTAATAATAATAATAATAGTAATAGTAATAATAATAATAATAATAATAATAATAATTAGTTGTTAAAATGTATATAACTATTATTTTATTTGAAATACTAAATCATTAAAAACATTAAAAATAAAAAAATGTTTCTTTTCATATAAAACCTCATACCCTCATGAAGTTAGTAATTTTGTAAAGTTTTGGACTTTTTGGGGGTGAAATTTAGGCCGGTCAACTTTTTGAAATTTCTAATCTCTCTAGTTCAGTTTTTTTTTTTCAATCGGAAAAAACCACATTTCAAAAAATTGTTCCAAAAATGTCATCGTCTTCTTCAACAGCTCCGACAACACATTTTGGATTCAAAAATCACCATGTTGGGTAACGAAATGGGGATCGACCTGATCTATTTCATTACGGTTTTGAAGAAGACTGAGACACTTTTCTGAATCATTAACTACAAAATTTTAATGAAATTGTGCTGGGTTGGAAGATTTTCATAGTAGACACGAAGACGAAGGAGAAAGAATAAGAAGACTTACGATAAAGGAGAAGGAAGAAGAAGGCTAAGGACATGGTCTGTTTCATTGCGGTGCAATTAGACTAAGCAGTTAAACTATAGAACCGCGATGTAAAATTACTGCAATAAAATTGATGAACTGCGGTGCAATTTGACTAGCAGTTAAATATTGAACCGCGGTGCAAAAATTAATGCAATAAAATTGATGAATCGTGGTGCAATTAGACTAGACATTTAAATTATTGAACCGCGGTACAAAAATGAATGCAATAAAATTAATGAACCGCAGTGCAATTAGACTAGACAGTTAAACTATTGAACGTGGTGCAAAATTAATGCAATAAAATTGATGAATTGCTGTGCAATTAGACTAGAAAGTTAAACTATTGCACCGCGGTGCAAAAAAAAAAAATATATATATATATATATATATAATAACAAGCCTGATTTTCCCGCCTATATGTTTTCCATAAATAAAAACACAAATATGCATCGGAAGTTGAAACACTTTGTTTTATTACAATTTTCTTAGTTTTTATACTAAACATTTAATTAATAATGCATTGGAAATTGGAACACTTTGTTTTGTTACATTTTCTTTATATATATAATGAGAAATGTGATTAGCACATCCAAATAGAGCAAGATCCCTTCAAAATGCACTTGCCAAAAATAGGAAGATATATATAATGACAAATGTAATTTGTTTATCTCAAGATTGCTAGATAACCACTGTAACTACTTACAAAATAAGGATACTATTTACATATGATCATATATACAAGTGTTGATAAGTTAATAAAAAAAACATAAGAAGTTGTTAAGAAATTAAATACTATCAATCTTAGAAGGAATGTCTTTTCTCTTTTTACCAATATGCAAGGGAAACAAGACTAGCAATCTAAAAACTCAACAAACATTGCTTACTCAGCCATAAATGTGCTTCCTCTCTGAATATTAATTTACTTGTGAATTTTGTCAAGACAAATTCTATCTATAGGAGCTAAAGAACAAGTATATAGTGAAATATAATTTGATGAACAACAAGTATATAGTGAAATATAATTTGATGAATCAACTATGGAGTTTGTCAGTTTGTCATGTCTAGTTTGATACTCAACAAACATTGTTTACTCAGCCATAAATGTGTTTTCTCCTTGAATATAAATGCTCTGTGACCGCTTTTGTTGTCTATAACCACGTAATTTCACTGGCAATAGTAGTAGCCTCAGTTATGACATACTGGATGAATGGACTTTTAAAGATCAACAAGGTTCTGGTGAGAGGTGACAACACCATCATTACCGGATTCCATTTTCGCTCATTGACATTGGAAGATGACTATGGACAAGTAAATCGTAGTTTAATTGCTTTTGGAACATGTACGATGACTGTAGAAGGGTGTGATTATGTATATGGGCGAGTAGCCGAGTATATCATACTCTGTGAGAGGTACAATGAATTGAGAGTAATTATAGTCTAAATGTCTATTTTATTGTCTATTGAATTGGGCTTAAAATTTTGTAGATATAGTTGTAATAATTAAGTACATATATTATCAGTGTCACATCATTTGGGTGACACTATTAATGAAAGGGTTTTTGAGTTGGGGACATTTAGGTCATTTCAGGGGAGGGATGACCGTTGGAAGTATGTAATTTGAGTTGCTTTTATTTGGTTTATCGTCATTTTAATTTGTTATACATTGATTAATATAGATTATATGAGTTTTGTTATGTGATAGTGATAGTAGTAGTAATTGTACATATTTAATCATAGTAATAGTAGTAGTAATCGCACATCTATATATTTATATAATAACAAGCGTGATTTTCCCGCCTAAATGTTTTCCATAAATGAAAACACAAATATGCATCAGAAGTTGAAACACTTTGTTTTATTACATTTTTCTTAGTTTTTATACTAAACATTTAATTAACAATGCATTGGAAATTGGAACACTTTGTTTTGTTACATTTTCTTTATATATATAATGACAAATGTGATTAGCACATCAAAAAATAGCAAGATCCCTTCAAAATGCACTTGCCAAAAATAGGAAGATATATATAATAACAAATGTAATTTGTTTATCTCAAGATTGCTAGATAACCACTGTAACTACTTACAAAATCTATTAACTATAACTAAAACAGAAGTCGCTGCTGCCACGTGGCGGATTTCTGTTAAATGCTTAATTTTTATAAGGAATTTTATGCTTCCACATGTCACTCTCTATGAATTGTAAAAAAAATCTTTTTTTTTCTGACAAAATTGATTAGTTTACAGTATAAATAAGAAGTTACTGATAAAAGTTTACAGTTAGTTTATGATAAATTTTATCATATTTGTAGTTATCAAGTAGATTTTATAACATTATCAAGTAGTTAACCCTTTTTTCTCTCTTTTTTTTAACTATAATTAAAACTAATTTGATAAGATAAAACTGATTTAGGATATAGTTTTATGAGCAAATTTATGATAGAGATTTAAGATTTTGGTTTTTTTTTTCAAATATCGTTGAATTAAACTAGATTTTATCCTATAAAATTTATACAAGTTTAATTTTACTAAAACTCTTCTATTTCTATCTCTTTTTATTTTCATAATTTTTAATTTATACAAATTATCAACGGGATAATTCTATGTTATTTGTTCTTCTACTAATATATAATATATAATTATGAGTTAATAATCTATTAATTATCTATTAACTATTATTAAAACAGAAAACGTTGCTACCACATGACGAGTTTATGTTGTACGCTTAAAGTTTTAAAGGAATTATGTGCTTCCACGTGTCACCTTCTATACAAGTTTATAATTTTTTTTCCCACCAAAAATTAAAACCGGATAGATTTTAAAAATCAGTGCCTCCTTTATGCATGGTAAAAGATTTTTGTTTTTTTATACCATTTTTTGCTGCCAAAATCGGTTAATACTAGATATATTTTGTAACATTTGATTTAAACACATTTCACTTGATTAGAACTTCAAATTTTTATGGTAATTTTTTTTTTTGCGGATAGATTTTATCAATTCCCATAAATTTTAATCTTTCAATTACATGACTACATGATCAATTTTGAATATTTACCTTATTTTTTGGTTTTTTTTTTCAAATCATTCTAATTAAAAAAATTAATTATTTATTACAAGTTTAGAAAATCATCTTATTATAAACAATTTTTGCAAATAAACAAAAACTATTAAAATCATGCATATGGTACTAAATATATCTATATAAATTCTTTTTTTTTTCCTGCCAAAAATTAAAATCTAATAGATTTTAAAACAGGTGCCTCCTTATACATGGTAAAAGTTTTTTTTTTACCATTTTTTATTGTCAAAATCGGTTAATATCAGATAAATTTTATCACATTTGATTTTAACGTGTTTCACTTGATTAGTACTTCAAATTTTCATGGTAAAAGTTTTTTATTTGCGGATAGATTTTGTCACATTTGATTTAGACGTGTTTCAATTGATTAAAACTATTAAATTCTAATAGATTTTAAAACCGGTGCCTTCTTTATACATGGTAAAACCTTTTCTGTTTTTTTTAAAACCAATTTTTGCTATCAAAATCGGTTAATACCATATAGATTTTATCACATTTGATTTTAACGTGTTTCAATTGATTAGTACTCCAAATTTTCATGGTAAAAGTTTTTTTTTCTAGTAGATTTTATCACATTTGATTTAGACATATTTCAATTAATTAAAACTCCTCAATTCTCATGGTAATTTTTTTTATTTACCTTTTTTCTTACAAAATCGGTTGTACCGGATAGATTTTATCCCATTTGATTTAGAAAAGTCTAATTTGATTAGGACTCCTCAATTCTCATGGTAGAAGTTTTTTAATTTTTATTATTTTACCAATACTCGGTCAATTTTAAATAGATTTTATCAAATTTGATTAAACGTGTTCCGCCAACACCATGAACAACCACTACGAAATAGCTTGCAAATTCTATCTACAAAAATCGCATAAATTTTCGGTTTGATTGTTCGGTGTGAAATTATGTGCACATCTTTTTGTTGTTGATTCATTAAAATAACTTACAAATTCTATCTACCAAATTAAGTTTCAGAAACAACATTAAGTCAACCGTGCATCGCACGGGTAATAACCTAGTAAGGATACTATTTACATATGATCACATATACAAGTATCGATAAGTAAATAAAAATATATATAAGAAGTTGTTAAGAAATTAAATACTATCAATCTAAGAAGGAATGTCTTTTCTCTTTTTACCAATATGCAAGGGAAACAAGGCTAACAATTTAAAAACTCAACAAACATTGCTTACTCAGCCATAAATGTGCTTCCTCTCTGAATATTAATTTACTTGTGAGTTTTGTCAAGACAAATTCTATCCATAGGAGCTAAAGAACAAGTACATAGTGAAATATAATTTGATGAACAACTATGGATCCTTAAAGTTTGTCAGCTCTAATTTGATACTCAACAAACATTGTTTACTCAGCCATAAATGTGTTTTCTCCTTGAATATAAATGCTCTGTGACCGCTTTTGTTGTCTATAACCACGTAATTTCACTGGCAATAGTGGTAGCATCAGTTATGACATACTGGATGAATGGACTTTTAAAGATCAACAAGGTTCTGGTGAGAGGTGACAACACCATCATTACCGGATTTCATTTTCGCTCATTGACATTGGAAGATGACTATGGACAAATAAATCGTAGTTTAATTGCTTTACGAACATGTACGATGACTGTAGAAGGGTGTGATTATGTATATGGGCGAGTAGCCGAGTATATCATACTCTGTGAGAGGTACAATGAATCGAGAGTAATCATAGTCTAAATGTCTATTTTATTGTCTATTGAATTGGGCTTAAAAATTTGTAGATATAGTTGTAATAATTAAGTACATATATTATCTGTGTCACATCATTTGGGTGACACTATTAATGAAAGGGTTTTTGAGTTGGGGACATTTAGGTCATTTCAAGGGAAGGTTGACCATTGGAAGTATGTAATTTGAGTTGCTTTTATTTGGTTTATCGTCATTTTAATTTGTTATACATTGATTAATATATATTATATGAGTTTTGTTATGTGATAGTGATAGTGATAGTAGTAGTAATTGTACATATTTAATCATAGTGATAGTAGTAGTAATCGCACATATTTAATGACAAATGTTGTATTTAAAAAAATATTCTAAATTTTATAAAAGATTTTATTTATTTATTGTATTCTCTATTAATAATTTTACTTTTTCTTAATCGTTGCGTTATAATAATTTGTCCAGTTTATGTACATATCGAACTCACAATCTTTATGGTTAATTTTATTTTTTCACTTCATGTTGCTTATGTATAATTTGATAAAAAAGATATATGACGTGCGTTTAACGCACGGGTGTAAAACTAGTTAATATAATAAAATTGATTAACCGCGGTGCAAAAATAATGACCTCCATAGTGCACCTACCGTTCATTAAGGGTATCGTAGTCATTTTGCTACAAAAGTGATTTTTTCCTATTGAAAAAAAGAGAGGATACTTTAGCGATTAAAAATTTCAAAAAAATGGACCGGCTTGCAATTTCTCCTATTTTTTTCTTGGATTAATTGCGGGTCGATACCTTTTTGTGAAAATATAACCGCTACAGTGTCTTTTTTTTCCAACCGCATAAGTCGATTTTCGTAAATTTCTGCCTAAAATACCCCTCATCCTCCTCCCGTCCTTCCTTCTCCACAATTCCATGGCGAGATGTGCCCGCAGTTGATCCTCTTTTTTTAATAGCCTTTGAAAGCTTTCCTAAACCAAAATTAAGGGGCTGGGGTGATGCAAGTCACATGTTTGTAGAAGCATTGGGAAACGTCCAACAATCATAAACTCATTTTCTTTACCTCCACGATAGAGACTTGATTAATTGTCATCAAATCATATATCAGGTATCGTCTTTTTTGTTTCCCTGTGTCAAGCACAGTATCAATTATCATCTCCCCATCAAGTAGTGTAAAGTTGTGCGTCTTCTCATCTAATCCCTTACAAGAAATCATAGTTATGCCAGATTAGAAAAAACTAACACCAATCTCTTACAATAGGATATACGATACAAGAAGGCTTGAAAGTGGGCATCATTGTCTCCGATGTGGGTGTCGGTTGTTACGATTCTTGCATCGATGGTGCAAATGGGGGCATTTTTACTTCCATGCTACAAAATCTTGGATTATAGACTCTTTTTCTGATTACAAGTACAAAATCTAAAGCAAAACCTACAACATGTCACAGTTGCAGACAAACGTGGGTGGAGAACAAGAGATGGAAGGTGACTTTTTTTCTATTTATGTACCATCTTTTTTCTTTGGGGAAGACAAACGATGCAAAGGCAGTAGACAAACAATGCCCAATTTTTTCCGGTTGAAAAAAAGAAAAGAAAGGGTACTTTAGCGATTAGAAAGTTCAAAAAGTGGACCGGCCCACAATTTCTCATATTGTTTACCTGGATTAATTGTAGACGGTACCTTTTGGTGAAAATATAACCGCTACAGCGTCATATTTTTTTCCAACCGCATAAGGTCATTTTCGTTAATTTCTACCTAAAATACCCCTCATCCTCCTCCCGCCCTTCCTTCTCCACAATTCAATGGCGAGATGTGCCCCCCCCCCAGTTGATCCTCTTTCTTTCCATGCGACGCCCAAATTTTGGGCAGTGGCTTTTGCATTGCGACGCCCAAAATTTTGAGCGACGAACAATTTTTTTCTTGCGACACCCAAATTTGGACTGTACCATCTTTTTCTTTGATGGAAGACAAACGGTGCAAAAGCAAAAAACAGACGATGCCCAATTTTTTTCCTTACGACGCCCAAATTTAGAATGTGGCTTTATCCGCGCGCCTTTCCCTCATTAAGGGTATCTTCGTCATTTTCCCTCCAAAATGGTACTTTAGCGGTTTAAAACAAATATAGAGGACTTTTCCGGTTATAATTCCATCACATGGGACCGACCCCGTTATCACCCTTTTTTCCTATGAATAATTGCGGGCCGGTATACTTTTATAAAATTATAACCGCTCCACTACCTTCTTTTTTTCCCAACCAGTAAAGTGCTTTTTGAAAATTTTGTTCCAAAAATATCTCTTCCTCCTTCGCCTTCCCATTTCTAGCACCTTTATTCTGACAAAGAGAAGTTGAACCGAGGCTTTCTACCTCTAAGGTAATGTCGGTTGCCTATCATCTCGGGGACGTAATCTAGTGATATTACTTTAGTATTTGAACTACATAGAAAGCGAAGAAATATAAATAGGAGGGCTTCTTCTATCATTCAAAGTCTGCCCCAAAGACATAGGGAAGTGGATGGACTTGAATCGGATCTCTGAGAATATATCATAATAAAGAAAGTGTTTTATCCTCCTTATGTAATAGGGTTTTATATTAATAGAATCAACACTATGTGTGTGTGCATTATCCTTGTAAGGCTTCGCAACCTTATGGACCGAGACTCTGAGAGCAAGGGAGGAATTGAAGAAAGACAGAGAACAGTGATAAAAGAGAAGGAGGTACGATGCGTACTTCTCGGCATTAAAGGTAAACGATGCTCAAATTTTGAGTGACGCCCAATTTTTTTCCTTGTGACGCCCAAATTTTGGGCCGTGGCTTTTGCATAGCGACGCCCAAAGTTTTTGATCAACACCCCAAAATTTTTGAACGATGCCCAAAAAAATTTACCGACACCCCAAAAAAAATTAGCGACTTCCAAATTTTTTTATCGACGCACAAATTAGGACGGTGGCTTTGTGTGCATGTCTTTCCTTCATTAAGGATATTTTCATTATTTTCCTCCAAAAAGTGAACTGTAGCGGTTTAAACAAATAATGGTGGAGTTTTGCGGTTATGATTCCACCGCATGGTACCGACTCGATTATCACCCTTTTTCCTAACATCTTTTAAAACTCATGTGCATGTAATCTCTTATTGAAGTAGAAATAAAAAAAATAAGGGTAAAAATGGTAAAATAATTTCGTAAGAAGAACTTTTCAGAAACAAGATATTTTTTTGAATAGACAGAAAAAGAAAACATGATAAATTGACAATAATTTAGGGAAGGGGGGGGGGGAGTATAGTACATTATAAAGTGTTCTTAAAATTAATTTTTTTATATTTGGTATATCTTCTACATATATTAGATTTATTATTTCATGTTCCCTCATCTAGATTACCTTCAAGAAATGATTGAGTAACTTGTGTTAATTGTTGAGCCTTAAATAAGGGTCAAAAATAGAATATCAATTTACTAGGTCTCATTCTTGGTTATGGAAACTCTTGTATTGGTAAAGCTTGACTGAAAAATTTGAAATGAAGCGAAACTTGAATACAAATGGTCCAAAGCCCAAAGCAAAAAAGATGGGGTGAAATTCAAGTCGGTCCCTTGTGGTGAAATTATAACCGGAAAGTCGATGATATTTTTTTAAATCGTTAAAGTATACTTTTTAAGGGAAAACAACGAAGATACCCTTAATAAACAAAAGATACGTGGACAAAGCCCCTCAAATTTTGGCATCGCAATGCAAATATTGGGCATCGCAACCTAAGACAAAGGAAGAAGAGGAGGATCATTCATGGTGATATATAAGGCATCGTGAATTTATAAGAAAAAACTTACTTTACGAATGAGAAGCTAACTTTGTAGGGAATGAGAAACTAACTTTGTCTTGCAATATCTCCACTTTGAAATGGCAGGCCCTCCGTCTACCCCAACAGGGGATGCATCTTTGCTTTTGTACCTTTTGTCAAATGTTGAAGAAATGCTCGAAAATGTTGCGCAAAGGTTAGAAAGTCTTTCAAAGAGGATGGAAAATGTTGCCTAAAGGATTCCATTTCCATAAAAAAATAGATCGCTTTGACTAAGGATGTGGGAATAAAAGAAACTAAAGTGACAAAAGAACCCATTCAGTTTAGAAAGAGAGAAAAGGAGAGGGAAAGACAGTGATTTGATTAAAGGAGATGGACCAAGTTTCAAGGTGTTCAAGTTTCAAGGAGTGGGAGGTAGACCAATGCAATCTTATCCACTTCGTCTTACACCCCTTCACATCATATAACCTGAAAATATTTGAGAAAGTAGAACGGTATGCAATCATCTCTAAAAGATGAGGCCATGCTTAGGAGTATACTCATAAGGCCCAAAACTAACTGGGTCATTATGAGAGTGAGGTAAGTAATATTTGCACATCTACTACATTTCAAAGGAGTAATGTTAGGAGTATAAAATGGAACATATAAAATCATAGAGAATAGAAGCCAAGAGCTAAAAATTTGGATAAATTGTTGGTCGATACCTTTTCCAAAATATTTTTTAGTTACATTTTTTCAACAGCTAAAGTGTATTTTCAAAATATTATTCATAAAATACCAAGATGTCTCCTTCCACAGCTCTGACCAACAATTTGGAGTTCGAAAATTACGATTGTTGCAGCAACGAAATGGGAATCGACCTGCCCAGTCAGGTCGCAGGGGTCGAGGGGGCAGCGCCCCTTTATGGGGGTTCCGGAGCGACGCCCCCGAAAGGTAAACAATTTTTCTTATTCATAAAGTACAATATTGGAATGGACTTGAGCTAGGTTAAATGATTTTCAGTAGGGACGAAGTGGAGGAGGAAGAAGAAGGCTTACGACGGAGGAGGAATAAGAAGAAGATGAAGGAGATGCATTTGAAACCAGTTTGTATCGCGATGCAACAATATCTGCAGTGTGATGCATCAATTGGGGGTTTGACTTGGTGCATTGTGGTGCATAAATTTGGTGCAACACGATGCAAAATTGGATTAGATAATTTAAATTGATACATCGCGGTGAATAAATTGATGTTGCGCGAAACACTAAGAGTAAGTGGTCTGTAGTGTGCCTTCGGTTCATTAAGGGTATCATAGTCTTTTCACCCCCAAAATAGTCTTTTTTTCGATTTAAAAAAAAGATGATAGACTGTAACGATTAAAAACATTAAGAAATGACTAACCCAATATTACCCTTAAAAATTCAACAAGATCACGTTGGGTTACCAAAAATTATAAAGTTAATGCTAGGTATAATTGCGGGC
Organism: Codonopsis lanceolata; assembly: GCA_013146195.2. Taxonomy (NCBI): domain Eukaryota; kingdom Viridiplantae; phylum Streptophyta; class Magnoliopsida; order Asterales; family Campanulaceae; genus Codonopsis; species Codonopsis lanceolata. The sequence continues at coordinate 26,459,217 of CM028379.1, forward strand.
CGGTACATTTTGGAGAAAATGTAATCGCTCAGCAACCTTTTTTTTTAACCACAAATATGCTTTTTCATTAATTTTTTCATAAAATACCCACCCACTACTTTCTTTGTCTTCTACGTTCATTTTACTCCACACACACTCTCTCTCTCTCTTTTCATTCTCTCTTCATTCTCTCTCTCTCTCTCTCTCTCTCACTTTCTCTCTCTCTCTCTTCTTCTCCTTCATCTTTGTCTCCCTCTTCTTCTAAGATCTGTTTCCATTTATGCATCGAAGGAACAAAGCCTGTTGGAAGTAGAATTTTGATTTTTAGAATTTTGAGTTTTGAGGAAACCCAAACGATAAAACCCATCCAAAAAAGTCACAATTCCTGGTATATTACCGTAATATGTTGAGGGTTCTAAAAGTTAAGGAATCAAAAAGTTGAGGATGAATCCGTCAGCATGATATAACTTTTAATTCTGGATGAACCACGTGACCCACAATATGTCAAATCGAAGCTCTCGATGGGAGCTACAAGAAGCTCTGGGTTACTTTGTGATGTCTTCGTTGTCGACCAAAAAACGTTGTTTAAGCATTGTTTTGGGCTTCGGAAGTTTTTTCGAACCCCAATTTTCACATTTTGATGCCCATATTTGAGATGGATTTTTGCATTTCGATGTCCAAATTTTAACAGATTTCAATTAAGCATTGCGATGCCTAATGTCTTCATTCCGATGCTCAAATTTGGGCAGTGACTTTTTGAATTTCGATGCCCAAATTTGACAGATTTCAATTGTGCATCGTGATGTGCAATGTTTTCATTTCACTGCCCAAATTGGGCAGTGAATTTTTGAATTTCAACTCCCAAATTTTGAAAAATTTCAATTGTATTTTTCGATGCCCAATGTTTTCATTCCGATACCCAAATTGGATAGTGACTACTTTTGAATTTCAATGCCATAATTTTGACAGATTCAATTGTGCATTGCGATACCCAATGTTTTCATTCCGATGCACAAATTTGGTTAGTGGCTTTTGAATTTCGAAGCCCAAATTTTGACGGATATCAATTGTGCATTGCGATGCCCAATGTTTTCATTCTGATGCCCAAATTTGGGCAGTGACTTTTAAATATCGATGCCCAAATTTTGACAGATTTAATTGTGCATTGCAATGCCCAATGTTTTTATTCCGATGCACAAATTTAGGTATTAGCTTTTGAATTTCGATGTCCAAATTTTGACAAATATCAATTGTGCATTGCAATGCCCATTATTTTTATTCTGATGCCCAAATTTGGGCTGTGACTTTTGAAATTCGATACTCAAATTATGACAGATTCAATTGTGCATTACGATTCCCAAATTTGGGTAGTGACTTTTGAATCTTGATGCCCAAATTTTGACATATTCAATTGTGCATTGCAATGCCCAATGTTTTTATTCCAATGCCCAAAATTGGGCATTGGCTTTAGAATTTCAATGCTAAAATTTTGATAAATTTCAATTGTGTATTGCGATGTCGAATGTTTTTATTCTGATGCCCCAATTTAGACAGTGACTTTTGAATTTTGATGCTCAAATTATGACAGATTTCAATTGTACATTGTGATTCCCAAATTTGGGCAGTGGATTTGTTCGCACACGTCTTTCGTTCATTAAGTATATCTTCGTCATTTTATCCATAAAAGTGTTCTTTAGCAGTTGAAAACAAATATAAGAGACTTTTCCAGTTATTATATCATCACAAGGGATCGACCCGGCTATCACCCTTAATGCTAATATACTTGAATTTTAGTATGGGCTAACCCGGGTCTGGTCGAAATCGAGTGTTGTTAGGCTTAAAAGTAAACAAGTGCAGGTCAATCTTTTCTTGGGCCTGCAGAATTCAACCCTAGTTTAGGTTGGCAAGTTACTCAAACTTAGTCAATTATGGGCCATTACGAGTTGGGAACGGCCCAGATCGTAACAACTATATTTCAGGCCTTCATCCAACGCATATTTGATATTTTTAATAATGCCAGCCTGTTTACTTTCTAAATTTTCAACCGGTTTATTACTCTATTTTTTTAACCATATAAAGGATGTTTCATAATATTGTTCCTAGAATACCCCCAACGAAACCCAGCTAAAGCGACAAAGGAAATCAAGTACATTCGAGTCTATAGTAATAAACTTTCGGCCTCCTTACATTCAATATTCAATAGTATAAAAAAATATGGGATTTTTTTAAAACTACATAAACAACAATGAAATAAACGTAGATATTCATTTTAGTAACTGGATTATACAACAGATCATCATTGAATTGTGAATAAATACAATATTGAAAAATTTACAAGAACTAACTGTCAAATTAATAAATTTATTTTGTCATTTACAGTTACATTCAATAATAAAGAGGAGAGTGTTTTTTAATGACTAAATTATACAACATAATATTAAATTAATAATAGTAATATAAAAACAATTACAATAATTATATCTCAAGTTAATTAATTAATTCGGTTGTACATGGACGTATTGGGAGATGCACATCCGTATGACTATCCAAATAACAGTTTACAATGTTGAAACTGTAGAAACTAATAAAAGTTTAGGAATAATGGCATAACCTTTCCATTGATATTGTGAACATATTTATAGGGTTACAATACTTGCTACACAAGTTAGTCTAAATACAAAAGGGATTAGGAAACCTAAATACAAGAGGAACTAGGAAACCTAAATACAAGTAAATTAGGATAGTATAATCTAAAGATAATTATAATATATTATATTTACTAATACTATAAATATAATATATTAAATATATTATATTCTCTTATATGCTCCCGCAAGATGGATCACCGTTAGGAGAGACAAATCTTGAGAAGAATATGTGGACAGCATGCGAGTTAAAAAAATGAGAGGGTGATCGGTGGTGAGGAGGGTCGGCCGGGTCTTCCGAGGAAGACAAGTTGTTGAGGAGGGGTCTTTGGTGAGAGCTTGGTTTCTTGAAGACATGGTTTGCTCGAGGAGCGGTTGGTTGAGGAGTGTCGTCGGCCGGCAAGAGCCGGGTTGGCCGAGGAGTCTGAGTTGCTCGAGGAGCGAGGCTGGTTGATGGTCTTCGGTGAGGGTTTCGACATGGTTTGCTCGATGAGGCGAGCCGTGGTGAGAGCCGTTTTTGCCGAAGAGTCAGGTGAGGTGCTCGAGGCGAACTTCGCCGAGCTTGTGAGAGTCGGGTTTGTTGAGGAGTCAGGTGGGTTGCTCGAGGACGAGGATTGTTTTCCTCGGTGAGCCGCCGGGTTTGCTAAATGGTGCAGGTTGCTCGATAAGCGAGTGGAGGGAGGCGATGGCAAGCTTGCCTTCAGAAGAGGACGAGCTGGGTTTGCCAAGGATGCCGAGTATTCGAGGAACGAGGCGGGTTGAGGAAGGAGTGTGGAGAGATAGGGGCCTCGGCAAGCTGAGGGAGTTGGCGAGCTTGCCTTAGAGGAGGGCAAGGCTGGGTTTGCCAAGGAATCTAGATTCTGAGCAAGCAAGTTAAGGAGGCGTCGAGCGATCACAACCGGGTTTGCCGAGGAATCCTGGGGGTGCTCGATTAGTGTGAAGAGGGTTTTGACGGTGTGAGAAGCAATGATGTGCCAAGGTGTAGGAGGGCGTGTGGTGTGGTGGGATGAAGGTTTATGGGTGCGGACGTTTGGTTAAGGGTGGCTGAGGAAGGTCCTCGGCGAGCTCGTCAGAGCGTGGTTGGCCGAGGTGTCCTTGTTGTTGCGCAGGGGGGAACTTGGTGTTTACCAGGGTGATGGGTGCCGGATCTGAACTTTGGGTTTGACGGTCAGATCTGGTTTGGCAGCACTTTGGTGGGATGAAGATATAAGGTGGCGGAAGGTTGGTGGTTTAAGGGTGCTAACGGAGAGGCGGCTTAGGAAGGACCAAGGCGAGCTTGTCAAAGCTTGGTTGGCCAAGGTGTCCTTTGGTTGCTCAAAGGGATGGGAGGTGGAAACCGGCTTGGCTGTGGAGAGTCGCCGGATCTGAACGTGGGGTTGGTATGGTTGTCAGATCTGGGTTGGCGACGGCTGTATGGGAGGAAGTTTTAGGGTTGAGGAAGTCTTGGGTTTGCGGAAGATGGTGGTTGTAGGTTTTAAGAGCGAGGCTCTGATACCATGTAGAAACTAATAAAAGTTTAGGAATAATGGCATAACCTTTCCATTGATATTGTGAACATATTTATAGGGTTACAATACTTGCTACACAAGTTAGTCTAAATACAAGAGGGATTAGGAAACATAAATACAAGAGGGATTAGGAAACCTAAATACAAAAGGAACTAGGAAACCTAAATACAAGTAAATTAGGATAGTATAATCTAAAGATAATTATAATATATTACAAATATATTATATTTACTAATACTATAAATATAATATATTAAATATATTATATTCTCTTATAGAAACCACTATAAATTTGTTGCAAAGGAAGTGTTGTTCATTAGCAAGATCAATAGACGAACAAAGAATATCCATCTGCAAACTAGAACTCTTATAAGTATGTCTAAGTATATCCGTCCGACCAATCAAAGTGGAATCAACATTGAAATTGATACAGTTGATAGAGCACATTATACAGAGGTTAGTTCGACTTGACAAATGAGATTTTTTTTTTTTTTTTTGAGATGGAGGGAGTATAATTCTTTTCTAGAGTTATTATGACAATGTTACGGTGATTATCTTCAAAATAAAGCCAATGGTTTTTTGTTGGACCAATTTCTAATGATGAGTGTTCCTTATAAATAAGTGATACTGATATTGATAGTAATCATACACATTCGACGACCAATGTTGTTTTTAAATAAGTATTCCAAAAAAAACAAAATTACATAATGTAATTCTTTATAATTAACTATTAAGTTACACTTTTTTGGCTTTATGTTTTTATAATTTGTTCAACTTTCATACAGTGTTTTCACTAAAATTTAATTTTTATTATTATTATTATTATATATTTTTATATACTGTGCATCACACGGGGGTTTTTCTAATATAACCTTTAAAATTTTATTATTTTTGTGTTGTCGCTTTATCTAAAATTACTAATCCTAGGGTTTTCGAATTTCGTTATATGACATTGATAGTTATGATAATCATATATTTTCAATGAAAAATGTTGTATATAAATAAATATTTCAAAATTTATAATATATTTTTTTTCAAATTTATGTGATTTTCATCTTTAATTTTACTGTTTATTATTTTTTGTTTATTTTGTTCATATTAATATTTTTTAATATATATTATTCAACTTTAATTGAGTATATGAATTTAAACTTGTGTCCAAATCGTGCAATGTACGAGAGCATATATATATATATATATATATATATATATATATATATATATATATATATATATAAAAGAGTTTGGTTCTCTGTGGACTGCTTTCAAAGGGTATAAAGTAGAATAGTCGTCGTGCTTTCAAAATGATTTTATAATCGTGATTCATGAATCGCGATGCAACGAACTTTAAATCGTGATGGATGATTTAGGTTTTTGATTTGTCGATGTCTTCCATAGGCCATAACTATTGCCTCGCTCGTTTATTCAAGCTTTGAAAATCGACTGAGAATGTCCACCATTTAATCTGTTCTTGCCATTGAATATAGAATATTGAGGCTGTTTATTTATTTTACACTAGGTTATTACCCGTGTAATGCACGGTTGACTTAGTATTGTTTATGAAACTTAATTTTGTAGATAGAATTTATAAGCTATTTGAATGAACCAACAACAACAAGATGTCTACATGATTAATAAATCAAAAAAAAAGTGAGGACACACTGAATCATCAAACCGAAAATTCATGCGAATTTTATAGATTTAATTTGCAAGCTATTTCGTAGTGGTTGTTTGTGGTGTTGGTGGAAAACATTTAATCAAATTGGATAAAATCTATTTTAAATTGACCAAGTTTTGGTAAAATAATAAAAATTAAAAAACTTCTACCATGAGAATTGAGGAGTCCTAATCAAATTAAACTTGTCTAAATCAAATGTGATAAAATCTATCGGGTACAAACTGATTTTGTAAATAAAAAAACTTTTACCATGAGAATTGATTAAACACGTTAAAATCAAATGTGATAAAATCTATCTGCAAATAAAAAACTTTTACCTTGAAAATTTGGAGTACTAATCAAGTGAAACATGTTAAAATCAAATGTGATAAAATCTATCTGATATTAACTGATTTTGACAACAAAAAATGGTTTTTAAAAAAACTTTTATCATGTATAAAGGAGTCACCGGTTTTAAAATCTATTAGATTTTAATTTTTGGTAGAAAAAAAATTATACAGATATATTTAGTACCATATGCATGGTTTTAATAATTTTTGTTTTATTTGCAAAACTTGTTTATAATAAGATGATTTTCTAAACTTGTAATAATTAGAATAATTTGAAGAAAAACAACAAAAAATAAGGTAAATATTCAAAATTGATCATATAGTCATGTAATTGAAAGATTAAAATCTATAAGAATTGATAAAATATATCCTCAAAAAAAATCACCGTAAAATTGAGTCCTAATAAAGTGAAATGTGTTTAAATCAAATGTTATAAAATATATCCGGTATTAACTTATTTTGACAACAAAAAATGGTAAAAAAAACAAAAAAACTTTTACCATATATAAAGGAGGCATCGGTTTTAAAATTTATCAGGTTTTAATTTTTGATATGAAAAAAAATTATAAACTTGTATAGAAGGTGACACGTGGAAGCATATAATTCTTTTAAAACTTTAAGCGTACAACAAAAAGTCGTCATGTGGCAACAACGATTTCTATTTTAATAATAGTTGATAGATAATTAATATATTAGTAATTAATAATTAATAAATATAGATTAGTAGAATAACAAATAATATAGAATTGTCCCGTGGATAATTTGTATAAATTAAAAATTATGAAAATAAAAAATGATGGAAATAGAAGAGTTTTAGTCAAATTAAACTTGTATAAATTATATAGGATAAAATCTAGTTTAATTAAGCGATATTTGAAAAAAAAAATACCAAAATCCTAAATCTCTATCATAAATTTTCTCGTAAAACTATATCCTAAATCTGTTTTATCATATCAAATTAGTTTTAGGAATTTTATCATATCTAATTAGAATTAGAATTTTTATCTTAAACTAATCGATTTTGAAAAAGAAAAAACTTTTACCATTTCAAAAATGACACGTGGCAGCTTCATGTGAAATGAGATTTTTTTTAAAGAATTTAATTTTTCCACGTGTCACCCACTTATAAAAAGTTACTGATAAAAGTTTTACAAATAAAAAATTACGGATAAAATAATTGATTCATTTGATTTTTATACAGTTAGTTTAAGATAAATCTTACTGTTAGTTTATGCTAAGTTTTTTGCAGATAGATTTTATTCATTTGGTGATAAATTTTTTTATTCATTTGATTTTATACAGTTAGTTTAGGATAAGATTTTATCTCATTTGATTTCAAATTTTTACTGATAAAAATATTTTTGAATTCATCAATTAGGGATCTAAATATACTTCTAAATAAAAAAATAATAATACCCTATTAATTACATATTCGAAATTAAAATAATCAAACTTAAGAATAAACTGCTTCAATTTTGTCCCACATCAACCGGAAAATTAAGAAAGACAAAAAAATCAGGAAATATATTAACCGCCTTAAGTTTTTGTGTGAGAGTAGGAATGCTGCAAAGAAGACTAACACTCACTACATCCACAATCTAGATGAATAATATGATAAGCTTTATTGTAATTTGTAACTTAGAAGTCCTTTACAAGTGAAATTTCTATGAAAAGGTTTAGCAGGAACACTTTTTTCCCATCTAACTTCACCAACATACAACTGAATTTGAGGATTCACACAATTTCAAAGATTCGACTTCAAAATATCAATTGTTCAATCAGCACTTGTGCCAATTCAGCAATTCTCCAATTACCTGGAGTTGCCTACATTAATTAAATTTTTTTCTCCATTAAGCTAAGACGATAGCATCTGCAGTTAAAAAACACAGGCAATCATATTCTTATTAATATACCTTACCTCAAATAATCAGCCGACCTCGTTCACATTTGATTTATAAATCGAGAGTCCAACAACAGTGTTGCCAATTCGAATTAAACATAATCAGCCAAAAATACATTATTTTCATGGCAAACTAATTTGAACAAATTTTATCAATCATCTGTAATGTACATTCATCTATACAAATCCATCGTGTCAGATATAACACATAGTGGCAGTTGGCCGCATTGCTCATCGACCAGGATTGAAATGAGTCGTCGGAAGGCTGGTTTGAGAGACCGAGAGGATTCGAGAAGGCGAAGTATATATGAGGAGTGGGGGGAGAGTCTCGGTGGATTCGATGTTGGGAGGGAGACCGTAAGCGGAGCTATTGAAAGGGATTTCAAGGAGGCGAATGGAGGAGTCTGGAGGGAGAGAAGATTGGAGTTTCTTGATGTTGAAAGGAGTGTTTATGAAGTTTATTTGGTAACCCTTTTACATTGATAATGATGAGATAAAATTTACTAAACTAATCGTAACTTTGAATTCAATTGTGATAAAATATATCCGTATAAAAACTTATCCTAACTAACTGTAAAATCAAATGTGATAAAAACTAACTTTTTATCTCTAAAATTTTGAAATCAATTGTGATAATATCAAACTTATCATAACTAACCGTATAAAATTTATCCTAAATTAATTACAAAATCAAATGTGATAAAAATTTTATGTGTAAAATAATAATAAAAAAACTACAATTTATAAGAGGGTGACACGTGGCATCACATAATTTTTTAAATTTTTTTTACATTTTACAGAAACCGTCACGTGGCAGTAGCGGCTTCGGTTTTAGTTATAATTAATAGATATGCAAGATTATGAAACATTCATTACAATGATAAAGTACGAATTTTTGAATACCGCAATTAGACCTGGGCCCACTCATCCAACATGAAAATTACCAGACTCAACTCAATCCATTAACATTTCTGGGTCAAAACGTCAAAAATAAGAACTAGTTGGGTTGGGTCGGTGTAAATTGGGTTGAACCCGTTATCTATCTTTACCAGTTATTTTTTACTCTATAAATATATGAATTTTGGGGGGAAGCCGGGTTAAGACGGGTCATCCCGTTTTAATTCGTTACAACCCGACTAGAATCAATCGGACCCATCTCGACCAGTAATATTTGGGTTTTAATGGGTTGTGACCCATTTCAATCCATTGTCCATCTCAATCCAACTCATACTCGACTCAATCCACCTAATTGTCAGGCCTAACTGGAATATTCATTAATTATTTAAACAATTAGAAAAGAGCTCCAAACCAGTATCCAAGTCTTAGCCAAAGACACTTCATACAACAAGATGAATTCGAATATTGCCATTATGTTTCTTCATGTCCTTTGATTAGGTATGACAATTACAACTCATTACCCATTAATCCACCAAATCCAACTCATTAATTACTTAACCCAACCCATTAATATTTTTGGGTTGAAACGGGTAATCCGTTTTGATCCAATAATATTAACGGGTTGAGTTGGGTCGGGTTAAAGTGTGTCGGACTCGTTACCCATTTTGACCCACAACTTTTTATTTTATTAATTTATATTTTTTTGGGGGGAAAGACATGTTGAGACGGGTTGACCCGCTTCAACCCGTTACACGTTCTGACCCAACTCATTTCAACCCGTTTGATATTTAGATTCTAACGAGTTTCAACCCGTTTTAACTCATTACTCATTCCAACCTAAATTAAACCAACCCAACCCAACCCACCCAATTATCATGCCTACCTTTGATCGTATTGTTTTCAAGGTTGTTTGATGACACTTCTTCGGAATGTTGTACATGGAAATGTCCAACACTACAAAGAAGCCAAGGAGAAAAGCAAAGATGTACATATGATGAATTGTGTGCATCGCGATACATAATTTACTTGTTTCGCATGTGTATTTAATTTATTAAGAGTATAGTCGATATTTCGCTACAAACAATTGGAAAAGTTCCAAAAAGAACCGACTCAAATTACACCCTTGATATTTGCCATATGCGTGGCCCAAAGTATCTAATTCATTTAGTTCACAACTATGGAAGTTGTAAACGTTAACGAGTTATATTTACAAATGAAAAATTAGTTTGAATATATTTATGCTATAATACAAATAAAGACTTGTCGATTTGTAATCGCCCTAATGTTAAATGAATCTGAGCCTACTTGCAAGTTGTTGACTCGAATAGCAGTTGAACTCGGCTAACCACGATAATTAGGAGTCTAAAATCGCCGACGAACTCGACTAGATGATTAGAGGCATTCTCTAAATTTTGCTTCCTCTTTTCTGCTCAACGAAATTATTTTACAAAAGTCTGATAATTAAAGTATACAAAAGTGTCATTGAAGTCTGTTTTACTTACGAAATGCTCGAGCGTAGCAAAAATGTTTATAAATTATAACACATGAAGAAAATAAAGTTGAAAGATTACAAATTGTAGACATAACTTTAAAAAATAAACTTTTATGAGAAGCATCTTAATACAACGGATGAAATAATATATACATAATGAAAGTGTTTCTACGTGAATTAAATTTTCATACATTGCCGGTAGATATTTTTTTTTTATACAAGTGGTTTTTGGATCACGATACGTTGACAATCAAAATATAAAAATATCAAGATAAAGATTTATAATTAACACATATCTTGACTCAATAATCGCTTGTATAAAAAAGATTATACACCACGCTAGTGGATGAAATCTTACACTTTCTAAATATGTAAATACCACACATTATTGTCATTCAGTTTCCCATTTTTGTAGCTCCACCGACGATCACTCTCAATGGTACTTCCTTTTCTCTTAAACTAACATCCAACCCCACATCTATCATATATAGGACCCCCATCGCACCTCCTTTTCTCCTTTTCAATTACCACTCACTTTCACCTTTTGGACGTTGAAACCTTCTTTCTTCCTACGAACTCTACATGACTACATGAGTCAAAGATGGAGACCCCCCCCCACCCCGGTAACTAAACATCTTAGGTGGTTAGTTGTAGTGTTTTGAAAATTTTGACTTTATAACATGTCGATCTAAGTTCGTCCAGTTACAAAACGAATTTGAGCCAACGCGGAAGTTGTCGACTAAAATAGTAGCCAAACTCGGTCCGAATCAATTAACCGGACGAGTCAAAAATCGTCGACGAACACGGCTAGCCGTGGAGACTCGGTTCAAGTTCTAGCTTAGGGCAAAAATTTTGATTAAAGAAACCCTTTTTTACTTTCAAGGATTAAATAATTATTTGGTCCCTCAATTTACACATTTTTTTGTTTGGTCCTATCCATTTTTTTTTATTAGATGTAGTCCTTACATTCAAGATTCGTTATGAGATACTCCCCTCTAGACGTTACAGTTAATAATACCGTCTAAAAAAATTAAAATAACAAAACTGATATGAAAAGTCAATAGGCCTATGGGCCTATGCTCATAGGCAGATAGGCAGGAATGTGAACATTGATTGTTTGGTGGTTTGGTTTTTCTCCCTTTGTGTGCTGCTGCTCGGTTATAAATACCGAGCAACCTGTTGTTCATTGTACACACCGATTCACTCTAAATAATACTCTTTCCCTCTCTCTATCTCTCATACACTCTTTGTTCTATTTCGTGGTTACTTTATAACACGTTATCAGCACGATTGTTCTACTGTTAACAATCTCGATCGGTAAAATTTTCTACCGATATATTCTTTATTTTATTTCTCTGTTTTACTTCAATATATATCGTATATCACCATTATTAAGAAAAGGTTGGCTGAGCCACCGTCGATAATATATGGTGAGATGACGAAATAATAATTTATTATTTAACGCATAATATATATGTTCGTTGATGCTTGTGCGGAAATAACCCCAAGCTATAAACTGAATATTTATATATATACATATATTTCAATTCTATATATGACTAACTTTATATACATATATATTTATTACTGACTTACAAACACCCACAGAAAGGTTTGCTGAGTAGCGTGGCGTGAATATATATGTATGCTATATAATAGCTGTATAAAGTTGACTGGAAAAATATTCATACTGAGTTATTTTATTTATTGCTCCTAATAAGTTTTATATTTATTCATAATATAAATGCAATTCTATTAAATCAGAATTTTTACATTTTTACCCCTATCCTATGACGGCTAGTTAACGACTATATAATGGCTATAAACGGCTAGTTGCTGATTTTTATATTTCTCCTCCAACGGTAATAAACGGCTAGTTAACGGTCATAAACGGACTTTTTTTTTCTCCATATATACCGCAACATCTTAATAGATTACTCACATTTTTACTATCTCCTTACAAACTCTCAATATCATATCATCTTCTACAAAATGTTCCCTCCAATGTTGATGATTATTATCATACTTGTTATTGCGTGCACCGCATTGGTTTTTGTTGTTGAATTCCCTCCAAACGATTTTGAGATTTTTATTATCTATCTTTGTATCATGTATGTCCTGTTAGCAATTACAATAGCTTTCAACATACATTTTAACATGTACTGATTGATTATCGTATGAATAAAATTTCCATGTCATCATTTTATTAATATATATGTTTCATTTTTATAGTTTTTCTTTACAAATGGCAAACATTGCTAAGCTTGAATTTGAAAAGCTCGACATAACTGGGAAAAACTATATGCCTTGGAAAATAGATGTTGAAACCCACCTGGCCGCCAAAAGCCTCGAAAATACTATCCAACAGAGTAATAATGAATGGATAAGCAATCAACAATGGGCTCAAGCCATGATTTTCCTACGACACCACGTCCACGAAGACCTAAAGATGGAGTACCTCACAGTTAATGATCCACTCGTCTTTTGGGAGAGTTTGAACGAAAGATATGACCATTTGAAAACGGTCATTCTCCCAAAAGCACACTATGATTGGATTCATATCCGCCTACAAGATTTTAAAATCATCAATGAATATAGTTCAATGATGTATAGAACAACCTCACATTTGAAATTATGTGGGGAAACCATCACTGAATATGATATGTTCGAGAAGATTTTCTCCACATTTCATGCCTCGAATATGCTCCTACAGCAGCAATATCGAGAAAAGGGTTTTAAAAGGTATTCTGAATTGATCTCTTGCCTCCTTGTAGCTGAACAGAATAATGAGATTCTAATGAAAAATCATGAATCTCGACCAACTGGTTCAGCCCCATTCCCTTAAGCGAATGGGACTATGTATGATGGAGGCCAAGAGCGTGGGCGTGGTAGTGGTCGTGGTCGTGGTCGAGGCCAAGGAAATCATGGACAAGGCCGGGGTCGTGGTCGAAATCAAGGCCGAGGAAGAGGCTGTGGACGAAATAACTTTCGTCGCCATCATCATCATCCGTATAATGGAAATTCCTCTAGCCACCTGAAGTGGAACAGAGATGATGATAGAAACACCTCTTCGAGTAGAAAAAAATGTGCGTCCAAACAATGAAGAAAGTTCATGTTTTAGGTGTGGCATGACAGCTTGCACATGCCGAACGGCCAAACATCTAGTTGATCTTTATGAGAGATCACAAAAGGAAAGAATGTAGAAACAAATTTCCTTGAAAATGATCCTGAAGATCTTCATTTTGATTTCAGTGATATGGCCAACGTCGACATGACCAATACCATTAGTGATGATATTAGTCATGAACAATAAATAAACATAGGAATGAAGCTATGGTCCGAGTTTAAGATAAAAGCTGTGAAAAAGTAACATGTTGTTATGTAGGAACATTATCTGTTTTTCCTATGTATACTAGCATGCTTACAATAAAGTTTATATATGTATTTTACATTCAATGTGTTATCATATTTATTCATCTTATTTTACTTTCTCTCATATTGAAATAGATCACAAATATGTCTGAATCCAAAATCCAAGGAGGAGATTTATGTCTTGAGGCATAGCTACTACGCATACCATACTTAAAAATAAGAAATATTTTTCTTATCTAAAAATTGACAATGCTAATGTCAACACTATATCCTGGTAATGCCAAAATAATTGAAGGATTTGGCAAGGCAATTTTCCTAATGCACGGAGGTGCGAAATTTATGATAAATAATGCATTATTCTCTCCTAAGTCTCAAAGAAACTTGTTAAGTTTCAAAGACATTAAATGCGAATGGATATCATATTGAGACTATGAATAAGGGAATGATGAATATCTTTGCATTACCTCAAACACTTCCGGAAGCAAGTGTATATTGGAAAAATTGCCATCTCTATCATCTGGATTGTATAGTACAATCATAAGAATATTTGAATCATATTCTACAATAAACCTGAAGTTTACTGAAACATTTAAAGCTTGACATGATCGACTGGGGCATCCAGGATCAATAATGATGCGTAGAATTATAGAGAATTCTAGTGGTCATCCATTGAAAAAACAGAAGATTTTTCAATCTAATGAACTCCTTTGTGAGGCTTGTTCTCAAGGAAAGTTGATAATTAGACCATCACCAACTAAAGTTGGATATGAATCACCATCGTTTTTGGAGCAATTCGGGTGATATATGTGGACCTATCCATCCACTAAGTGGACCATTCCAATACTTTATGGTATTGATTGATGCTTCTAGCAAATGGTCGCACGTATGTCTATTATCAACTCGTAATACGGCATTTGCCAAATTCCTTGCACAAATAATCAAGCTGAGAGCACAATTCCCAGATTATATGATCAAGAAAGTTAGACTTGATAATCTTTGGTGAATTTACATCTCAAGCATTCAATGATTATTGTATGGCAATAGGGCGATGTTGAACATCCAGTAGCCCATGTTCATACACAAAATGGTTTGGCTGAATCGTTGATCAAACGTATTCAACTTATTGCCAGACCATTAATGATGAGAACAAAGCTCCCTACTTCTGTATGGGGTCATGTTGTTTTGCATGCGGCCTTGATTCGCCTCGGGCCAAGTGCATATCACTAATACTCCCAATACGGTTGGCATTCGGGAGAGCGAATCTATCCCATCTAAGAGTTTTTGGTTGTGCGGTATATGTACCAATTGCTCCACCATAACGCACAAAGATGGGACCACAAAGGAGATTGGGAGTATATGTTGGGTATGAATCCCCTTCTATAATAAAATATCTTGAACCAAAAACGGGTGACGTTTTTACGGCACGCTTTGCCGATTGTCATTTTAATGAAGACAAGTTTCCACCTTTAGGTGAAGAGGGAAACAAGTGGGAAGAGAGATCAAATGGTGCACATCATCTTTATTGCACCTTGACCCTCCCACAAAGCAACGTGAACTGGAAGTTCAAAAGATCATACATTTACAAAATGTAACAAATCAATTGCCAGATGCATTTATAGATACAAAGAGAGTGACAAAGTCACATGTAGGCTATAAATGCTCTACCCGAATTGAAATACCAAAAGGGCTACCAAATGATAAAATGGCAAATGAATCTAAGACACGCTGAGCGTGGGCGACCCATTGGTTCAAAGGATAAAAATCCTCGCAAAAAGAAAGTGATTGAAAATCCCCAATCACATGAAAGTGTTCCAGAAGAAACACACGATCGTGAAATTGTTCCAGAAGAAACACACGATCATGCAAATCTAGTAAGCCCTGCAGGAAATGATAACCATGAGATTTCCATTAATTACATGTGTAATGGAAAAATATGGAACCGAGATGAAATGGAGAATATTGATGATATATTCTCTTATTCGGTATCCCAAGAAATTAATGGCGGATGATGATCCCGAACCAAAATCGTATCTCGAATGTCAAAAGAGGCATGACAAGATCAAATGGATAGATGCCATGAAAGCTGAATTAAATTCGTTGAATAAACGAAAAGTATTTGGATCTATCGTTCTCACACCTGAAGCTGTGAAACCCATTGGATACAGATGGATTTTTGTTCGAAAGCAAAATGAGAAAAAATGAGATTGTGAGATACAAGACTCGCCTTGTTGCACAAGGTTTTTCTCAAAGGCATGGGATTGATTATGAAGAAACGTATTCTCCTGTAATGGATGCTATTACGTTCAGATATCTAATCAGCCTATCGGTTTCGAAAAATCTAGATATGCATCTCATGGATGTTGTAACGGCTTATTTATACGGATCATTAGATGCCGATATTTATATGAGAATTCCTGATGGAATTAAAGTGCCTGAAGCACTGAGCTCAAAGCCCAAAGAATTATGTGCAATTAAACTACAGCGATCACTATATGGATTGAAGCAATCCGGGCGCATGTGGTATAATTGCTTAAGTGAGCATTTGTTAAAAAACGGATATGTGAATGATCAATTATGTCCGTGTGTCTTTATAAAGAAAACGACAGTTGGATTTGCTATTATCATTTGTCTATGTAGATGATCGAATATCATTGGAACTCCCAAGGAAATCCAAGAAGCAGTTGATTACCTAAAGGGAGAATTTGAAATGAAAGATCTTGGGCAGACCAAATACTGTCTTGGTTTACAAATAGAACACTTTCATAGTGGAAAATTTGTACACCAATCAAATTACACAAAAAGGGTTTTGAAGCGCTTTTGTATGGATAAGGCAAACCCTCTCACTAGCCCCATGATTAATAGATCACTGAATGTTGAAAAAGATCCATTTCGTCCTTGTGAAGAGAATGAAGAAATACTTGGTCCTGAGGTACCATACTTAAGTGCTATTGGAGCTCTTATGTACCTTGCTAATTGTACCAGACCGGATATAGCATTTGCTACAAATCTATTGGCAAGATATAGTTCATCTCCATCACGGAGACACTGGAATGGTGTCAAGCACATATTTCGTTATCTTCAAGGGACGATCGATTTGGGATTATTTTATCCCAAAGGATCAAGGGATGAACTGATTGGTTTTGCAGATGCAGGTTATTTGTCTGATCCTCATAAGGCCAGATCACAGACCGGCTATGTCTTCACGATGGGTGGTACTGCAATTTCCTGGCGTTCTCAAAAGCAAACGCTAGTTGCTACATCGTCAAATCATGTTGAGATGATCGCACTTCATGAAGCCAGTCGAGAGTGTGTATGACTTCGATCTATGACTCAGCATATTCAAAATGCCAGTGGACTACCTGTCAACAAAGACCCGACAGTATTATTTGAAGACAATGCCGCATGTGTCGCCCAAAGTAAAGAGGGATACATCAAAAGTGACAGGTCCAAACATATCCCCCCGAAGCTCTTTTTATACACTCAAGAACTTGAAAAGAAGAAAGAGGTCAGCATCCAATATGTTCGATCAAGTGATAATGCTGCAGATTTATTTACGAAGGCACTCCCCACTACAACCTTCAGAAAGCATGTTCACAATATTGGGATGCGAAATCTACGAGATTTACAAAGGTGATTTCTCTTTACCCTTGTCAGTTCAAGGGGGAACATATATGGTTGTACTCTTTTTCCCTTTATCATGGTTTTTTCCCACTGGGTTTTCCATGAAAAGGTTTTTAACGAGACAGCCCATGCACACAATTCAGATTTAAGTTGTGTACGTTTTTCCTTATGTCTGATTTTTTTCCCTACTGGGTTTTTCGGCTTAAAGGTTTTTAACGAGACACACTTAGTCAACTTACAATGCTATGTTCAAGGGGGAGTGATATGAAAAGTCAATAGGCCTATAGGCCTATGCTCATAGGCAGATAGGCAGGCATGTGAACATTGATTGTTTGGTGGTTTGGTTTTTCTCCCTTTGTGTGCTGCTGCTCGGTTATAAATATCAAGCAGCCTGTTGTTCATTGTACACACCGATTCACTCTGAATAATACTCTCTCTCTCTCTATCTCATACACTCTTTGTTCTATTTTGTGGTTACTTTATAACAAAAACAACCCTTAATCTGTTTATATGTCAGTGAACTCGAACCAAATAGGGACAAGTGGTAAGCTGAAAGCCAAACACCAAACAAGGCCGACAAGAACTAGTGGAAACAAACAAGAACTGGTGGAAAAAAACACAAACTAGTGGAAGATCCAACCGACTATCTCCCTTCATCCATCTTCTTCTAATTTTATTCATCTTCCAAACGTCTCCCACAACCCCGCCAAACACCCACTCGGCCTCCTTCCTTTTACAGCACAGGAACCCAACTCCACAGCCGGCCTCTGCTCAGCCGGTCGTCATCTTCTTTCTTCGTCAATCGCCCTCTGTAATGTCGAAGGATCCTGTTTAGTCTTCTTCTTTATCCAGATTTCTTTTAACATCCCAACACCAATTCCAACATCTCCCCTTTACTGTTTTCCTTCTCCTTGTTCCAGCCCCGCCTTCTCAGCTTCTTCTCCGGCCACGCCTCTTCATTTTCAGTCGAACTCTGCTACATCGCCGTCCATCTTCATTCTTTCAACCAGATTCGGCGAAGACCTTTCCCCAGTTCACTCTACCGTCTTCTTCAACGGTTAAAATATGTTAGTTATGATGATGGTTTCTTCTTCATCGCCTCCACTACAACCACCAGTAGGTAATGTTTCTACAATTTGATCGTTAGTTAAAATATGTTGGTTATGATGCTGTTGTTGTTGGTGAGGATGAAAACCCAACATATGCGAAAACCCTTCTTCAAACGGGTGGTGGGCAAGAGCTAAAACACCATGAAACGAATGTGAAACAGATTTTGACGGTGGAGACGAGATGGTCGAGCCGCTTCTACGTAGCAACACGTTTATTCGCCGGGATAGTGCTGGTACTGGTAGCAGCAATGATAGTCAGCTTCGTCTACTGTAAAAGCCACTCAATTATTTCGCTGTCAGATTTATGACCCAATTCTCTAGTCAATTGAAAAACTCTAGCAGCATAAGTGGTCGACATTCGAATCCTGCGGCCACGGCCGTCGACTTTCGTGTGGCAGTCCTTTGTTGACCTCTTGGGGGCGGCAACAATAGTAATTGGTTGTGGGGTTTTCATAGAAGGATCATCGGATCTGGATGCGATGGCTAGGGAGGCGTCGACAAGCTGCAGCGGGTAGTAGGGGTGTGCAGGATTTTTTCGGAACCGGACCGAACCAATTGAATCGGACCAAACCAATCAAAATTGGACCGGATCAATACTTTCGTTTGGTCCTGGATCTGAATTTTCATAAAATTTGACATTTGGGTTGGTCCCGGTTCTCGAACTAAAAAAACACGGAACCGGACCGAACCAACCCAATATGTTATTTATTTATTTATTTTATTATATATATATATATATATATATATATATATATATATATATATATATATATATATATATATATATATATATATTAATTCCTAATACTTTCTTTGTTCTACTTTTTAATTGGTACTCTTTTAATATTTTGTTTCCACCGGTTTGTTATATTATGAGTTTATGAGTTTAACATTTTTAATTGTTGAATGTACTTTTATCGAAGGTTTTTTAATTTTTTTATGAAGGTCCAGTCTTAAAATTTTTATTATGTATTTGTATTAAACAGTTAAAAAATAAAAAATCATAATATTGGTCCGGTCCTGGTTCTCATACATCTTTGATTGGTTCTGGACCGAACCAATGTTTTGGTTCTCATATATATTGGGTTGGTTCCGGTTCTAAATTTTTTGAGAACTAGACTATTGATCTGGTTCTGGTTTTCTCTTTTTTTCTAAAAAATCGGACCGAACCGGATCATGCTCACCCCTAGCGGGTAGGGAAGTGGAAGAGGTTGATACTACGGGTGTAAATCGGAACCACCGAACCAGTCGGTTTGGTTCGGTTTTAGACGCAAATGGTTCGGTTTCGGTTTTAATAATTGAAAATTTGTCCAGTTCGGATCGGTTCACGGTTTTCGGTATTGAACCAAACTAAAACAAACCAAGCCAACCTATATATTTATATTTATTTATAATATATATATATATATATATATATATAGTTGGAGAACTATTATTTCTTCTATTATTTGTGTTTATTTTAGAATTTGTATTGTTTTCCTTATGATAATTTGTTGTTAGTATGTAATTTTGATGTTAATTATAAATTAAAATCTTATTTTTATTGTGATTTTTAATGTTGGTTAATTTGATTAAAAATAATTTATATAAACCACAAAATCAAATCAAACCGAGTGGTTTGGTTCGATTCCAAACCTTACCCCATTCGGTTCGGTTTTATATTTTTGCAAATAATAGGGTGCGGTTCGGTTTGTGGTTTTGGTATAAACCAAACCAAATCGAACCACTTACACTCCTAATGGATACAGAAGGGAGTTCTTGCGATGGGGAGGAAAGAGAAGAAGAGCCATTTTAATTCCATGTGGGTGTTTTTATTTTTATTTTTAAATAATCAACAAAGACCATGTGTCGTGCATGTGTATATATTTAAGGGTAGTTTTGTCATTTTAATTTTTTTAGACGGTATTATTAACGGTAACGTTTAGAGGGTGGTAGCTTATAGCGAATCTTGAATTGAAGGACCACATCTAATAAAAAAAATAATAGGACCAAACAAAAAATAGGTGTAAATAGAGGGACCAAATAATTATTTAATCCATCATCTTCTAACACTTGAATATTAAGGGCTATTCACATGGATTTTCAAAAACATCTCAAGCGCGAAAACAACCTCACACAAATGTTTGTAAAAGTGACACATGATTACTTACGTCCAAAAATTAATAGAAATTTCATTTTGACCCTCAACCGCAACAAAAATGCTACCATATACCACCTCAATGTACAAAAATTGAAACCGAAAATAGTAAAATGCAATTAACTAATTTTGTAATTTTAGTAAAAAACTAAAAAAAAGAAAAAGAAGCTTAGTTAGGGATGAAAGAAGTATAAAATAAAGATTTAAATAATTTTATGGACCCTTGACTTTAAGAAAACCTTTGATTTGGTCCTATAACTACAAAATAAATTAGTTTGGTCATACATGTTGTATTTATTAGTTAGACTCTCCCCTCTCCCCGTTAAAGTTACAATTTTCGTTAAATTTTCATTGGAAATGTGCAAAGTACCCTTTCTCTCTTCTCCTCAATCGTCACCGACGCTGGCTATTCTTCCTTTTCATATTCCTCCACCACTTGATTAAACCCAGAAAACTGCTTCGTAACTTCTTGATTCAACATGTCCACAAACTCATTTCTCCAAATCCATCAATTTAGGAGTACAATTATCAAAACAACCATTTTTCTCGGACCACTTACAACAAGGGTGCTTGCCTTGTTGCTTGAGAGATTCTTTGGGATTCATCAAAATAACAAGGGTTCTTGATGGGTACTTGCATAAGTAAAATGCAATTCAGGAGCCAAAAAAGCTCCCACGCTTCAGCCAAAAAATTAAACCAAAACGATGTCGGTTTGAGAGAAAATCATCAATACTCGGTCGTTTTTGGATATTTTCAATCAACGACCCTGTAGAGTGATGCCCCTTCCTGCTACTCTTCTTTCCACATGGCGCAATTGTAGTGGATTGATTTCTTTTTTCCACCATCGTTTTTCTTGGCTAATTTTCAACCCAAAATAATATTTTTTTTAAATTTTTATTCATGAATTAAAGTACACATTTTTACTTATAAATAGAGACTTAGTGACGCAGCGAAACAATTAAAAAGGAACTCTTTCAACGAGAAATTCCTTAGAACAAGCCTATGACGGCTTATGATTCAAGCACCAAGAAAACCGAATTTTTATTAAAAATCGTTTTTCTTGGCTAAAATTTTCAACCCAAAATAATATTTTTTTAAAATTTTTTCATGAATGAAACTAAAGTACAATTTTTTACTTCGAACTCTTCCCAAATGCCTTGCTTAAGTACGTCTCGGCTACTTGTTCTACATCACTTAGTTTGTTTCATTTACATATCAGAAAATATTTCTATGATTTTTTCAAGTTTTTAATCATTTTTCTATAAAAATATTAAATCAATTGAGATAAAGATGGTGATGTATGTAAAAGCGTTGAAGTTTATGCATTGTTGGAAGTGTATTTTTGTTGGAAAGCTTAATGAAATTTTTGTAATAAAATGAAAAAAAAAAAAAAAAAGAGCTTAAGCTCCCCAACTTTGGGATCTTTGTTGTACATGCTCTCTTACACTCCCTTCAACTCATTGGTTTATGGTGAAAGGATGTTGAATTGAGGGTCATGGATCCATGTCTCTAAGCGAAGAGAGAGAAATGGGTCTAAGACTCTAAGCCAATTCTTTATAAACAAACTAAAAACAAAAGATGTTGAAGGAGAACTGAATTGTTTTCTTTCTGATTGAATTAATTGAAATTACACTGAATCCCTCTATATAAATCTAAGGGCTGGAATCCGAATCAGAGAGGGAGAGGGAAATATAACAGAGAGAATCAGAATACAACTGCCTAACAAACATTTTACACTCAACACCCTTTCACTGCTGTGAATTACATCCAGGTGCTGAAACTTTCCAAAGTAGAGGCTTCCTTGAATCTATTCCATTTTGAGTTGACTTCTCCATATTTGGCCTTGATCTGTATGTCCTTGTTGAGTTTGATCTTCAGGGAGTTTAGCTTCCTTTTGGTTTCATCTTCACAGTTAATACCCTCCCCACAAGTTGAGGGAGTAAGTAAACTAACAATCCTCAACTTGGATATAAATTTCCAATGGAGTCCTTTTCCCAAGAACTTAGTAAATATGTCTGCCAACTGATTTTTAGTGGATATGTGATAGAAATAGACAAGACCACTTCTGATCTTCTCACGTATGAAGTGGCAATCAATCTCTATATGTTTGGTTCTGCCATGGTATACAGGATTGTTGGCTACTGCAATGACAGATGAACTGTCACAGTAGATGGGAGTAGGACTGTAAAGATTGACTTGCAGGTCCTTCAGGAGGCTGTGCATCCAGGTAATCTCACAACTAGGCCAATGCCCTGTACTCAGATTCAGTGGAAGATCTTGAAACAACAGATTGCTTCTTAGAGTGCCAAGAGATTAAGGATTTTCCCAGCATTAAGCAAAAACCAGTTATAGATTTTATGTCATTAGGATTGCCTGCCCAATCACTATCACAAAAGGCTTGAAGATTGAATTGACTATTGGATGGTAAATAGATTCCTTGTTCTGGTGATGCCTTGACATACCTCAGTACTCTATGCAATGCTTTCAGATGAGTGTCTCTTGGTTCCTGAACAAATTGGCTTAGACATTGGGTTGCAAAAGCCAAATCTGGAATGGTCAGATATATCAACTTTCCCACAAGTTGTCTGTATTCAGAAGGGTTTTCAAGGAGAGTTCCTGCCTTAGTTAAGAGCTTTCCATTGGGGTCATAGGGTATGGTAAGAGGTTTACTGTTTATGAGCCCTGCTGCCTTTACAAGATCCATAGCCTATTTTCTTTGGCTTAAGTGAAAACCTTCCATAGATCTTATGACTTCAATCCCTAGATAGTACTTAATAGGCCCCAAATCCTTGATGCTGAATTTATCATGCAGTAATTGTTTTAGGGAATTTGATGTGGTTAGTGTCATTTCCAGCAACTAGTACATCATCCACATAAACCAAGACTGCAGTAAACTTTTATCCTTCTTTTAAGGTGAAAAGATAGTAGTCTCCCATTGATTGCCTATATCCTAGGCTGATTAAGACCTCTGTGAGTTTGGAAAACCATTGCCTTGAGGGCTGTTTTAGGCCATATATGGACTTTTTCAGTTTGTAGACTTTATTCTGGCTGTTTTGTAACTTATACCCTGGTGGAAGACTCATGTAGACTTCCTCTTTCAAATCTCCATGTAGGAAGGCATTGTTAACATCCAACTGGTGGACATCCCATTTTGAAATGCTAGCAACAGCAAGGATGGTTCTTACAGTGACCATCTTTGCCATAGGAGCAAAGGTCTCTGAGTAGTCCACACCTTCGGTCTGATTATAACCCTTTGCAACAAGTCTGGCTTTAAGTCTTTCCAAACTACCATCTGAATTATATTTGGCTTTATAGATCCATTTGCAACCAATAGGTCTTTTTCCTTAAGGTAAGTCAGTAATATCCCAGGTGTTATTGGTTTCAAGGGCAGTGATTTCTTTGTCCATTGCTTCAACCCATCCATTGCTTAGAATAGCTTGGTTGTAAGATTGTGGTTCTTGTATATGGGTAATGGAATTAGCACAGGGTTTGGTGAAGACAGTAGATAAGACATAGTCTTTAAATTTGGCAGGAAGTTGTTTGGTCCTGGTAGATACTTTAAGATTCTTATTGATAGGAGGGTCATCAACAGGTTTAGCAATATCATCTTGGCTTTGGCTAGTGGGATTAAGAGATGGGGTCTTTGGTTCCATGTCATCATGAGATAGGTTTATATCAATAACAGGTGTCACAGGCCCAACTTGCTCAGGTTTGATGAAAGGGAAAATTGTTTCATGGAAGACAACATGTCTACTAACAAAGGTCCTTTTGGTTTCTAGATTGTACAGAATGTATCCCTTTTGGTTTGAGGGATAGCCAAGAAGAATGCTTCTAATGGCTCTGGGTTCAAACTTGTCTGAAGGGTGAACAGAGGCAAAGCAAAGGCATCCAATGATTTTCAGATGTTCATATGAGGGTATGGCTTTAAAGAGAAGTTCATGAGGAGTTTTGAAGTTAGTAGCAGCAGTGGGAAGTCTGTTAATTATGTGTGTGGCAGTAAGGTGGCAATAACCCCAGAATTGTATTGGGAGTCCAGATTGGAACCTTATAGCTGTGGTCATGTCAAGGAGGTGTTGGTGTTTTCTCTCAAAAACTCCATTTTGTTGAGGGGTATCAACACAAGAACTTTGATGTTTTATTCCTAGGTTGTTAAGAAAGGGGATCACTTCAGAATTGTAGAATTCTGTCCCATGATCAGTTCTACAAAATTTAATGGTGGTATGAAAATGGTTGGCAACATAAGCATTGAATTGTTTTAAAAGACTAAAAACATGAGTTTTGGTAGGCATGAGAAAGGTCCAAACACCTCTGGAATAATCATCTACAATGGTTAAGAAGTACCTACAGCCATTCATAGTGGTTTTTCTATAGGGTCCCCATAAGTCACAATGAATAAGGTCAAAACAGGCATTAGCTTTGGTGTTGCTAACATTAAAAGTCAATTTGTGCTACTTAGCCAAAGGACAGATGTCACACATAGTGATATTCTTGACAGAATATTTGTCATCATTACAAGAAGGAAGTAAATGAACAATTCTTTTAAGTGTACTAAGAGAACTGTGGCCTAATCTTTTGTGCCAGAAGTTGATATCTCTATCTCTTGAAGAGCTGAAGCAAAGATAGGAATGATTGTGGGAGGGGTCAGCCTTGAGTATGTAAAGGCCTTCACTGAGGTTACCAATGGCTATAGTCTTTGTCTTCTGAGGGTCCTGGAAAATACATTGAGAGCTATCAATGTGAGTGTGGCAGTTAATTTGTGTAGTAAGTTTAGATATAGAAAGAAGGTTGTATTTAAAATTGGGTATGTAGAAGACATGGTCAAGAATGAGTTGGGTATTAAGGAAAACTTTACCAACATGGCTAACAGTAACACTGGATCCATTTGGAAGGGATAAGGTGATAGGGTGATCTAGTTTCTTAACATCATGCATAACAGTAAGTGATGTGCATATGTGATCTGTAGCACCAGAGTCAATGATCCAGTTGTGTAAAGAGGGTATGGTTTTGAGGTTTTCAGTGATGGAAGTACCTGCCATATTTGTCATACCAACAAATCCTTGTCCAGTTTGGTTGCTGTTGTGTTTTTATGGATTGTCTTTGATTTTGAGTAAGTTCAGAACATGGTTGAGCTGAGCCTGTAAGTTTTCCAAGGTAGGCTGGCTAGAAGTGGAGTTCTTGATTTCTCCATTGGTCTGATTGTTCTGCACTTGCATGATATTTGGGTTTCCAGAGTGGGGTTGATTGCTATAGTTGTTTTGGTTCTTGCAATCATTCCCTTGTTGGTCTTTGTTTGATTGCCTGGACTTGTGTGCAGGGTGATTGCGGTTACCGGGATGGTTAATGGGGAAGCCTTTAAGTCTATAGCATTCATCTTTGGTGTGTCCCTCTCTAATACAATAGTTGCAAAAGATTCCTTTCTTGAAGGGAGTCTTGTTGCTGTTTGGCTTGGCTTGAGAGGGAACAGGAAAAGTCCTGGCATAATTGGTCTGAGAAGGCTGTGCTACATTACTGGCAATGAAGCCTGTTTCAGGGATATAGCCTTGTCTCTGAGTCTCTTCTTGCCTGATCATATAGTAGGCCTCCCCAATAGAAGGGAGAGGTTTCATTCTAAGGATTTGGCTTCTTATGTTCATGAAACTTTCATGAAACCCCATAAGAAACTGCATCAACTGTCTCCTTTGTTCTTTGGATTCTTGATTCTTGACTTCACCACAGTTGCAGGGACATCTACAGGCTGTTGTGGGGTCTAAGGCTACACTTTCATCCCAGACCCCTTTCATCTTATGATAATAAAACTCAACAGAACTGGTGCCTTGTTCAAGTCTGTGCAGGTCTTTCTCTAATTGGAAGATTCTATGTCCATCAATGTTAGCAAACCTTTCTGCCAATTCCTTCCAGACTGAATGGGCATTGATGACATACCTTAGACTGTTGCTAGATGTCTTCAGTGACTACATTGAAAGTCCAAGATATCACCATGTCGTTGGCTATGGCCCATAGTGGATATAATGGATCATCTTTCTCAGGAATGGGAAAGGAGCCATCTATGATTGAAAGCTTGTTCTTGGCTGATAAAGCAATCTCAAAGGATCTTTTCCAAGAATTGAAGTTTTCACTTCCAGTTAATTTGGTGGCAATCAAGATGAGACCTGGATGATCATTGTTGTGAAGATATAAAGGATGCATGTTGGAATCTATGTCGATTTCCATTGTTGATAGTTTGTTCTTTGAATTAGTGGGATCGATGGCGGATTTTTGTGTTTTTTCTGTCATGATAGAAGATTCACAGGTAGATAGAAGGAAAAGAACTGGATAGATGTTTGGTGAGGTTCAGGTGTCAGGAGATTCTTGGCTCTGATACCATGAAAACAAAAGATGTTGAAGGAGAACTGAATTGTTTTCTTTCTGATTGAATTAATTGAAATTACATTGAATCCCTCTATATAAATCTAAGGGCTGGAATCCGAATCAGAGAGGGAGAGGGACATATAACAGAGAGAATCAAAATACAACTGCCTAACAAACATTTTACACTCGACACCCTTCCACTGCTGAGAATTACATCCAGGTGTTGAAACTTTCCAAAGTAGAGGCTTCCTTGAATCTCTTCCATTTTGAGTTGACTTCTCCATATTTGGCCTTGATCTGTATGTCCTTGTTGAGTTTGATCTTCAGGGAGTTTAGCTTCCTTTTGGTTTCATCTTCATAGTTAATACAAACCTAGCAATTAGTGCTACTGCTCTCCATTTGAGAAATTACAAGACCACCCACTTCACAAATTGCAGCCATCACGAACCCCAATTCCTCCAAAATTGCCACTCCAGTTTCGCAGTTGTTCTTAAGTAACCCAACTCAATTAGTGTGTGTTTACTTGTCTTTGGAATTTATATGCTCAATGCCTCAATCATTGAAGCTTAAAGTTAGTTAGCCAATATTTTATTCTATTTTTGTTCAATTTTCATATATGTTGTCGTCCAATTTGGATGTTTTGATACTTTGATGTGGGTTTCTTTTGGTTGTTGAATCTGGGTATGAATACAAGCATGCTTTTGTAGAGTTATTTCACTCCATTAGCAATGATGTCTCTCCACCACCGACTGCCTTGGTTGAGATCTCAAAATGACAATCTGATTGTTATTTTTTATTTGCTTTAATAAGCACTAGATTTTCGTGTCTGTGCCTCTGGCACGATGCCAGTATATCTATTTTCATCAATTGAACCGACAACGTCTAAATAGAAGGTGTGATTTTAAAAAATGTTACAGTTACGAGGTGCATTACTTCAAGTGGTAGTTGAGGGGTGTTATACGAACTCGACCCATAGTTGAGGGGGGATATTTGTAAGGAGTTATATGTAACTGACCTATGAACATTTGATTTTGCGGCGGAATGTAAGATTGATGTTTTATAAGGGGTAATTGTTCAGAAGATTAATCTCAGGGTGCGACTGCTCATAATATTAATTATAGAGGTGACTTTGTAACAGGATGAAAGAAAATATAGAGTTAAAAGTGGATAGTTACTCTCACACATATGAATGTGAGAGTGAATCCCAACTGTTCATTTTTTTAAGATAATTTAATTTCAATCTCTAAATAGCTTTAATCAATTGCACATATGTTAGAATGAGCTCTATTGTAATATAGATTATTAAATGAATATTGTTTTATTTTTTTGGGAGGGGGGGGGCGGGAGATTTTGATTTTCATGGGGGGTGATTTAATTATTTGTTTGTAATTTTATTCCATTGCCATCGACTTGTCTATATAAATGAAGGTAAGAGTATTTTGGTTATTTTTTTAAAAATAAGATAGGAATTATAACGCTAACGGGGAGAGGGAGAACCTAACCAAGAAATACAACATGTAGGATCAAATTAATTTATTTTTCACTTGTAGGGTCAAATAAATGTTTTCCTAAAAATCGAGGGACCAAAAAATTGTTTAAATCTAAAATAAACTATGAATTAACTAGTTGGTGAAGTGTGTAAAATTCATTGAATGAAATCTTTTAGTACCACACTTTTTATCACTCCAACCAACATCTCGGTCTCATGTGTCATATTGGTACTCCTCTCTGCCAGAAAACAAACAAATTTAAGCATTTGCCATGGAAATAAAAAATGAAGATTACAGAACTTAGATATGATGTAGAATCATGCATCGACACATTTTTCTGCAAAAATTATTTGACTCTGTTACAATGATATTTTTGTTGGATAAGATTACGATCGCCCTCCTCTTATGATACTTAAGCAGGAGACTACTTACGGAGTATTTTATATTACATAAAAAATCGAAAATGATGGAACTATATTGAAGTATATATGTGCAATGCGTCCCTTGCAGATAATCACGTTTCATTTCAATGATTGTGTCTTTTCGAGCAATCATCAAAATAACTGTTAGAAAACGATAAATCGAAAGGAAACAAAATAATTAATTATTTACACCCGTAAACTCATAGACGCTTATGTGAATGTGAACTCCGCACCCCCAGATCCACATTATAATATTTCCAAACTCACCTATTTTTGAATTAAAAAAACTCTGATTACACTAAATGACCAATGATTTCAATTAAATCATTAACAATTGACCATTCATTCGTCGTAATGCTTAATGGTACAAAAAGACATATACTATATGGTACATGAGATCTCAAAAAGACATATACTATATGGTACATGAGATCTCAAGTCCTCGACCTCAACCTCAACCTCGGCCATCCAAAATAATGAGTTAAATGCATTCATATTTCATGAACCAAACATTCCCTTGTCACCGCCCCACCACCGATGTCCCTTTCTAATTCAATCACTTTCCTACCTCTTATTTTCTTTTACTATCATTTTTGGCATTGGACATTAAAAGTTTGTAGGATTTTGATCATTACTTTTGGAACCTTTCACCCACATGCAAAACAAAAACATCGTACAAATTAGCCAAAACCTCTTTTCGCGCCCACAAGTTGTAGTGATATTTTTTTTCTATTTTCTTTGATCCGGAATTGAGTTCACACAATGACCTACTTATATTAATTAGTTGCTTCAATTGTTTTTTGGGATCAAATCCCACCCTACTTGTAACTAGGTATGCCAAAATATATATAATTGATATCTTACACTTGTACTATTAATTACTCCATCTGTTTCAAATAAATAGTCTCTTTTTAAAAGTCAAAATTTTTAATTAAATAATATTTTTAGTAATCCATTAATAATAAAATAATATTTTTATGCTTTAATTTTGAAAAATAAATTATTTAAGTGAAACATTCCGAAATAGAATAGTGAACTCGAAGTACAATTTATCTTTTCATAATAAGATTCTTTTTAATTATAATATTTTGTTAATATATTCTGGAATTTTTTGTTTCTTTTGTGTTAAGAAAACAAAGATGTGGGTTATTGTAATTTACTTGTAGTTGTTTAACTTGGATTTAATCAGAAAGTGCTTAGGCTCCTTGGGGTGGACCAACATCAAGAAATTGGGCATGTGTTTATAGGTTTTGCGGATACGGGCGAGTAAAAGAGTGTGTAGAAGCGGGTTATTAGTTAATGAGCTATAAGGTAGGAGAATGAAAAAATTGTGTCAACCCGACCCGT
Organism: Codonopsis lanceolata; assembly: GCA_013146195.2. Lineage (NCBI taxonomy): Eukaryota > Viridiplantae > Streptophyta > Magnoliopsida > Asterales > Campanulaceae > Codonopsis > Codonopsis lanceolata. The sequence goes on from CM028379.1 coordinate 26,489,491, forward strand.
TGTCATCCTTACTTTCTAATAACGTCGCGTACATGGTGCGCGCGGGTGGATACCATGAGCTAGACTTGTCAATTAATAGGATATTGAGCAAAATCAGATTTGGCTAAGTAAGAGATAGTTTGATTCGATTAGGATTCGTTAATTTTGTAAATTAGATTTGAATTGAGGTATGTCCGATCTGAATTCAATCCATTGACAAACCTACCATGATCACTAACTTAGGCTCTATTGTATAGGCGGTTCGTTTTGTGGTTATTTTCATGAGTTTTCTTTTCACTCCCCTTGGGCCGGTTATTTTTATCTCCGCCACCCTCTTACTTTTTCCTATAATTATTACAAACTATAAATGGTAAAGTGAATCATCAATCTCCACTTTTCCATTAATGAACATTCAAATTGTTTTATTTTAGATGTTTATTAATATTGTTTAAGAGTGTTTGAAATCATTAAGAGTTAAATGTTGAATGTTGAACAAACCTCTCAATGTTCTGAACTTGGTAAGAGCCAGTCTGAATGCTCCATTATTGAATAGATAAGTTTGTATAGTAGCTGAATGTCCATAACATTTGAGTAAATGCCGGGAAGAAATTCAGGCCGACAGATTTTCAACTACTTTAGTTAGCTATATTTTTATTAAATCGAAAAAAAAAGGCGCTTTCATTCAATTTCATGCATCGCGAAATACAAATCTTACATTGAGATGCATAAAAGTGAATGAAAATGTATTTTGCCGATTGAAAAAAAATATCATAGACTAAAGTAGTTGAAAATCTGCTAACGTATATCGACTCTCAATTAGAAACAATTCTATTTATCATATTAAGCAGGTTTTAAAGAGAAGCAACAACTAATAAAATATCCCAACAAATTAAACCAAATTTCATATTGTTAATCTATAATACCTCTCAAAGCTGAGCCACCAAGTTCAATGTGACTGAGCTACTAGGCCCAAACGGCCCAAGTACCGCTCACGTGCTAGGAGCATGACGCCAGTTCCATGAGCAGGGCACGTGCCCATACAGTATAGCGAGCAGAGATATGTGCTTGGTCCTTACTGCGAGAAGGGATATGCATTCGGCTCGTAGGTGACCATATCTAGCAAACCTCCTCCCTATTATCAGTTGGAAGCTAAGTAGGTAGCGAGCAGGAGGCTTTACCCCGATGAGCACGATAAGTATGTTCGACAATGCAAGTAACGGCCGTCCAGAACGTGGGGGTTAATGACATGAAACTCGTCCCCACATCCCAAACGTGGCACGGTTAATGAGCTTGTTTCATGCACGGGTAGTTAATGCCCACTACTCGGTAGTTAAGGCCGAAACTATATAAACCCCTCTTAAATCTGGAGAAAAGGTACGTTATATTTTATAAGCCTAAACTCTGTCAAAATGTTTTTTGACTCGTGTGTTGTACTAATTCTCACACCGGAGTGCCTTTGCAGAGAAAACCCCTACCTTAGTCATTGGATTAATTGCGGGTCGGTCCCTTTTATGGAATTATAACCCCTCCAGTTCATTTTTTTTATTCAACGGATTACGTACATTTTTGAGGTAAAATATTGAAGATACTTTTAAATCGCGATATATATTACCAACCTCGGTACAATTATTGCTATTAAAAAGTAAATCGGCCCACAATTATTCGTTTGGATTGTCTTTGGCAGGTTTGGAGCTTAGATCATCCAGCCCAGATATCATTTAGTTATAAAAGCCCAGTGTATCACATTTTGGATACATCAGTGATCTTCCAATCCATTGACCATATAGACATTAAATGTTGATAGCAACTTAGCAAGTAACCTCTAATCTATTTAGGTTGACTGCGAAAGATAATAAACTAAGTTGACCGCTGAAGATAATAAACTAACTTGACTTTAACGTGACCGAGGTTCCATTACAACCCCCACCTAAAAATTTATGATAATCCCCTTTCTCTTAAACTAACATCCAACCCCCACATCTATCATATATAGGACCCCTCGCACCTCCTTTTCTTCTTTTCAATTACCACTCACTTTCACAATTTGGACGTAGAAACCATTTTTCTTCCTACCCTTCCCCCCTTGAAAAAAAAACCTAAATATCTAGAGTGGTTAACTGTAGTATTCTGAAAATTTTGACTTTATACCAACAAAGACATGTCAATCTAAGTCCGCCCAAATATAAAACGAATCTGAGCCTATGCAAGTTGCCAATCGGCTAAAATAGTATCCAAACTCAGCTAGACTCAGTTAACCTTATGAGTCAAAAATCGCCGACGAACTCGACTAGCCGTGGAGACTCGGTTCAAGTTCTAGGTTAAGCCAAAACAAATTATTAAATAAACCCCTTTTAACCTTCAATGGAAAGTTGTGGGTTGTTTCCATCTTTTAACTCTTGGATTTAAGGACGTTTTCATCCATTATGAAGAACATGTCATTTACATGTATTTTAAAAAACATATCAAGCACGAAAACAACCTCACAAAAATGTTTGTAAAAGTGACACATGATTACTTCCGTCCAAAAATTAACCAAAATCTCCTTTTGATCATTAACCTCAACAAAAATGTAACCATAGACCACCCCAATGTTTGAAAATCGAAACCGAAAATAGTAAAATGCAAATAACCATTTTTTAATTTTAAAAAAAACTAAAAATAAGGTTATTTAGTAATGGAAGGAGTATAAAATAAACTATGAAGTAATTATGGGTGAAGTGTGTAAAATTCATTAAATGAAATCTTTTAGTACTACACTTTATATCATTCCAACTAACATCAGTGACCACCTCTTGTATCACAAAGTATACCCCCACTAGCCATAAAACAAACAAATTTAAGCATGCGACATGGACCACCCATTGGTCATAAAGGTTGGTAATTAGGTGAGTTGAGTCGGGTAATGACTCGAAATCCATTAGAACTCAATATTAAATGGGTCAAAATGTCCCGTACTGAATCGAGTTGGATTAAAATATGTAATGGGTCGATTCATTTTAGCCCGTATTCCCCCCCCCCCCCCCCCCCAAAAAAAAATCTCATATATTTATGGAACAAAAAATCAGGTCGAAATGAGTAATAAGTCGGATATATTTTATATTTTAGTCATAATACTTCATGGTACATAGAGACATACCCTATGTGGTACATGCATGAGTTTTCAACTCCCCAACCAAGGCCATCCAAAATAATGAGTTAAATGCATTCATATTTCATGAACCAAACATTCCCTTGTCACCCCTCACCACCCCACCACCGATGCCTTTGCATTGTACACTTCTTTTCCATGTCCGTTCCTAATTCAAAAACTTTCCTACCTTTTATTTAATGTTATCATCTGTGGCATTGGACATTTTTAGTTCGTAGGATTGATCATTATTTTTGGAACCTTGACCCACTTGCAAAACAAAAACATCGTACTAACAAACCAAAGCCTCTTTTCGCTTCCACAAGTTGTAGATATTTTCTTTGATCAGAAATTGAGTTCACACAATGCCTCACTTATATTAATTAGTTGCTTCAATTGTTTGGTTGGGAACTTGGGATCAAACCAGACCTGAAATTCCTCTATTGATTCGTTGTAAAAGAAATGGGTTTGGCAAGAATTTTAAATTTACGGAGGCGGCTTGAGTTAGCCCATATGATACAACTTGGTTGCACTTTTTAGAATGCTTGATGCTATTTTTCAAGATGGACCTATTAATAAAGTGTCTTAAAGCTCTTTATTTTGTTAATGTGAGATATGACTTTTCATATCCACTTTACTCTTCAATTAACAAAATTAGGTGGCTTACTTTGAACATTAATATCTCATTCACCTAAAATTGATTTTGAGATAATAAATACATCAACTTAATCTACTCAAAATATAGATTTTATTTTCCAATTACCAACACACGTCAGAGCCACTCTTAAACCAACCTGATTTGACCCATATATATTTAATTGCTATCTTACCCTAATTAGTAATATTCATTACAATTTATCTTTTCATAATATGATTATTTGGGTTTAATTAGAAAGTGCTTAGGCTCCTTGGGGTAGAGCAACATCAAGAAATTGGGCATGTGTTTACAGATTTTTTTGCGATAGGAGCGAGTAAGAGTATGGATTGGATCGTGAAGGAATTGGGGTTTTCAATCTAACGGGTAGGAGCGAGTTATGAGTTAAAGAGCGGGTTATAAATTAGGAGAATGACAAAATTGTCTCATCCCTACTATTAACGAGTTTTAGCTCAAAGACGCTTCATTTTTTCAACTGAGGTGTTCAAGCCTCACTGTAGACACTCTGACTTTACAACTTTCAAATGTTTAAGCCTCTTCAGAAGCAACGTTGTTGTTCAAGCCTTACCCAAAGGCCCTTGTTCAAGCCTTACCCAAAGGCCCCAAACCGAGAGGCCGGGTGTTCAAAGCCTCATCAGAGGCACCATTTGTTCTAGCAACACCAAAAGGCATCATATATCCCTTTTAACCGAAACTTTGGTTCATCTATTTTGGCCACCCTACTTTCAAGCGAGCCCATTTTTGATGGCCGTTAGATTTCGCTAAGTCATGTTAAATGTCTATTTTACCCTCAGAATATCAATAGAGAAACAATTATATTTAAAGGGTCAAATTGTAAATAATACAATTTGGGGTTAAAGATCCCATCTTCATCTCTCTCTCTCACACAAACACAGATCGATCTGCTCCTCATCTCTCGTCTCTCAAATCCCACCATAAACGATCTCGCCAATCGGGTATTGGTTACTTGACGCTGCTCGATCCATCCTGCATCGTGAACCCCATCTCTCTCGTCAAATCCCACCCATAACCTCCGCCGCATCGGCCGATTGACCGCCTACCCATAACCACTACCGAACCTCCTTAAACGACGATCTAGATGAAGTAGTCGTAACGAAAAATAAAGGTTACATTTGTTTCATTGATGGTGATTTGTTTGCCTTGCTTCACCGATTACGAGCAATAGAATCAAGGAAGATTTATGTTGCAAATGTGTCGCACGATATGGGGAAAAATTTTTTCATCTTACTTGAAGGGCCGTTAGGGTTTTAAAACGGGGAAGTCGAAAGGGTTTGCTTTTGTTTATAAGACGCTCAGGCGAATGAGAAGGAAGGGGAAGCGTTCGCTCTAGTTCTTGAAATTAGTCTCCTTGAGAAAAGGGATCGCGATGCAAATAAATCGAGCAATCCAGTTCTCTCAAACCAGAAATTGTTGTCTTATTAGTCGGAATTTGTTGATTGGCTTGGGTTGTCGAATTTGGAAATGAATGCCAACTACGGGGATCCTTCTCTTTAAAACCCCAAAATTCTATTATTTATAGTTTGATCCCTTTAAATATAATTGTTCTTCTATTGATATTTACAGTGGGTAAAATAGACATTTAACATGACTTAACGATTAAATCTAACGGCCATCCAAAAATGGGCTCTTTTGCAACTAGACTAAAGTAGGTGGCCAAAATAGATGAACCAAAGTTTCGTGGTCGAATTGCAATATGGTCCAAAGTTGGGTTGTTTTCATATATCCCTTTCAAGGTATTAAAAAAAATAAGGATTGGGGTAAGGTCCATGTCCCCTCCAATCTTTTAAAGAAAAAAAAAAGTCTCATCCCAACTTTCAAACGTCGTGTACGTTGTGCGTATAGGTGGGTACCATGAGCTAGACTTGTCAATTATTAAGATATTGAAATATTGATCCAAATTCAACGCTATTTTTAGTATATGTGAATTGAATTTTTCTATGTGATTACTGGATTATGATTTGAATGGAGGTATATTCGACCGACCTATCATGATCACTAATGCTACAAATTTGGTCTTGACCGTTCTTTGCGGTGTATATGATATCTGTGCTTATGTGAATGTATGATCTTTTGATAACTCAGTCAAAAGAAGAAAACCTTAGAAGAAATACAAGGTAGAGCCTCGCGAAACCCCTCAGGCGTGAGAGTAAGTCTTTAGCTTATAGAAAGCAAAATGACAGAGTTTCGGTTTGTGAAGTGAGCGTACCTTTGAAATGAAGCATTGTAAGGTACATATAGCCCTTTTGAGAGTGAAATCCGGGCTGAGTCATTACTATGAAAAAATCTTAAGTCTTTATGACCATAAATGTAGGTTGACCACGTAATTGACGAAGTCGTGGCTTAAATCTCGGGCTCGAGAGTTATCAGACAGTTAAGCTTGGAATGAATATCTGGTTTATTCGAGCAACCTTGCTCCTTGCTCGATCAGATCGGTAAGAAGATTCCTGCTCGAGATGTATGTAGGATGTTTACTCCGGATTATCATGCTCCAGTGACCTCTTTCCTGGTCTCTGTCCTCCACATGCTTATCACGTGAAGACACATATATTCAGTTTGTAACCACGATTTGGACCGAGCTCATGGTAATTTTCATGGACATGGTAATTTTCATGATTTTTCTTTCCTCTCCTCTTGGCCCATCATATTTCTCTCCACCTCTCTTTTACTTTTTTTCTTATAATAATCATTAAAAAACTGTAAACCATAAAACGAAGTCATCAATTTATACTTTTCCATTAGTTAACATTTCAAATTGTTTGTAATTTATGTTTGTTAATATTGATTAAAGGTGTGGTTGATACCATTAAGAGCTAAATGTTGCACGCTAAACAAACTCTGAATGTTCCGAACTCAGTAAGAATAGATAAGTTTGTTTAGTAGTTGAATGTCAATGACATTTGAATAAATGTAATGGAGAAATTCAGGTCCGTATATTTTGGTAAGATTTTCAACTGCTTTAGTTTGCTATATTTTTTTAAACCGATAAAAGATGCATGAAAGTATCTTTTTTCCGGTTTGAAAATAATATCACGGACTAAAACAGTTAAAAATGTGTCAAAGTATATCGACCCAATTTTCTCTAAATGTAATGTTTATGTAATGACCGCAAAATGATAAACAAAAAATATTGCGTGATAACTGAATTATTCCAATAACTTGATGATTTTTGTCTATTATTGTGAGCAACTGTTGATATTAATTACTCTCTCTGTTTCAGGCAAAGAGTCCCCATTTGAAAATCAAACTTAAAAATAATAATAACATTTTTAGTTGTCCATTAAAAATAAAATGATACTTTTATGCATTAATTTTTTTGAAAATAGATTTTTTAAGTAAAACATTCTAAAATAAAATAATTGACTTTTTACCTGAAATAGTTGGAGTATTAATTTGACATAAATAAATTATAAACAATTATATTTATCATATTAAGCCAGTTTTAAGGACAAGCAACAACTAATAAATATCCCAGCCATTCAAAGCGGAGCTGAGCCACCAGGTTCAACGTGACCTTCCAATCCATTGACTACATAGACATTAAATGTTCATGGCAAGTAACCTATAATCTATTTAGGTTGACAGTTGACTGAAGAAGATGATAAACTAAGTTGACTGCGAAAGATGACAAACTAAGTTGACTGCAGAAGATAATACTCCGTAAATTAAGTTGACTGTAACGTGATCGAGGTTCCATTAATTACAACCCCCTCCCCTCAACTACACCCTCCAACTCAATATTGGGTTCTGCTAACAAGTTTTCATGATATTGTCATAATTTTATTTTCATGATATATTGTGTATCATATGATACGCTTATGTATGTATGTGTGTGTTGTGTATATATATATACAAAAACTTTAGATATTCCATATGAAATTCTGAAATATATATTACTCCCTTTATTTCAAAATATATGACGTTTTGAGAGAGTTTTTTGTTCCAAAATAGATGATACTTTGCAATTTTGAAGGAACTTTTTATTTCTTCAAATTCTGCCCACAATTTCGTAACTTGTGTTTAGCGTTTTGGACAAGAATATAAAGACACCTAATTAATATTTGGATAGGGATAGTTTAGTCGTTACAATATGTTTCTTTAATCTATGTGAAAAACCCCAAAACGTTATATGTTTTGGGACGGAGGGAGTATATAAATAGATATAAGTCTAATTATTAAACTTTTGACAAACTTATAGTGATTTGAACTAAAATATTTACAAATTAATTCTTAAAAAAATGTGTTTTCACCTTTTACACTGAATTACTATTCAATATAATATTCTTTATATACTGATTTGTAAGGAAAAGTAATTGTACAAAATATTAATAATATAATTTTATTTATACAAATTTACGTACTTTAAAACAACAACGTAAGATATGAATAACGTATCTTATGATACATTATCATTTGAAATACACATAAGATACTGTTGGTAATGAATTTTAATTCGTGCTACGGAGCCTCATTATTTTATAACACAATTCACTAACATATGATCAGATAATTAAAATGATTTATCTTTAAAAAAATATCTTCAAAACTATTTTACCTAAGTTTTTTTATAATACGGAGTACTCCCTCCGTCCCTAAATAATCGTCCTCCTTTCCTTTTTCGTCCGTTCCAAAATAATTGTCTACTTTAAAACTTACTTTTTTAGAACATCATTTTTACCATTTTACCCTTACTTTTTCACTCTACTTTAATTTACATCGAAAGCATTAAACCAATATTAATAATCAAATAGGTTTTCTTAAATGATGTCTTGGGATCAATCGAACAATTAAGGGACGGAGAACTTCGTCCCAAATAATCGCAGGTTGGCCGCGTAGTTTAAAAAGTAATGACTTGATTATTATTATATTGGTTTAATGTAGTTCTTTAATGTATATGTCTCATAATTAAAGTAGAGTAAAAAGTATAAAGTGATGTAAAAGCTTCAAAGTGATAATTAATGACAGACGATAATTTAGGGACAGAGGGAGTATTATTTTTCGCAAGTTGTTGAATATTTGACCTTATTGTCAATCTCTAAATTGGACACATCCACTCTGGACCACCCATATAATACAATCACCCGTGCCTGTGTGCCCCACTTATAAACTCATCATTGGCCTCTTGGTGGCATTTCGTCATTACCCATATCTCCTGTCCTTTTCATTAAATATATTTAAGATAAGAGAGAATATAAAAACTAATCTTCTAGTCATTTTTTGTCAAAGAAGAGAACCGAAGTTGCAATGGTGGGTCTTTTAGTTTAGGGTAAATTACAACAAAACCTCTTAATCTACTATGGTTAACAGTTCGCTCCTTGAAAAAGGCCCTCCCTTACAACTCTGCAGCATGACTTAGGGCTCATTTGTCACGACTGGTGTTTTGTGGGCTTGTGGCTGATAACTGATAGTTTAGATTGTTGACAGAATGACTTATAACTGATTTGATGATAAATTGTTTATTGCAACCGATGAAAAACGACTTATTAGTATATTTATTAAATAAACTAAAAATTGTTTATTTACAACAAATTGACCCTAAACCTTAAATTTTCAAATCAATTAGTCCATAATTAAGGAAAAAAGTCTCATATTTATCTTTAAAAAACTCAATATGAGATAATATTTAGTTAATATTTATTTACTTAATCATACTTTAAAAAATAAATAAACACTCTTCCATTAGTATGTGTAGTCTTTTACTTTTACTTTTATTATTTACTTGTCAATTTTTAATGTGGGTAGTCAAATATGCAGATGTTGAAAATGTTTACCATAAAATAAAATGAATAAATAATTTATAATATTCTTTATCTTGCATTAAATATATATTTTTAATATTGAAATTAGGATTCCTATCTTTTTTTAATGTATTTATGAGAAAAAGGTAAAATTGTAATAATCAAAAGTTTATTAATGAATAGTTGCCTTTGTCATTTCAAAAAACTAAAAAAAAACTTTAAATTTTAGATTTTTGGCTTTCGCTTTTGCTTTTTAATGCATAAAGGGTGTTGTACCTAACTTATTGACGTTTATCTTATAAGGGCAACTGAAAGAAACAATAGTAGCTAGGATTCTCTAAAATTACCAATGCAATTTCCAATGTAGCTTCTAAAGAAGTTATAATGGAAGTCACAATGGTCAAAAAAGTTCAAAACAGCGGAAGACTTGTAAATAAAGCAGGAAACAGAACACAAATGTTACCAAACAATCTACAAGCTTATATTTGTAGATCTATCCTTATGACCAAAAAGATTTCACTTAAAAAAATGAATTGTTTTACAAAAATAATGTGAAATCACCAAACAAAACACTCTCACAAGACAACAAGTCTTGGAGAGCAAAATCCCACAGAAAAACGAGTACAGCAAACGTGGGAGGAAACAAACAACTTCCTAAAATCTGGTAGGAAGACAAAATTGCATCAACGCTCAATGTAGTTCCTAATGATATAGCATCGGAAACTACAATGACAATCTGCTCAACGTCTAGAACAGAAAACTACTTCTGGATTTTCTGATTTTCAGCTTCAGAATATTCTGCTATCTGAATTCTCTCTCAATGCTTGCATCAGTCGTTGCTCTTTGTCTTCTACTTATGAGGTCGTCTCCAGAATAAGTCGTTGCTCTTTGCCCCATTTAGAAATTTGCGGGTCATAATAAATAAATAATACGTTATAAAAAATCATAAAAACGAATTTGCTTAGTTGGTTTGCAGCAAACCTCTTAAGACTTGGCGTATTGAGCACGGGTCCGGGGTTTGAAACCTCTCAGCGCGTTTTTCAGTTTTATTGTGATGTGTCATTTTGCTCCGGTGCCCCTGCACTTTCAAGGTTTGTCGTCGAAATTCTTATATTTCCTACGCCTTATTGTTTAATCTTTTGTCAGCCCCGTTAGTATCAATTGCCTTGAGATACTTGACGGATCTTAATAGACTTTAACGAAATACTAAATGACACATTTAAAATCAAACGTGACACATTTTAAGGTTGAAAGTGACACAATAAAGGGGAATTTATTATAATTCTCATTAAAATTCAAATGAATACTCTTAATGTGTAACTTTTTAGTATTAAAGTGTCACTTTTTAGTATTAAATGTGTAACTTTTTAGTATTAAAAGTGACACTTTTAATACTAAAAAGTGATACCTTTAATACTAAAAAGTGACACATTTAATACTTGACGGACCTTAATGGACTTTAACGAAATGCTAAATGACACGTTTAAAGCCAAACGTGACACCTTAAAAAGACAAAAGTGACACATTTTAAGGTTGAAAGTGATACTACAAAGAGAAATTTATTATAATTCTCATTAAAATTCAAAGTAATACTCTTAATGCTAAAAAGTGACGCTCTTAATACTAAAAAGTAACACTCTTAATACTAAAAAGTGACACTCTTAATACTAAAAAGTGACACGTTTAATACTAAAAAGTGATACTCTTAATACTAAAAAGTGAAACTCTTAATACTAAAAAGTAACATATTTAATACTAAAAAATGTTACTTTAAAACTAACGTTGACTGCTAAAAGTGACACATTTAATACTAAAACTTGACATTTTCAATGCTAAAAAGTGACACATTTAATATTAACAGTGTCACTTTATAGTATAACATGTGTCACTTTTTGGCCTTGAAAGTGTCACTTTTTGGCCTTGAAAGTGTCACTTTACATTTTTAATGAAAATTATAATTTTTTCCTAAAAAACTGTTACTTTTTGGGCTTAAATATGTCACTTTTAGTCTTAAATGTGTTACTTTCACTTTGAAAAGTGTCTCATTTTTTTTATAAATAAAAATCATTATGTTTGACATTAAAGTGTTGTTTTATAACATTAAAAGTGTTATTTTTAAAAAATTAAATGTATTACTTTTTAGCATTGAAAATATCAAGTTTTAGTATTGAATGTGTCACTTTTTAATATTAAGAGTGTCTCTTTTTAGTATAAAATGTATCACTTTTTAGTATTAAGAGTGTCACTTTTTATTTTGATAAGAATTATAATAAATTTTCATTTATAGTGTCACTTTTAACATTAAAATGTATCACATTTAGTTTTAAATGTGTCATTTAGCATTTCATCAAAGTTTGTTAGGATCATCAAATATCACAAGGCAATTGATGCTAACGGAAATGACAAAGGATTAAATTGCAAGGCGTGAGAATTCGGCAAACATTGAAAGTGGAAGGACACCGAGCAAATAGAGGAAATGAACATTAAAACATAATGTTGAACCTAGGGGGTGTTGAACCACAAACCTCCTTGGGTTGAACCTTTAAGTTCCACTTATCACCAACTCGGCTAGCCCATTTTTGTAATTATTATTAACAGATTTTGTTATTAACCCCCGAATTTGTAAGTGGGGCTCCGTCTTACGGATTTTGGATCCATAAGACCGTTCTACACAAGTCTTTGCTTCTATTTATAATGTTGAGGAAACCTACACACAAAGAAAGAATCCATCTCCAAGAAGGGCAAGGATTAGAATTGGAAATAAAATCAAACACCTTAGGTTGATAACTAGGCAAGAGAAAGAACTCCTTTTCTGAAACTCCTGCGTACTGACGGCTTACAGGAAGATTTGACCTAGATTTTATTACCAAAAACAACTTCTAGAATTTAGGTCCAAGAAACCACAAAATCTAGAGAATTATTTTGTTTCCAAATATTACCAAATATGTCTAAAATTTTTTTTTTTTTTTAACCAGGTTGAATCCTGGGGTAGTAGTTCCGGTCCCTCATTGCTACTACCAGGAAAATCGCGAGATGCAGCCGAAATGATCTGAGGTTTGAGAACGAGTGATAACACATGAGGTCCAACCTCAGAAGAAAGCAAAGTGCTTCCACCAAGTATCGAACCCACGCTGCATGCCTCCAGCATCTTATGTCCCCCTCCTTTTACCACTCGGCTATGCCTCGGGGGACCAAATATGTCTAAAAGTAATGACCAAGAAAGGAGAAATAAAAATAATATATGTCATGTCTATATTACCCTTAGAGCATCCTCAATGGTCTTGTTATTCTGTTGATTCTTAGCTGGGTCTCACTGTCACATATACATTTTAAAAATTTCCATACTCTAATAATTTATCTTCCCATTAGTATTCATTCTTCCCTTAATTCTTAGTTTTGTCTTACTACCAAATCATCTACTTTATTTACACAACTTTTTTATTTTACTCTTTCCGTTTTCAAAATAGTCTACTTTGACCCGGCACACCGCTTAAGAAAAAAAATAATTGAATGTATTATAAATATTGGTGAAATGCGTGGTTTCCTTTAATGCGCTTAAGTATGTGGTCATATTTAAAGTAAATCGAAAAAGTAAGAGTAAAGTGGTAAAAATATTTTCCTAAAAGAGATAATTTTGAAAGAAGATAATTATTTAAGAACTGACGAAAAAAAAAAGATAGCCGATAATTTGAAAACAGATGGAGTAATACTTTGCAAATAAAATAATTAAATAAATTATTGGGAGGTGTGCCGCACGCGCCTTTCTTTGGCAAGGCGTGTGTCACACTCTCTCTTTGCGTGACTAGGCGAAATTGTTTTTGACAAAATTTACAAAATTCTTAACCAAGAATTCCTCAACCTCTATTCTTCTACGAATTCCTCCACAATGGTTGCTCATTCTGGCTTACGAGAATTTTGCTAAGAATTAGCCCATTGAAGATATCATTTACTCCAAAAAAGCTGTGACAAATGAGCACTTAAATACTTTTAAAGCTGTTTCTATGTTAATTTGTCTAAACACGATAATTTGTTAAAATAATTTCCTTCAACAATTCAACCTTCTTTTTTTTTTTCACTAATTTGTTTTCATTTTTTCAAGATCATGATGATTATCCCACGTATCTTCTCCAAAAAAATAAGACATACACGCGCACGCACACACATATATATTCAATACAAAAAAGTTGATTTTTCAAACCACACTTTTTGCACTGGTGGGAGTATTAGTGCTTATTGGCATTACGTGCAACTCCATTGAGTTCATATTGTTTGAATAGTGCAATTAGAAAATAAATATGGAAGTGAAAGACAAGTCCAATGAAATAGGAGGTATTTTAGTAATTTAAGTTACCACGTTGTAAAGAATGGTCGTTTTCTCCGATAGGTCATTTCTCGGCAACTACTTGCTTAAATATCATTAGCATTTCTAACGATATATGATTGAATTATAGTTAAGTTTCTAGTAATTGTAGAACTAACTGGTTTACTGTCGTGAATTTTAGATCAAGGGGGTACTAACCCGTTAACCTAATCTAGATTAAGGGGTTTGATGTAAATTATCCTTAATTTTACTCCAAATACACAATCGAGCAAAAGAAATAAAAAGGAGGTGACAAGAAATTTCTCTTAAACATTAACAAAAAAACAATGCCAATGTATTCCACTAATATGCAAGATTAGAAAAGTGTGACAAGATTTTAATCTAGATAATGTGGACTTTGAATGGTTTAATCTAAATTAATTAGCACTAAAAAACTTAAGAATAAAGTAATAAATCCATCATCCCCGATTCGTTTTTTCAAAAGAACCATAATTACTTCTTACTTCATTCGTCCTTAAATAAGTACCGTCTCATTTTTAGTTTTTAACAAAACTAGAGAGGTAAAACTTTCATAATATATGACCATATGCATGTAGCCCATCTTACTGTAGTTAAAAAAAATTATAAAATGATAAAAATATTTTTTTAAAAAGAAAAGAAGATAATACTTAATCCGTTTTAGGCAAATAGTCTACTATACTATTTTGAGATGTTTAATTTTAAAAATCCACTTTTAAAAATTATGATTACAATTTATATAAAATTTCACTTTTACCCTCCACTTGAATTGTAAATACATTGATTGTGTTTAAGTATTTTTGTAATTATAAATAATTTCAATGACATTAATGTGTGTGTGTGTGTATATATATATATATATATATATATATATATATATATATATATATATATATATATATATATATTTCTTTAATAATTAAAATTTTCAAATGAGTACGTTTTGGATATAATGGAGGAAGTATTTTTGAAACTGACAAAAAATGAAAACATGACAATTGTTTAGTCTCACATTTTAAATTCGGCTACACTTGTACTAATTAGTTACTTAAAATGTTGGTTTAGGAACGTAATTAATTTGTTTTAACAATCAACACCCCACTTCTAACGGCGGTTTAACGTGAGCCCTAACTTAATTAGCATTTTAAATTGTCTTATTTTATGTATGAATTATGATGGTATTGACGAACACAGCTTCAAACTAAGGACATGTGATTAAATTTAAAATTAAGGGAGAAGTTATTTCTACTACATCATTTAGGAGTACAATATTCAAACTAATTTATAATGAGACAAAACTACCCTTATCTAGTTACACATTAAAAAGATATAGTTCAATTTCGAGTTATCATTTTATTTTCTCGAGATAACAAATTAAAAATATTATTATTATTTTCATTTGTTTTTTCTAGAAAAAAATTAATTAATATGTTTTTTTACATGAGATGCGTTCAAGAATTAAAAGTCAATATTTTCCTGATATGTATTTTTCTATAAAACTCATAAAAACAACGTCAAAATTGTAAATTTTATTGCTAAATAAAAAATGTAGATTAGATTCAAAAATACTATTTTAAAAATATTACTCAATAATACAATTAGAGACTACGTTATTCTTATAATTTTATTTGTTTATTTATGCAATAAAAAAAATATAATTCATGACCTTAAAATCTTAAAAAATAAGAGTTATTATTGCATATATAATATTATCATATATAAATATTATTATATATAAATATAGCCAAAAAATAATTTTAAATCTTAATAGCGAAAATAGACTCTCCAAAAAAGAAAATCTAATATAATTTTAAGTTGATTCATGAAAATGAAGGTGATCACGCAAAAAGTGTGGTGACCTTGTCGTGTCGTGTCCGGGGTGCCGAAGGTGATGTCATGTCGGGGTCGTCGGACCACGCTGGAGTCGTGGTCCGGCGGTGGTCGTCGCAGTAGGATATCTGACTTGTAATGTCTGCAAAATAAAGCACCGTGAGTGGGTGGGGGTGTCCTCACAAACCCTCAAGTGTGATAATCAGTATATGTTGTATAGAATAAAAAATGGAAAGAGAAAGTGGAGATAGTGTATATATGTATGTAAATGGCGGGAGAGAAAGAGATGAAGGGGCTGATCCCTTCCATATGGGGCAATCTCCCCATATTTGTACTAATGGGTTCTTCACACAATTGGGATTGGGCCCTCACTTGGATACGGGCTCGGACCTCCTTCCGGGTATGGGCTTGGCACATTCTTCTGAGTATGTTTTTGGGGTACTCTTTTGGGCTGCCTATTCGGGCCCTATATTTTGGTGTACTTCAGTAGCCCCCTACTCCTTATCCGTCGTGGCTGACATCGAGGGCAAGGAGTATAATCTGCTTGTAGTTTTTTTTTGTGATGCTGAGGGTTTTGAGATTTTGCTTTGAATTTGAAAAAAGTTTATGTAGCTGACTTTTTAACCTTGACGGATAAGCTTTGTGTATAATTGATCCTTGATAGGCAAATCAGACCTCGGCTGGCAGAATATGTTTGAAAATAAGATATGTAGTCCTTGGCATAAGGCCAAAATAAAATTTATCCTCGGCATGGCGAGGGCCTTCAAGAAAACGAGCCATGAGGCCATAATAAGATTTATCCTCGGCGTGACGAGGACCTGCAAGAAAGCGAACCATAAGGCCATAATAAGATTTATCCTTGGCGTGACGAGAACCTTCAAGAAAGTGAGCCATAAGACCATAAAAAGATTTATCCTCGGCGTGAAGAGGACCTTCAAGAAAGTGAGTCATAAGGCCATAATAAGATTTATCCTCGGCGTGACGAGGACCTGCAAGAAAGCGAGCCATAAGGCCATAATAAGATTTATCCTTGGCGTGACGAGAACCTTCAAGAAAGCGAGCCATAAGACCATAAAAAGATTTATCCTCGGCGTGACGAGGACCTTCAAGAAAGCGAGCCATAAGGCCATAAAAAGATTCATCCTCGGCGTGACGAGGACCTTTAAGAAAGCGAGCCATAAGGCCATAAAAACCACAAGGTACTGCAAGATAGTGACCTTGAACTGCGAGGTACTGGGAAAGGCACTAGGAGCATGTTTTTTTGTTTATACAATAATGAATGAAGGATGCATGTATTTAGTAACTTTTAAATATGTATGAAATGCTCATGTGGATGCAATAGGTATTTAGAGGCATTAGAGCCTGGCCACTTCTCGGCTTAGCGAGGAGGCAAATATGTATGAGGCGCTAGGAGCCTGGTCTCTCCTCGGCGTCCCAAGGAGGAAAATAGGTATGAGGCATTAGAGCCTTGCCTTTCCTCGGCTTGGCGAGGAGGATAGGTATGAGGCATTAGAGCCTGGCCTCTCCTCGGCTTGGCGAGGAGGATAGGTATGAGGCATTAGAGCTTAGCCTTTCCTTGGCAGGCGAAGAAGCCAAAAGGTCTCACCTCGGCAAGCAAGGAGGCAAATAGGTATGAAGCATTAGAGCCTGGCCTTTCCTCGACTTGGCGAGGAGGATAGGTATGAGACATTAGAGCCTGACCTCTCCTTGTCAGGCGAGGAGGCCAATAGGTCTCACCTCGGCAAGCAAGGAGGCAAATAGGTATTAGGTATTGACCTCAAATAAAGTGACCTCGAACTGCAATATGAAGCTCATGCCGAGCGTAGCCGCAAATGCTGATGAAAGCATGATGGACGCTAAGGGAGCGTAACGTGCTAAACACTCATAGAAGCTCGTCCCGAGTGTAGTAGTGATGCTGAGCTGGAGGACAATGTAGAGCTCAGTCGCTAGTAAACTCGAGCGGGGAGCATAATGTAAAGCTCGACGTGCACATGTATGAAATATAATCTGCGGCTTAGGCATAGGCGTGAGCGTATCGTTCTCGGGCGTGAGAAATAATAATCTGAGGCTCGGGTTCTGGTGCGAGCATAATCTGAAGCTCGAGCTCGCGCTGGCGTGCACTGCGTCTGTGCTGCGTGAATAATAATAATATGAAGCTCGGCATTGGCGCGAGCGTAATCTGGCTTCGAGCGCTGAGTGTGGCGTGCATGGGCACGTGGATAATAATAATATGAAGCTCGGCATTAGCGCGTGCACAAAAATAATAATCTGAGGCTTGGGCTTTGGCGCGAGCATAATCTGAAGCTCGAGCTTTAGCGCGAGCGTGGCGTGCATGGGCACGTGAATAATAATAATATGAAGCTCGGCATTGGCACGAGCGTAATCTGAAGCTCGAGCTCTGGCGCGACGTGGCGTGCACGGGCACGTGAAAAATAATAATATGAAGCTCGGCATTGGCGCGAGCGTAATATGAAGCTCGAGCTATGGTGCGAGCGTGGCGTGCACGGGCACGAAAATAATAATCTGAGGCTCGGACTTTGGCGCGAGCATAATCTGAACCTCGAGCTTTAGCGCGAGCATGGCGTGCACGGGCACGTGAATAATAATAATATGAAGCTCGGCATTGGCGCGAGCGTAATTTGAAGCTTTAGCTACGCGCGGCGGCGTGCAGGAACGTAAAAATAATAATATGAAGCTCAGCATTGGCGCGAAGCGTAATCAAGCTTCGAGCTCGGCGCGGCGTGGCGTCTGAGCACTAAAATAATAATTTGAGGCTCGGGCTTTGGCGCGAGCATAATCTGAAGCTCGAGCTTTAGTGCGAGCGTGACGTGCACGGGCACGTGAATAATAATAATATGAAGCTCGACATTAGCGCGAGTTTGGCATGCATAAGCATGTGAATAATATGCGAAGATACTAGGTGATAGTCTATATTATTACTAATAGTCCCGGTCTGTGGCCCAGTGGTAATGGTAGTCCCCTACTTCTTGAGCGTAGAAGTGTATATGTAGATCGAGAAATAACAAAGATATGTGTTTCCTTCATGCCTCAATATCAGCCCCTAGTTAATGATTGTTATTAATTGCAAGTAGTAAAAATGTGGGCGCATGGCCTAAAATATGACCTCAGTGAGGCGAGGTAGGCACGTAACCTTGTGTGGGTTCCCGGGAATGAGTGCTCCCGCGCCCCGCGCGCCCTTGGATAGGGGTGCGTGTACGTGCGGATGTGGTGACATCCACTGCTCCCGTTCCACCTTCCCTTGTTTAGGGGAGAACGAAATCAAAAGTGCGGGAGGAGTGCTGTCGGAATAGCGCGTTGGAATGCGCCTCGGTTGCCTTTAGTGGATTTTGATTCAATATGGGAGCTTTGGGTTTTCTATGTCAAGTTATCCCTTTTTTAGGGGATACCAGGATATAGGAATGCATCACCCTTCTATTCCCATTCTCCCTTTTTTAGGGGAAAACGTGAAAGTGCAAGGAAGGAATGTTGCAGCGCCCCCACTATGGATTTTATGAAAATAGCCTTATGGCCTATCTCGGATCACTATGGGTGCTTTGGGTTTTCTACGTCAAGTTATCCCTTGTTTAGGGGATACTAGGACATAGGAATACATCATCTTTCCATTCCCATTCTCCCTTTTTTAGGGGAGAACGTGAAAGTGCAAAGAAAGATGTTGCGAGGCCCCACTGGATCCAAGATGTTTTAGAGTCGCCATCTTTATTTTAAGGAATAAATAAAGCAAAACCAAAAAAAGAAAACCAGAGATAATGAAAACAGGTTCGGAGGCTAAGTTACAAGTTGGGAAGGTGCTAGGCACCCAACTCGCCCTTTCGGTCTCAAAACGGTTTTTGGCTAAAGTATGCTTGTTGTTATATTAATTTAACAGATAAATAAAGCATTAACTGCCTACAAATACATCCATTACATCTACATTATTTACAGACTTGCAACAGTCTCTTTTACAAATAATCACAAATATACTTGAAAATATTTGGTCATAATAATGGCTACATTTAGTACTATTTTCTAACTAAATCCAGGCAGCACAACTGCTTATATAACTACATTGGGCCGGATTAGAAATAATACTTTTACAGATAAAGACTTTAAAATAAAAAATAAAAACTTACTGACGGCCTTAGGTGTGCTCACTCTATCCTTCAGGGAGAGGGAGTCTTTTTTTTTTTTTTTTTTGTGTTGTGTGTTGCGTGAATTTGGGCAGCGTGACTGCTTCTGAAAGTTACTTTCGGCCTAGGGATTTGGGCAGAGTAACTGTTTGTGTTTGGTTGTTTGTTGGCTTTGAGGTAGGTCAAATCGGCGTAATAATGACTTATTTCTGGCTGATTTGGCCTTTTAAATCGGACAGAGCAACTGCTCTTTCCACGATTTTTGGACCGGGGAAAAAGGGTGGATACCTATCTGGGGGGCTAAGGCTCACTCCTACCGGTTGGTTTTGTGTTTGGAAGAGGTTTGGCAGAGTTTCGAGGCTTTTTGAGGTGATCGCTCACTATCTCACTTCGCTATCTATTTCTCCAGCGTAACGACTACGCGGAGAATTTTTATCGATGAAGAAGTGTGCTGAATGAAGAACCGGGAGCCTCTATTTATAGGTTGAACTGAGGACACGCTGGGAATTAAAATTCCTTCCTTGCGCATCAGTTGATTGTACACTGCGCAGAAGGAATTGCATTTTACGGCAAATGATCAGTGCACTATTGAAGAAACTGGGCGCAGCGTTTAACAAAATTGGGCGCAACCCAAGGGAATTGGGCGCCATGCCCAATTATGGTGGTGGCCACGCCCAATTCCAAAGTTGTCACTTTTTGAACACTTTGGTCCCCTGCAGTTCGTCCTTTTGCGCATCTTGCTTTGTCCTTTTGCACTTTTGACCCTGTAACCTGACATTTGTTAATGTTTTAACAGGTTTTGATATTTTATCTCATGTCACATACCAGGGGTATGAAATTGGGGTGTCTACACCTTGTAAACAACCATGTAGTAGTTTGTAGAAGAACAACTCGTGTTATTGATTGTGGTAGCCGAGGCTATGCTCGTTTGTATTTTGTACCTGAAAGTTTTAGGAGCATCTTTGTATAGACAAAAATCACTTTTCGTCACAAATATTTTCATCATACAATGTTTGTCATAGTCCAAGCATATCGATCACATAAGAGAAGATTGTTTGAATATGGGCCTATTATGCGAGAATAGGAAACAAATTATTGCGGCGACACGTTGCGCTATTAAAAAATACGATGAATTTATAAGATGTAAATATTTGAGTGTGAAGCATGAGAGAATGCATGTATCATGCTAACATATGATAGGTGGACTAAACATGTTATTCCGAGCTAGTAACGTTGAACCAGTAATTTACGAGCTCTAAGCGAGGAATTTTTTATAACTGTTTGGTATGAGTGGGCAAGTAGTTAGCTTGACACAAATCAATTTCAATTTGCATTTTGTGTTTTTTATAAGTAGGCGAGCTCGAATCATATTTAATTGTCACGCTATGCCGATAAAAATTAAATAATTTAATATTCGAGCTGACGAGGCTAATGAGCTCGTGTACATTTCATCAAAATAATGTATTCAAATTTGTAAGAAAATATTTCTACTTGCTACGAGGAACATGTCATCGAATAAAGTTGTCAAATAGTTGCATACAATGAATCGAACTCGTCATGGTAATTTGTATTACGTCCAATTTATTTAAGTCATATTGTTGCTCGTCATGTAATTTAGAACCGCTAATTAGCCTTGTTTATTTAAATGATGTATACTGGTGTGAAAATATATATTGTAACCCTTTATATGTGAATGATAGGGAGTCCCTAATGTATGCGAGCGTAACACAAATATATAATCAGGTGTGCCCAAATATATTTATGTAATTTTATATAATGTCAATACATTATTCGTTGTATCAAATATATTAAATGTACGAGGCGGTGCAGGTATATCGTAGCATGCATTATAGTGGACACTTCATAATAGTTATCATAATAATTAATATTTTTTAATGAAATACCGAGAGTGACCCCGAAATCATAATTTAGTCGCGGGTATAATTTTATGTAGATATAGGTGCATCCATGTAATAAATAATTATATTGACATGGAAATTAAATATGTTGTGTATCGTCCGGTTAAAATATTAATAGTCACGTTAGCTTTACACATGCATCAAAATTGTCGTACCAGTATTAAATTACTTAATTATTTATATTGGTTTAATGTATAGTTTCCTTTTAAAGCCCTGATTGGCATTTATAAGAAAAAACAATTGACTTAATTATTTATATTGGTTTAATGTTAGTTTCCTGTTAAAGCCCTTAATGTAATGTGGCCCATAATTAAAGTAAGGTAAAAAAGTAAGGGTAAAGTGGTAAAAGTTATGTTCAATTATTTTAAGTTTCAAAGTGGACAATTATTTTGGGACTAATAATTTAGGGAGATATAACCATGGTATTGTGTACAATATATAAGCAAGTAACAATACTTGAAGCGGTCTATATTTATCAAATAATGTAGTGTAATAAAATAATGATAGGATATGACTTTTGTATTGTATCAAGTTTGTAATAAAGCAAGTGTAGTGGGTAATATGGAAGGAAACACG
Source organism: Codonopsis lanceolata (assembly GCA_013146195.2). Lineage (NCBI taxonomy): Eukaryota > Viridiplantae > Streptophyta > Magnoliopsida > Asterales > Campanulaceae > Codonopsis > Codonopsis lanceolata. The sequence goes on from CM028379.1 coordinate 26,511,799, forward strand.
ATAGTGGAAGGAATTGGATACTTGGAAGTGGAACTTGGAAGTGGCACAAATTGATGATGTGGCGACAAATTGATGACCACATGGCACGACCGTCCGTGAACACGCATCGATGGGCCGAATTCATTTGGTTGGGATGTTTGGGGCGATTTCCAGGTCAGTGGCACGCGAGGTCGCGTTCTGGTGGTCGTGGTCGTTTGGCGATTAAGGTGGCGTTGGAGTCGCCAGTGCCACCAACCCATCATGTTAATTTTTTGGATGCCTTTATTAACGCAAAAAGTGTGGTGGCGACCTTGGCGCGTTGTGTCGTGTCGCGCTAATGGTCTTGTTGGTTCAATTTTGCCGAATGACGTGAGCGTCATTGGTGGTCTCCGCCAGTTTTGGGTGGTGCATGGAGGAGCATTAAGCCGGAGATCGTGGTCCAGAGCATCACACGGTGGTCGCCAGGATATCCGCTTAAAGCGTAACAAAATAAAGCGATGTCGCAAAAAGTGTGGTGATATAGATATCCCAAAATAAAAGCAGTGAGTGGGTGGGGGTGTCCCACAAACCCTCAGGTGTGATAATTAGTATATGTTGTATAGGATAAAAAATGGAAAGAGAAAATGGAGATAGTATATATATGCATGTAAATGGCGGGAGAAAGAGATGAAAGGGCCGATCCCTTCCATATGGGGCGCTTCTCCCATATTTGTACTAATGGGTTCTTCACACAATTGGGCTTGGGCCCTCACTTGATACGGGCTCATACCTCCTTCCGGTATGGGCTTGACCCATTTTTCTAAGTATGTTTTTGGGGTACTCTTTTGGGCTGCCTGTTCGGACCCTATATTTTGGTGCACTTCAGAAGGTAAAAGAAATGTTGAAAATAAATTATAAATGATTTAAATCAATGAGTATTTAAAGGGTATATATGTCATAATGAACTTTCCGACCCAATAGACCCAAGCATTCGTCATGTGCTCAGTACGCCTTCCTCATAGTCACGAGTAAAACACGTACAATCCTCATGATCCAAGTTCAAGTTATAAGCGAGTAGAGACCAATCTCTGATCTCCCTAGCGTAACAAGCGAGCACCCAACCACATGAAGCATGGGGGCCAAGAATACAACAAGCAGGCAGAGAGGTCAAAGTGAGCATGCTCGCCATACTTGGTAATATAGTAATGGTCGTCTTGAACGTGGACAGTTATTTCCGGAAACCCGTCCCCACGTTCAAGACGTAGCCATTAAAGTGCCCGCCCTTCACGCCCCGACATTCGATGGGTGGTTTCTAAACTGGCTATATAAACCCTCTAAATGAAGGAGGAAGATACGTTGACATATACTCAGGTTAAAACTCTATCAAATTGTTTACTCAATTGAGTGTTTGCTAATTTACACGCCGGAGCACATTTACAGGGTAAGCTCCTGTCCATTTCACGGTTCCTGTTTTCTTTCTTGACAGATTTGTACCCTAAAGTTTTGGATAGAATTGAAAGCCAGATATCTAGATTATTAAGCCCAGTGTATCTTACTATTTTTTATGGATTACTAATGAATGTAGTGGATAATCAATATGTTTACGTAGTGAAAGTTACCTCTCCTATTAATTCACGTGATAATTTGTCAATAACAAAACAGACGAGTTTGCCCATAAAATAATATAGTAGGAAAATATAAAAATTGGTCATAGTATAATAACAAAATAATCTTTTTTTTTCTTTCTTAACCAAATGAGTTGCGTACGATTGCAAATTATATAACGTACTTACTTTTCTTTTTCAATTGAAAAAATAAAATAAAATTAGATGTCTCTAGTGAAAAATAACAAATTTTCTATGTTTAGATTTTTGTTTTATTTATATCGAAGTGATTATAAACTCTAAACCATAAACCCCAAACCCTAGTTTAGATTTTTTTCAAACTAGAGAGGAGGCTTTGAAACAGTTTGTTAAGTTTTACGTGGCAGATTTTTTTTTTCTTTAATGGAAAAAAAAACTAAATTACCCTTTCTTATGTGCAAAAAATAGAGTTTGTTTTAATATTAAATTATATCGTTAAATTTTAATAATCTTGCAGTCTCTGTCCCAAAAAATAATCTAACTTACTAATATGATATATCAAAATAATAATAAAAAAATCATTTGATTTGTTATTGGGAATTTTTTTAATTTACTATTTTAGAACATAGTACTCCCTCCGTCTCTAAATTATTGTCCTAGTTGACCCGGCGCACGGATTAAGAAAAACAAATTTATTTGATTATTTGTATTGGTTTAATGCGTATTTTCCTTTAAAACTCATGTATATGTGGCCCATAATTAAAGTAGGGTGAAAAAGTAATAGTAATGTGGTAAAAATAATGTTTTAAAAAGATAAGTTTCAAACTGGATAATTATTTTAAAACAGATAAAAAAAATAAAAACGATAATTTAGGGAGGGAGAAAGTAAAAATTATTTTAGGATAAAGGAATTAAATATCCTAAATTTCACATGATATCCAAATGGCTGTCTCCCAGTTGGACATATCCAATTCCAGCCACATAATTAGTTAATTACCCGTGACAAAGCCCTATTGCGCCATAGGCTCATTGTGACATTACGTCATTACCCATATCTATTGTCCTTCTTAATTATTTTAATAACTTGACTATCGTGAGTCTCTGTGCGAAAAAGGTAACGATAAATAAAATTATTAATTTCAATATTATTAGTATTTTTATTATTAATTTTTATTTATATATATGAGTTAATTTTGAGATAAAAAAAATATTAATCTTGGTTTTTTTTAATGAGCCCTATTAATATTACTTTCTTCATTGATATTAATAGTGTTTATCCGAGTAATTCGTACTATTAATCTTGATCATCTATTATATACTTCCTTCCGTTCCTAAATAATCGTCCTGGTTGACCCGTCGCACAGTTTAAGAAAAAGTAATTGACTTGATTATTTATATTGGTTTAATGTGTAGTTTTCTTTAATGTCCATGTATATGTGACACATAATTAAAATAAAGTGAAAAAGTAAGGATAAAGTGGTAAAAGTGATGTTCTAAAAAGATAAATTTTAAAGTGGACAATTATTTTAGGACGGACGAAAAAGGAAAGGAGGACGATAATTTAGGGACGAAGGGAATATCAAACATTTGATAACTTAACTTATTAATCATATTTAGTCTTAATTCTAATTATCAAACCGAATGCATCGGAGAGATTCATATAGCTGGATGTACCAAATTTTCTTAACTCAGCAAAAGTCTCTGAATCCCAAAAGGGGATCAGTGACAGAACCAAAAGTATGTGTACTGTCCTTTTCATCAATATACACGCGTATAATACTCCATTCAGTTTTTTACTCAATCATTGAGTTCAACTACTTGAATCATTTTACGTCATTGGATTGATGTTCAGACTATTCTGAAAAAGTTTTACAATGGCTCGGGCTACTTGACACACACCGACGTGCCACGCGCACACACATACACACGTGTGGACTCAAGTGGGCTTCCGGCTCTCGTCAAACTTTTATGGAAAATAAATAAATTATGTTAAATGTTATTATTAATTTTAAGTTTTTTTATTTTTAAATATATTTGATTTTGTATCTGTGTCTCTGACACAGAAAGAGTATGAAACTTAATCAATCTAAGGAGAAGACTATTTGCAAGTGAATAAATATATACTTTAGATTTTATAGGGATTTGATAAATATATATTAATTAGTAATTAACAAAAAGGGAAAAAAAACCCCAATACTTAATAAAATAAAATATTTTACTTGGACATTTATTATAGATTGAATTAAGGTCATTTTACTTAGCCTCATATCATACATGAAAAATAAATTTACTCGACATTCATTATATAATTGATGCTGCAATTATCAAGGACTCGCTCATATATACTTCCACATCAAATTTGTTTACCAAGACAGCAAAACGAAATCCCTTGATGACTAAACACTTGACATTATTGACGGCAAACTGTAAATATCTTGAAGGTTACCAACAAACTTGACGATGGCCTAACTAAATTTCAGATCAAACAACTTATACTATTTAAAAAAGCCTAAAAGGAATTATAAAATTCTTTATAACCATATCCTCTAATTCACAAACCAATTCTAAATTAAAAGGAGAGGGGGGGGGGAGAGTTTTTTAAAATTTCTATTGAATCCATACATATCACACGTGGTACACTTCATCATTAACGTCGGAAATTCCTTACCACTATCTTTACAACTATTGTTACCACTAAGCCTTGATGAAGACAAAATGTGTTTTAGTGAAAGACAACATTGCCCTTCACTAAGGCTTATTGGTAACAATAGTGGTAGAATTAGTGGTAAACCTAGCACTATTGGTATATACATAAATAAATTAATGCTATTTATACACCGCGAACACACATACATATAAAAAAAACCACGATAGAGAGGTGGAAGGAAAAAAGGTTTGGGAATAAAAAGGGATCCAAACCCAATTGTAACAGCATAAGGAAACCCATTCCAAATGGGTAACGAAGGAGAATAGGCGGAAAATTAGGCCAAATAAATCAGAGAGAAGAGGAAGTTGTTCGCATGTTTGAAAACTCAAATAAATCAGCTGTAAGATATCATTAAAAAATTAAATTATGACATCTGAATAGTCCTATTCAATTGCACATGTGCGAACCTTATAATATAGATGTATGTAATGAGCAAGACTCATTAAATCACCGACTATAACTTCCTTTTTCGATTAATATAAAAAATATTTTATATGGTTATTACTATTTACAATATTTTTTAAATTCCTAACCAAGGTAGTAACAAAATCCTGAATCCGCCCGTGTCCGGCCCACACAAACACAAAACTATGTCGACCACTCCAAGCACACACTCGAACAAAAAGAAGATGCCCATCTAGGGATAAGCTTGCTTGGAAATAAAGAGGATATTAATAGGTAAGTTTGGTCAAGTGTGAATGCGGTTTGGGATGAACAAACAGTGTGTGGAATGTCAGCATAATATGCATGTTTAATGGCAAGTTGTTTACTCAACTTGTCTTTATTTAAGCGAGGAAATGATTCTCAACTTTGACAGGTTTAATTCACTAAAGAACCCATTGACTGGTTTCAACATATAATTCATTGCTTCATTTCTGATATGAGTAGTCTCACTTCAGTATCGCATTGTCTCAGAACAGAAGCAATGGTGTTTCACAGGGTTAGCTACAGCTACATCACTCTAGTTGTGGTTTTCTCGCTCCTCCTCGTTGGGGTTCTATCGGCGGAATCCAGTTTAGAAGCCGAAACGGAGGCGTTGAAAGAATTCAAGAACTCCATCACTGATGACCCATTGGGTGCGTTGGCGGATTGGAGTGATTCTAACCATCGTTGCAACTGGACTGGAATCGAATGCGACCCTTTGTCCCAAAGTGTTGTTTCGATTTCACTGTACGAAAGGCAGCTCAAAGGACAAATCTCTCCTTTTCTTGGAAACCTTTCCAGCCTCCAGGTTTTTGATCTTTCTCATAACTCATTCACTGGTCATATCCCCCCACAACTGGGGCTTTGCTCACAGCTTTCTCAACTAGTCCTTTTCAATAACTCTCTTACGGGTCCAATTCCAGCAGAATTAGGAAACCTTGGAAATCTGCAGTCATTAACCTTGGGAAACAATTTCCTTAAAGGAACCATTCCTGAAAGCATATGCAACTGCACTGCATTGTTAGGACTTGACCTTACATACAACAATCTCACCGGGACAATCCCATCAAACATCGGTAACTTGGCAAATCTTCAAATCTTTGTAGCTTTCGTTAACAGTTTGACAGGTCCTATACCTGCTTCCATTGGTAAGCTCATATACCTGCAAGCTCTTGACCTTAGCGAAAACCAATTGTCTGGTGTATTACCTCGGGAGATTGGGAATTTGTCAAGCTTGCAAATCATCCAGTTGCATCTGAATTCCCTTTCCGGGGAAATCCCATCTGAGTTTGGCCGTTGTACAAATCTTTCCGTCATGAACATGTTCACCAACAAGTTCACTGGAGGCATTCCTCAAGAGCTGGGGAATTTGTTCAACTTAGAGACGTTGCGGTTATATGATAATAGGCTTAAGTCGACAATCCCACTCTCCTTGTTCCGGTTAAAATCAATAACTCATCTGGGACTTTCTGAGAATGAGTTAACCGGGAACATACCGTCTGAAATTGGATCTTTGACATCGTTGCAGGTACTGACCCTCCATTCCAATAAGTTTTCTGGGGTGATTCCTTCATCAGTAGCAAACCTGACCAATTTAACAGTCTTGTCACTTAGTTCCAATCGTCTCACAGGTTTGATGCCATCAAATATTGGATCGCTCTATAACTTGGGAACCCTTACTATATCTGGAAATCTTCTCGAGGGATCAGTTCCTTCCACTATCAGTAACTGTACCAGTCTTCTGGTGATAGACTTGGCGAACAATACGCTCACCGGAAAGTTTCCACAGGGTTTCGGGAACATGCCAAATCTTACGCGTTTATTTGTAGGGAATAATGAAATGTCTGGAGACATTCCTGAGGATCTTTTTAATTGTACGAACCTTGAAATTCTAGATTTAGCCTATAATAATTGCACCGGTTTGCTGAAACCAAGTGTGGGCAGACTTTCTAATCTCCAAATTCTGCAAACGTATGATAATTCATTTTCTGGGCCAATCCCACGGGAAATTGGAAACCTTACTCAATTGTTGACCCTGTTCCTCGATACAAACAGATTTTCAGGCATGGTTCCCCAAGAACTGTCAAAGCTCACTCTCCTCCAGGGCCTTCGGTTGAATGACAATATGCTGGAAGGTGTGATTCCAGAGGAACTGTTTGAGCTTAAGAACCTGACTGAACTAGATTTGATGAACAATAAGTTCATGGGCCCGATTCCAAATTCTGTTTCAAAAATGGGATCGCTTTTGCACTTGAATCTCGGTAGCAATGGGCTTAATGGGTCAATTCCTGAAGGCATGGCCAACCTTGTGCAAATGCAGACCTTGGATCTCTCGTGCAATAATCTCACTGGATCTATTCCAGGATCAGTGATTGCAAGTATGAAAAATATGCAGGTATTCCTAAACCTTTCAAACAATCACTTTTCTGGAGTGATTCCTGGGGAAGTTGGCAAGTTAGAGATGGTACAAGCCATTGACATATCAAACAATAACCTATCAGGAAGCATCCCTGTAGGACTTGAAGGCTGTAGAAATTTGTTCGTTCTTGATTTGTCTGGAAATGAGCTTTCAGGTCCCATTCCAGCAAAAATCTTTGCCCGGTTTGATGTTCTTACAAGCTTAAATATTTCAAGAAATCAGTTAGATGGTGAAATTCCTGGAAATTTGGCAAACCTGACCCGTCTTAGGTCTCTAGATCTTTCTCAGAACAAGCTTAAGGGCGTGATTCCAGAGAGTTTTGCTCATGTTTCCTCCTTGAAACACCTCAACCTTTCATTCAATCAGCTTGAAGGCCGTGTTCCAGAGGCTGGCATATTTAGAAACACGAGCGCGACTAGTTTACAAGGAAACCCATCCCTCTGTGGATCCTATATGCTGAAACCATGCAGCAGCAAAAGCCAATCAAAAGGTTCACGCCGATTATCCAAAAAGACCGTGTTGATTCTTGCTACACTTGGATCTGTTTCATTATTCCTAGTCCTGGTTTTAGCAATTTTATGTTGCCGACGCATCAAAACGTCAAAGAAGAATGAAGTTGGGAATACAGAAAGGCCAGAAGCAGATTACACTCCCGAGTCAAATCTCAAGAGGTTTGATAAAAAAGAACTGGAAATTGCCACTAGTTTCTTCAGCGAAGATAATGTTATTGGTTCGAGCAGTCTGAGCATCGTATACAAGGGTAGGCTGGAAGATGGACAGATGGTAGCTGTAAAGAATTTGGACTTCTACCAGTTTTCTAAAGAGTCTGATAAGAGCTTCGACAGAGAAGTTAAGACGCTAAGTAAATTGAGGCATAGGAACCTAGTGAAGGTACTGGGTTATGCTTGGGAGAGTGGGAAGCTAAAGGCTATAGTGCTTGAATACATGGAGAATGGGAATTTGGAGACAGTTATACATGGCTCAGAAATAGATCGTTCGAGGTGGACATTGGCAGAGAGGATTGATGTTTTGGTTTCTATATCTAGAGGATTGGTCTACCTGCACTCAGGATATGATTTCCCCATAGTTCATTGTGATCTGAAGCCTTCTAATGTTCTATTGGATGGAAAATGGGATGCTCATGTGAGTGACTTCGGGACAGCTAGAATGCTTGGACTCAATCTGCAGGATGGAAGCAGTCTTTCTTCTGCATCAGCATTCCAAGGCACTATTGGCTACTTGGCACCAGGTAAAATTGTACCTCCTTCACCTGCACCTTTTTACTATTACTGTTATCATACTTTCATACTCCTTCCACATACAGATAGTAACGATTAGATCCTGTATCGGTTAGCGAACACTGATTTTATTACTGACAGAAGTACAAGTCATACATTTTCAAGAAGAATGACCATATTAGGCAACATTCTGTAATAGAAGAGCATATTTTCTGAAGCATTTATACTTTCTTATATAAAAAATTGCCTCATCTCCAACTCTGTATGCACCATTCTATATTACTAATATCATCACAAGTTTGGTGTTTGTTCTTCACAGAATTCGCGTATATGAAGAAAGTTACAACAAAAGTAGACGTGTTTAGCTTTGGTATAATAATGATGGAGTTCCTAACGAGAAGAAGGCCGACAGGACTCTCAGAAGAGGATGGGCAACCAATTACATTACCTCAACTAGTTCAGAGAGCACTTGCAAATGGAACCAAAAGTCTCCTTCAAGTTGTGGATTCTGATATAGCTTCAAATGCTTCCAAGAATCATGACTTAATTGAGAAGCTTCTTAAATTAGCCTTATCTTGCACTTGCCCAGATCCCGAGGAAAGACCTGACATGAACGAAGTGCTATCCTCCCTGTCGAAGATGAGTAAGATGGTGTAAAGGCGTAAAGCCCTGTCTCATTTTTCTCTGAAGATCATAGCATGAAATGCAATCAATGGTGTAATGATGAAAGTTGCACAGAGATAGATTAAGAAACAAAGAGGAGAAAGTGCACAAATAAATTGTCAATCACTTTGTACCGAATCAATTCTTGGTAAGGAGAGGTTATTATAAGACTTGGCACATAGTGGGCTTATAATTTACTTTGAAATGCACAGAAACTTCCAAATCACACAAAGTTGCTTTTGTTCAACAGAAACTTTAGATTTTGAAAGCGAAGTCAGTGTATTAATGGTATGATTTGGAATCAGTTAACTGAAGAAAAAAAAAAGCTCCACCCCCCAATATCTCTCTCACACACACACTCAGAGACACAGCTTGAAACTGACTGAACTACAACCCAGGGGCTTTCTGCTTAGTCGAACGAAAAACTGCATTAGCCTCTTGGCATATCTGTATGTCTCTAAAAGCTTGAACATCATAAAAAGAGCAAAGAGAAGGATTCATTGGAAACAGCCCACAAATTTAATCCACTCACTAACAAAATTTACACTCTTAATATAGTCTAACAAAAATCTAATCTGTCCTACTTTATAGCTAATATAACAAATCCAAAACTGGCATATTCTAATCCCTAATGGAAATAAGGGATGATATATGTCCTACAAATCAAATGCCCAAACATCAAGCTAGCCTACCCATCGTGACAATAGCCGTATTCTCGATAGTTGTTCCAACATACTGGTGTTGGAAACCATGTTTGGCTCCATTTAGGAGCAACAATATGTATTCAACAGTTTACTTAAAAAAACTTCAAGCTAGAATTACAAAGGATGCACAACTCACAAAGATCTTTGCAATTAGAAACCAAAGCCAGATAACATAGTTATCAATATCTTACGATACAATACAAAATGGGTGTAATCCATATGTAACATCCCATACGATATGGTGGCATATATTGCGACACGTTGTTGTTTTTTATAATATGGACTTGCACAAATAAGGCTATATAGTAGTAATTTTTTAAATACAAAATCAGGATATAAAGAGTATCATATTGAATAATACTTCAGTTTTAACACAATTGTTGAGTCTTAATTTACGAACATTATCGCTCTAACAATTATAGATTTGTCAAAAGTTTATTGAATACACTTTACTTCCGAAAAATCTATTTCAAAGTTCAGAAGGAATATCTAAAGTTTTTGTGAATTTCTATATATATAGCGTATCCTAAGATACACAAAAACGAGTCCGTATTCGTAAAAATAAAATTCCGATACACGATATGAATCCTGATTTAATAACTATGCTGAATAATATGAAATTGAAATGAAATTACTTATTCAGAGAGACAAATCAAATAGCATTATATGTAAATGAAACTAACAATTACCATTAACATTCCTCTTTGGAAGTTCATATTAGGCTTCACAGGGTGGATCATTCCGCAGAAAATCATCTATAGTTGAGGGAATGTCTAAACATTCAAACTCACCACTCTGTTGTGAAAGAAAAGCAGCTTTTGCCAAAAGCAAGTGTGCCAATCTGAAGGGCTCATTCACCCTTCTCTCGTTAGGATCACCGCCTCCATTTAAAAAGTGCTTAATCCATCCATTCAGCCTCTCCAATTCTTTACGACATTTGGGCCCCTTTGCTCTAACAATCTTAGTATAAAACCCATCATCACAACCGCAATCTCCGCCGCCACAGTTGAAGCCCATACAGACCATTCCCGGTACTTCATTGCCGGAATCTGATAAATCCAGAAGCTGAATTAGCATGCCGATGTCGTCAATCTCGTTTTTTTCAACGGAATTGGATGATTGTGGGTGTCTGAGAGTGTGAGATTTGGGTCGGTCTTGATGGGTTGTAGGGAAATTAAGGGAAGAATTTGAGAGGAATTCTTGAGGTGGTTCACTCTCTTGGAGAGTGGAGGTGTTGGTAGTGTTGGGTTGGTCAAAGTTGAGGTAAATTGGAGAGCCGAGAGTTTGTGTTGATGCATAAGTGCTATCTGCTGGTGGTAGGGAGGGTGGTGGTGATGAAGAAGTAAAAGTTGAATCCAGTTTCAATCTTTTCTCCACAAGCTTGAGAGAAGAGAAGAAGTGGCGGCTATGGAATGAAGATGGTGGTCGTGGCGGTTGCATTTCGGATTTTATACAGCCGATTTCGTCCCTACTCCGAGTCTCAATTGATCAGAAGTGACATAGGTTTTCAACTTTCAATACATAGCGCGCCAATCACAAAAGTGAGTACCTCCAAACCTCAAAACGTACACCCTTCTATGCTTAAAAAGGGTAGACACCATCGTGTTTTTTATTTTGGCAACCACACAAACGAGTCACCTAACTTTATCATTTTCTGTAATTCGGTCATTGAAAGTTTGAAATATCTATTTTGACCATCCAACTTTTGTTATAATGCAAGCAAACTCATTTTCTAACGGACGTTAGACCAAGACGTTAAGTTAAAGGGTAAAATAGGAAAACCTGTTTTAGATGTTAACTTATATTAAATACATGTTTTGCCCTCGTTTTCATCTTTTCCAAAAATATCTCAAATTCAAAAAAATTTACAAAGTCAAATTCAAGAAAACACACAAAGCTTCACCAATAATCATCACTTCCATCGATCAGTCTCAAATGGTGATATTTCAACCATGAAGAAAACATATGCATCACACAAGCACAAACTCATATCTGGTTTGTTCCATCGTTTCCAACTCTCTTTCTCTCTCTCTCTCTCTCACTCATACACACATGCACAAACCCAGATCAGGATTGCTCATTCTCATCTCTCAGTTCACTTCCCCTCAAATCAGAGAATATTGAAATCAATGCTCATTTTTCCGACGACCACCCACCATAAATCAACTCAACAGAGACTATGGACGATCAATTTCCCTCATCAATTTAGCTTTAAATAAAGCAAATCAAAAACAAATTAATATTTCGACGCATTAGACATTAACAACTTTAAATCAAATTGAGAAGAATCCATCTTTCCTCTCAATCATTCATCAATTTCCCTTTTCGACTGCATCTTGATTATGCAACTAGGTTGTTCGAAATTGGAAGATCTTATTTGAAACGCACAATGAGGGTTTCCAATTTCGAGCCCTAGGCTTGGATTTGCAGAGATTTTACGAAAAGTGAAGATCAAAGTTGTAGAAGGCGGAGGAGGACGACACTCGAGTTGGATTTCGAGCCCTAGGCTTGGATTTGCAAAGATTTCACGAAGAGTGAACACTACTAGAAAATTACTTTTACGTGATGGTCGAAAGCAATCGCCAATACTAAAAAACCATCGCCTTAGACTATATGCAATGGTCAAAATAATCACTCGTTTCATCGCATAAAGCCTTGTCGCTGAAACTTTAAGTAATGGTAAAAGTTGTTGCATTATCTCATAGATTTTAAGTGATGGCATAAACAATCACCTAACATGAAAAATCATATTTATTTTTTTAATTTATAAAAATACAAAGCCATCGCATAATCTATGAAAAGACGATTATTAAACCATCACCTTAGTACTAAATAAGTGATTGCTAAAGCAATCGTCTTCACAATAGATGATAGCTTATTCAATCACTTTAGAGGACGTTAGGCGATTGGTATTTCCATCACGTTATCTTGGAATACACGATTGTTTTAACCATCTCTCTAGTGAGCCATAAGTGATTGCTTTGGCCATCACATTATTTAGGAATACGCAATTGCTTTAACCATCGTTTTATCTGAGGTTACACGATTGCATTGATCATCGCTTTATCTCCGTATGTGCGATTGCTTTTATGATCGCTTTATTGTGGCGTACGTGATTGTTTTTCCCATTGCTTTATTCTGGAATATGTGATTGTTTTGGTCATCGCTTTATATTGAAGTATGCGATTGCATTAACCATCATTTTATTGCTATATGTGACATCACATCATTCCTTATGCGTGATTGTTATTGCCAACGCATTAGCTCCTATTAAGCGATGACTTCTGCAATTTAATACCCTATAAAATGTTATAGCATTCACCACCACTTTAACACAATTTATTTTCCCCTACCTAGCTCGATATCAATCATTTTCATAAATTTGTACACATTTATATACCAAAAACCTACAAAATATTTCAAATTAAGCGACTCATAATATTTCATATTAAAGAATTATGTCATACAACCTCATCTAGCAAAATATGTTGTTCAATAAGTCAACATCAAAGCACTTGTAACTACCCTTAATAATCTAAAACAAAAAAGTTTGCTTAAAATCCAACTTTACGCATCAAGTAGTACATGATTTAATTAAGAGAAAATAACTCAGAAAAATCAATCATCATTAGACTTGGATTCATCATCGTTATCACCATTATCTTCAGTATTAAAATCATCACAACCATGAGAAGACGAAGGACCATCTGGACCATTCGGAACACCTGAAACAGCATCAGCTGAAGCACCATCATTTGTAGGAGGCATATGAGAGGGATGAACAGTGAAACGAGGAGGTGCTGGTATGCAGAACTTCTCAGAAATGCCTTGCATATGTCAAGACATCTCTGAAATATAGCTACCTTGCTCAAAAATATAACTACCCTGCTTTGAAATATAACTGCTCTGACTATTCACAATTTTGTACAATTTTGCTTTGTCTTTCTCCAACCTCTCAAGTTTCTTCGAATGCTCTTGAGATGCAATGTGTATGTCGTAGTCTTTTGAGACACCTATTTTACTCCACCTTTCGCCAGGTCGTCCAATGAGCCTACCCCTCGTCACACCCCCAACACATTGCTGCCAAATCTCTAAACCAGGATCCTCAATTCCAGTCACGCTTTCATCAGGGGCTAATCCATGTTTTTCGCGTAATTTATTTGCATATTCATCCTAACAAAATAAAACACGTGTAATTAATATGTGTATTCTCAAGAGAAACAAAACACATGGCATGACATCAACATAAACAATAAACAACATGAACAACACGAAAAGCAACATAAACAATATGCTAAATATCAACCCAAATCTTTACCTCAACCCGAAAAGCAACATAAACACATTAAAATTGTCCCTAATGTTCCTTATCATGAATTATATATTATCGACATTATGTTCCCTCTGTTTTAAGCCACTTATAGAAGAGAGATAGATTAAGGAAAAAGAAGTACTACAATTGTGAGTTATATCATCTACATATCCTGCTCATGAGGATTGCACTTTGGTATGAATGCATTGCTTACCAACAAGCTTGACCAGACTTCAACTCGATTTGACTCATGATAAATTTTAACCTCAGAACACATACTAAACATAGGCAAAAACTAAGAAGCGAATAAGTCAACAATATCTGAACTAAAGAGCTAAGTCTCACTTAACAAAACACATAATCTAAATTCATAAATAACTACTTCAACATGAATCATAATAAATAAACAAATCATTATGAATCTGGGTACTTACTGCAAGGTTTGCTGATTCTTCATTAGGAAAATATTGGCTACCATCTTTTCCTTGAACCAAACGAGTGAAGCTAAATGTCTCAAATTGTGTTGGCGCACGACCCAACTTATTAAACTATACATGAAAATGATTGAACGTGACAAGATTTAATTGAGAATCAAGAAAGCAACAAAATTATTGCTTTATCATAATAGTAAAAACTTACAAAACTCAAACAGATACCAAAATGATGAAGTCAAACTATACCAGTTCAATTTGGTGTTCTTCGTATGTGATGTTTCCAGAAGTGTGGGGAATTCCTTTTGTAGATGCTCTATTTTTTTTTTTATGTAATGCACTTGCTTTAAGAAACTTTTCGCTCATCCAATAATCGCACAACTTCTGCCATACTTCAAGGCTTGTCCAACCAGGCTTATGATTTCGAGCAGTTGTAGCTGATCCATATTTTTTCATTGCTTCTCTCTTCCAACTGTGCAAGTAGTTCGCAAAATTTCGTCTTAATATCTTCTCACAAACATGTCGACCCCTAGCCTCTTCTTTGCGTGAAACAAAACGAAAGTATTTCTGAGCAAAAAAGTAAAGTATGAATATAAAGTACGACGCAAATTATAAAAGAACAATGTATATAGTAATTTAAACTACTTTTGGTCTTATCTTACCAAGTATTCCCCCCACATCAGATCCACTTGTTCCTTCTCAACTTCTCTCCAGCTTGTTATCACTTTTGTGTAATGCTATTTGATTATTGGACCTATCTTCGTACGTGCTTGGATAGGAATCAAACTATAATAATTAAATACAAGTTAAAAATTATAAGTGACAATTCTAAACACATTACAAGGTAAAATAGATATATAATTGAAAAGTATAAGTCAATTGTTTTTTAAAGACTTACGTGTTTGCTAAAACTATAACTTAACTTTTTTTTATCAACTGCGGGTGCCTTCACACCGGTAGTGGAACCACGGGTCTTCTTACGCTGTTGACCATGAGTAATCTCCCAGCATGACTAGTACCAACACTTGTACTCCCACAATTAACATGCTCAGACAAGTGAGGACGACATTAGAGCTGGATGGGTGTTGACTGAAGATGAAGGGCTCCACATAATGCGAGTCGAGTAGAGCCAGCACCGACGAGGACGTGGTCGAGCAAGTTCTAATGAGAACACACGACACATCTAGACTAGAGTTGTTGAGTGGGGAGAGAGAGAGAGAGGACCATGCTGGAGCAGAGGTGGCAGTCAACGATGATGAAAGATGGTGGGGCTGGAATTCTGGCACTGTAGAAGAGAGAACTGGATAGGGGAGCTTGTTCTCATGGAAGATTTGGACTGGAATTGTGGAACGGGCAGGGAGAGAGAGGACGAAGCTGGAGCTGAGGTGGCAACCGACAATGATGGAAGATGGCGAGGCTGGAGTTCCAACGCTGTAGAAGAGAGAACCGAAGAGGGGAGCTTGAATGTGAGGGAGTGCGAATGAAGACGAAGTGGGGGAGCCGGGGAGGGGACGGGCGGCTGTAGACAAGGGTTTTTTAGTTTTATTTTTTATTACACTTTGACCCATACTCTTTGTTCAAATGGCATATGTAATTTTTTTTTTCAGTTAGACCCCTTTGGGTTTCTAAAATCACACAAAAATGTATTTAGAAGGGTAAAATATATATTTGACATAACCTAACGGTTAAATCTAACGTCCATCTAAAAAATGGGTTCGCTTGCATCATAACAAAAGTTGGATGGCCAAAATAGATATTTCAAACTTTCAATGGTCGAATTGCAAAAAGTTGGAAAGTTAGGTGGCCCAATTGTGTGTTTTGCCTTTTATTTTTGGTTAACTTTCCCATTGGTACTAGTACTGTGGAAAAGCCAACTAGCAGTCCTTGTACAAAGAAAATGCACGTCACGCCACTGATGAAAGTACGCAGATTTTGTTCATCAGAACTCCCTAGCCCTAACTCTGTTACATGAGCTGTCGTTAAGGGACATCTTGAAAGTTTGAAGAACTACTAGAAAAAGCTCAAAACTTAGGGGCCTACCTGTAACTTGACAAGTGAAGGCACTGTATCTTTGCCAAATACAGCTTTTTCAAAGCCATAACTAATTAACCATAACCGAAGCCCAAGCAGTAAATCAAGACACTACTAGAAACCGTGCCTTCATCGACGGAAATTTATCATCAACGACGGAATTGAGCATCAGCGACGGAATTTTTCGTCGCTGAAGGTCACCTTTAGCGACGGAATCAGCGACGGAATTGAGCATCAGCGACAGAATTGAACATCAGCGACGGAATTTGTCAGTGACAGAATTTTCCATCGCTAAAGGTCACCTTTAGCGCCGGAATTTTCCGTCGCTGAAAATAAACCGAAATTAATTTTAAAATATTCAGCGACGGAAAATTCCGTCGCTGAAGGTCACCTCGAGCGACATAATTTTCCGTCGCTGAATATTTCAGAAATTAATTTCGGTTTATTTTCAGCGACAGAAAATTCCGTCGCTAAAGGTGACCTTTAGCGACGAAAAATTCCGTCACTGAAAATAAATTGAAAATTAAATTCTAATTAATATAAAATATCAATAATATTTGAAATTAAATAGAAATTAAATTAAAATAATATTTGAAATTTTAATTTAATAATATAATATCAATAATTAAAATGATTAGAAGCAATATACTTACAAAAAATAAAACATTCACATTACAACTTAACTTAACTTAACGTAACGTAACGTAACGTTAACTTAAATTGAAATTAAATTAAAATAATATTTGAAATGTTAATTTAATAATATAATATCAATAATTAAAATGATTAGCATCAATATAATTACAAAAATTAAAACATTCACATTACAACTTAACTTAACGTAACGTAATGTTAACTTAAATTGAAATTAAATTAAAATAATATTTGAAATATTAATTTAATAATATAATACCAATAATTGAAATCAAATATTATTTTAACTTAAATTGAAATTAAATTACAATTTAACTTAACGTAATTTAACGTAACTTAACGTAACTTAACTTAACGTAACGTAATGTATCGTAACTTAACGTAACGTAACGTAACTTAATGTAACTTAACGTAACGTAACTTAACTTAACTTAGCTTAACATAGCTTAGCTTAACTTAACTTAACTTAACTTAACTTAACTTAACTTAACTTAACTTAACTTAACTTAACTTAACTTAAACGTAACGTAACTTAACTTAACTTAACGTAAAGTAACTTAACGTAATTTAACTTAACTTAACTTAGCTTAACGTAACGTAACTTAAAGTAACTTAACTTAACTTAACTTAACTTAACTTAACTTAACTTAGCTTAACTTAACTTAACTTAACTTAACTTAACTTAACTTAACTTAACTTAACTTAACTTAACTTAACATAACTTAACATAACTTAACTTAACGTAACTTAACATAACTTAACTTAACTTAACATAACTTAACTTAACTTAACGTAACATAGCTTAACTTAGCTTAACGTAACGTAACTTAACTTAGCTTAACGCAACATAACTTAACTTAGCTTAAATGTAATGTAACTTAACTTAACTTAACTTAACTTAGCTTAACTTAACGTAACATAACTTAACTTAGCTTAACGTAACGTAACTTAACTTAACTTAAACGTAACGTAACTTAACTTAACTTAGCTTAACGTAACGTAACTTAACTTAACTTAACATAACTTAACTGAACTTAACTTAAACGTAACGTAACTTAAATTAACTTAACGTAACGTAACTTAACTTAACTTAACTTAACTTAACCTAACTTAACTTAACTTAACTTAACCTAACTTAACTTAACTTAACTTAACTTAACTTAAGCTTAACTTAACTTAACTTAACTTAAACGTAACGTAACATAACTTAACTTAACGTAACATAACTTAACTTAACGTAACGTAACATAACTTAACTTAACTTAACTTAGCTTAACTTAACTTAACTTAACTTAACGTAATTTAACTTAGCTTAACGTAACGTAACTTAACTTAACTTAACGTAACGTAACTTAACTTAGCTTAAACGTAACTTAACTTAACTTAACTTAACTTAACGTAACATAACTTAACTTAGCTTAATGTAACATAACTTAACTTAAACGTAACGTAACTTAACTTAACTTAACGTAACATAACTTAACTTAGCTTAAACGTAACTTAACTTAACTTAACTTAACTTAGCTTAGTTTAACTTAACTTAACGTAACATAACTTAACTTAGCTTAATGTAACATAACTTAACTTAAACGTAACGTAACTTAACTTAACTTAACTTAGCTTAGCTTAACTTAACTTAACGTAACATAACTTAACTTAACTTAATGTAACATAACTTAACTTAAACGTAACGTAACTTAACTTAACTTAACTTAACATAACATGAAAACACGCTACGCCTACTGGCGAAATGGTATAATGGACTACGATTGACCATTATAACATGAAAACACGCGACGGCTATTGACGAAATGGTATAATGGAGTACGATGGACCATTATAATATGAAAACACGTTACGCCTATTAATGGCGAAATGTTATAACAGACTACGATGAACCATTATAACATGAAAACACGCTATACCTATTGACGAAATGGTATAATGGAGTACGATGGACCACTATAACATGAAACACGATACGTCTATTGGCGAAATGTTATAATGGAGTACGATGGACCATTATAACATGAAAACACGCTACGCCTATTGACGAAATGGTAAAGTGGAGTACGATTGACCGTTATAACATGAAAACACGCTACACCTATTGGGGAAATGTTATAATGGAGTACAATAAACCATTATAACATGAAAACAAGCTATGCCTATTGGCAAAATGTTATAACTTAACGTAACGTAACGTAACATAACTTAACGTAACTTAACTTAACGTAACGTAACTTAACTTAACTTAACGTAGCTTAACTTAACTTAACTTAACGTAACTTAACTTAACGTAACTTAACTTAACTTAACTTAACTTAACTTAACTTAACTTAACTTAACTTAACGTAACATAACTTAACTTAGCTTAACGTAACGTAACTTAACTTAGCTTAAACGTAATGTAACTTAACTTAACTTAACTTAACTTAGCTTAACTTAACTTAACGTAACATAACTTAACTTAGCTTAACGTAACATAACTTAACTTAAACGTAACGTAACGTAACTTAACTTAACTTAACTTAACGTAACGTAACTTAACTTAACTTAAGTTAACTTAACTTAACTTAACTTAACTTAACTTAACTTAACTTAATTTAACGTAACTTAACTTAACTTAACTTAACATAGCGTAACTTAACTTAACTTAACGTAACTTAACTTAACTTAACTTAACTTAACGTAACTTAACTTAACTTAACGTAGCATAACTTAACTTAACGTAACGTAACGTAACTTAACATAACATAACATAACATAACTTAACTTAGTTTAACGTAACGTAACTTAACTTAGCTTAACGTAACATAACTTAACTTAGCTTAAACGTAATGTAACTTAACTTAACTTAATTTAACTTAACTTAACTTAACTTAACTTAACTTAGCTTAACGTAACGTAACTTAACTTAGCTTAACTTAACTTAACTTAACTTAACTTAACTTAACTTAACTTAACTTAACTTAACTTAACTTAACTTAACTTAACATAACTTAACTTAACTTAACGCGTAACTTAACTTAACGTAACGTAACTTAACTTAACTTAACTTAACGTAACTTAACTTAACTTAACGTAGCGTAATTTAACTTAACTTAACGTAACTTAATTTAACATAACTTAACTTTACTTAACTTAACTTAACGCTACGTAACGTAACTTAACTTACATGAATATGTCATTCTTCAAGACAATGTTGTATAGAATGATGAACACAACAGATTCTGGTTACATTTTTGTCTCGACCCGATCCGATCAGGTAAAACCCAATCGGATCAAATATTTGTTCACGACAAAGCATCAATTCGTTTAGCGGGTTTCCCTAATTTTAAATTATGAAAATATTTAGCGACGAAAATATTGTAATGTGAATATTTTAATTTTGGTAATTATATTGATGCTAATCATTTTAATGAATGATATTATATTATTAAATTAATATTTCAAATATTAATTTAATAATAAAATATCATTCATTAAAATGATTATAATATTTCCTATAAATATATTTATACACACACACACACACACAAAGAGATTTTACAAAAACAAAAATATTCCAAAAATCCTTTTATTTTAAATTTACAAAGGGATTTTACAAAACAAATATTTCAACGTAAAGTAACATAAAGTAACATAACGTGACTTAACGTAACGTAACGTAACTTAACCTAACTTAACGTAACGTAACTTAAAGCTACAATATTTTCGTAAAAAATAGATATAATATTGTGGAAGTTATATAAAATATTCACTTAAAAATAATTTTGAATAAATTTTTTAATTTTTTACTTAAAAATAATTGTGGTAGTTAATCTTTTGATTTTTAAAATAAATTGGATTTGGTAATTTAATAATATTATATTATAAAATATAATAATATTTAACTAGTTTTACACCCGTGGGTAAAACGCGCTCACACTTTATTTTTATTAAATTAATTTCATGCAAAAGAAAAACTATAAATTAAAAGTATAAATTTAGAAAATATTCATATAAATTAAAATTATTTATTTCACTCTCCCGCTCTCCTCGGTCCTCTCCCGCCCACACAGATTTTCCCCCAAATTTCCTCCACATATAGGTTTCCCAAAATTGAAAATTGCAAAACTCTATCTTTCTAAACTCAGACAACCCCTCGCGCTCCTCTAAATTCCCCCAAATTCCCTCCCGTTCTCCTCTAAACGGCGGCACTTTCCTCTCCCCAAAACACCCTAAAAACTATCAATCGATCTCTCATTTCTTTCCACTCTACCTCATCGCCGCCGCCCTCGCCACCGGCACCAAAGCGGCGAAGACTGAAGAACTGAAGAAGACTCAGCCTCGTCGTCTCATCTGCCGTCACTCCTTCAGATTTGACCAAACCCAGCAGTTTCCTTCTCCATTGATAAAGACTTCCCATCTCTCTATCGAAACTCAGTTCAAAGCGGTGATGGCTTTGGCGATCCAGAAGCCGATGGTTGTCTCTCTTACGGTTACTTATGTTCTTGTTTTGTTTGTGGTTGCAACGGTGGGGGAGCTGCAACGGTTTCGGCAACCGGTCAAAGCCGATGGGGCGTTGAGCCTTTTGGTAGTCGGAGACTGGGGGAGACGATGAACTCACAACCAGTCTGAAATTACCCTTCAGGTAAGCGTGATTTGATTTCCAGAGTTTTCTTAAATTTTAGCATTACTGTTATATTCAATATATGTGTACATTTTTAGAGTGCGGTTTAGTGAAGAATTAGGGATGCAATCAAGCATGTAGCCACCAGATATTTACCAAGTTCAACTCATCTTAAGTTGATATGATTTGTTTCTTAGTAAAATTATGTTCTGAGTAATACTTCAGTCAGTCTTCGTGAAGTCAGGTATGGCACCTCAACATTTAGGTACCCGAGAGTCAAGTAAATTTAGAGAACTGAAATATTGGTATTTTGACAATTGCCCAGGAAGCATTTCTATTGAATATCATAGTTTTGGGGTGGTTGGCTTGAATCCTTCTGCGTATTTATGATTGTTTATTTGTGTGCTTCTCCGTTTTCTGTTTTTTTTTTCTTCTTTTTCATATTACAGTCCTTGAGTGTACCACCATTTTGTCTACTTGGCATACTTGAATGGATCATTTGTTTGCTTACCAAACAAGCTTTTGTCGTTCAACTTTTTTCAATCCCTTATATGGTGAGTCTTCCATCATTAAGATGTGCTACTCCTTGCTACCCCGAGCTATCAGGGTTGATCTATTGTATGGCCAAAAGAAGCGATAGCCCGTCCTGCCATTTCTAATTCCCCTCTTGTTAGATCCTGTTATCCTGATATATTGGTAGTAGCTCATATAGTTGATACAAATTCACATTGACCCCTCTTACATAAAACTTTTGTACAAGGAATGTCATTTTTGGGTGCAAATACTTAGGGTCCAGATAATTGCTCTCCAGAATCATCACCTATTTTTAACAAAAGAGAATACCTCTTGTAAACTATGTATGTATAAAACCTTGTGTGAAACTTAAATAAATGCTCTATGTAGGAATTTTGTTTTTGAATTATTTAGTATTTTCCATTATTGAATAATTTTTATCTTCAAAAGTAAAATCCAGGCCCCACATTGTCATCTATGACAACCGTCAAGAGATATTCTCTTTTTCTATTTTAGGTGTCGAAAGTGTGAAAAGAAACAATTGCCTTTCTTTATTGGAAACTGATTGTTTTAGAAATACAGTCTTCACTGTACATCATTTTTTATCAGTTCTTAGAAACTTTTCAGGTATGATAGCTTTTTTGAATGTTGAAATTTGTGTTCATGTCATTGATTTTTCCTCTACTGTCTCGGGAACAATGATTAGTCTAATATAATCTTTGATTTCAATGCTATTAACCATTTGCTAGTGTCATTATGAGTAATCATTCCACATTTATTATCGTATAACTACTTTTACCTGTACATTGTCATGGAAAACTGTGTGGATTTTTTATTTTGTGGTGTTAGTGTGGGTGTTTATTTGGATGGGGTAGGGTGAGGGCCGAGGGGTATTCTGCATTTAGCAGCACTCACATTCTGATGTCCTTTTTTTTGTGAATAACAAGATGATCTGAATGGGAGCATTGACGAACCAATTGAAGACGGGGACACTGCTCTTCATCTCACCTGTCTCTATGGCTATCTCCCTTGTGTTCAGGTTTGTTACTTCATGCTCCTCTACATTTTCTCTCATTATAAATACCACTCTCCGCTGCCACTATCTGCGTGATTATTATGTATAATTAATCTTTGTTTTCTAATTCTAACAGGAATAAAAATAAAAGTTGATGGTACAATAAATCTGATAACTGATGTATTTATATCCTAAATTTGATATAGCTGTTGTTGGAAAGAGGAGCTTCCTTGGAAGTTAGGGATGAAGATGGGGCAATACCTCTGCATGATGCCTGTGCAGGAGGTTGGCTATCCCCACCACCAGCTAACTGTCAATCTTTTAAGTAATTGTTTTCATTATTTAATGTTTTTGCAAACTGCCATCTGCAGGATTTACAAAGATAGTCCAACTTATACTAGACAGTGCTAATTCCCCCGAATGCATGAAAAGAATGCTAGAATCCGTTGATGTGGAAGTCAATACAGTAAGTATTTATTTCTGATCAGTAACACATGTTTTAAAATTAGATTTATGATGTTGCTCTTCTTGATAGCTGATTTGTTATGATGGTATGCCTCTTGATGGCTGGTAAAAAGCAAAAAAACCTGATTATTGGAACTTAAAGTCTTACACCCACTCCCTCCCCACCAAAGCACAAAGAGAAACTAGGACCTTGCTTCTTGTTCTTATAAGTCATGGATATAGGTAATAAGTTTGGTTAATTTCCCTACATCTTATAAACTCAAGGGTTAGGATTACTTACTTATGACATGTATACTTTTGGGGGATTATGTGTGCATGTGGAATATTCATGCGACCTGCATTGGAGACATCTGCTTAAGAGGAGATTATTGGAAAGAATTTTCACAATCCATCAAGAGGGCATTAGTGAGAGTATGGAAAGTAATGGAAAGTCAATATATGCGAAATATTGAGGAAAAGTTGATTTTAGCTGATTGAGAGTATATTTCCTACGTGGTGGTGTGTGATTTGGAGACTTTTCTCTGCAGTCACTAGATGTATCTGTTTCACCAGGATTGACCCCCCTGAGATGATCACACAACTGATGGAAAAGCAGAATATCAATTCGTTTGGGTGGTAAAACGTGTTTTCTTAACCTAGAGGCGGATGGAGAACATGTGACGTTCCATCTTGTCTCATTAGTTGATTTGGATAGCAATCCCTTGACAACAGGAGCAACACCTATTGAGGGAAATTTTATAAGACAGGAAAGCAAAGTCTTTATTGTAGAGATGACACTTATAACACAGAAGAACTTGTCGGGATCAATATTTGCTTCTTCTGTACATCACAATCTTTTCAATTAGTTTAGTTTTGGGATTTTCAAAGCCTTATTTTGATGTTATAACTGAGTACTGATATATTTTTTTTACTAGAATGATTGCTTGAATGAAATTTAGTTTGTTATTAAATTTAGCATTTCCTTGATTCTGTGATTTTCATGATGTGAAATATAAAATAATTTGTTATGTCCTTAGTATGCTAGTTTGGGTGTGTGGGTTTTTAAAAATTGTTGGTTCTTTCTAAAGATTTTTTTCTCATCTAAATACTTTAATAGTACTTACATGATGTAGCTAGACATTCTTGTTCCTGTTGGGCTCATTTTTTTTATTAATTTCTTGAGCTAGGGAGAATGTATCACGTCCCAATTAATTAATGGATCAGTAAACACATATGTCTGCAGTAGTTATCTCAGTTGTTTCAAGTGATATTAGATAATTATTATCTCATTTAGTGTACACTCTCATTCCAACCTATTTTAGCTATTCAAGTGGCTTTTTTAATTTGGATTTTCATGTCACTAAATTTGCCCATCTCGCACCCATGGGCTGTTTGATTCATATGATCAACAAGTTTATGGCAGAGCTGATTAAATGTTTTGTGATCAGAGAGCATGTGTTTACTACTTTTCTCTCCTTTATCACGTCTTTATTGTTGTATTGTCTGCTTATGAACGCCTTTGTCTGTAATGTTTTTGTCCTTTTTTTAAATGTATTTTTCTGGTTCTGAAACTGAATTACTTGTGCCTGATCAGATGTGGTGTTCTTACCATCTTTTTGATGTTCTTTTTTGTGTGTAGACAATGTTGATCTTGGGACAGCATGCGAAAGTATTTCCGTGTCATGCCTTAGCATTATTGATGCAAGTATAACATTTGATTTATATGGGGGGTTTTCTGTTATATGTGTGTCTAATGATTGTTCACTCTAGCTAATTTTTCTGTTCTTTAACATCTCAGGTGATTCTGATCATTAAGACTCTGCATGGAGATCAGTGAGAGACATTTTATTACGTACTCGTTATTGTGTCTTTAAACTAATAGAATTATTTGCCTTCTAAAGGGTAGATCAAAACCCTTTTTTTCCCCTTATTTAGTACCTTCAGCCTGTTGTTCTTTTTGGAAACATTGTTTTGTATGAGCTTGATGAACGCATGGTTATCAAATTTACATTCCTGAGATTTGAAAGTTGAGTTTGATGTTTTTAAATTAATTTTATATTATTGTTTATTTTGTGTCTTCAGTTTTGTATTAATTGTTATATTATCAAGTACAAAAATTTATAATGATTGTATTTTTGTGTATTTTTTTTAAAAAAATTTTCCATTATTAGCGATGGAATTTTCTGTCGTTGAAATTAAAATTTAATTATTTTTTTATTTTTTAAAAGCCTTTAGCGACGGAAATTTTCGTCGCTGAATTTATTTATTTTTTATTTTTTAAAAGCCTTTAGCGACGGAAATTTTCGTTGCTGAATTTAAATTTTAATTATTTTTTAAAAGCCTTTAGCGACGGAATTTTCTGTCGCTGCAATTAAAATTTAATTTTTTGAAAAAGCCTTTAGCGACGGAATTTTCCGTCGCTAAAATTAAAATTTAATTTTTTAATTAAAATATAATTTTTTAAAAAGCCTTTAGCGATGGAATTTTCCGTTGCTGAAATTAAAATTTAATTTTTTTAAAAATCCTTAACGACGGAATTTTCCGTTCGCTGAAATTAAAATTAATTTATTTTTTAAAATCTTTTAGCGACGGAAATTTCCGTCGCTAAAGGTTGAATTTCAGCGACGGAAAATTGCGTCGCTGAAAATCAACCTTTAGTGACGAAAAATTTCGTCGCTGATGTTAACATTTAGCGACGGAAATTGGTCCGTCGGACATCTGTGACGAAAAATCACCGACGGGCCACCGACGGAAAAATTCCGTCGCTGAGGAGCCTTTAGCGACGGAAAATTCCATCACTAAAGGTCATTTTTCTAGTAGTGAGACTTCAGAGTTGCAAAACGTGCCCCATGCTACCATCTTAAATATCATCACTCTCGGAGAATGCATGTTAATTTCAGACTTCATATCTGTAAGTAACGCTTGAACTGAAGGGATTTGCATAGTCCAACAAAGGCAATAACAATCTACATTCGATCAACAGCTTTGGTAAGAAAAGTCACCTTCCAAGTTTTGTAACACATATACTTGAAACCAGAGGCAATCTTCAATTAGAACAATGAAGTTGTTCAACGAATGTTTGGTAAGAACTGAAGCCACTTACAAGAAGGGGGAAAAATAGTAAGGCCTATGTTCTTTCGTGTTTTAAAATACTCTTTCTTAATCATCTATACTATTATCTCGAATGTTCATTCTTTCTGAACAAATTATGCCCTCTTCATTCAAACAAATGATCGACGTTAATCATCTATACTATTTAGAGTTTTACTTCTTCCCAAAGGTTGTATCCTATTATGCCAAAATCTTTGTTCTTAATTTCCCCAATCCCCACAAAACATGCCTTAATTACCTCAAGCTCGAGCATCAACTGGAATATAACAAAGTTAGACCTTGCCCTTAAATTATGGAGCTCTTGTAAGTAGTAGCACGACCCCATTGGGGCAGCCTTTTTATAATAATAAAAGCCCAGCAACCCAAGAATCCAACCCAGCCCACTTAACTATGCTCTTTCTTATCGGTTGTTCCCATTGAAAATTAGGGGTCTATTCAGTTAAGCCCTAATTTGGTTCTTCCCCTTTTTTTCAACAATACGATAAATGCTCCTCCCGTTCTTTGCACCTTGGCAGCGCTACCAATTTGCTCTTCTTTGATAAGGATCCTTCTATCCTTATCACCTTCAGTCTATCTATACTCCTTCTCACCCCTTTGAAATGCTACTGTTGTACTACCCCGATTTCTGTTTAGCTTGATTTATGTGCGATGCTTGTATTTCTTCCTTTATTGATTGATTGATTGGTTTGTGAGAGAGTCTAGATATGTGTGAGTGACCACATTAAGACCAAAACACTATTAAGATATGCCCTATAGTTGTTGACTTGCTAAAGTCACAAGTCGTAACTCAATGTTAGTCGGAATGTGACTCGGTTGAGAGTTTGCTTGCGTTTTGTGTTCGTGACCTCACTTTGGTCCTAGGTCTTTACATGATTATTATTAACATGTCTAGATTTATTAAACTTCTTGTTGGATGCATTACTTAAGTCTAGTGATGTTTTGACGCTTCGAGGATAACAATCGTTCTTATCGCGTAGTTTGAGATTGAGTCATGTGATCGTCTCGTCTTTTGGGAGTTCTTATTCTCCTATCAGTTGTTTAACAACTGAGAAGCATTCAAGTCTATTCAATAGCCTTTTGACTTTTTTATAGACTTATGTTCTTTCTCGTCGGTTCGTGGTTTCATTCATCGTTTCGTTAGCAAGTTGTTGTACCTTGCTTTGGTTTCGTTCTGAGTTGTTTCAGGAGTTGTTTGTGGATGTTTCGTGGGAGTTATAGACCTACTTTGAATGGGGTTTGAACCTTGTTTGGTTAGTTATGTTTTTGGGGTCTTTTAGGGTTGAATTATAGGCCATTTTGGAGCTTTAAGGCTTGCGGTTGCTTGAGGGAAGGACCTTACCTCCACGAAGTCAACGAAAAAAGTCACCAAAGGAAGGTAAGGGGGATACGGTCTCATGGTATATATGGAGACCATGCAAGCGCATGGGCCCCGTAACAGCCTTGTCCCTGGTTTATTTTTTGAAGTGAATTTCTTATCCTACCCCCATTAAACCCCATCTAAACCCTTCCTAACACCCATACTTAGTCCTAATCATGTCCTAACACTCTTGGGTAGTTTTTTAAGGTTGGATTAGTGGTTGATTACTCCTAATATTTACTAATTGTACCATGTAATTCCCTATTGTGCCCTCTTTAACTGTGGAAGTATAAATACCCAAACTCATTTGGGAATACAACAATTCCCCTCATTTCCTCCCCTTTTGTTTTACATTTTAGAGAGATAGAGAGAGAGAGAGATTCCATGGGGGCTTTGAGCCCTAGCTCTTCTTCTTCCGATCCATGAAGATCCGACCGTTGGATCGACGATTAACTTCAGATTCTTGAAGCCCTCGACGAGTAGAACAACTTCACCGATCCAATTTTCATTCTTTGTGGTTTTCATCCAAGCTAGGTAAGCTACTATACTCCTCTTCTTTTGGATTTTGTGCTCATTGACCCTAAAGAAAACAAAAGGGCTTGCTATTTGAGGTCAATGAGTACACATGTATGCTTTGTGTGATTTTATTTTGAGTTTTGAATAGTGAACTTGCTAGAGCATGAGTAGGATGATTTATATGTTTAATGAAGCATATTATTAAACTTCATTTTGCGAGTTTAGACCTTTGAGCATGATAGTTAAGTAATTTTCTAGAAACCTAGGGTTGGACATGATTCTTGTATACTAAAGATATTACGTGTGTTATGAATCATGGTGAGGGTTTCTATTGAATATTTATGAATTATTGGAATTACATATGGTTATATGTATAAGGTTTGGGAGTATGCTTGATGAACTCTTATTTTTGGTTGTGAGCATGATAAAGGAATTGTTATTTTGGTTCATATGCTTGAAATGTAATCTTTGACTTTATTGGATTAAGTTGACTTTCATGTATATAAGAATATGTTGTTCAACTCTAATTCATGAATTTAAAGTTGTGAGCATGCTAGACAAATTTATATCTTGGTTATGAGCATGTTAGATGAATATCTATTTTGGTTGAAAGCATGCTAGATATAATTCTATCTTGAGATATATGCTTGAAATCTAATGATTGACTCTAATTAATAAATGTCGATCTATGAACCATGTTTGGGGATTTTGTTGGGAAGGTATGGGTTATTTTGGGTTACACAATGTTGTTGACCTTGAGAACTTAGCCATAAATATTAGCTAATGAACTTAGGAGGGTTATGATGCAAATAGCTTCTACGCCCTAGAATTGGGAAAGTATAGAAATGACTCAACGGAGTCAATTATGGGATTAATATGAATATAATGAATTACATATTGAGATCCTACTGAATTTGGGGTAGTTTTGATGGAGGTTAAGCCTCCGAGCATTTACAAGTGTATGAAGAACACTTGGGTATTAGAGACTTGATATTATTGTTCTAATGTGTTTATGTGCTAGTTAGCATTGAAATGCATAACTATGTGATTTAAAAGTAAATATCTACTTGATTGGATTAGTGCGCTATGTTGTACTTTTCCTTTGATTGAGCATTCGAGTATATATTCGATAATTTTGACATCAATGGTGTTGGGGTTATTAGTAATATTCATCGTCACCTTCTAGATATGTGTAGTGTTTTTACTCCTAGATCGAAATGTAGTGTTCGGGATTCTTTTGCTATCTCCATGAGTAGTTTACCTTTGCAGAAAATTCCTTTTCGGCGTGGCAGATGGTTGAGATGGGAATGTCCAGTTTCCCACAGTTTCAAATTAAATACTGATGGGTCTTCTATTGGAGGTGTTTGCTCTGGGGGTGGGGTATTAGAAGTAAGGATGGATCATTTATCCATGCTTTTTCTAATTTTTATGGAGAAGGCAGTAATACTTTTGCTGAAATTAAGGCTCTTTGTGATGGTTTACGCCTTTGTCGTTCTCTGGATTTATCCGATGTTATGGTAGAAACTGATTCTTTGGTGGCTGTGCGAAGTATTCTTGGCTCTCAAGGCTTCCCTTGGTTGTATAATTATGAATTGTTGGAATGCAAATCTTTGCTTCAGGGTTTTGATATTGCTCATGTTTTTCGGGAATGCAATAAGGTGGTAGATCGTCTGGCTCGTCACGCTCATGATACTGGATGCTCTACTTTTTTCGATCAAGAAGGGTCTCTGCCCCTGTCCTCTCTGGCTACTCTTCGGAATGACAAAATTGGTCTATTTAGCTTTAGAATATAGCTTGTCTCTTTTGGTCGTTCCCCTTTTTGTATTTTCCTTTTTGAGGTTAGGCCCCTCTGTCCTCCCATTTATAAGGGCAAGGCTGGTTGTCCCCCTTTGTTTGTATTCTTTTTCTTTTTTTAATAAATTCTCGCAGGGTGCCGTCCCTGTTTCTTTGAAAAAAATTATATATATATATATATATATATATATATATATATAACTTGTGTTTGCGTTTGAGTCTAGCTGACATCATTTTGTTTGAGTCTTTGGCAGGACGATGCATTGTCTTCACTAATTGTGGGATTCGTGATCACAATGGATCGTCGTGTTGGGTTGCACACACCCCTCCATCGATGGCCACAGTGGGGATGTAGCTGATCATTGTTATTGTAATACACATGACCTTGATAGCTATGGAACTCGAGCGGGGAATGTCTCGGGGATGTCGATACCACGAAAGGGATATCGAGTACACAATTAACGACACGTGTTTTGCAGGAGCTACATGGTGGAAGCGGAAAGGAAATCATCTTCTCTCTTATGAGGTTTATTTTACGAGCACTTATATGAATTGTTGTGCTACATGGCTAATGATATGATTTACCTGAGATGATGATTGTTTGATGAAATGTTATAATATAAATATAACATGCTATCGATATGATGAATGTTTGATGAAATGCTATAATATAAATATAACATGCTATCGATATGATGATTGTTTGATGAAATGCTATACTAGACATATAACATGTTATCCATGATTGGAATGGAAACCATAGTCTCCCTTATGTGATTTATTATATGAGTTATGTGGAATGGTGTATTATGAGACTTACGGTATAATTGGTTTATGTGGATAATGGTTTGATGGAATGTTACAATATGAAGATGACATATTATACATATTGGGAATGAGAATTATACTCTATTGATAAGAATTATTTTATGATGAATTATGTAGGACGATGTTCAATGTGACTATTGATAGAATTTAGTTTATGTTGGGGATTATTCCATGAAATGATATATTATGAGTATGACATGATACATGCATATTTTACTTGAGCATAATGTCATGCCATGACATTGCATCTTTAGTAGCTTACTAAGTCTTTATGACTTACTCTGTTTACTTTGTTTTCCTTAGATTGGAGACGAGCTAGTGATTCGAAGGAATCCGTCGAGCCTACGATAGTACACGTGGTTATACTGAGTAGGTTGCTACTAGTTATATTTGTATCCTTGGTTTTGGAAAGGACGAATGTGAAGTGAAGTTATATAAACCTCACTATGGGTAGTAAGACTTGTGGTTATTTACTTGGTACTTGTACTTGATAAATTATTACTTAGTCTTTTGTAAGCCGACAACTGTTAGTTGAGCCATGCTTATTTAATTACATTATTTCTATCCATCTTGAGTATGTATTATATTGTTGGTTATGTTGTACTCCGGCATGTTAGCCGTAGAGTGTGTAGACTAGAGTTGTAGACATAGTTTAATGTTGGGTTGCGGTTGTAACGTCGCCGATGACTTGGATTTATTATTATATATAATTGCATACAAGTGGTTTTATTGTACGTGTCTATTGTTGTGTCACGCACTTTGAATTTTTGGGCCGAGAGATTTACTATCTCTTAGGTCGTTTTGTCTTTTGGAGCTTGTCAGCTCGGGTTCCACTACGTTATTTGCTTCCGCATTTGTTGAGTCGTTGGCATATCGCTGTTATGGCCTTATCATTTACTTGTTATTTGTGTGTTTTGGCGGCACGAACTTGGCGTCTCGTATTGGGGTCCAGGTCGGGTCGTCACAACTGCAATCAATTGATCTATCTCTCTTAGATACTTTCTCTTCTACTTCGTCTCTGCTTCTCTAACTGTGAGCCATGCTATTTATTTGAAGGGAAACACTGTGAGTTTGAGTGTTCTGTGATCGAGTGTTCTTTGAGAAAGGGTGATTTACGGGTTGGGTTTCTTGTTGGAGGTCCTTGGAATCGAAATTTCGTCTCTATCGGTTGGTGAACTCTTGGTTGGACAGATTGCTATAGTCTGTGCACAACATTATTGTGGAGATCTGAGCCTAAGCATTATAAGCCCTAGACAGATTCGAGTTAGGCTTTTTCGGCCAAGGATAGTGTAAGTCCAGAAGGCAACAATTAAAGCTAGGGGGGGTGAATAGCCATTAAAACTTTGAAGGTTGATTTGTAAAACCTTTTAAAGTTGGCAACGGAAAACTAGTTTTGTCAGTCAACTGAAATATTGGTCAGTTGGCTGACACTTTGAAAATGCTTAAGCTGATGAAAGTTGGTCAGCTAGCTGACACAACAGTTTTCAAAAGAGGTTGGCTTTTAAAGTTGATCACTGTATATAGAAAAGAAACTGAAAAACAATTTATCTGAACAACTAAGCAAACAATTGTTGTTAACTGACTGACACTTAATTAGTTAAAAAAAAAACTTCTTAAGTGTTAAGTCAGTTTGCAAGAATATGAGTAATGACTGACAAATCAGTTGAAGTGGTTCACATATAAACTGCTATGTCCACTACCAAGCTGGTCAGGCTTGGATTTTTGAAGTGCACTAATTTTATTAAAAATCTATTTGATCTCTAATGGATCAGTGTACAACAAAGACCAGTGTTTATGGAGAATGATTGAGAATCAATCAAACTCGTGAGACAAACTGACTGAATTCAAAAGATATGAAATGGAATCACTCAGTGTTTGCCTAAATAGTAACTAGAAAGAATTATACAAAGAAGATTATCTAGCTAAAGTTTTAAGAAGACTAAGGCACAGAGCGAAATTTCTTGAAAGTATGAGGCTTTAGACTTCTGTATATGTATGTTGTCTCAAGAATGCTTCCAATGGGTATTTATAGATGATCTTCAAGAGTAATCCGTTAGGAACACATTTTGAATTTTGAAAATGTGTTTGGCAGATACAAGATCACAAAAGATCCTGTGAAATAATATCTAGCATAATATCTACCAAAAACACAAAGTAAGAAAGAGTCAGTACAAGTATTGATCAATCAAATAAGGAAAGCAAACTGACACAAACAACGCTATGGTCAGTTGAAATGAGTAGCTGACAAATAATTTCAGGCTGACCAAAAATAATTTTAAGTTCTTGGCTGACAAACAAGTGAAATGATTTTAAGCAAATTTAATTTCATGCAAGATTCAACAATCTCCTCCTATTTGCTTAAAACCATTCACTTGAAAGAAGAAAGCCAAAAAAATGCTTAAGTTCCTGCAAAAGAGATGTTAGAACAGCAAGCAAATATCATATGAAGAAAAGTAGCTTAAAAACTTAAAAGAGAGGTAATTGTAAGCTACAAGTAAAACATGAGTTTGAAAGTTGTTCAATGTTAGAGAGAATGAGAGATTCAGTTGGCTGATGTGGATCCTTCAGTTGTCTTTTCTGCTTCAACTGATGGACCAACTTCAGCTTCAGCTTCTTGTTCTACTTTTTCAGTTGCAGTAGCTTCATTTCCATTGACTATGTTAGCTTGGTTTCCATCCTCAGCTTCTTGTTCTGCTTGTGTTTCTGGTTCTTTGTCCTTGTCAGCGTTAGTCACTGGCTGATCAGGCATAAGCTTCAGACGTTGCCTCAGTATTTTGTTTTCAGCCAGATAAGTATCAGCCCGTGCTTTCTGCTTCTTCTCCTCCTGAATGGTTTGAAGCAGTGTAGCTTCAGCATTAAAAGCCTTATTAGCCCATTCTTGCTGATAAAGCAATATGGTCCTCCAGTCATCCATATTAGCTTCACGAGGAGCACCAACAACAATGGCAGCTTGTACCTCGGTGGTGATGATCTGGGTAAGGTTTGGAAGCAGAGAGGCTACTTGCTGTTGAAGTGTAGCAAGCTGGTTGGTGTGATGAGTAAAAGCTGACTTCATTTGGAGATGGTGGACATACAGAAGGTCCAGTTTAGCTGACAAAAAGAGGGAACCAGGTGGTGTAGGTTCTGGTGCAGGTGGCTGAGAAGTTCCAGGTTCACTAGAGAACAACTGAAATGTATGGATATCTGCATCGTCAGGGTCAGGAGGGAAAAAGACATCCATAGGGTAGGCTGGGATTTGTGCTGCAGGCTCAGGTACATGTTCAGGGAGAGGCATGTCTTCAGGAAAGACAATTTTGGTGCCTGTGGGGTGAAGCAGAGCTTTGGAGACTATTTGTCGTTGTTTTCTGGCCTTTCTACTAGCTAGCTGGGAAGGACTGAGAAGAGACTCATCTTCAGAAGTTGACTTGGAAGAATCAGATGAAGAGTCTAAGGAGGATTGATCCACTGATTTTTCAGAAGAAAGAAGAATCTGAAGTATCTACTGAAGAAGGCTCAAGTTGAATAGGCTTATGTGTAGACAAAGGACTGACAGATAGGGTGAGAGAGGTATGAAGGGAGAGATCAGGCAGGACAAACAAAGGGGAGGCCTGGTTTGGATGAGAAGGTATGTCAGCTGCTGGAAGAGGGGGAGAAGCAGCTGTTGTGTTAGCTGAGGAGATAATTATAGCAGGTGAAGGCTCAGCTAGAGGGACAGGTGCAATTGACACAGTGGGGATAGGTACAGGAATGGTATCAGTCAAGAGAGGAATGGGAATGGATGGAGTGACTGACACAACTGTTGCTGGTAGGGGTATGGCTGACATAACTTGAGTAGAAGAGGGAGTGACTGACAGAGGTATTGATGTTGTTGGAATGATTGACATGGGGATTGATGCTGGTGGAGCTGATACTGATATAGGTGGTGTGGAGAGAGGAACAGTAGCAGGGAGTATTAAGGTGGAGGCATCAACAGTGGGGCTGAAGGAAGGTAGAGAGATGGGTTGCAAAGTATAGGTTGAAGGTGCTGTGGGTTCAGCTGAGGCAGAAACAGGTAAGACTGTGGCTGATACAACAAAAGGTACAGGAGAAGGAGTGATATGCGGAATAGTAGGAATGGACTCAGTGATCAATGGGGCTGGATGACTAGACATAGCATCAGGAAAGGCAGTGCTCATAGAAGCTCCTCCTGGCATGGAGGCCATCTGTCTTTGAAGTTCTATATATGCTTGGTTTGCAGCATTAACTGCATCCTGGACATATTTGTTTGCAGCTCTTTGGATTCGGGCTAACTTGGCTGGCTCGACTGTAGGTTGTTCCCAGTCCTGGTTGACTTCATCATCCTTAGGCAGGGCAAGACTGCCGACCAGGAAGGGATCATTTGAGGGAAGAGCTGGTAGGTCATGCACTTTGTTATAAATAGTCCAAGCTAGAAAGACAAGCTCATCCTGAACAAATCTATCATTTGAGAGATAGAATCTGTTCCAGAGCAAAGGGAGAGGATCAAAGTACTCACCATAGTTGGCCACTAGGTCTTCCTGACTAAGATTGGGGGTGACTGGATACAACACATAAGGTCTTCTCTTTAGGTTGTGGTCAATGTACTTGATTGGATTGACAGGGGGTTTTTTAGATTTCTTTTCCTCATGGAAAGAAAGAAGAAACTGAACAAAATAAGGAAGATGGTCTATAGGGAATACCCAGTTTGGGGAATAGGAACTGGATTGGCCTGGTAGTAGGAATGCCTAGGATGGAAAGTTGGATTCCTAATAGGTGGGAAAAACTTGATTGGAGCAGTGTTTGGAGACCTAGGATTTGAAGGGGGAGAGTTTGGTGCATGATCAGTGATAGCAGGAGTTGGGGAGAAAGGAACAAAGGTACCTGGATTTAGTTCCGGATTTCTTCTCTGTCTCTTTGGAGCAGTGTCAGCTGCTAATATCAGTCGTCTCCTTCTGGTTTGCCTTCTTTCAGGAACTTCAGCAGCTTGTTCATCAGCTGGCTGACCAACATCAGTTGGTGGATCAACTCCAGCTGGCTGACCTCTTGCTGGCTGACCAGTTCTTGACTGACCTCTAGTTGACTGACCACCTGACTGACCCCTTGTTGGCTGACCACTCGGCTGAGCAATTTCTGGTTGTTGACCATCATCAGCTGGCTGACTAGAGGAGACAGCCGTAAGAGCTTGGGTCCTAGTTCTTCTTGGACGTCTGCTTGTCTGGACTGGAGGAACTTCTTGACCAAATCTGCTTGACACACTTGCTCTCCTGATGTCAGCTGCAACATATTTCTTGACCTTAACAGCTTCAAGGTCACCAACCTTAATAAGTAGATGTTGAAGAGTAGGAAGTGATCGGAGAAACTGATTTATGATCAGATGATGGGTGAGTCTTGGGTTCCTAGTAGCCATGTTTTCCTTGTATTTGGCTATGTTGACTTTTATACACTCCACTAAGATTGCTCCCCAGTTCATCTCACAATTTTCTACAATGCCTTCCATGAGAAATAGTTGGGCCTCTGTAATCTTGTCATGCCCCCCGGATTTAATAATAAGGCACTTGTCCAACACCGTAGCCAGGGCATAGTGAAGTGGGGCAAACCGATGCTTGTGCCTGTCAAAGACAAGTTCTACTGGTACTTCACCTCTCATAGTAATCCACCCAGCTCGTTGGGTTTCGTCAGGAATGGTATAGGTGGTTGAGCCGTCATCATAGAGATTTGGAAAGGCAACAGTGATGGTTTCTGAGTCAAAAACGATAGGGACTCCTCTGATAGTGCCTATAAGAGAGAAAGGGTCGGATGGGTTTTCCTCCATACCCATGAAGAATTCTTCAGTTAGCTGGCAACTGAAGGTCCGATTGTTGAAGGAGACTAGAGGCATTAACCTAGACGCAGTGACCAAGTGAATGAGCTCAAGCCCTAACGGTTCTTCATTCAGAGAAACAACGTCCAAAATGCATCCTACTGCGGTATTCGAAGCCATTTTCCTGAAATAACAACAGATAAGTTAGGAAAGCAGATGGAAAAGAGAGAGAAAGAAGGATTAGGAAGAGAGAGTACCAGAAAATCTAGGGTTAGGGTTTTGAAAGTAAGGAGAATTTGAAGAAGATGAGATTCTTTGAGAGAGAAAAGATTTTAGTGAGAGAAAGATAAGTGAAGAATGAAGTGAGTTTGTTTTAAATAGAGAAGAGATAGGTACGGACGCTTATATGAGTTAGTGAGTTTTAAAAGTGAAGATATGGAGTGTAGTGATAAATTACACAGGATTTTGGTTTTTGTGATAAAAATAGCAATTTATGACAGAGTTATTATCACATTGATGAGCCGTTTTTGTGAAAACACGTCATTTCAACCACCAGAGTTGGTGGGATAGTGGAAAGGTCATTTTGGCTTTTCAAAAAGCTTCGCGAGTTCCAAGGAAAAATAAAAGGCGGGAAATAAATGAAGAATTTTTAATAAATTTTAGAGTAAGTCTTAGCTGAGATACGATCAGCTTTGACTTAAGGCTCAGAGACTACCCGACGGATCGTTAATCATTGTGTTGTCAGCTGATAAATAGAGAGTAAAGAGATGTCAGCTGAACAATGTGTGTCAGCTATCGACTGACATGATTTTGATTTACAGTATTGTTCCAACCAGGAATGAGGGAACATTTTTGTCAGCTGAAGGTTGTCAGTTGTGAATTTTCGTTGCTTAAGAGTTTCATATGTCAGCTACTGGCTGACAAGATTTTTGCTATGCTTACAATGTCAGTTGATATAGATTGTCAGCTACTGGCTGACCACATTTCTTTATAGTATCAGCTGATATAATTTGTCAGCTAGATGAGTATTGACTGACAAACTGAAGAATACCCTGCAAAGATTAGACAATCCAAAAAAAATATCTTTCTATGACATAATAAGCATTCCTAATTCTCCTCTTAAGAATTCAAACCTGTCAGATTTTAAGGCTTTTGTAAAAATGTCAGCCAATTGAAATTCAGTAGGAACATATTCTAGCTGAACATTGCCTTTTTCAACATGATCTTTCAAGAAGTGATATCTAATGTCTATGTGTTTGGTTTTAGAGTGCATAACAGGATTTTTAGAAACTGATATAGCAGAAGTATTATCACAATAAATAGGACAAGTTCCCATTGGCATTTCATAATCCAATAGTTGCTGTTTCATCCAAAGGATCTGAGAGCAACAGCCTTCCAAAGAAGAATATATTCTTCGAGTTGAAGTGGAAACTGAAGCTTGCTTTTTGCATGCCCATGATATCAGTCTGTTTCCAAGGAACTGACATGTTCCACTGGTGCTTTTTCTGTTTACTCTGCAAGCTGCAAGGTCAACATCTGAATATCCAATCAAATTAAAGGAAGAATCTCTGGGATACCAAATGCCAAATTTTTCAGTATCAATCAAATATCTAATGATTCTTTTTGCAGCAATCATATGGGATTCCTTTGGATTAGCTTGAAAACGAGCACATATACGCACAAAGAAACATGATATTTGGTGCGCTAGCGCTAAATAGAGAAGAGATCCAACTATACCTCTATACTCGGCTTGTATTAGCGGTTTACCTTTTTCATCGGTGACCAAATGACATTCAACTACCATTGAGTGTTTGCGAATTTGGTTCTTGAAGATTGTATTTCTTGATCAGCTCTCTTGTGTATTTAGATTGATGGATAAAAATTCCTTCTTCAGTTTGCTTAATTTGCAAACCTAGAAAGTAAGTTCTCCCATAATGCTCATCTCAAATTTTCCTTTCATAAGATGTTTCAAATCTCTTACATAAAATTTCATTAGTAGATCTAAAAATAATATTATCAACATAAATTTGAACTAGTAATATATTACCTTTGTGCTTTAAAGTAAAAAGAGTAGTATCGATTTTACCTCTTTGAAATCCTTTTTCCATAAGGAATTTGGATAGAGTTTCATACCATGCTCTTGGGGCTTGCTTAAGACCATAGAGAGCCTTTCTAAGCTTGTAAACATGGTCCTTCTTTTTTGATATCAAGAAAACCAGAAGGTTGCTCAACAAATACTTGTTCTTGTAGATCTCCATTCAAAAATGCACTTTTTACATCCATTTGATATACCTTGAAGTCTTTGAAGGTTGCATAAGCAAGAAATAATCTGATGGCTTCCAGTCTTGCCACAGGAGCAAAAGTTTGATCATAGTCAATGCCCTCCTCCTGTATATAACCTTGGGCTACTAATCTTGCTTTGTTTCTTGTAACATTTCCATCTTCATCCAAATTTTGTTTCGAACACCCATTTAGTTCCAATGACTTGTTGATCTGAGGGTCTAGGCACAAGTTCCCACATTTTACATCTTTCAAATTGATTCAACTCTTCTTGCATGGCCTCAATCCACTGAGGGTCTTCCAGGGCTTCATCAAATTTCTTGGGCTCAATGGAAGAGACAAAGGCATGTGAATCAAGAGTTTCATTTCTGGAGCTACTTCTGGTTCTTAAGCCAGCAAAGGGATCTCCAATGATGTTTGAAACTGGATGATGTCTAGCTTCCCTAATTTCTTTAGGAAGATCTGCAAGAGGTTCAGTTTGTAAAGGTGGAGATGGATGAATGTCAGCTGAATGAATAGTTTCAGAATCAAGTATGTCAGCTGACTAATCTATTGTGACATGGTTAGGATTGTCAGCTGGCTGAAGGTTGTCAGCCTGCTGAAGTTCATTCTGAATGTCTAAGGTAACTGTAGGAGGGGTTGAAGATGAGGGATTATATTGAGTTGAACCAGCACTGTTTCCTGTCTCAAATATCTCAAAATTGTTAGTAACATCAGGAGTCTTAGAAGACTCAAATAAATTGGATTCATCAAAAGTAATATGCATAGATTCAACAATTACTTGAGTTTTTCTATTATAAACTCTATAAGCTCTACTATGCTTTGCATAACCAACAAAAATACCTTCATCAGCTTTTTCATCAAATTTACCTCTGTAATCACCACCATTGTAGTGAATGAAGCATTTGCACCCAAATATTTTAAAGAAAGCAATGTTAGGGGTTCTACCTCTCCATATTTCATAGGGAGTCGTACAATGAAACTTGTTTATGAGAGATCTATTTTGTGTAAAACATGTTGTGTTGACAGCTTCTGCCCAAAAATATTTTGGCAGTTTTGCTTCTGCTAACATTGTTTTACCTGCTTCAATCAGTGTTCTATTCTTTCTCTCAGCTATACCATTTTGTTGAGGGGTTCTCACTACTGAAAAATTATGATCAATTCCATGATCATCACAGTAGGTATCCATGCCAAGATTCTTGAATTTTGTACCATTGTTAGATCTAACACTATGATCTCACATTCCTTTTGAGTTTGAAGATTTCTGAATAGAGAAGTAAGAATGCTGTAAGTTTCATCCTTGGATTGCATCATTTCAACCTATGTATACCTGGAGTAATCATCCACAACAACCAAGGTATACCTGTTTCCTCCCAAACTTGCAGTTGTAATGGGACCAAATAAATCCATATGTAAAAGTTCAAGAATTCTTTTGGTTGAAAGACATGGTTTGGGTTTGAAAGAAGTTTTTGTTATTTTTCCTAAAATGCAAGCATCACATTTTTTGTCGATAGGGAAAATTTATGGATGGTAGACCTTTCACCAAATTTCTTTTGACAGCTTTTGAAAGATATTTAAAGTTCAAATATGAAAGTCTTTTATGCCAAAGCCATGAGTTTTTGAAGTATTATTTGCTACCAAACAAAGTTGAGTAATCGTTATTTAAGGAAAGTAAATCAATAGCAAAAACATTTTTCTCGAACCAAGCTGAGCAAAATTTCATTTGTGATGCTATTTTTGATAAAACAAGGTGTGGAAGAGAAAGAGCAGCCTCATACCTTTATCACGTAATTGTGAGATACTTAAAAGATTGTGTTTCAAACCTTGTACCGATAAGACATTTTCAATTATTATAGATCCTCTGATAATGGATCCATAACCAATGGTCTTTCCTTTGAGTTGTCTCCAAAATGACGTAAGGTCCTTTTGCCGCAATAATGTTAGTAAGGAGTTCAACTGATCCACCATGTGTCCGAGCATCCACTCGCCTAATATCCATATGTCGGGCTGATTGTTTATCTGCCATTAAGCATACCTGAAATATGAATATTTAAATCATGGTACCCTTTATACTTTTGGGTCCAAAGGGTTAGTTTTCTTAGGTAGCCAAACCTGCCTGAAATTAGGCATCTTAATTTTTGTCGCAGAGGTTTAAATCTATACAAGCATTCATGTGATCGATGACCAAAAGTAGAACAAATATTACACTTGTGATAACCATGTTTATCACCATTTGAGGTGAATTTTGATTTCTTATGACTCACCTTAAAGGTCTTAGCAACAACAAAATTTATTGGTTGAACTTGTCAGCTTGCCTTTCTCGAATCCTCCTCTTTGTCGCCTAGCCGACATTTGTCGCTGGATCGACATTTGTCGCTTGTTGAGTTAGCCGATGCATGGGCTTTGAGGTTTCAGGACTTAAGATCGACAACCGTCTATTGTTCAACTTATCCTTTTGTTAATGGACCTCTTGAGCCGATTCATATTTTTGGGATAAGTGAATGGCACAACATTATAGATCGATTCCTTGTCCTTTTTCACAGTAATCTTAGGTTCACTGACTGCCCGATCTCACGCCAATTTTCATCATCCTTGAGTATCCAAGAGCATGTTGGTCTTCATGACTTTTCTGTTGACTGATGATGATGGTTTCTACAGCAGCCTTTTGACTTTGAGTAAGTATCAACAACATTGGGCAATGGAAGATTTCTTTCTCGGCCGACTTTATGATTCCTTTCCATAAAATTCATTTCCTATTTTCT
>CM028379.1:26554032-26581202 GCA_013146195.2 Codonopsis lanceolata
GATTCCTTGGCTTGTGTGGAAGAATCCGTTTGAAATCTGACTTCGGGCGAAGGGATTGGATAATCTTCATCACCCTTCTTCTTCAAACTACGAGGAAAGCGGGTTTGGCGCGGTCTCTTGAGCAAGCTGGGATTAACCTATTTCAGGTACCCAAAGTCTTCATCGTGCGAGTCACTAATTGGGCACATGTTCTTCAGGCTCGGGTGTTACTTTGTGCTTCTTCCAAATAACTTCCCTCCATGCTTAGTTTTCGAAATGGAAGGAATTCCTCTAAGCCTCTTCGATCTCCTAAAGAACTAGGGTTCCCAATTTGGGGTAAGCCAGACAAGTCAATGGGATTGTCTACATCTATAGCATTCCTTTTTAGCTAGGAAGGATGATGGTTAGGGGGTTCGAGGCAATGACCATAAACTGTTTAGGATTTTACGGTGATGAACGCAGGGACGATGTAGCTTATGGATGCTACATCAGTTGAGGATTTTGTTCGAGGTTCTTGATGATACAGTGATGATGTGGAATCCATGGAATAGTTGAAGAGATAATCAGGAAGAAGAAGATGAATGAAGAGGATGTCGATGATGGTAATCTTCAAGGCACACTTTTGGATGCTGAAGGATGAGAAAGTTTCTGAGTGTGGTAAGTTCCTCTTTCAGGATTAAACACTAATAACCTCCATGGTAATTAGCCGTTAGACACTTAATGACACATCAATAGGAGAAGGCTAAACAACTAACCAAATTTCAAATTTAGATGATAAATCAAATATTAACCAAAACACATTTAAGGGAGAGATAGAAAATCTGATTATGGACATGAGAAATAGGTGGAGAATTAAAGAGAATAACAACCAATTTCAGATTTTAAAATTTTGAATTTTCAAAATTAAGCAAGGATTTTGAAGAAAACCAACACTTAACTAACCAAAATTGTTACACCACCAAAGCATTAAACGAGTAATCATAATCGAGGTTCAAGGTCTCATGAACATCACGAGATTAGACGGCCACATAAATTGCAACATAGGGTACATTGGTATAGAGATTGCACTAATTTGATATGGAAACAAAAGATCAATAGGCTTATATGTTTAAAACAAAATATGACCTAGAAAATATGCCTAACACATGCCAAGAATCATGAAAACAATGCGGTCACACACATGTGATATGACTAGATCATCACAGTTCTCAATGTAGCTGCATTGGAAGATACATTCATAAAGTTGTGATTTTATGTACAATTTCTCATCTTTTGTTCACCAAATCAGCACTCACTTTCCACATAGGTACTTTATTTCCCTAGGAGAATAACTTTACTTTTATTTCAAGCATATTCAACACATGCCACTAGGAACCTTTCACACTATTTACCAGGTAACCACTTTACTTTTGATCAACCCATGAAATCCGAGGATTCATAGTCAGGTGTCACAACCTTGTTCATAGGTAGCTCTTTTCCGTTAGGTAGCTTTCACACTTTTCAATTCAGAGTCAATTTTCTCAAGATCAACCCATGAAAGCCTAGGCTCCATAGTACTTTGACAAATTGTTGCATCCCAAAATTTTTAAAAGGTAGCTCTTTCCTTTGTGGACTTAAGATTTTTCAATTGTAATAATATTTTAGGAAGTGAGTGTGGAGAATCAGAACAAAGAAATCACAACAAATTTTGAATGTAAATCCAGGACAACAAACATAGGTACTAAGACATTAAAGATGAAACTAGTGTGCCCCCCTAAAAACTTAATGCAAGATGCCTAAAAAAAATTTTAAATATAAAAGTGAGGGGTCATGGCTACATAGAGATTTCCTAAG
This sequence comes from Codonopsis lanceolata, assembly GCA_013146195.2. Classification (NCBI taxonomy): domain Eukaryota; kingdom Viridiplantae; phylum Streptophyta; class Magnoliopsida; order Asterales; family Campanulaceae; genus Codonopsis; species Codonopsis lanceolata. Next base: position 26,555,845 of record CM028379.1, read on the forward strand.
ATTTATAAATCTCTCAAAATCTAGACTCTTAGTGAAAATATCGGCCATTGATTTCGGTTCCACATGTTCAATGCAAATAATACCTTGTTCAACCAAGTCTCTAATAAAATGGTGTCTTATATCAATATGCTTAGTTCTAGAGTGTTGAACAAGATTTTTTCTATACTTATAACCTTCGTGTTGTCACAATACATGGTTAGTACATTCTTTGTGTAAGCCATAATCCTTGATCATTTGATTCATCGACAAAAGTTGTGTACACCCACTACCAACTGCAATATATTCAGATTCAGCTGTTGATAGGGCAACACAGTTTTGTTTTTTACTAAACCATGAAATCAAGTTGTTTCCCAAATAAAAACATCCACCTGAAGTACTTCTCATATCATCAACACTACCGGCCAATCGGCATCAAAAACCAACAAGATTAGTGTTAGTGTGTTTTGTGTACCACAAACCCATGGCACTAGTCTCACCAACATACCTAATTATTCTTTTCCAGCTTTCAAGTGGAGACTTTAGGGTTTGCTTGATACCTAGCACACAGCACACTATACATGATGTCTGGGCGGGTGGCGATCAAGTACAACAGACTTCCTATCATGCTCTGATGTATGGTCAACTTTACTTTCATATTTTCATCTTTGTTGAGTTTATTGGATGATACCATAGGGGTTTTCTTTTTTGTTTTCCATTCTCAAGATTGAATTTCTTCACCAAGTTAAAAGCATACTTGGCTTGAGATATGAACATCCCTTAATGTAGTTGTTTTACACTGGAATTCTAAAAATAAGTCAACTCTCTACCATACTCATCTCAAAAGTGGAAGTCATGCAATTAACAAACTCTTTTTCCAAGGACTTGGAGGTGGACCCAAACACAATGTCATCAACATAAATTTGTGCTATCAAAATGTGTTTGTCTTGTTTTTGAATAAAGAGTTTTCCACCTCTCCTCTTCTAAACCAGTTTTTCAAAAGATGGTGCGTAAGTCTCTCCATACCAAGCTCTAGGAGCTTGTTTGAGAGACCATACAAGGCCTTTTTAACTAAACACATGATTGGGTTTATGGGGATCTTCAAAACCTTTTGGTTGCTCAACAAAAACTTCTTCTTCAAGGATGCCATTTAAAAAAGCACTTTTAACATCCATTTGTTGAAGAGTTATATCAAGAAAGCACGCGTAGCAAGAAGAAAGAATGGACTCAATACGAGCAACGAGGGCAAAGGTTTCATCAAAATCCACCCCTCAACCTGTGTATACCCTTGAGCCACAAGTCTTGCTTTGTTTCTTATTATTTCTCCCACTTCATTTGTTTGTTTTTGAAAATCCACTTTGTTCCAATAACATTTACTGAAGTGGGTCTAGGAACAAGATACCAAACATCGTTTTTAGTAAATTGGTCAAGTTCTTCTTGAATGGCATTTATCCAACACATGCACATTTTTGGGTTCAATGGTGGATACAAAACAAGATGCATGGATTTCTTCAAATTCTAGAGTAGACAAGCAAGCAAGTTTTCTATAATCCACCTTACCTTTTCTTCTAGTTGACACCCCATCCTGAACATTACCTATGATTTGAGAAGTGGGATGTATTTTCTGAATTTTGCTTGGTATGTCATATCCCTGATCAGTCAAACTGGACTGATTCTCTGCTTGTTCTAAGTCTATTTCAGATTTTGTCAAGTTTCTGTCCAATGTGACTTCCAATGTAGCTACATTCAGAATCACATTGGGTGTCACATTCTGAATCACCTCGTCTGAACTTCCTAAATCTGCGGGTTACGCTTGATCGACTCTTGGTTCAGGATTCGGAATCTTTGGTTTTGTATCTCCAAAGTCAAGAATACCTAAAACATCTTCTTCAATGGTTTTGTGGCCAAGATCCGTTAGATCATCAAAGACAATATTCATAGACTCCATGATAGTCTTAGTCCTAAGATTAAATACTTTGTATGCACGACTATTTGTGGAGTAGCCCATGAAAATACACTTGTCACTTTACGAATCAAATTTTGAAAGATGATCTCTATCATTGAGAAGATAGCACACACAACCAAAAACATGAAAGTATTTTAAGGTTGGTTTCTTTCCTAGCAAGATTTCATACGGTGTCATTGTGCTACTTGGTCTCAAGAAGACCATATTTCCAATATGACAAGCTATATTTAAAGCTTCAGCCCAAAACCTTTTTGCCAATTTTTTTGAGGTCAACATAACCCTTGCCATCTCTTGAAATGTCCTATTCTTTCTTTCCGCCACTCCATTTTGTTGTGGAGTTTTGGGAGCAGAGAATTCATAAGAGATGCCATTAGAGGCTCAATAGTTAAAAAATGAGGAGTTTTCATATTCCGTGCCATGATCTGATCTAATTCTGATAAGCTTTAGATCATACAAGTTTATAACACGGGTGTACCAAATTTGAAATGCCTCAAAAGTTTCAGATTTTTCTCTCAAGAAAATTACCCAAGTGTATCTAGAAAAATCATCCACACACACAAAAGTGTATTTTTTCTTTCCTAAACTTTCTACCTCAATGGGACCCATGAGATCTGTGTGAATCATCTCAAGGCACCTAGATGTGGAACATTGAGATATAGGAAGATGAGGGGCCTTGGTTTGCTTACCTTTTTGACATGGACCACATACCTTAGTATAGTTCTTATCCAAGTTTGGCAACCCTTTCACTGCATCATGTTTCACAAGCTCATGGAGCTTACGAAAACTCATATGTCCTAGTTTTTTATGCCAAAGATCTGTAATGTCAAGACTAGCTTTGTGACATGTTTGGCTATTGTTGAACATATAACAATTGTCAAATGACCTTGTACCTGTCAGAAGACACTTGTTAGTTTGATCAAAACCTCACAAGAATTTTTATCAAACTTTACCTGAAGGTCATCATCACATAATTGACTTATACTGATCAAGTTTGTTTTAAGTCCTTCCACATGATAAACATTGGTGAGATTTGGAAGGGCATCAACATTCAAAGTTCCTTTGCCAATTATCTTGCCCTTGGCACCTCCCCCATAGGTCACTGAACCACCATTGATGCTCACATAATCCTTCAAATTCTCAATAGAACCTGTCATATGTCTAGAGCAACCACTGTCCAAGTACCATGATCCAGCTATATAAGATTTCAAAGAAGTGAAGGTTACATTACACATCTCATCATCAGACAATTTTGCACCAGGACATATGTCAAATGGTTCACAGTATTTGGACTTACCTTTGTCTTTGCTGCCTTTGGGAACCCACATCTGTTTAAAAATCTTTGGTTGCTGTTTCTGTGGACGTGAGTTCTGATGCGGCTTCGAATGTGACTTCCAACGTTGCTGCATTGGATGTTGCATTGGTTGTTGCATTCGATCGCATCGATTTTTCACCAAGAAGCAAAGCCCTTACTTCTTCCTCATATATAGCCTTTTTCAGAAAACAGAATGGTTGTATATGACCAGACTTATGGCAAAAATGACACACAAAGTTTTTCTTTCTTGATTTTGGCTTTTCAAAGAAATCTGGATTATGAAAATTCTGTGAAGGCTGTTTAGGGTCAGATGTACCTTCACCTTCTCTCACAAATATTTTTGGAACAAAACCAATACCTGACTTGGATGAGTTACCTGAATTGAGCATCTCATCCATTTTTTGTTGGCTTGAATTCCATTTAGCCATGGTTTCATTAGCTTGAATGAGCTGCTCTTTTAACCCTTCGATCTCAACATCCTTTTTACTCAGCAAGCTTTCCAGCCTTATAATGCAATCTTTCTAATCTTCATTAGCCTTCTTCAGTAGCTCGTTTGCCTTACCAAGCAATGTAACTTGGTGAGCTCGCTTCTCCCAATCCTTGTACAATTCTTTGTAACCTTCCAGCAGATTAGACTTTGAATCTCCATCATCTTCTGGGACTGAGGAATTAAAGAAGTAGAAATCCTCCCTATTTCTATCCACTGCCTCTTTTGATGTGACTTCGAATGTATCTATATTGGAAGTCACATTGCCTGAAGAAGAACCTTTGTCCTGTCGGTTTAGAATCATAAACAGCGGTGAGTGATAAGATCACCTGGATCTTTTCCATCACTATCATTTAAAGTTGCTGAAAAGTTCAAACCTTTTTTCCTTAGAGTATTTGCACATTGGTTAGCATAATGACCATACCCTTGACACTATCTACATTGAATTGAATCAATGTTCTTTCCATTGTAAGAAGGCTTTGAAGCAAAAGGGTTTGTGAAAGGTTTTTCTGGAGTTTGAAAAGAATTTTCCTTGGGAGCAAATTTGCCAGAATCAGGTTTGAAATTGTTTTTGGAGCTTGATGATGGAGTTCTATTTTGACTCTTATTTTTCAAAAAATTTCTAAATTTGGTGGTCAAAAGAGCTATAGATTCTTCTCCAAAATCAGACTCATCAATATCTTTTTGGATATCAAGCAAATCAGAAGAAATATCAATAGGAGCAGGCATAGCAATATTTTTCACAATAGGTGTAGAAGATGATGCCCCTTTGCCTTTTTGTTTGATTTGATCATTCAGGTTCAATTCAAAGTTTTGAAGGATACCAGCCAATCGTTCAAAACTCATCTTGTCAATATCATGTGCTTCCTCTATAGCACATATTTTGAAATTAAACCTTTCAGGCAAAGTTCTCATCATCTTGCTAACAAGACGTTCATTTGTGATGGGATCTCCTAAAGCAAGAGCAGAGTTGGACATGTCAAGAAGTCTACCATAATATGACATAATATCTTCAGACTCATTCATTCTGGTATTTTCAAACTGTGTGGTGAGCAATCTTAATTTAGAGGCGCGAACACTGGCAGGTCCTTCACACAAGGTCTGAAGGGCCTCCCAAACATCTTTAGCAGATTCATAGTTGGCAATTACCCTAAAAGTGTTAACATCTAAAGCTTTATATATAGCAGACAAATCTTTTGAATTAAAGGACGCAATATTCCTATCTTCATTAGACCATTCAGATTCTTTGGTGATCTTGACATCACCATCAGAATCAGTAGTTTTAGGAGGACTCCATCCATTTAGAACAGGAAGCCACGCTCTTTCATCAATTGATTTGATGAAGATGCACATCTTGACTTTCCAAATCGAATAGTTTGCATTAGTCAAGGTAGGTGGACGAACGACATTCTCATATTGAGAATCCATCACGGCTATAACTAGAATCAACTCTTAGTGATGTCAAGAGAAGGCTCTGATATCAAATGAAAGTACACAATAGCTAGGATTCTCAAACATCTCTGCTATTTTGCAAAATAACTTCTTAAAAGATGCATTAAAATTCTTTTGAAATATATTTTTTTTGTTCTAAAATTTATAAGGATTTGGAGATTGCTGAGAATTGCGTAGATGATTCAGAAAGTCCCATTAATTATCCTCTGGAAATAAAGAACACAAAATCTTTGCTATTTTGCAAAATACTTTCTTGAAAGATACATTAAAACTCTTTTGAAATATATTTATGTCCTAAAATTTCGAAGGATTTGGGAGATTGCTGAGGATTGTGTTGATGATTTAGAAAGCCCCATAAACTATCACTAGAAATTTGGGACACAAAATTATTTTTCAAAATTGTTTAATTTTAAAAATCCAAAAGATTTGAGAGATTGCTGAGGATTGTGTAGATGATTCAGAATACCTTGTAAATCATCTATTGGAAATTTAGAATTATAAAGCCAATCTTATTTCCTAATGGTATGGATTTTCAAACTTCGTCTTATTTTTAATAGAAATCATTGATATCAGCACCATTCATCTTTCTAAATACCGAATAAATTATTATTTCAATTTTTAGGACATCCTTATTGGTATCTCCTTTAAATATATTTCTCGGTATTAGAAAACCTCATATTAAGTCAAAAATTTGTCCAGTAAAATACTTTCAAGAATGACTTAATATCTTCATCATAAATCGCTGCCTTCAAAAGTATATGTCCATTCAAATTCGAGCTTTGACATGTCTTCAATCACTTCGCCGCTTCGTATGCCTGTCATTAATGCTATAAAATGGATACCAAAACGACAATTCTTGATAAATGTCTTCTTCCTATAAATCTGTCCTCAGAAAGTACCAAGTCTTTAATTCTTCCTAACCTTGGCAATCCTTCAAACAATTTCTAGTCATTTCTCCATCTTATTTCAAAAAACTCTTTTCATGGCAGCTTTGTCTTCTAACAGCGTTTTTGACCAACATGCATCTATTGATTCACCTTTCGTTACTAGAATAGGCTCTCAGTCCTACATTCTAGGTCATACAATTCAAGGGGAACAATTTCTCCTCGACAATACTGTTGGAGGAAGGATTATCGACCTTCTTCACAGTTTTGGACTCGTTTCCATCCTTACATTTCGAGAAGAATTCTACAGCCTCTGTCTGGTTGATGAATTCTATTCAAGGATGCAACTGGTAAGAGATGGTAAGAGTTTCATTGGTCGCATTCGAGGTACTGATGTCGTCCTCAATACTGAAAGCCTGTCACGAGTATTCCATCTTCCTTTTGTTGGACATGCCTCTCTCGTGGATTCTACTGTCAACGAATCATGGCTCCAAAGAACTGGTTACCATTCTCGAGATAACTACAGTACATGGGACATTGACAATTATCCTTCAGATGTGTACTATGTTGGTGAAATTCTGAGTCGTTGCCTACTATTTCATGAAACAGGCTCAGAAAGTGACACTAGAAGACTTCAGAACTTCACCATTACTGTTCTCGAATCTCATGACCTCAACTGGTCTGAAGTCGTCTTCTCTCTCATATGCCGGTCTATCTTGCAAAGATGAGGGTATGGGTCTTGCATTCGAAAGTATGCTGGGATTATAAGCCACTTTCTTTGCTCCTTTTAGCCCATTCTTTCAATTGTCCAAGAGGATGAATGCTTTCATGTCACCAGAGACTTGCTGATAACCCAATAGTTATTCGGTAATCGAAGCTTTTCTGATTCCGATAGAGAGTATTCTATAGACTCTAGTACTGGAAGCTTTAAAGATTCCAATTAGGATGTACTACCCCATATTTCAATTGGTACTTTATCAATCTACTTCCTATCTTCTCTTAAGTCTCTTTTGTCAAAATCCATTATCCCTACTTGCATCTATTACTTCTTGCAACCATTAAGGAGGAGAAGTTATGAAATATTTATCCAAGACATAGAGAAATAACAACCTTAGGAGGAGAGTTCATGAACCCAAGGAGGAGAGTTCATAACGTAAGGAGCGAAAATTTGTGACATATTTATCCAAGTCAAATAGATAACATTTAAGGAGGAGAATATGTCTCGAAAACCATCTAACTCACCCTTGAGAAACTACTATGGAAGAAGCTCATAATGTGACAACTTTACCCTTAAAATGATTCTTTGTGATTCATTTTTAGCCTTTGTGGTACTTTTGTTAAAAAAAAATAATTCTTCTTAAAATGTATCTCTGTTGAATTTTATTGTCAACAGAGATCTTATATTTTGAACAAAACACAAAAAAGTTTTTTTTTTTACAAAAACATCCTCAGAACAGTTTTAGAAAATATTTTCTCAAGACGTATTTTTAGTAAAGATACTGTTCTAATCATGATACCAAGATTACTTTCAAAAATACTTTATTCTAAAAATAGTCTCTCTGCGAAAATGATTTTTCTTTCAAAAATGGTATCATAAGCAATCCTTATTGTAATGCTTTCAAAACAAATACTTACTTAAGGATTTGCTATTCTTTCTTGCCAAAACATTATTTCATATATAAAAATCCTTTTGCAAGAAAGGAACCAAAAACTTTCTAGATCCGATTAAAAACTTTCAAACATCCTAAGGGATCTAAACTGTTTTCACTATTGCTTTACTTGTTAAGTACTTTGATTTATCGAGTCTGTAATAACAATAGTTGACTATACTAAAGTCATCGCTCTTGTAATTATCAATATAGGGCATGCCTTGAGATAAAATGATTATTCATTGTGGGCATGTTATTTCTATGTCTTGATAAATACTTCATTGCTTTGTATATATGCCATTTTGTAATGGTTCCAAGTAAATATGAGAAGATTGTTGGAATATTCTCGTTGATGAATAACTTATCTCCTTACATATTCCGAATATTTTGATTTGTTTGTTCCCATTAATGTGTGTCATAACAAGTGGCTAAAAAGTCTGCATACCAGTTAGTGTGGCAACTTGTTTGGCATCACATAGGTCTTAGATTAGGAATGTCCTGATCTAGTCCTACCTTCCCATTGATGATCAACAAATTAGCGATTCATATTCACAAGTACTAGTAGACATGCTAGAGTGTGAAATGTCTTATGAAGACTCGTCACCAGTAGACTTGTCTCAAGCGCTAAAATATCTTGAAGACTCGTCACCAGCAGACATGCTATGATTTGATTGTTCATACCGTAACCAACAGCCAGCAGCCTTCTCTGGTAGAAGACTCACTCCTCTAGATTCAACATATTACCAGTTGACTTGGTTTTGCATGTGATACAAAGAGAAAAGATTGCAGAAGATCAAGAAGAGACAAAAATATTCAAGCCTCAAAAGTCATTCAGATCTTTGAAGCCTGACATCTCAGATGCTGCAAGATATTCTCTCTTTACACGTGGTTTGGAAAGACAAAAGAATCTACTTTATTGGACAAACCACTCAACAGTGCATTATGTTTCAGACTTACTTTTCAGAGACACATCAATTCAGACTGATAGACAGCAGTTCCAGGATTTGCAGAACAAAGTCTTTACCTATTAGTAAAAAATCCAACGAACAACATCTTTATCCAATAGTCTTCAACGAAGACATTATTTCAAACGGATAGAAAATCTATTAACATATCTCAACGATCAAAAAGACCCCTGTCTATACAAGAAATCCCCTTATTTTCAACTACAAGAGAACGAATCAACAAAGCAAAAGAACAATCAAGGATCTGTTCGACAAGGCTGGGAGATCTACAAAGGAAATCGTCTTCAAGAACGATTCTCTTAGATCCCCACAACAGATGCAGTGAAAGAATCCAGACCTTAGCAAAACACTTTCTGAGGATTGCTAAGAAGATAAAGGATAGGAGAAGAGAGAGATCAGGAATATCTAAAGACAGAGATCGGTGTCTTGGTCATGAACCTGGTTCTTGATTTGAGTTCTTCAACCTTCTTTGAAGATCTCAATCTGTAATAGAGCTTCAGGACTTTATTCCTAAGTTAGAGGCCAAGCACTTCAGATCGATTTGAAGATAGATTTTCGAATCGTGCCCGAGGAAGATGAATAGCTGCCTGTACATATTGCATTCATATATTCAGATTTGTATTCCTTTATAAATGTTGTTGATTGTACAATTGTCGATCATCATAGGAAGTCGAGTGCTCTGTACTCAGTTGTTCAGACCTACTACTGCTATCTTTACTTAAGAACTTCTTCTATGAATAATTAAGTAAAGATTAAAGTTTGGAACCATGAGGATATAAAATACACATAGAGAGTTTAGGTTGTTGTATTATGTAAATTTATCTTTGAAAGATTTTATAAACTGATTTATCATTTGAAAAGTTATTCTCTCATGACTTTCTAAACCTGCATTTGGAAGAAGGATTAAGTGTGTTGTTGTTCTAAACATATATTCGTGTACAACCACTTAAGATTTCCTCATTAAATCTAAGCCTTACAATTTCCGCTACTAAAACTCTTTAACCAGGCTTTTGATTTATTTGCAGTCCGTCAGCAGAGTTCATTACTCTACATAGAGCAAGTCTGCTGTTCCGTGTTACCAGCAGACATGCTCATTATGCCGACTGCATGTGCCTTTAAAAACTGCACTTTATGAATACAAAAAGAAAAGATTTTAATTGGCATCATAGGCTATTCACCCCCCTCCTCTAGCCTATTTGAGCATCATTACGAACCAACAGTGTTCATGCCATGATTTGAGTGCATTTCTCTTGTCGTTTGCTTCTTTGAAAAAAAAAGGCTTGATATGTTTTTCGTTTAGTTGTAAGACTTTGGGTAGTGTTTGGATGTAGAACAAGGGTTGGAAGAGAGACACTTGTAGTAAACTCAAGCTCCAGGTGATCTCTCAACGTACTTCTAAATCTAACTTTGTAAATGGAGAATGCGCGCTAGTCTTTAACTATGGCTTCCAATGTGACGAGCCAAACCATATTCGAACACGGAATCCAAGGTTGGGCTGCTAAACCATCTAATTAACGGACAAGTATTTCCTAAGAATGATGGCGCCTATCAAAGAATCGAGCTTAGACAAGCTCTGACAAGAGAGTAAAATTGTAACGACAATACTGAATAACAAAAAGCGAACATGCAGAAGTGAATAATAAGGTGGAGCCCCGAGCTATCGAGCTCAGTTCTTCTAAAAACAACTCGAGAGACTAACTATCTCTTGACAAAGATTCTACAAAACACATGATGCAACAATGTGCACAAATAACAAACCATCGGCATCCAAAGTGCCGGAAAGAACACAAGTTATCAGCGTAACAACATGCTGGAACCCAACAGCGCGCTACAATCACGAGTCTACAACTCGGGAACACAACAACAACCTCAACTGCTAAAACATGTTGGAGAAACAATAACTAAACACGTCGGAGAAACAACAACTAAACACCGCGAGCTAAATCATGCTCGGGACAGAAACTGAAATAGAATTACTAAATAAATACAATGGCTCGACACTACTTGTCGGCGCCAAAGTACCACAACAATACCCAATACAATTCTACCCAAAGTAAAGCTTATAAGACTTTACATAATAGTCGTTCTCACTAAAATAGAACAACACAAACTAAAAGAAAGCTCTAAAAGCTACTACTCGAGAGAAACCATCTACTAAAAACTGCGATCACGCTGCCTCAACGCGAACTAACGAACAACTACACACTAAGAAAAACAAAGGCGTGGGAAAAGTCATAAAGACCCAGTAAGTTACTAAATGCATCAATATGACATGGTAATATGCTCAGTCATACATATATAACATGGTATCAATATATCTATACCAAAACATAAACATGTACCGCATAATCATAGGCACATAATCCATATAACACATAATCCACATAGCGCAGTGATATTCACATAAGTGCTCGTAATAAACCACATCGATAAGGATATAAGTATTTCCAATCCGCTACTACCACGTTGCTCCTGCAATACATGTGCAAAATGAAATTGTGCCCTCGATACCCAAATCGTGGTATCGATGTCCCTGAGACCTCTTTGTTCGAGTTCCATATCTTACCAAAGTCATGTGTAATGCTACAACAGTGAGGCTACATCCCCAATGCGGACAATAGAGGAGGGATGTGTGCAAAAACTAACATCCAATACGGCGACCTATAATGATCACGAACTTTAACCATTCATGAAGGCGATACGTCATCCCACCACCAACTCAACCAAAACAACCAAATCATGCCAACTCGACTTCCAATGCAATGCACAAATAGATGTTTACTCATAACACATCAAAACCAACAAGTAGATCAATGATTAATACACTACGATTATGGACTAATATTAAGTCCCAATATGTATATGTTTGGAGGTTAAGTATATAGACTAACGTAGTAGTCTTTACTTGTTTATGAGTTGAGGATCGACGTTGGAGACACCCCAAATTTGTACCCCTAATTTATAATGTCCTAAAATATATAATTTATAAATTAATTGGACTAAAAAAAATTGCTTCCGTTATGTTAAAGGGCAACCAGGACTTAACGGACCTAACAGAGCTTAACAGTGGTGGGAGGGCAAAAATCAGAAAAGTGGAAAAGGACTTAAGGCGCCATGCCCCAGTCCATGGAGCCGCGACCTTACCCCTTTGCAGCCTCTGGAGCTGCTCCCAACCTTCTGGAGTCGTGCCTTCTTCTAGTTGTGGTCTCTAGTCTGCTCCCACTTTGTGGCCTGCGCCTTCTACGCAATGTGCAACCTCTCCACTCCAGCCGCTGCCAGTTGCCTTGATCTCTCAATGCCTATAAAAGAACATCGGCAACCTCACTCCACACATTAGAGCCATCTCAGATCTCTCTCTCTCTCTCTCTCTCTTTCTCCCTCAAAGGCAGCCAGTCTCCTCTCCTCCCTTGCCCAAGCAAACGAGCCTCCTAGTCTCCTCGCCCAAGCGAGCCTTTCTTTGCTCCGAACAAGCCTCCTCTCCTCGCTCGAGCAAGCCTTCTGAGCTTCAGTCCTTACCTTGGTAAGCTGATCAAAAAGCCAAATACTACCGTTGCATTGCCCAAATTCCAAAAAATACAACAACAAAGACAAAAACTACCGTTACTCTGTCAAAACGCCAACAAAACATCTTCCACCGCCTTTGCCTATTCTGAGCATAGCGCTACACACCGCCTACAACAACAACAACAACAATGACAAAAAAAAAAAGACTTTCTCTCTCGAGGAGACATGGGAAGCACACGTAGACCGCCTAAAGCAAGACATACCGGGTCCAGACACTCATGCTACAAGAGGTAGGCTCTGTCCCCGTAGTTATTTCAATTCAAAGTATGTAAATTAAATATAGATATTTATACTTTGTAGGTCTGTAAATATTATACTATCTATACAAACTATTAAAATGTAGTCTCTTTCTTGTTTATATTAAAAGTGAAAAATAGTCATAATATTTTCTCGTTTAATTAATTACTTTGTTTGTACATAATGTAGATAAATTGCATGGTTATTATAGTTTTGTTTTGTAAACTAGTTTGTAAAATAGTTGTCCTTATACTCTAATTTTATTATTTTATTCCATGAATATAATATAAGTGTTTATTATCTACAATTACGTGTACATGTATAAATATTTTCTGGACCAAAGTATATAAAATACACTGAGCATATTGGCAAACCCCTTATGAGACCGAAAGGGCGAGGTGGGTGTCTAACCTCTTCCCAACTCATAACTTAGCCCGCGAGCCCACATTTTTGGTATTTTATTTTCTCTGTTTAACCTTAAAATAGAGGTGGCGACTATGTACATACAATTTTAGAGTCCACAACGAGGCCGAACGTATTTCACGCGCTCTAATGTTTTGAAACCACTCGCTTTTTAATAGCGAGGGCAGGTTCAAAACGGGGTTCTCACAGTAGCGATTCTGCTGGGGATGTTGTTTTCTTTAAAACAAAAGAGGGCTAGACTCACTTTGTTATGGGGTATGTTAATATACTTATTTTTTATATTCTTTAATTTATTCTTTCTTTTATATATAAATTTCACTCTTTCAAAAAAAAATGTTTTCAAATATTTTTTCAAAAAAATTGTTTTTCTCAAAAAATAAAATAAAATTCTTTCTTTCAAAAGAAAAAAAATTGTTTTCAAATATATATAAAAAATAATTCATCTCAAAAGAAATTCATTTTTTATATAAATAATTTTTTTAAATAAAAATTTAAAAAAAATTTGGTTCAACAAAAAAAAAATTCAGAAGAAATTAATTTAACAGAATTGAACTACGATGACTTGAGCCTTTGAAATGAGTGGGCAGCCTTCGGGTCCGATTAAATGTTTCCAGTTTCCTTTTGTATATATACATTTGTGTTTTTTTGTATTTTATGTTGCTTTTCTTTGTTGGTACTAACATTTTTGCAAAAAACACAAAAATTAACACAGTACATTGCATGTTTAGCCCTTTTCTTTGTTGGTACAAACATTTTTGCAAAAACACAAAAATTAACACAGTACAGGGCATGCTTAGCTTAACACACTTTTGCATCGAACCAAAAATTATTAATGTACATTACATGCTTGGTTCACAATCCTGAAGATTCTTTTTTATATAGACAACTCACACATGTGCACACACATAGGGATTATTGAATTTTAAGCATATCTCATGTACATCTTTTTAGGACACTCCTTATTGTCAAAACAAGCTATGCTTGTCCGACCAAAAACATAGGGTATTTTCGGGGTATTTGCTTTCTGTTTTTCTTTCAAAACATGAAAAGATAAGATGAAACCCCCTCACCATTATCGTCAATCACCATTTCCAAATTCATCTTCCCTCTTAACCTCTCATAAATGCGTCTCTAGTCGATTAAGTGCATCGTTCACTCTTGATTTCAAGTACAATTTAAGTGAGTCCTACTTCGAAATGTCAAGGTCCACTACAATATATATATATATATATATATATATATATATATATATATAAAGGACCGATAGGGAGCAAGGAAAGAAAGGGAAGATCAAAAGCTAGACAAGTTCTGATTTAAGAAAGGGGAAAATTTCTGAGTAACAAGGAAGGACATCTGGAAGGTTGTCTTATTAGCCTACTCCTTCATGTCTCTACAAATTGGTCGGCCTACACCCTTTCGATGAACTAGGCGACGAAAGGATCATAAGCAGAAATTCAAGACTGGGGGCTTTCAAACCCCATGAGTGTCCTTCTTCAGCTGTAATTACCCATTCCATGCCTGCACCCCATCCTTAAAGAGTATGCTCATTAAGTCCTCTCGGTCTCCAGTCTTCCTAAGTCAAAACCAAGTCCTCAAATTGAGGTTTCCAAAAGTCTTTGTATATGCTCATGTCAAGTAAAAATTTGCTTGACTCTTCTCCTTTCTTATCGAATCTTTTTTCGATCTATGAGCATCGACTATCGCTAAGTATCCCTTAATTATCATTCTTCTAAAATATGATGAATCAACTCATTTGAAAATAATGACAAGTCTACACGAGTTGATGATGAATCATTTCGAAGATATGGACCCACAAATCATTAATACACATGAAATTTTACATGTAGACCTTCTGTCGTGATCAAAGATCACCTTCGAACCATTGCGGCCGAGTTGTTAATATCACACTGGGGCTTTCCACCATACACCAAGACCCTTTCAAATCAACCACATTACAAAACCCTTCCAAATCCCATAACCAATCCATCCAAATCACAAATCATTCTTTGATGACCCAACCCCGTTTAAAACCAAGACCTTCCTACATCAGTCAAATAACCACTTTTTTATCCCAAGAGAGAGAAGGAATTTCTTCAAACATTCTCCCAAATTGATCCGAGAGGTCAACATAAAAAAAAAAAAAAGAGAAAGAATAAAGAGCAAGGTTGACAATTCAAAAAACAACCTATGGATATATAAAAAAATAGAAGCCTCTTCTGAGAAAATTTCCTCAAATCTCTCTCTCGCAACAAAAAATAGCCAATCACTCTTGGACAACCTCATAACCCACAACCAAAGGCAAAAGCCGATATCCCAACCATACCTATAACCAGGTCCAGAAAAACAACTTCTCATCCAACCCACAGCCTAAAAGGCCAGCCAATGATTGGTTCTGATCGCCTTTCCGACAACAACCAAATCCATAGCCCAAAATACCTTTGAGCCAGAGGCCAATCAAACCCTCAACCTTAAGACCAATCCATCCCAAATACTTAAACACTACATCTTGACCCAGTTGACACCTACAGCTTTGCTTCAATCGGTTATAGCATGATCTGAGTCAAGAAAATTTCTTCCTAATCCATACAAAAATCATCAAAAGATAAAAATCAAATAGGGTCAATAACCCACCAATCTAAGGATACTCGATAACATAGTAACCTCTAGATCCCAACTCTCTTATTTGTTCATTAGAGTCACTCTCGTTTCTTCAAGCACATCCTTTTATTTCCCCTTCAATCAAATCTATTTGGAGTAGTCCACATCAACTCCACAAAACACGTTATCAAATCTCCCTGGGGCTTCCCCAGCATTGTTACAAAATTCGTCAATCAAGTCATCCAAGGGATTCCCATTTCTATCTGACAAGACATATCAATTGAGTCTCCCTAGGGGCTGCCCCCATCCATCTTACAAAAATTACTGAACAAGTCTTCCTAGGACTTCCCCATCGATTCCTTAACCTCATCAATCCAATTACTATGAGGCTTCCCCAGCGATTTGACAAAACTCTTACTTCATGTCTTCCTTGTGATTTTTCATCAAATTTCACAAGATTCTTTAATCAAGTCTTTCGAGCATACTCCCACAAAATCTTTCCCAATGACTCCTGGGGCTTCTCCCACTGAACTTATGAATTTTATCGTGTCTTCCATGTTCTCTAGAGACAACTGTCATTCCCATCTCGCACAAAAGGTACAATAAGGGGCTGTACCCCTTCATCCTCAAAGTCATGATCCTTCCTCATCAACAAATTACATACATCAGACAGACGACAAGCTCCCTGTTTGTAAAAAAAGAGCTCGCTAGGTTGAAAACCTGCAAGGGCAGCCTAGGAAAAAGTTAGAGCAACATAAAGAAAGAAAAAAGAGCTCGCTAGGTTGAAATCCCGTAAGGGAGGTCTAGGTAAAAGTTAAAGCAACAAAAAAATGGCTGGTCCCTACCGAGGCATCGATTAGTAAGATTCACTAATCTTATGATTGAATTCCTTTCCTTGAACGATGCACTGGTTGACTAACTAAAAGTGACCCAAAACTTCACCCACCTTCATATTAAATGTCACCCTCAACTCGTAACCCTTCAACGCTGACCAGAAGTTGTATCTCAACCTTTCATAGAAAATTTCCATCACCTTGCCTTATCTTGTCTTAACATGCTTGAAAAATAGATAGCACACATGCACATTAAGAGTCCATTTTGAAAAAGAAAAAAAAAAGAATGTTTCATTTCCATGCATGTATCTTCTTGTTGCATCTTTGTTGCCTTATCATATCTTATCAGGTCTTTGCCACATCGGCCCCAGTGCAAAATACCAATGAATTGCCGACACCCTCCAAGGAGAGTCGACACCAATCACTAACAAAAGCTTGTCGAAGCTGCCGAACAAAGCATCACCAGTAACCTTGCAATTCAGCCATGTCAACAGCTCATTGCCAGTTGTCGCCCGAGACTGGCCAAAGCACTACCACTGTTGATTCTTATGTTAGATTTATATCTGTTCAGTACATTATATTAGTTTTATACTTCAGTGGCTAATCGGGCTGCGTATCGATTAGCGTGGCAACTGTGTATAGAACTTTGCCTTGTATAGTTTTTTGTAGGACTTTTCAGGTTCAGGGGAAGACCTCTCCATATGCTTAATCGGAAGACCTGCTTGAAGGCCACAAACGGTAGATTATGTGTCCACCTAATCTTCTATGACGTGTCCTATCCAGTAAAGATTGATTGGATTAATTCAAACTTATCCTAAAGTGTTAATTGAATTAATCCAAGACATTCCCTGACATATCAAGCCGCCGAAAGCAACCTTTCCCGAAAAACAGGAAGACTTTTCGTCTGAGCGATGAAAGCGAGGAAAAAGCGCATCTCCTACTTTCTGCTACAACTCTCAGATCTGACACCTAAATCGCCCACCTTTTTGAAGATCTCAGAAATCATTCCCTGCTCTAGATATCTGTGAAGACGAAAATCCTTGATCAAATTTCATGCATTTAATGCATTGATGAAAAGAGTCATTGAAGTCTTCGTCTCCTCCAACGGATCTTTTGAAGTGCACTCGCTATAAATACGCCATTGAAGACCGGAACAAAACAACCGCATGTAAATCAATCGAACACTTAAAGGATTGCTCGAAACTTCATAACTCCAAGTCCTTCAAATTGCAATCAAGAGATCCTCAACGTATCTAGAAGTCCTCGTCAACAACAAGAAGTCGCTCATCAACACTTATTGTTTTATCTTCTTGTTGTTTACATTCATTAACTATACTTCGCATCTAATTAAATATCTTGTATTTACGATATTTAATTTCCTAGACCCCAAACACAAGTCAATATTTTGTACACGATCCATTAGGGATATTCTTTGTAATTGATCTAAGTGGAAAACATAGTGCACAATTTAAATCCAAGGTTGACGCTTGCCTTGTGGTGGACGTAGCACTCATTATAGTGTGAACCATCCCAAAACACTTGTGTTATTCCTTCTTGTTTGTCGATACTTGAACCGATTATCATCTTTGTTTATATTATCCATTTACGCCAGAACTTAAGTAAACCGTCAAAGGTCTAGGTAGTACTTATCGGCGGACTCTCTTTGAAGGTCTTCCGCTACTTGATTCTCTTCGATAGATTGCAAGTAACTTTCAAAAGAATTTACTTAAAAGTTTTAAGTGTATAATAAGCTATTCAACCCCCCCTTCTAGCTTATTATTGTGGCCATTGGGACCCACAATTGGTATCAGAGCCTTACTCTTTGAAAACAAGTTTTTCCAAGATTAAACTCTTGAGAGATACGATATAATGGCACAAACACACTATATGCTGCCTACATCTAATGCTAACCACGTCCCAATATTGGACGAAGGACATTTTGATGTATGGAAGGATAAAGTAATGAGATTCATGAACTCTATTGACAACAGACTATGGAAATGTGTCACTGCAGGTCAACATGTACCAATGAAGGCCAATCTTCTAGCCTCCATCGCTGGGAATCCTGCAGAAGTACCAAAAGAAGAATCTGAATGGACAGAGGATGATAGAAAGGCGGTAGAACTTGACAAAGAAAGCAATCAACATAATCACCAAATCTAGACACAAGCACATACCAGCAAGTGATTCGATGTACAACTGCAAAAGAGATGTGGGAAGCTCTTGTGGAATACTTGGAAGGAGACCAAGACACAAGAGACAACATAAAATATACATACATCCAGCAGTTTGATTCTTTCAAAAAGGATCCTAAGGAAACCTTGAGACAAGCATACGATCGCTTCAGTGAGGTAATTAACAGTTGCTTTTCTCTAGGAAAAACGTATGACAAAAAGGAAATGAACATGAGGTTTCTAGGCTCTCTAGGTAGCTTATGGCATGTTAAGACCACGGCTATGAAAGAATCCAAGAACTTAAACGAGATGACTCTTCGTAGTCTCTACGCAAGTTTAAAGGTTTATGAACTTGAAGTTAATCAAGCTCTAGAGCAAGACAAGCAGTTCAGAACTTTATCCTTGCCAGCCATGGTCCAAGAAGAAATCACTGTTGAAAACAAACCTTCCACTTCCTCCTATGAAAATGATTTTTTATCTGATGAACAATTTGCCATGTTTGTAAAACGTTTTCAAAAATTTGCAAAATATGGAAGGAAGAACACACACCAACAACCTTTTAGGAAGAATGGTGAAAGCTCATCTAAGGAAGAGCTTGTGTGTTATAACTGTAGGAAACCTGGTCATTTTGCCTCAAAATGTCCTAAGCCAAAATTTGAAGCATACCGAAAACCCTCTTTTAGAAAATTTCAAAAACAAAAAGGTATGTTGGCTGAAGACATAGAAGACAAACAGGTTGCTACATGGTTTGAGACTGATTCAGAAGAGGAGGAAGAGGATTGTGAGCAAGCCAACATATGCTTAATAGCTCATGACTCACGTCCTACCTATGACTCTGAAAATGAAGTCGAAGTTTCACCTAGTCCTTTGGACAAAAATGAAACCAACAGTGACAGCTTCACTAAGGAAGAACTTCTCAAGGACAATCAAGATATGCTTGAAGAATTTAATTCCTTTAGAGTAGCCTATGTTAAACTGGCCAAGAACTGTGAGAAACTTACTGATGAGAAATCTATGATGGCAGCTGAGATTCAAACTCTCAATAGCTGTCAACAAGAGAGTATCAAACTGAAGGAAGAAAACAAATTTCTTTATGACAAAATTGACTGTCTATCTGAGCACATCAAAGGACTTGACCTAGAGAAAATTGCCTTGCAAAAGACAATTGACTCCTGGAACAGCTCCAAGGATGCATTCGAAGAAATCCTTTCAAGCCAAAAATCTAGTAATGATAAAACTGGCATAGGATATTCAGATGTGCCTCTTCCGACAACCTCTTCAGTCATAGAGAAAGGTGAATCCTCCGAGACTGCAAATGATATTTCCTTCTCTAAACAGACATTTGGAAATATAGGGAAACAAGGCCTTGGTTATTCAAGTGTCCCTTACATTTATCCCAAAGTTCAGAAAGGAAAAGCCAAAATGACTGACTCAAATGAGAAACCTGAAAAGGTAACGGTAGAGAAAGTGAAGTCTGCCGGCAACAGCTATGCTAAGGCAAAGTCTGCTGGCGGTAGACCTACTGAACCTCTACCGGTAACTATCAAGTTTGTCTATGAAACAGGCAAGGCTCCTTTACCTGGTGAAGGTAAACTTAAAGGTATTCTACCAAATCCTTCTGAAAAGGTAATCAACAGAAAAGCTAAAGCTAAGTCTGTTGGTAACCTACCTAGGAAGATTCAAAAGAAACCAATTAAGTCTACCATCAACAAACAAGCTGAACCAAAAATGAATGTTAAGAAAAGGAAAGATCATAATCCCTCTTCAGTCAAAGTCACTAACAGTTCTCTGTGGACTTTCCATTTATGTCATTCTTGCAATTGCTTAGGCCATCAGGCACCAGAATGCCTGCTAAGGTTCACTCCAAGATCTGAGAGACCTAGTTCTCTCAAGGTCAAGCAGGTATGGGTTGCAAAAGGTTGCTAATCCTTAGGACCCGAAAGAAAATAAAGGGTACCTTGTTTACTTCAATTCTTTTTCAGGAATGCTTCATGGCTATAGAATCAGAAAACAAAGACATCTGGTACCTAGACAGTGGCTGCTCAAGACACATGACTGGGAACAGAAGTCTTCTTACAAATATAGCTGAAGCCAAAGGACCCACTGTTATTTTCGGTGATAATGCAAGAGGAAAAACAATTGGATATGGCTCAATTACTAGAGGAAATCTCTCCATCAACAAAGTTTCTCTAGTAAGTGGTTTAAAGCACAATCTACTGAGCATATCTCAATTCTGCGACAAAGGACTTCTATGCCAATTCAACTCCAACCAGTGCCTCATCAAAGACAGTGAATCCTGCTCTACAATACTGACCGGCAATAGACAAGGAAACGTCTATGTCGTGGACTTAAATCTTCTAGGGAGATTCTCAAACCTGTGTCTAGTAGCCAACAATGTTCGTGACAACAGCTGGCTATGGCACAAGCGTCTCAGTCACCTCAACTTCAAGCACCTCTCCAAGCTCTCCAAAAACGGGCTTGTCAAAGGTCTACCTACGGTGTCTGCCGACCATGACAGAAGTTGTAAAGCTTGCCAACTAGGAAAACTTTCCAAGACTTCCTTCAAAAGAAAATATGTATTGTCAACAAACAGACCTCTTCAACTTCTGCATATGGATCTCTTTGGACCTATCACAACAGCCAGTATTTCTGGAGACAAGTACACACTTGTAGTAGTTGATGACTACTCTAGATTCACTTGGATTGAAACCATGACATCTAAAGATGAAACGTATGATCTAGTCACTGCACTTTTCAGAAGACTTCAAACTCAAAAGCTTGAAGACATTTGTGACATAAGATCAGACAACGGCACTGAATTCAAGAACAATGGTGTAGAAAAATACTGCGATGACCACGGGATCGGTCACAACTTCTCTGCCGCCGGTACTCCTCAACAAAAGCGGTGTAGCTGAGCGAAAGAACAACGATTGAAGCAGCAAGAACAATGCTCGCAGAAGCCAAACTTCCAAAGTATTTTTGGGCAGAAGCTGTCAACACTGCATGTTTTACCCAAAATAGATCCCTGGTAAACAAGTTTCATAATAAAACTCCATATGAAATATGGAGAGGAAGATCCCCCAACATAGGATTTCTTAAAATCTTCGGCTGTAAATGTTTTATTCTTTATAATGGAAAAGAATATAGAGGAAAATTTGATGCAAAATCAGACGAAGGAATTTTTCTGGGGTATTCCAAACATTCAAAAGCATTTCGCATTTTTAGTAAATCTAATTTAAAAATCTTAGAATTTGTGCATGTTTCTTTTGATGAATATGACTTGTTAGAGCCTAGAAAGGCTCCGAACGTTGCTAATGATTCTGATAATGATGAGACAGGTACAAATACAACATCTACTTCCACTCCTCATCAGAAAACGACAACTGCAGACCCATCAAGTACCGATAACCCTTCACCGGTAGACGATAACTCTGCCGGTACCGATAACAACTCTTCTGTTGACCTGAACCCATCTCTTACATTTTACCCCAAGCACCTTTACGTATCACTCATCCTTCTTGTTCACGAGAAAATGAAAGTTTTGAAGATCCTATTCTTCTCGAACTGCATTTTGGTGAATCTCCTTCTCAACCAACTCCGAATTCTTAAGGGAAGAATCCACCGAAGTGATCTTCCTCCAACCATTATTGAAGCAAGAGATCATCCCATTTCTCAAATCATTGGTGATCTCAACACAGGAGTTCGTACGAGAAATAAAGTTCGAGAAGAAACTATGTTTGCTTATGCATTTGTATCGGAACTCGAACCAAAGAAGATTGATGAAGCTATCGAAGATCACAACTGGATTGAAGCTATGCAAGAAGAGCTGAACCAGTTTGAAAGATGTAAGGTGTGGAGCTTAGTTCAAAGACCGGCGATCATCGGTCATCGGCACCAAGTGGGTTTCGAAATAAAAGAGATGAAGAAGGAAATGTCACGAGAAATAAAGCTAGGCTGGTTGCCTACCGTCAGAAGAAGGAATTGACTTTGATGAAACTTTTGCTCTGTTGCTAGACTAGAAGCAATCGACTTTTTCTAGCTTATGCCTCGTTCATGGACTTCAAAGTGTATCGGATGGATGTAAAGAGTGCCTTTACGAATGGTGATCTTCAAGAAGCGTATCGTGGAGCACCCGTGATTTGTCATTTCGGACAAAACCGGATCACGTCTACCGACTCAAGAAAGCTCTCTACGACTGAAGCAAGCTCCTAGAGCTTGGTATGAAACTCTATCCAAGTTCTTAATAGAACAAGGATTCGTGAGAGGAAGAATAGACACTACTTTATTCATCCTCAAGCACAAAGGCCATTCTCTTACGGTACAAATCTATGTGGGCGACATCATCTTTGGATCAACTAACCAAAGCATGTAAGAGATTCGAGAAGGCGATGCAAAGCAAGTTCGAGATGAGCATGATGGGTGAACTTACCTACTTTCTAGGATTGCGGATACAACAGACTTCGACGGAATCTTTATCACCAAACCAAATATGCAAAGGAACTAATCAAGAAGTTCGGTCTTGATTCGACAAAAGGATTCGAAACTCCAATGTCTACCGGCGCCATCTTGACAAAGATGAAAAGGGAAAGCAAGAGAACATGACCAAGTACCGAGGAATCATAGGTTCTCTTCTTTACCTTCTTGCTAGTAGACGACATTATGTTTGTTGTTTGTGTTTGTGCTAGATTTGAGGCAGGATCAAAGGAGTCACATTTGCTTCTTTGCCAAAGCGTATCATCGGATATGTTTCAAAAACTACAAATCTAGGCATACGGTATTCAAAATCAATAATTTCAATCTAGTTGGATACTCGGATGCAGATTATGCCTGCAAAGTGAGCGAGAAGAAGTACCGGTGGGACTTGTCAATTTCTTGGAAACAGACTTGTCTCATGGTCTTGCAAGAAACAAGGATCGGTTGCAAATTCAACCACGTAGCGAATACATTCTTTGCAGCATTTGTTGCTCTCAACTCCTATGGATGAAGCAACAACTAGTGGACTACAACATCAAGGCGCAAAGCGCCCAATCATGTGTGACAACACATCGGCAATTCGGTCTCAAAAATCGATGATGCACTCCAAGACAAAGCACATTGATATTCGTTATCACTTCCTCAAAGATCATGTGGAAAAAGGTAACATCGGTTTGGAATATGTTCCAAGCGAGCATCAATTAGCGAGACATTCTCACAAAACCCTCGGATGCCACCGGGTTTGCTTACTTAAGGAGAAATCTTGGTATGATTGATCCTCTTGCTTAATTTCAACATTTTGTTAATGTTTCTTTCATACGGTAGACCTAGTTTTAAGACTAATCGGAAGACGTAAGTCCTCCTTTACCGGAAGACTTAAAGGTTAGTACTCTTACTTAGTCTATTTTTTTGCTAAAGAGGTTTCTAAAGCAATAAAGGGGGTCAAGGATAAAATTTGGTACTTAAGAAAATATCTTAAGTTCAGCTTTTTCAACTAAAATTTTCTCGCCTTTAAATAGTCCTTGAACCGTCATTTGCAAAACTTTCTGAAACCCTTTGACAAAATATTTCTCTCTCTATTCATACTCTCTCTCTCTCTCTCTGTGTGTAACTACTTTACGCAAATTCAAATCCTTCTTGTTTCTTCTTCTCATCATCAACAATAGTGCGCTCCTCTCTCTACTTGAAACTTACTATGTCTTGTTACGCATTTCATTTTCATAACCTAAAATTGTTTTGGAATTCAAGCGGTCATTTCGAGTTTATCACGGTATTCGCCATTGTTGTTCTTAAAAACCTTGAATACTAACGATCGTTTTGTATATTCTTCGTTTATTCTTATGAAAACTTCGTCTTACCTTTCTCGGGTGTGGATACTCTAAACATCTAGGGTTTCAAGTTTTTGGTTCAAAAATTCAATTATTTGAGAAAACCTTGAAATTCCTACTTGTTTAGTTGTCGAGATGAAAAGCCCTAATTTTATTTTGCTTTTCTTTCAGGCAAGATCCTCAAAAAGCGAACAGCGGAAAGAGGTTTGAACGACCGACATTCCTCGATACGGATGTCAACCTTCGGATATCCCACCTTTCACGCCTCTCATGACATTATTGTCGCTCGGGACAGCTATATATCGAGGAATGTGCATTGACCTACGGTCAATCAACTCTATAAACTGCTTGGCGTCAAACTTGCGAGGATATGGGCGCCTCGGGATTCTACCCCTCTTACGCCTTAATGACAAAAATTACTGACATCTTTACGCGGAAGAATTCTATCAAAGAATGGAGCTCATGAACAAGACCGCTCTTCGAGGATGGATTCGAGGCGTCCCATCTCGTTACAGCTAAATCAATCTCCACTATCATCGGCGTGCATTCGGATGGAGCTCTTGCGGCAACTTCTGGTGAGGCTTTTCATGCACGGGAAGCCATGAGGGGAGTAGACACCCTCGAGGGAGCCCAAGGAAAATGCTCGAAATTTGTTCCTCTTGGCGTCTCTGCACGGCCACCTTATAGACAAGGGCTCTATTCAAGAGTGGAGCACATGACATGTTCTGACCCGGCAAATCAACGACGGTCTGGTATTCCTTCAACTTCGTCTCAAGCGGGGACTCATTATCTTGATGAGTTAAAGCAGTGGGTGGAGAAAGCTAAGAACAACCCCACACCAAGCGCCCGCCGTCGGTGATAAATGCCCTTTTAAGAGATGGCAAATGTCAACTCTTCTTTGAAAGATGAGTTGTTTCTGAGTGGCCAAGGAGAAGCAACTCACGGCCTTGTTTTTCGGTAAGTATGCGAATACGAGAACAACGGCGAGGCTGAGAAGATTACACCACCCGGTCTCTACGGACAAAGTGGCCAAGCAA
>CM028379.1:26581302-26670159 GCA_013146195.2 Codonopsis lanceolata
ACTTATGAAATATATGGCATTTTCAATGTAGAATCTTAACTTTCTCTTGGCGAGCATAGCCCCTCTTGTATGCAGTGACGGTTAAGTATATGAGGAGAGGTTTATGTGTATGGGGTGGAGCTAGCACGGGGATTGGTAAGGTAGGCTTTTATTTTGGCCAAAGGTAGGCTTGTTCGCATCCCAAACTTGGTTATTCTTTTTTAGGAGTTTGAAAAGGGGCTCGCGTTGGTGGTCAGGCATGTCGATGAAGCTTGGTGATGTCTGTAACCCGACTTCGAGGCTGACCGGTGGGAGTTTTTTAGGCTTTGATCTTTGCTGGCTCGATCTCGATGCCTTGCTCGATTACTAAGAATCGGGACCTTGCCTCGTAACCCCAAATGTACATTTGGTGGGGTTGAAGCTTCATCACAGTGCTTTGGAGTCTTTGAAGAACTTCCGAAGATCTTTAATGTGAGCATCGTAGGCGTCGCTAGAATGCACGATCATATCGTCAACATAGACCTCCATCTCTTTATGGATCATATCGTGGAAGAGGGTGGTGGCAGCCCTCGATAAGTGGCTCCGGCATTTTTTAGTCGAATGGCATGACGATTGTAACAATAAATCCCCAGGGTAGTGAATGAGGTCTTCTCACAGTCTTCTTTGCCATTTTGATTTGGTTGTAGCCCGACATGCGATCGGCGAAGATCGGACTTTGTGAGCTGATGGCATCTACCACAATATCAATGTTGGGCGGGGAAGTCATCTTTGGCGGCTTGAGAGGTCGCGAGAGTCTGATTAAGACTTTCCGTTGGGCTTAGGAGCGGTCACTATATTGGGACGGCCAGTCGGGTATTCAACTACGAATGGAAGTAGCGTAGGCTGTTTCATGATTTCTTCTTTGACTTGTAGTGACCATTAAAGGCGATGCGGCGGAGCTTTTGTTTGGTAGGCGACATCAGGGTATGTGGAATCCGGTGCTCGACTAAAATTGGATCTAGGCGGGGCATATCTTCGTAGGACCGAGCAAAGATGTCTAATTCTTTGAGGAGATCAATGAGTGCGCTTTTCTTTGGACCTTGGGAGATGGCCGATTCGATTTCTTTGATTTCATTGTCGAGGTTGATAGTGGGCCAGTCTTGATGCTCTGGCGATGAATGGCTCTGTTCACGGTATTCGGATACGACTTTGCAAGCTCAAGCAGATAATTTTTATCTTTTGGGTCCATTTTATTAAATGACTCATTATCATAATTATTATTATTTAATCGTCTTTTAAAGTAGGTGCAACTAAGGAATAAGCAAAGACATCTATATTATTATTAAAAGCACATTATCAGGGGTTATTATATTGTTGAGGACACGGGGTTTAAGATCCTCAACTATAGGTAGCGGATTGGTAGATGACCAATCAGTAAAGCTAGGGAAAGGATCGGGGATAGTATATCAAGCGGTCTACCAAGTCTGTGGTGTCGAGTGGACGGTCGTGATGTACCAATTCTTAGGAGGCTATTAGAAATAGACTCGAACTTCGGCCGAGGAACTTTTCATAATCGGTGCCTCGTCTATCATACCAGGCGGAAAAGTTGTCTCTAGACCATCATCATCTAGCGGGGCCAAAGCATAATCATCTTGGTCTATAGACCAAGTATTTTCAATGGCTTGATCTTATAAAGCGGTGCTACGGGGCTCAAGGTAACTTGTTCCATATCATCTAAGAGAATCGACATCATCAAAGACTTCCCAACAGCACCTTTTCCCATTCGGTCTATCCGGGGTTCGGGAAACATGAGATAGGCTTGATTTCCCCTTACGCAAAGTAACCATTTAAGGTTTTTCTATAGGGTTGGAGAGGGGATATTCATAAGGATGCTTTTCTCTTTACGCTTTCCTTTTCTCACGTTTACGTTTCATGATGCGGCTACTTTATTTGAGTAGGCGTGTATCCTAAACCGAAAGGAGGGATACATTCCTTAAGTTCATCTTGGACTAGATTAACTAGCCCTTGCTTGATTTACGCTGGAGACCTAGACCAGGCATAAAATTCATTTTTCGAAACATGTTTAAAGGGACCATGTTTCCTAGGGAAGTAACTTTCTTTCCAATGATGTCAGTTTCTCGGCCATATTCAATGGCGTTGACCACAGCTTGGGGGATAACCTCAAAGCCACTGAGAAACATACCAGTGTCTTCATGTTCTATCTCGAGGATTGGGATATCCTCGCTTTCCTTATTCTCCACGATCTTATCGGCCAGAATAATTACTATGTGGTCATCGTGGATGAATTTGACACGCTGGTGTAACGAAGAGGCTACCCCCTTTACCCCATGAATCCAAGGGCGTCCCAACAACAGGCTAAAGGTGGCTAGGATATCCAGGACTTGGAACTCGACTGGCATATTTAAGGGCCCAACGGTTAACATTAAAGTGACCACCCCCAAGACACATCGACTAGTGTTGTCGTATGCCTTAACTGTTTGCGAGGAAGGAGTGAGTTCTGATATCTTTATCCCCAGCTTGGCTAATGTACTGGCAGGACATACATTCAGTGAAGACCCATTATCTATCAAAACTCGGGGAACCCGTTTCTCCAAAATTCCCACAGTGATGTGAAGAGCATCAATGTGGTTAGTTCCTTCCCTTGGCAGGTCTAGATCGGTAAACATTATTACGTTCCCGAAATGAATGTTCCCAATCATCTAAGTAAGCTCATTGGGGGAGGTTTCAATAGGAACGACTGCTTGGCTTAATGACTTAGCCGATGTATCACGGTGGGTCTTAGAAGTACATAGTAAGCCCCAGATGGAAATGTTGGCCTGAGTTTTCTTCATATGAGCTAATAGAGAATCTTCCACCGTTTTAGCCCCAAGATATCTGCTACTTGATCTTTTCCGCAGTGGTCACCTCTTTCGTGGTTTGGGCTGGTAGGCTCGGCCAGATCGGGTAAGGTGGCTAACATCTCCACCAACCCAAGTGGCTTTTTCAATGTTACATGTGTTTTGGCTACCAAGGATGGTGTCCCAAGAGAGCATATTACAGCTAGGCTCTTTTATGGATAAGGGTGGAGGAATAGGAATGAGGATATATGTAAGTGGGTGTTTATTTATTTCAAACTTGGGCACAAAAGGGTTTTCATCAACCTCAATCATATTGATTTGAGGTAGAGGGTTATTGACTACATTTGGTTTGGGTGGAGGTTTTTCAATAACCTTATCATCTATTAGGTCCTGGATAGCATTTTTTAGGGTGTAACATTTATCGGTGAGGTGACCACTGGAGCGATGATATTCACAGTACTGGGCATGGTTCCAAGTCCTGGGCAGGGGGTCAGGTGGCTTATAATTTTCCAACGGCTTCAACACTCCTTGTGCCATTAGCCCCTGCAGTATCACAGACTAGGGAGCTTGCAGTTCATCAAAATGCCGGCTTACCTTGTTCGATTTACAAGTTTACGGTCGGGCCATTATTTGCTCCCATCAGTATTGGACTGTCCGACCCATAATACCATGGAACAGAGCTATAATTTTGAGTAGAAAACGGGGTCGAGGCATTCCCTACCATATTGACGGCTGGTGCTGGTGCTGGTGTGGTTGTCTTTCCTTTGGAGTGGCGGAAAGAACTAGGAGACGTATTGGTTTTTAGTTGGCCAGTCCGTATATCATCATCAATACGGGCTCCTATCTCCACTATTTCTTTGAAATTGGTATAGGGGAGGTACCGCATATGTTCCAGGTAGATGGGTTGGAGGTTTTTGATGAACATTCGGCATGACTCGGCCGGATCAGTGTCATCAAAGGTGCGTGCCTTTCTCTTCCACCCACCGCAAACTCGGCGCGAGGTTTCCTTTTCCCGTTGGGTGCACGATTCAAGGTCCCTTCTATTTTCAGGACTGGTATTGTCTTTGTATCTTTCAAGGAATGCTTCGGCTATCTGGTCCAAGGTATTCATGGTACTGCTGTCAGACATCATTAACCATTGTTTGGCAGCTCCTACCAGGTTGAGGTGCAAAATTGGAAGCCATAGCCTCAAAGCTAGCTCCCCTTGACTGCATGCCAGTGGAATAAGACTTCAAATGGGATATAGGGCATCCAGTCCCGTCAAACTTTTCTATGTCGGGCATTTTGAACTTTGAGGGAAGTATTGCTAATGGTGGCAATGTTAGGGCCCGCATAGAAAATTCCCCTTTATTGAGGAGTTTAAGCATCATGGCATTCATATTTTCCATGTCGGCCTCCATTTTGGTGGTTGGGGGAGTTGGTTTTTGGTATATACTAGCTGGATTTGGGAAGGCTGGGTTATTTCCTGGTTGGAGGTTTTGGTAGGGATTTTGGGCTGGTGGGTTTTGGACAATATATGGATTCTGGGTTGATGGGACTTGGGCATTATAAGGACCCTGGGTTGGATATGGGTATTGGGTTGGATAAAGGTCTTGGGTTGGTGGATTTTGGACAGTATAAGGGTTTTGGTTTGGTGGGTTTTGGGTAGTATATGGATTCTGGATTGATGGGTTATTGATAGTTTCAGCCGGGCGACCAGGATCATTAGGAGGTAAGTATGTGGTAACTTGGCCTGGTGGGTTAAAGCTTTTTGGGTCCATGTGTGGGCTATTTAGGAGTGGGTTAGTTATAGGAAAAGGGAGGTCATTTGGATTCTGGGTGTTTGGGGGAGGATATGGTGGATAGGACGGGTAAGGATAGATATTTGGGTAGTAGGGACTTGGTGGAGGATTAGGATTTGGGATAATGGTAGTATTTGGTGGGTTAGTGTTTGGCTGAGGGGTTGGGTTTGGAGGCACTAGAGAAGTGGATGCTTCTTGGGGAATAGTAGGGGAAGAATTCACCTCACCACTGGATTTTAGGCTCTGTACCAGACTAGCCATTTGACTCATCGCTGCACCCAACCTTTGGTCAAACCATTCCTGCATTGCCGGAGGCGGAACATACCCTGGAGCCCCTGAATCTGTACCCATAGCTGACTGTTCACTTTCGGCTGCCATACTGCTCGGATCTGTGCCCTCTGAACTGATTCGCCTTGTCGATCTCGAAACCGATATCCTCGATTCGATTTCTACACTACTTTCCCGTATCAACCGGCCAGTATTATCTCTGCCTTTCCAAATTCGGGTCAGGATTCTGAGGAAAATGGGGTTTGGTAGGTATCAGAAGGCTGGCTGGAGGCTGTCTGGGCTTGAAGTACAGCGTGCCTTTTTATTAGTATTTTATTATTATTATTATTATTATTTGTTCCCTATAATTGACCGGATAAGCACCTGCTTTATTTTGACAGTCTCAGGACTTTTTCTTGAACAGTGGATTCTTTCTCCAGAGTATAGGACCAACGTATTCCACCTGCCTTTCGACTCCCCAGGACTGGACTGGTCCCAGGCGAAGGGCCTATACTCTTTCCAGGATCCACCATCCGAAATGGTCTAGGTCTAGCATCTGAGAATTATAAGTCAGCCCCTGTTTATTATTTATATTTTTATTCTATATTTTTTTTGTGCGCACTTATTATGTATATTTTTTTTGAACTTGCACATTATTTTTTTTTTGACATATTTTTTTTGATTTTTTTTTGACAGGGCTGGCTCATAATTCAGAAATGCAAAAACCGGTCGGTCTGTGAAGTGTCCTGAAAAACTATATGCATTCTAACGTTGGCTTATGCAGGGGGTAGGCTGGCCATGGTGTAGGGTAACAGTTCGGAATATTCCTATATGCGTGCACGTGTGTGCGGTATCTAGAAAGCAATAAAGTCTTTATTTATTTACAGATATAGAAAAATAAAGCAAATATGGCATGTCTTGCTGTTATGTGTGGATTTTTTCTCGGCTTTTTATTTTTGAGCGCAACCAAACAAGCACAACTTTTTAAGAAATAGAAAGAAAAGTGGGGAAACTATCTATCCCTATTAATTACAAATTTTGGTCCTACGTCCCCAAAATAAAATGACAGGATGAATGCAGATATGTATAAATGTACAGAATAAAGTGAAAAAGAAAGTGAACTGAAATAAATAATAATATAGAGCCGGAAGTAAAGCCCCAGCTCTTTTGTTGTGCTGCCCGGAATTTATTTGTAACATATATAATATATTTCTATATATATATATTTTTTTTTTTTTTCTGTTTCGAAATTTTCTTTTTGTATTTTTTTTAAATATTCTTAAACACACCTGTAACAGTTATCGGAACGAAACTGCTGCAAGATGGAGGATCATATCGACAAATATAGACACCGATGTATAGGAACACTTTATTCAAATGCGTAAATTAATATAACAAGCATACTGCAGCCAGAAACAAATAATAACAAAATAGCTTTATTTTACGAGTCTAACCCTCCATTTTATTTAAAATAAAACAACTCCCCAGCAGAATCGCCACTGTGAGGTTCCCGGGGGGTGCCCCGCGCGCCCCGCGCGTCCTTGGATAGGGGTGCGCGTACGTGTGGATGTGGGACACCACTGCTCTCGTTCCACCCTCCCTTGTTTAGGGGAAGACGAAATCAAAAGTGCGAGAGGAGTGCTGTCTATGTTAGCACGTTGGAATGTGCCTCGGTTGCCTTGAGTAGATTTTGTATCCAATATGGGAACTTATGGTTTCCCGCATCAAGTTATCCCTTTTTTAGGGGATACCAGGATATGGGAATGCATTACCCTTTCATTCCCATTTTCCCTTCTTTAGGGGAAAACGGAAAAGTGCAAAAAAGGATATTGCGACGCCCCCACTATGGATTTTATTAAAAATAGCCTTATGGCCCATTCAGATTACTATGAGAGCTTTGGATTTCCCGCATCAAGTTATCCCTTGTTTAGGGGATACCAGGATATGGGAATGCATCACCCCTCCATTCCCATATCTCTCTTTTTTAGGGGAGAACGGGAAAGTGCAAAGAGGGAATGTTGCGAGGCCCCACTGAATCCGAAAGTTTTAGAGTCGCCATCTTTATTTTAAGGCAAATAAAGCAAAACCAAAGAAAGGAAAAATAAACCAGAGAAAAAGAAAACGGGTTCGAAGGCTAAGTTATGAGTTGGGAAGGTCCTAGGCACCCAACTCGCCCTTTCGGTCTCAAAATGGTTTTTGGCTGAAGTATGCTTATTGTCATATTTATCTCGCAAATAAATAAGGTATTAAAAAGACAGGAAATTTAAACAAATACATTCGTGGCTACATTATTTACGGACTCGCAGCCATTTCCTTACAATAATTACAGACATATTTAAGAATATTTGATCATTATAACGGCTCTTTTACATAATATTTCCTATTCTAATATTGGCAGCAGAACGGCTTATATTGGCTACATTGTGCCGGATTTAAATAAAAACTTTTAAAAATAAATAAAAAGACAAAAAATTAAATAAATACAATAAATAGCACCCTTAAAGGTTTTACCTTTTAGAGCGGTGGTGTGCTCGCTCTGTCCTTCAGGGAGAGGGAGTCTTTTGTTGTTGTTGTGTGGTTGTTGTTTTGATTTGGGCAGAATGACTGCTTTATTTCTGAGAGTTTGAACTTGTCAACTCGGGCAGAGTGACAGCTTATTTGGGTAGGTTTTGGCCTTTTTGGTTGGGCGGAACCTCGGCTTAGTTTTTTGACTTTTCAGCTCGTTACTCGGGCAGAGTAACGGCTTACTTTGGGATTTTTGGACCGGGGAAGTGAGGTGGATACCTAACAACTAGGCTAGGGATCACTTATAACCTATGTGTTTTTGATTTGGAAGAGTTTGGACGGGGTTTGGAGGCTCTAGGGGCTTCCACTCACCTATCTCGCACCTCTCGTACTAATAGTATCGGCAGAGCTTCGCTGCGATTAAAAATCGCGGAGGAAATGAGCAACTGAAATGAGAAGCCGGAGGCTTCTATTTATAGTGGAGAGGCAGGACACGCTGGGAATTCTCTGATTTGTTCCTCCTGCATCAGCCACTTGTACCTTACGCTTCAGGAGTTGTACATTTCACATCTGAGAGAGTGCTACAGTGACAGGCTCGGTGCCAACAAGGAAACCCTTGGTGCGGCACCAAGGGGCCTTGGTGCGGCACCAGCCAAGCTTTTCCAGTTTCGTTTTTTGCACTTTCACCCCCTGCAGTTCACTGTTTCGCGCATCCTGCTTTTCCTTTCGCATTTTTGACTCCTGTAACTTGACATTTGTTAAGTTTTAACAATTCTTGATATTTTATGTCAGTCACATACCAGGGGTACAAAATTGGGGTGTCTACAACTGCACTCTCAGCAGATTAGCATTCGTGCTCTCTTCGATGAGCTCAAGACCGGAATGGCACGAGCAATCATCCGTAGACGGGAAGTTGCTGATTTCACTGATCTTCGCCTTGTCGAGCAAGCCGATGCCAGGGCTGCTGCTGCTGAACAGTGTCGGGTTGCTGCCATCAGGGAGGAGAGAGCTACACACTTTTTGAATCAAGCTCTCATTGAAGAACATACCAGACTCCAAGAACGCCTTAATGACAGAATCAGGATCTGGGTTGGAGACTACTTAGAACGTCGACGCGCTCAGCCCAATCTGTTCTGAATATGTTGGTATTTTGTTCTGTATCTTTTTAAACTCTGCTGTTTTGCAAAAACTTCTGCTGTTAAACAGCTTGTTTAATCGCAGATGACTCCAATTTCTTTCAAAGTTTAAATTGATATATCCTATTATGATCTAGTCTATTTAAACTTCGTGTTTAAATCTTTACATGTTGCATGTGTGCTTATCTCAAGATTTAAACTCTGCTCTACTTAGTACTTGATATTAATGCTTTCATCTTGTAAGTACTTAGTCTAGCTATCTCTCTACTAAGACTTCTGCTCTGAGAGGCATGTATGCTCTTCTTAATAAAATTCTTTAAGACATGTCATTATCTCATTGCATGATTCAAAGTCTGCTAGTAGCTGAGATGATGACATCAACCAAATAGGAGGAGATTGTTGATTCCTATAGTTCTAGATTTGGTTGAGTCATCTTCTGATTCTATTACACAGTGGCTAAAAGGTCTGCGTGCCGATTAGTGTGGCAACTGTCTTAGAATCATAGTCGTTTAGAACTGTTTTGTGTTAGTTTAGGCGCGGTTTTGCAAGCTTCTACAGCAGCCTTGGAAGAATAGCAGAGTTTGAAGTCTGCTCAAAGGGCGAAAAATCAAGATTAGCCAGATCACGAAGTTATGACATGTACACACCTATCTAGATATTTTTGATAATATCTAGTCATCATATCTTCATCAGATTTCACTTTATAAAAGTCAAATCTACATGTTGACAACAGTCCAGACTGTCTCCTGAAACTTGAAGTCTGAAGACATTACCCTTTTTGGCTAAGAAGACTTTCTAAGCTGCAGAGCCTGCAATCTGAAACCTTACTCTATTTGGGAATGTCTTCTCTGCACACACTGCATCTCTGATAACTGTGTCTCTTACATCTCCCAAAGCACCGAATTGTATTCAATGCAATAGAACGTTGGACACAGCCCTCTCTGCCTCAGTCCAACGGTCCAAAATGATCTCTCTGGTATTTATTCAAGTTTTGAAGATTTGAAGAAAAAACTCTTGCGCATAAAACTCTCAAGCCTTATCTTCAACACTCAAGCATTCAAGAGATCAAAGGACAAGAACCAACACTTTACCAAACTTCCTGAAGCTGCAGATGTGCCAGTCTTAAATTTGTTTCAGCTTCATCTAGTATGTCTTTAAATCTGTTCTTTACTTTAGCACGTGTGAGAACAATTAATCCTTGATTGTTTCTCTCACCTTTATACAATTGGTTAAAAACTTATTTTGTACACGATCCATTAGAGATCTTACTCATAAACCTAGTGGATAAACAAGTGCACTTTTAAAATCCAAAGCTAACCACTTTGGTAGTGGACGTAGTACTATTCAAAGTACGAACCACTTCAAATCGCTGTGTTTTGTCTGAATCTGTTCTTATAATTTCTATATTTCTCTTACTGATTAAGATCCTGTTCTGAATCTGTACAACTTAAGAAGATCTCTATTCAGAACAGAATCTCCTCTGTTTCCGTTGCTTTAACACTTCTAGTTTTATTCTTTAAAAGATCTTTAAGAAGCTTTAACACTTCTGTTTTATTCTTTACTTTAAGAAGTGAAAAGTTTTTATAAAAACATATCTAGGCTATTCAACCCCCCCCCTTCTAGCCTAGATTGAACCTATTTTGGGACCAACAGTGGGCACTAATTCATCTTTGTCATTTTTAACTACTGTGATTCCAGATGTATTAGGGACTACTTGAACATGACTTACCCATTTGCTATCAGAAATGGTGTAAATGATACCCGCATCAAGAAGTTTAAGAACCTCTTTTCTTACTGCCTCCTCCATGTGGGGATTCAAATGCCTTTGATGTTCTCTAGAAGGTTTAGCTCCTTCTTCGAGGTCAATTCTATGCATACATTTTGTAGGGCTTATCCCTTTTAGGTCAGCTAAGGTCCATCCTATAGCCATAACATGTCGGTGCATTGATTATTGAACTGCGATGTATCAATTTTATTGCACTAATTTTTGCACTGCGATTCATCAATTTAATTGCCTAGTCTATTTTTGCATCGCGATTCATCAGTTTAATTGGGTGCATTGATTATTGAATTGCGACGCATCAATTTTATTGCATTAATTTTGCACTGTGTGTGGTAACCTGACCTGGATTCCAATGTGAAATCCCAAATCAGACCGCCCAAATATACACAAGTTAAGCATGCACAAGTAGGAATATAAAAATTTCACATGATGCGACATGGCATACACATAACAACTCGGCTACAATTGGCCGGAAAAGAACATAAAATAAACAAATCTTCGGCGATGTTACAGCCGGAACCCAATAACTACTCCTACAATTATAACACATGCATAATAATAACCTCAATGGCCACAACATGCCGGAGACAACAACGATGATAATAATTTAAAAGAGTAATAAGTTGCGGTGAACCATAAAATATAAACAAGATTGACATGGAAGTCGGCATACAAAAGATTCATAAGTCTAGAATAGTCATGAGTTATACAACAACACAAAAAAACCAAAGTCAAGTCTAGGTGATTTGCTTCCCATCGTCCTTGCCAAAATAAAAGACTAGCTATACAAAGTCTCAAAATAACAACCTCCAAGCTCACTAGCTATCTAGCTCGGATACGGCGAATCTAGCGGGGACCTTCTCCTTAGCTCGGATCTAAGGAAAATAAAACAAACAAATAGGGTAAGTCATAAAGACTTAGTAAGCTACTAAAAATGCATGTTCATGTCATAGTATAGCATTTATCATAAATATGGAACGTGATCATTTTATAGCATTTAGCACATTATTCACATAAGTACGAGTAATAAATCATACGAGTAGGATATAATATAGACGCGGCCACTACGTAGCTCCTACAATAAACTGTGTTAACGGATTCGTGTCATCGATGTTTTGTTAATACATCGACTCTTATTAAGAACCGGCTCGATTTAAATAGCAAGCCAATGCAGCACGTATTGATACGGCAAAGGGGCTACTTCCCCGCTATGGCCCACAGTGGAGGTGTGTGTGAGGTCCCAGGTGCACGATCCATAGCGAACACGAATCTCACAATTCATGGAGGCAATGCATCGTCCCACCCTAATGTATTATAAATCAAACCAAATAATGCCAGCTGGACTCAATGTGATGCACAAGTAGATATTTACTTGTCATAAACAAATAAGGATCGAATTCGACAAGAGCGAACTCATCCGATCAAGTAGGCTATTAATCTCTACCATAAATCATGTCAAGGAAATTAATTGCTCATAACCAAATAATCGCAATGAACTCAATGGCTCATAATTAGGCCCAATTTCTAATTGAGTAAACTCGATCAAACGATGTCCAAACTTCGTAGTGATTAAAAGTGGTGTTGAACATGTTCAAATATTCCCTAGAGTCGACTCTGTTGTGTTTTTACTACAAATTCCCAATTTTAGAGATTTGAAGCTATGTACTTCATAATTCATCTTAGATTCATTTATAAGTCCAACTAAGTCACAAGCAAACCAAAGTACTACTATGTGGTTCATATTCCTCATAGAGTCCAAATAAAGGCTCTAACACATATCAACATACCAACATACCAAGTAAACTATAATTAGGATACTTTCACTTAGCACCATTTCAAGTACACGTGTAAATATTGCTTCTAACATGATCACAATCCTAAATACACATGATGAAAGGTAATAACATACTTCCATAACCATAAAAACATCCTACATATGCTTCTAACAAGTTCATAATTTCAAACCACAAGTTGAAAGCATATAAGGCAAGTACATGTACTCATTGACCTCAAAAATCATAGGTTTTGTTTCCTCAGGGTCAATGAATACTAAAATCAAAGAAAGAAAGAGTAACTTACTTGTAATCCACAAACAAGAAACAAAATGGAAAATCTAAGTGGTTGGAAGTGTTTTACTCTTCAAGCTCTTCAATCCTATGACTTGGCTTCAACAATGGAGGAAGAGAACCTATGGAAGTCAAGGAGGAACCTTCAAGAACTCAAGGGAACTCCATGAGAGAGGCTAACAACGTTTTTTGAGAATGAAGGCTGAAAATGGAGGCCTAAATGTTGTCTTGTGGTTGATATAAGGTTAAAAATGTGAGTGTGACAAGTGTTCACACTTTGTGGAGGGAGAATTAGATTTTTAAGTGAGTTAATTAGCTTATTTACATCCACAAATAACCTCATTAATTAATTAGACAAGTTAGGATATAATTAATGGTGTTTAGGAGTGTTTAGGAGGTGTTTAAAATGGGCAAAATGGGGTTGGATTGGTCACTTACGTCAAAACGAACGAAACATGGAAATGTTCTCAAAGCAGTTGAGCCCTCGCTCAGTCTCTCCCCCCGAGCGAACGCTTGGTCCTGTTATCAGCCAAGTGTGTTTCTGGATTTTGCGCACTCGCCCAACGAAAATGCTGAGCGACGGCTCAGCCCCCTGAACCAAAATGCTTCCAAATTCCTCCTAAATGAGTCCTAACCCAAATCCAAGCATCAATGGATGATTCCACACTCAAAAATGGGTCCGAAACTCACCTAAAACAACCTAGGAAAGTCTCGAAACAAAGCACAAAACATGCAATATCAAAGCAACAATCGAATAGATGTTTGAACACATAAACATACATGATTATGAACATGTTAAACACTTCATGAATGATATACAATGCATGAACATGTTAGGTTAAGACTATAATGGAGATTAAAACAATAGACAACATAATAGAATCAAAGTGGGAATTAAGTAACTAATCAACAACTAGTAACTTATAAATTATTATAATACACACATAAACTAAGTAAACATGCTCATGAGGGTTATGAATGCATGAAGGCAAGCATATGTAATGGGTCTGTGCTGGGCTGAATAATTTTTCAGTAGGATGAAGGCAGAAGAGGGGGAAGAAGAAGGCTTACAACAGAGGAGATGGAAGAAGAATGTGAATGACATGGTTTGGTTAATTAACATTTTGTATCGCGGTTCAAACATTAATTAATCACAATACATAAAAGTTGATATCGTGGCACAACTTGGATTAGGTATATGTATTGCGGTTCAAAAATTAATTCTTCGTGGTACATAAAAGTTGGTACCGCAGTACAATTAGAATAGACAATTAAACTATTAAACCACGGTGCAAAAATTAATGCAATAAAATTGATAAATCGTGATTCAATAGTCAAAACACCGCAATTCATTTATATAGTTTGTTTCATACTCATTAAGGGTATCGCTGTCTTTTTGTGTCCAAAAATGTCTTCTTCTGGTTGAAAAAAAATGGTACTGGAACGATTAGAAACTTTGAAAAGTGGACCAACCCGCAATTTTTCCTAGATATTTATCTAGCAATTGGCTATCACTTGTAAGTCACAACTCACAAACGGTCAAAATTATATGCACACAAACATCTGGCTATAAAGAAGAAATAATCGCAGGTTGGTACACTTTTATGAAATTATAACTGCTCCTACAAAGAACCACCCACCAAGCATTCGAAAAGCCCAAGACGTTTTGGTTCACCATTGAATGGGTTTCACTGTATATGCTTATTATTTGGAACCCAAATTAAACAGGGTCTACCTGACTAGCACAATGAAACTGAAGTCCAACCACTACAAAGCTAGTAGTGTTAGACTGGTATGGTTATCCTTGTAATTATGGTAAAATTCTTGCCGGTCCCTTTTTCAAAAATTTTAATCTCTAAAGTCCATCGTTGTTTTTTTCAAATTTGATGTATCGCGGTTCAAAAAAAGTCTAGACAATTAAATTGATGAATAGAGGTTTAGAAATTTTTTGAATCGTGTTGCATTTTTAAAAATATGAATCGTGGTTCAAAATTTTTTTGAATCGTGGTTGTAAACATTCTTGAATCGCGGTGCATTTAAAAAAAATTGAATCCTAGTTTAGAATTTTTTTGAATTGTCGTGCATTTAAAAAAAAAAAAAAAAGAATCGCGGTTTATAAATTTTTTGAATCATGGTGCATACATTCTTGAATCGCAATGCATTTTTGTAGCGTGCTTCAGACTTATTAAGAGTATCGCAATCATTTTACCTCCAAAAATGTCATTTTTCAGTTGAAAAAAAACACGGTATTTGAGCGAATTAATACTTTAAAAAGTGGACCAACCCATAATTTTTCCTTGTAATTATATAAATATAGACACCCTGTTGAAAAATCATATCGGTAGTCCTAATCACTTGGTTAGATCAAACGAGGATCGTTATTCGTTAACCATGTCATTTTACACGAAACGAGAAAATGTCGAAGTTTGTAGGTCAAACGACACGTGACCCGGACAATCCACAGTTGAAATGACTATCTTTAAAAAAAAATGATTTTAGAAGTATGGTCCATATTATCAAAAAACATACCATTATGGGAGGGAAAAGGTGGTTCATGAAGGAAAGAAAATGAATAATTATGGGGCCTATTAGCATAAATTTCAATATTCAATTTTTTATAGTGGGATCTATTGAAAAGTTGTAAAATAAGTTTACCATTGTGGAAAAAAAATGTGAAGTGATTAATTTTTTACTTTTAATGTGGTACACAGAAAAGTGAAAAAATAAAAATAAAGGTTATCCACTGTAAATACCCTCAGGAAGGGCACACAGGGTCCCCCGGGGCATAGCCAAGTGATAAAAGGAGAGGGAATAAGATTCTGGAGGCATGCAGCGTGAGTTCGATACTTGGTGGAAGCAGTTTGCTTTCTTCTGAGGTTGGACCTTGTATGTGTTAATAGTTGATATGTTCTCAAACCCTGTATCATTCGGGCACATCCCGCGATTTTCTTGGTAGTAGCGATAAGGGACCGGAACTACTACCCCAGGATTCAACCTGGTTAAAAAAAAAAAAAAGGAAGGGCACACAGGCGAGAAAAAAATATCATATGACTGCCACGTGGAAAAGATTTATTTTTTTATAATCAAGTTGTATACTTTTTAAAACTGTCATCCATAGCTTCTTTTTTTTTTTTTTTTTGCAACATCAATTGTATGTTTTTTCTTATTTATTTGTAATTTTTTTTCTAATTTTATGTTTTGAATATTTCATTTCTTAAAAATCTATAAAACTGTGTCCAAAAAGTTTAATCTTATTTTTTATTTATATGTTTTTTAATTACTATTTTGGTTAGTTAAGGTCATTTTATTTAAAGTAATCGACTTAGATTTCTAAATTATATTAGTAATTTAAAATGAAATAAAAAAGGTAATAAAAATAGGAAGAGTTTAACGAAACAAGGAAAAAAAGATCGATGGTTGCCACGTGGACATCATCAATAAGATATTTTTGTCAAGGCAGAAAAGAAATAGTGTGTGGAGAGCAATTTGAATAATTGATATTGATGTGAGAGGGAGAAAATGAGGAATTTTTTGAGAAATTAGAAAGAGAGAGATAGATATATGAGAAAACTGACATGTGACAACAACCGTTTTTAGTTTAGTAATATACTAATTATCTACCAGTGTGATGCACAAAATGTATCGATACTCATTTGTTCTGGGAAAAGAGTCTATTATACTATATTGTGATGTTTCACTTAAAGAGTTAACTTTCAAAGAGTAATAAATTATGCTAACTTTGTCGAGATTTAAAGGTATGCAAATTATATTACGAGCTCAAACTTATGATAATCG
This sequence comes from Codonopsis lanceolata, assembly GCA_013146195.2. Classification (NCBI taxonomy): domain Eukaryota; kingdom Viridiplantae; phylum Streptophyta; class Magnoliopsida; order Asterales; family Campanulaceae; genus Codonopsis; species Codonopsis lanceolata. Next base: position 26,597,452 of record CM028379.1, read on the forward strand.
TACGAGATTTAATGTTTACGTTATTGGATGGTTAAGTTTTTTTTTTTTAAATGAAAAAGTAAACAGGGCTAGTACCCTATGAATTTTTTTTAAAGAAAAGTAAAAGTGCAAGCGAGAAAGAGACAACCAATCTAACCTGATTTCTTTTTTTATAGTGTAGATACCCAAGCAAATTTTCTTCGAACGTCTTAATGTAAAAGTAAGATTCGTTGTGACAGAAAACTTAGTTTCCTTATATTATTATTGAAAACATTAGTCAATATTTATACACCCTACTGCCTTGACTATCACGCCTAAACTCTCTAGAATACAAAGTAAATCCAATCCAAAAATAACTCCTAAATATATGCCAACTATCTACCAAAATATATATACCAAGATACGAGTCAATACTCCTCTTCAAGTTGGAGCATGAAGTTTACAAATGCCCAACTTACTAAGTAAAAAAGAAAATTGTCGTTGACCTAAGGCTTTGGTGAAGATATCGACAAGTTGGACAACTACCGACACATAATTCGTACAGATCACACCTTCCTGGATTACATCTCGCACATAATGACAATCAACATCGATATGCTTCGTAAGTTCGTGAAATACCAGAGTTTGAGCAATATGCAATGCCGACTGACTATCGTATAGTAATTTCATAGCCCGTGGGTGTGCCACTCCTAAACTACCAAGCAAGGCCTTAAGCCATTTCAATTCCAATGTGACATCATCCATGGATCGATACTCGGCCTCTACAGACAAGCGAGACACTATATGTTGCTTCTTGGTTTTCCAAGAAATCGGGGAACTACCTTGAAGCACTATCCAGCCTGTAAGCGATCACTTGGTTAAGGTACAACTAGCCCAATCAGAATGACACCATCTCTTCAAAGAGAGATCGTAATCGGTGCTTAGAAGAATACCTTGATCCAGACAACTCTTCAAAAGTGCACAACCCGGATAGATGTATCCCAATGGTCTTGGCGAGGATGTTTCATAAATTGAGCCAAAATATGAACAGTTGTAGACACCCCAATTTCATACCCCTGGTATGTAACATTGACATGCGATATCAAGACCTGTTTAAACTTAACAAATGTCAAGTTACAGGGTTTAAAAATAGTAAAGACAAAGCAGGATGCGTAAAACAGTAAAATGCAGGGGCCAGAATGTCAAAAGGAGGCCAAAGATTGAAGGCTTGGCGCTACCACGATGCTCAATGGGCGTGGCGCCCAGAACCTTAGGGTTCGGCACCCAGCTCCTCAACAGTGCACTCTGTCTTAACGTATTGCACAAGCCTTTATGCGCGCGGTACAAGATGCTGAAGCACAAAGAAGAAATTTTAAAGACAGCGATGTCCCTCTTCTCACCTATAAATGCAGGTGCTCGGCCTCACTTTGTGAAGGATCCTGAAGCCCAAAGAAATCACTGTTCAGCGTAGTTTTTGCGCAGTGAGCGATAGAAGAGCGATCGTGAGAATAGTGAGTTTCCCCTCATATAAGCCTCAAAGATCTGCCAAATCTCCTCCAAACACAAAACCAACCGGTCAAAGTGAGCCTTAGCCCCCCAGCTAGGTTTCCACCCTATTTCCCTAATCCAAAAATCTCAAAAAGAGCAGTTGCTCTGCCCAAGTAAAAAGGCCAAATCCGCCAGAAGCAAGCAGTTGTTCTGCCCGATTTCCGCCAGCAACAAGCAAACAACAACAAAAACGCATGCAGTTGCTCCGCCCGTTTGACGGTGCCCAGAAGCAACCTTCGGAAGCAGTCACTCTGCCTGAACCTCAGCAGCAGCAAAGAGACTCCCTCTCCCAGAAGGACAGAGCGAACACACCAACGCTCTTAAAGGTGAGCCTTTAAGGGTTTTATTTATTAAAAAAATTATTTTCCATCCGGCACAATGTAAAATTATAAGCCGTTGTGCTGCCCAGATTTATTTAAAAAATAAAATTAAGGAGAAAGTGTCGTTATTATTGCCAAATATTTTTAAATATATTTGTAATTACTGGAAGGAAGCGACTGCAAGGCTGTAAATAATGTAGACATGAATATATTTGCTTTTAATGCTTTATTTATTTGCTAGATAAATATAACAAAAAACATACTTTAGCCAAAAACTGTTTTGAGACCAAAAGTGCGAGTTGGGTGCCTAGCACCTCCCAACTCGTAACTTAGCCTCCGAACCTGTTTTTTTACAATCTCTGGTTTATTTTAGTTTTTTCTTTGTTTTCTCATTAAAATAAAGATGACAACTATGTCAAAACATTTTGCAGCACAGTGAGGCCTGCAACATCCTTTCTTGCACTTTTCCGTTTTCCCCTAAACAAGGGAAGATGAGAATGAAAGGGTGATGCATTTCATGCATCTTGTTTTCCCCTAAACGAGGATGAGATATGGGGAGCCAATGCACTCATAGCGATCCAAAATAGGTCTTAAGGCAATTTTTAGAAAGTCCATAGTGGGGCCCGCAACATCTTGTTTTTGCACTTTTCCGTTTTCCCCTAAACAAGGGACGATGAGAATGAAAAAGGTGATGCATTTTCTATATCTTATTTTCCTCTAAACAAGGGAGGGTGAGATACGGAGAAACCATTGTTTTTCATGAAACAGGGGCGGCACCCTACTAGATTTTATTAATATAAGGGAAAATCATACAAACTTGAGGGGGACAACCAGCCTTGCCCTTATATGTGGGAGGACAAAGGAGCCTTACCTCGGAAAGGAAAACAAGCAACAAAAGAAAGCTAGGAAATTCTAACATAAGGGGTATCTATTTTATCCAGAGAGATTAGACCTTTGATTCGGGAAGGAAGAGCAGCTGAAGACTCAAAAGAGGTATACATGCACTGATCACAACCCAAATTATCAAGAGAATCCGCAACTGAATTAGCCTCATGGAAGATATGGAATAAAGAATGGTTGCCCTCCTCAAGAAATTTCTTTCCAGCCCGAATCAGAAAAAGACTTCTCCAAGGAGGGATAATAGAGCCCAAAAAATAGTTCACAAGATTCTTGGAGTCAACCTCAATAATAGCTCCTGAAATGTTATTTGATGCCAGCCAAGAGAGCCCCTGAAGCAAAGCTTTACATTCCGCAAGAAAGCTGTTGGAGTTCCTATAAAATGAGGAGAAAGCGAAAAGCAAATCACCCTGGCTGTTGCGAATGATGCCCCCGCCCCCCGAACTATATCCAGAAGAACCTCTACAAGCACCATCAGTGTTCAGCTTGAGGGAATGTAAAGGAGGTTTCAGCCAACGAATAACTCGAATACACTTTGTTGACACAAATCCCAGTCTAGAGGAAAAAATATAAGATACGGAGAAACCAAAGCTCTCATAATGGACCAAAAATCACTCGATGACCGAGGCATATTCCATGCGCTTTTTGACAACATCCTTTTCGCATTTTTAATTTCGTCTTCCCCTAAACAAGGGAGGATGGAATGGAAAGCGTGATGTCCGTTCTGCACGTCGCGCATCCCTAAAAAAGGGCGCGCGGGGCGCGGGCGCATCCTGGGGCACCCACAACAGTGTAGGCCAAGTCAGGACAAGCACAAAATAAATAAATCAGACGACCCACCAAACGTCGGTACCGCTTCGGATCATCAATTAAAGGGCCTTGGGAAAGAGCTAGATTGTGATTTTGTATGATTGGAAAACTATTAGGTCTCGCGCCTTGTGACGACCCGACCCGGATCCCAAAACGAGACCACGAGGTCATGCCATCAAAAACACACAAGATAACAAATAACGGGTAAGGCCATAACGGCGATACGCCAATAACTTTAACACATGCGGAAGCGAATAACATAATTAAACGGTGACGCCCAAGCTAACAAGCTCAAACTAACACAACCAAAGAGATAATGAATCTCTCGGTCCAAAAATTAAAATCACGTGACGCAACATTGGGCACGTAAAACAAAACTACCTGTTATGCAATATCATTAAATAGCAATGTATATACCAAGTCATCGGCGATGTTACAGCCGGAACCCAACATTAAACTAAGTCTACAACTCTAGTCTATCATGCTTAACGGCTAAAAACATGCCGGAGTAAAACATAACCAACGATATAAATAACTTGATATAGATAGAAACAATATTATTATAGCATGGAACGACTAACATCCGTCGGCTCACAAAAGACTAAATAACATAAACAAGTACCAATTAAATAATCACAAGGCTTACTACCCATAGTGAAGTTTATATAACTTCACTTCCCAATCGACCTTTCCAAAACAAGGACTACAAATATATAAACTAATAGCAACCTTCTCACAGAACCACACGTTCTATCGTAGACTCGGCGGATTCCTTCAAATCACTATCTTAGCTCGAATCTAAGGAAAACAAGGTAAACAGAGTAAGTCATAAAGACTTAGTAAGCTACTAAAGATGCAATGTCATGGCATGGCATTATGCTCAAATAAAACATATACATCTCATATCATGCTCATGATATAACATTTCATAGAATAACTCACCACACAAACCGAAACCTAACCATAGTCTCATAGAACATCATTTGCATAATTCATCATAAGTAATTCATCTCAATAGAATATGATTCTTAATTCCAATACGTTTAACATGTCATCTTCATATTGCAATATTCATCAAAACATCATCCATATAACTCAATTATTCCATGGGTCTCACACTTCATCTTTTAACATGATTCATATAAGAACTTATATATGAAAGACAATGGTTTGCATTCTAATCATGACTAGCATGTTATATCTCTAGTATAACACTATATCAAAAGTCATCATTTCATTAGCATGTTACATTTCTTATCATAACATTTCATCAAGTAATCATCATCTCATGTATATCATACCATAACCACGTAGCACAACAATTCATACAAGTACTCGTAAAATAAACCACATAAGGGAGAAGATGATTTTCCTTTCCGTTTCCAGCGTGCAACTCCTCCGGAAACAAACGTGTCCTCGATAACCCCATTAGTGGTATCGACGTCCCCGAAACAATCCCCGCTCAGGCTCCGTAGTGATCAGAGTCATGTTTACTTACTACAACTAAGATCAACTACTTCCCCACCCTGGCCATCAATGGAGGGTGTGTGCAACCCGGCACGGCGATCCATTGAAATCACGAATCCCACAATTCGTGAAGACAATGTATCGTCCTGCCAAAGACTCAAACCAAAAAGACGCCAGCTGGACTCAAACGCAAGCACAAGTAATCCATACTCAAATGCTCACCAAGGAAAAGTACAACATCACGCACTAATCCAATCAAGTAGATATTTACTTTTAAACCACATAGTTATGCACTTCTATGCTAACTAACACATAAATACATTAGAGCAATATTATCAAGTCTCTAATACCCAAGTGTTCTTCATACACTTATAAACGCTCAGAGGTTTAACCTCCATCAAAACTTCCCCAAATTCCGTAGGATCTCAATATGTGATTCACTATAATCATATTAGTCCACTAATCGACTCCGTTGAGTCATTTCTACTCTTTTCAAATTTGAAGGCATAGAAGCTATTTGCATCATAGCCCTCCTATTATTCATTAGCCATCATTCATGGCTAAGTTCTTAGGGTTAACAACATTATGTAACCTGTTGATTCTTATGTTAGATTTATATTTGTTCAGTACATTACATTAGTTTTATACTTCAGTGGCTAATCGGGCTGCGTATCGATTAGCGTGGCAACTGTCTATAGAACTTTGCCTTGTATAGTTTTTTATAGGACTTTTCAGGTTCAGCGGAAGACCTCTCCATATGCTTAATCGGAAGACCTGCTTGAAGGCCACAAACGGTAGACTATGTGTCCACCTAATCTTCTATGACGTGTCCTATCCAGCAAAGATTGATTGGATTAATTCAAACTTATCCTAAAGTGTTAATTGAATTAATCCAAGACATTCCCTGACATATCAAGCCGCCGAAAGCAACCTTTCCAGCGGGGAAGACTTTTCGCCCTGAAGCGATGAAAGCGTGAAAAGCAGATTGTCTCCTACTTTCTGCTACAACTCTCAGATCTGACATCTAAATCGCCCACCTTTTTGAAGATCTCAGAAATCATTACCTGCTCTAGATATCTGTGAAGACGAAAATCCTTGACTGACAGCCTCATGCATTTAATGCATTAATGAAAAGAGTTGTTGAAGTCTTCGTCTCCTCCAACGGATCTTTTGAAGTGCACCTGCTATAAATCGCCATTGAAGGACCGGAATAAAACAAGCATGTAATCAATCGAACACTTAAAGGATTGCTCTGAAACTTCATAACTTCAAGTCCTTCAGCTCAGTGCAATCAAGAGATCCTCAACAGATCTAGAAGTCCACGTCAACAACAAGAAGCTGCTCATCAACACTTATTGTTTTATCTTCTTGTAGTTTACATTCATTAACTATACTTCTGCACGAATTAAATATCTTGTATTTACAGATATTTAATTCCCTAGACCCCAAACACAAGTCAATATTTTGTACACGATCCATTAGGGATATTCTTTGTAATTGATCTAAGTGGAAAACATAGTGCACAATTTAAATCCAAGGTTGACTGCCTTGGTGGTGGACGTAGCACTCATTATAGTGTGAACCATCCCAAAACACTTGTGTTATTCCTTACTGTTTGTCTGATACTTGAAGTGATTATCATCTTTTATTTATATTATCCATTTACAGCAGAACTTAAGTAAACTGTCAAAGGTCTACCGGTAGTACTTATCGGCAGACCTGGTACAACTTCTTTGAAGGTCTTCCGCTACTTGATTCTCTTCGATAGATTGCAAGTAACTTTCAAAAGAATTTACTTAAAAGTTTTAAGTGTATAATAAGCTATTCAACCCCCCTTCTAGCTTATTATTGTGGCCATTGGGACCCACAATTGGTATCAGAGCCTTACTCTTCGAAAACAAGTTTTTCCAAGATTAAACTCTTGTGAGATACGATGTAATGGCACAAACACACTATATGCTGCCTACATCTAATGCTAACCACGTCCCAATATTCGACGAAGGACATTTTGATGTATGGAAGGATAAAGTAATGAGATTCATGAACTCTATTGACAACAGATTATGGAAATGTGTCACTGCAGGTCAACATGTACCAATGAAGGCCAATCTTCTAGCCTCCATCGCTGGGAATCCTGCAGAAGTACCAAAAGAAGAATCTGAATGGACTGAGGATGATAGAAAGCTGGTAGAAATTGACAGCAAAGCAATCAACATAATCACCATCTCTCTAGACACAAGCACATACCAGCAAGTGATTCGATGTACAACTGCAAAAGAGATGTGGGAAGCTCTTGTGGAATACTTGGAAGGAGACCAAGACACAAGAGACAACAGAAAATATACATACATCCAGCAGTTTGATTCTTTTAAAAAGGATCCTAAGGAAACCTTGAGACAAGCATACGATCGCTTCAGTGAGGTAATTAACAATTGCTTTTCTCTAGGAAAAACGTATGACAAAAAGGAAATGAACATGAGGTTTCTAGGCTTTCTAGGTAGCTTATGGCATGTTAAGACCACGGCTATGAAAGAATCCAAGAACTTAAACGAGATGACTCTTCGTAGTCTCTACGCAAGTTTAAAGGTTTATGAACTTGAAGTTAATCAAGCTCTAGAGCAAGACAAACAGTTCAGAACTGTATCCTTGCCAGCCATGGTCCAAGAAGAAATCACTATTGAAAACAAACCGTCCACTTCCTCCTATGAAAATGATTTTTTATCTGATGAACAATTTGCCATGTTTGTAAAAGGTTTTCAAAAATTTGCAAAATGTGGAAGGAAGAACACACACCAACAACCTTTTAGGAAGAATGGTGAAAGCTCATCTAAGGAAGAGCTTGTGTGTTATAACTGTAGGAAACCTGGTCATTTTGCCTCAAAATGTCCTAAGCCAAAATTTGAAGCATACCGAAAACCATCTTTTAGAAAATTTCAAAAACAAATAGGTATGTTGGCTGAAGACATAGAAGACAAACAGGTTGCTACATGGTTTGAGACTGATTCAGAAGAGGAGGAAGAGGATTGTGAGCAAGCCAACATATGCTTAATAGCTCATGACTCACGTCCTACCTATGACTCTGAAAATGAAGTCGAAGTTTCACCTAGTCCTTTGGACAAAAATGAAACCAACGTGTTTCACTAAGGAAGAACTTCTCAAGGACAATCAAGATATGCTTGAAGAATTTAATTCCTTTAGAGTAGCCTATGTTAAAGCGGCCAAGAACTGCGTGAGAAACTTACGGTGAGAAATCTATGATGGCGGTGAGATTCAAACTCTCAATAGTCAACAAGAGAGTATCAAAGCGAAGGAAGAAAACAAATTTCTCTATGACAAAATTGATTGTCTATCGAGCACATCAAAGGACTTGACCTAGAGAAAATTGCCTTGCAAAAGACAATTGACTCTGGAAGCCTCAAGGATGCATTCGAAGAAATCCTTTCAAGCCAAAAATCTAGTAATGATAAAGCGGCATAGGATATTCGATGTGCCTCTTCCGACAACCTCTTCCATAGAGAAAGGTGAATCCTCCGAGGCGCAAATGATATTTCCTTCTCTAAATGACATTTGGAAATATAGGGAAACAAGGCCTTGGTTATTCAAGTGTCCCTTACATTTATCCCAAAGTTCAGAAAGGAAAAGCCAAAATGACTGACTCAAATGAGAAACACGAAAAGGTAACGGTAGAAAGTGAAGTCTGCCGGCAACCTATGCTAAGGCAAAGGCAAAGTGCGGCGGTAGACCTCGAACCTCTACCGGTAACTATCAAGTTTGTCTATGAAGCAGAGCAAGGCTCCTTTACAGTGAAGGTAAACTTAAAGGTATTCTACCAAATCCTTCTGAAAAGGTAATCAACAGAAAAGCTAAAGCTAAGTCTGTTGGTAACCTACCTAGGAAGATTCAAAAGAAACCAATTAAGTCTACCATCAACAAACAAGCTGAACCAAAAATGAATGTTAAGAAAAGGAAAGATCATAATCCCTCTTCAGTCAAAGTCACTAACAGTTCACTGTGGACTTTCCATTTATGTCATTCTTGCAATTGCTTAGGCCATCTGGCACCAGAATGCCTGCTAAGGTTCACTCCAAGATCTGAGAGACCTAGTTCTCTCAAGGTCAAGCAGGTATGGGTTGCAAAAGGTTGCTAATCCTTAGGACCCGAAAGAAAATAAAGGGTACCTTGTTTACTTCAATTCTTTTTCAGGAATGCTTCATGGCTATAGAATCAGAAAACAAAGACATCTGGTACCTAGACAGTGGCTGCTCAAGACACATGACTGGGAACAGAAGTCTTCTTACAGATATAGCTGAAGCAAAAGGACCCACTGTTATTTTCGGTGATAATGCAAGAGGAAAAACAATTGGATATGGCTCAATTACTAGAGGAAATCTCTCCATCAACAAAGTCTCTCTAGTAAGTGGTTTAAAGCACAATCTTCTGAGCATATCCCAATTCTGCGACAAAGGACTTCTATGCCAATTCAACTCCAACCAGTGCCTCATCAAAGACAGTGAATCCTGCTCTACAATACTGACCGGCAATAGACAAGGAAACATCTATGTCGTGGACTTAAATCTTCTAGGGAGATTCTCAAACCTGTGTCTAGTAGCCAACAATGTTCGTGACAACAGCTGGCTATGGCACAAGCGTCTCAGTCACCTCAACTTCAAGCACCTCTCCAAGCTCTCCAAAAACAGGCTTGTCAAAGGTCTACCTACGGTGTCTGCCGATCATGACAAAAGTTGTAAAGCTTGCCAACTAGGAAAACTTTCCAAGTCTTCCTTCAAAAGAAAGTCTGTATTATCAACAAACAGACCTCTTCAACTTCTGCATATGGATCTCTTTGGACCTATCACAACAGCCAGTATTTCTGGAGACAAGTACACACTTGTAGTAGTTGATGACTACTCTAGATTCACTTGGATTGAAACCATGACATCTAAAGATGAAACGTATGATCTAGTCACTGCACTTTTCAGAAGACTTCAAACTCAAAAGCTTGAAGACATTTGTGACATAAGATCAGACAACGGCACTGAATTCAAGAACAATGGAGTAGAAAAATACTGCGATGACCACGGGATCGGTCACAACTTCTCTGCCGCCGGTACTCCTCAACAAAACGGTGTAGCTGAACGAAAGAACAGAACACTGATTGAAGCAGCAAGAACAATGCTCGCAGAAGCCAAACTTCCAAAGTATTTTTGGGCAGAAGCTGTCAACACTGCATGTTTTACCCAAAATAGATCCCTGGTAAACAAGTTTCATAATAAAACTCCATATGAAATATGGAGAGTAAGATCCCCCAACATAGGATTTCTTAAAATCTTTGTAAATGTTTTATTCTTTATAATGGAAAAGAATATAGAGGAAAATTTGATGCAAAATCGCACGAAGGAATTTTTCTCTGGGTATTCCAAACATTCAAAAGCATTTCGCATTTTTTGTAAATCTAATTTAAAAATCTTAGAATACGTGCATGTTTCTTTTGATGAATATGACTTGTTAGAGCCTAAAAGGCTCGAAGCGTTGCTAATGATTCGATAATGATGAGACAGTACAAATACAAAGATCTACTTCCACTCCTCATCGAAAAGCGGCAACAAGCAGACCCATCAAGTACCGATAACCCTTCACCAGGCGATAACTCTCTTAACAACTCTTACATTGACTCGAACCCATCTCTTCTGCTTTTACCCCAAGCACCTTTACGATCACTCATCCTTCTTGTTCACCGAAAATGAATGTTTTGAAGATCCTATTCCTTCGAACTGATTTTGGTGAATCTCCTTCTCAACCAACTCCGAATTCTTACGGGAAGAATCCACCGAAGTGATCTCCTCCTCGTTATTGAAGTTATTGAAGCAAGAGATCATCCCATTTCTCAAATCATTGGTGATCTCAACACAGAGTTCGACGAGAAATAAAGTTCGAGAAGAAACTATGTTTGCTTATGCATTTGTATCGAACTCGAACCAAAGAAGATTGATGAAGCTATCGAAGATCACAACCTGGATTGAAGCTATGCAAGAAGAGCTGAACCGGTTTGAAAGATGTAAGGTGTGGAGCTTAGTTCAAAGACCGATCATCCCATCGGCACCAAGTGGGTTTTCGAAATAAAAGAGATGAAGAAGGAAATGTCACCGAAATAAAGCTAGGCTGGTTGCATGGCTACCGTCAGAAGAAGGAATTGACTTTGATGAAACTTTTGCTCTGTTGCTAGACTAGAAGCAATCGATTTTTCTAGCTTATGCCTCGTTCATGGACTTCAAAGTGTATCGATGGATGTAAAGAGTGCCTTTAGAATGGTGATCTTCAAGAAATCGTATACGTGGAGCGACCCCAGATTTGTCATTTCGCATAAGCGGATCAAGTCTACCGACCGAAGAAAGCTCTCTACTGAAGCAAGCTCCTAGAGCTTGGTATGAAACTCTATCCAAGTTCTTAATAGAACAAGGATTCGTGAGAGGAAGAATAGACACTACTTTCTTCATCCTCAAGCACAAAGGCCATTCTCTTCGTACAAATCTATGTGGGATCGACATCATCTTTGGATCAACTAACCAAAGCCCGTGTAAGAGATTCGAGAAGCGATGCAAAGCAAGTTCGAGATGAGCATGATGGGTGAACTTACCTACTTTCTAGGACAGATACAAATGCACTTTCGACGGAATCTTTATCACCAAACCAAATATGCAAAGGAACTAATCAAGAAGTTCGGTCTTGATTCAAGAAAAGGATTCGAAACTCCAATGTCTACCGACTGCCATCTTGACAAATATGAAAAGGGAAAGCAAGAGAACATGACCAAGTACCGAGGAATCATATGTTCCCTTCTTTACCTTACTGCTAGTAGACCTGACATTATGTTGCTGTTTGTGTTTGTGCTAGATTTCAGGTAGATCCAAAGGAGTCACATTTGCTTGCTGCCAAACGTATCATCAGATATGTTTCAAAAACTACAAATCTAGGCATCTGGTATTCAAAATCCAAAAATTTCAATCTAGTTGGATACTCATATGCAGATTATGCAGCCTGCAAAGTGAGCAGAAGTACCAGTGGGACTTGTCAATTTCTTGGAAACAGACTTGTCTCATGGTCTTGCAAGAAACAAGGATTAGTTGCAAATTCAACCACGTAATACAGCAAAGCATTTGCTTGCTCTCAACTCCTATGGATGAAGCAACAACTAGTGGACTACAACATCAAGACTACAAACTGCCCAATCATGTGTGACAACACATCAGCAACTTCAGTCTCCAAAAATCCAGTGATGCACCCCAAGATGGCAGCCAAGGGCAAAGCAAAGAAGACAAGGCCGGAAGAGACCACTCCAACTGAAGAGGAGCAGGCCAAGTGGATTAGGAGAGAGATGAAGGAAGGCCAAAAGAAGAAGGCATCAGGCCAAACCAACCATTCTTCACCTCCTCCTCCCCAAACCCAGCCATCCTCACAGCCACCTACCCAACCCAGCCAATCACCTTCACCATCTCCTGCACCCACTCCCAAACCAAAACGAAGGCGACTTCGTAAAACCTTTGAAGACCAGCCACCGGCAGTCCCTTCAACCTCTACCGATGAAGCAGCTGAGTCTCCTATTCAGCCGCTGAGGAAGAAAAGGAGAGCTGCCGGTCCCAAACCTTCTACCGCCAGCCAACCAACTACCTCTACCGACGCCCAACCCTTACCTGTCAACCCGTCATCTATTCCATCTACCGACGCCCAACCCTCAACTATCAACCCTTCATCTATTCCTCCTGAGTCATCTACTCAGAGGAATTCACCACCTCCGGAGGAGTCTATCCCTCAGGAGGAGCCTCACATTCAGGAGGAGCCAGCTAGAACCCCCTCTCCTCCTCCTCCTTCACCTTTCAACTACTCTCCTGACCCATCTACACCTTCCTCACCTCACCAATCCCAACCAACTTCATCAACCACACCACAGCCAATCCCTCCCACCCAGCCCTTAGACTCTGCTGCTGCCAGGTTCCTCTTCGAACTTTCGTCAGTAGCAGATCTATTCACCCCTACCCATCAACCTTCTCAACCTTCTCAACCTTCCCTAAGAAAACCAAAATCCCTCTTCTACCCTGCCCCTTCTTTCTGGTTTTCTACCGACCCCCTTCCCCAATCCTCTCACATCAGTGAAAATTCTGACACTGATATGGAGCTGGATTCCCCACCAACCCCTCCTCCCCCTTCACCTATAACCATATCCTCCTCCACCAACACCATACCAACCCAAGACTCGTCCTCTTCCGACTCCATCACTCTCCCTCTCTAACATCCCATACGGCCTGCAGACTCTACCTCTGCCGGCACCATTCATATTGGCCAGGCAACTACTTCCCATCAGCCAGCCAATGATGAAATTTTGTCCCGGCTAGATGCCATCTACCAGCGGCTAGGCGAGCTTACAAGCATATCTACCGCTACCGCCGAAATAGCCACTGCAGCTTCCAAAGCCAACGACCAGACTGCCGCTACTCTTCGACAGTTTCAAGAGGATGTATGGACTCGATTTGGGCAGATGCGGCACGACTTCACCGATGTCAAGATCAACATCGAAGCTCAACGCGGCGAAGGTGTCCGTATGGTGTCATCCATTTTCTACGAATTATTCCATGGCATCACTCTTCATCTCGGCCACGGTCGTCCTCCTGATCTTGAACTCAACAACCTTGCTCGAAATTCAGCTCATGATGTCATGAATGCCAACTGTGATCGTGATCTGGCCATCACGGAGGAGAAGCAAATGAGGTCTATCAACAGAATGCTGATGGAAGAGAACAACCGTCTTCGTGAAGAACTGGACTACCGTTCTCGTTCCACCAGACCTCCGACTGATGCAGATGATGAATACGAACGAAGAATGGAAGAGCTTGAGCGAGAAAGAAGAGAAAAGGAGGCTGCAGACAAAGGAAAAGGGAAAAGACCTTGGTAGTTTATGTATCTTTTCTTCCCTTACCTTTGTATTTATCTTTACTTTTTGAAAACTCTGTTGGATGTAAACATCTTGTCTATAAATACAGATGATTACCTGCCTTTCAAAAATTATCTTGTTTAAATTCTTATTGCTTTACATTTCATATATGTTTAGAATTTTAAACAATCAGTTTAAATTTATTTAAACTGCTGCTAATCTGTGTGCTGTTCTATGACTCTTTACCTTTGTATGCACTTAAGATTAGTCCCTTACATTTGAGGTGTTATTCTGTTTGATAGAGGCATGTCTTCCGTTACTTCATATATAAAATTCTCAGACATGTTATTATCTATCAAATAGTTTGTTTAAAAGCCCTCATTTGTAGTAATGATGACCAGATATAAATAGGAGGAGATTGTTGATTCTTATGTTAGATTTATATCTGTTCAGTACATTACATTAGTTTTATACTTCGGCTAATGGCTGATCGATTAGCGTGGCAACTGTGTATAGAACTTTGCCTTGTATAGTTTTTTATAGGACTTTTCAGGGTCAGCGGAAGACCTCTCCATATGCTTAATCGGAAGACCTCCTTGAAGGCCACAAACGGTAGAATATGTGTCCACCTAATCTTCTATGACGTGTCCTATCCAGCAAAGATTGATTGGATTAATTCAAACTTATCCTAAAGTGTTAATTGAATTAATCCAAGACATTCCCTAACATATCAAGCTGCCGAAAGCAACCTTTCCCGAAAAGCAGGAAGACTTTTCGTCTGAGCGATAGGAAAAAGCATCGTCTCCTACTTTCGCTACAACTCTCGATCGACATCTAAATCGCCCACCTTTTGAAGATCTCGAAATCATTACCGCTCTAGATATCGTGAAGACGAAAATCCTTGATGACTGACCTCATGCATTTAATGCATTAATGAAAAAGAGTGTTGAAGTCTTCCTCCAACGGATCTTTTGAAGTGCACCTGCTATAAATACTGCCATTGAAGACTGGAATAAAACAACTGTACAGAATCAATCGAACACTTAAAGGATTGGTCTGAAACTTCATAACTCCAAGTCGTTCAGCTCAGTGCAATCAAGAGATCCTCAACAGATCTAGAAGTCCTCGTCAACAACAAGAAGCTGCTCATCAACACTTATTGTTTTATATTCTTGTAGTTTACATTCATTAACTATACTTCTGCACGAATTAAATATCTTGTATTTACAGATATTTAATTCCCTAGACCCCAAACACAAGTCAATATTTTGTACACGGTCCATTAGGGATATTCTTTGTAATTGATCTAAGTGGAAAACATAGTGCACAATTTAAATCCAAGGTTGACTGCCTTGGTGGTGGACGTAGCACTCATTATAGTGTGAACCATCCCAAAACACTTGTGTTATTCCTTACTGTTTGTCTGATACTTGAAGTGATTATCATCTTTGTTTATATTATCTATTTACAGCAGAACTTAAGTAAACTGTCAAAGGTCTACCGGTAGTACTTATCGGCAGACCTGGTACAACTTCTTTGAAGGTCTTCCGCTACTTTATTCTCTTCGATAGATTGCAAGTAACTTTCAAAAGAATTTACTTAAAAGTTTTAAGTGTATAATAAGTTATTCATCCCCCCCCCTTCTAGCTTATTATTGTGGCCATTGGGACCCACATAACCCAACAATTCATACCTTCCCAACAACAACCCCAAGTCATCATTCATAAGTCAACACTTAATATTTAAAGTCAACCATCACATTTCAAGCATGTATCTCATGTTAACATTTAATCAAGCATGCTTTCATTCAAAATAACCATTTATCCAAACAAGATGTAAATTCATCTAGCATGCTCATAATCAAGATATAAATCCATCTAGCATGCTCATAACCTTCAATTCATGAATTATTGTTGACCAACATGCTCTTATATGCATAAAAGTCAACTCAACCCAATAAAGTCAAACATAACATTTTATTCATGAAATCCATAATGACAATTCATTATACATGTTCATAATCCAAAATTCATGAATTAGATAGCATCATACTCTCATATGCATAATAGTCAACTCTTATTTTAAAAGTCAAACGATACATTCAAACATGTAATTCATTGTAAAAATTCTTCTTCATGCTTATAATAAAAAATTCATCAATTAGATGACAACATACTCTCATATGCATAATAGTCAACTCTTGTTCTTAAAAGTCAAACAAAACATTCAAACATGTAATTCATTGTAAAAATTCTTCTTCATGCTTATAATAAAAAAATTCATCAATTAGATGGCAACATACTCTCATATGCATAATAGTCAACTCCTATTCTTAAAAGTCAAACGAAACATTCAAACATGTAATTCATTGTAAAAATTATTCTTCATGCTTATAATAAAAAATTCATCAATTAGATGGCAACATACTCTCATATGCATAATAGTCAACTCTTATTCTTAAAAGTCAAACGAAACATTCAAACATGTAATTCATTGTAAAATTCTTCTCCATGCTTATAATCAAAAATTCATCAATTAGATTGCAACATACTCTTATGTACATGAAGGTCAACTTTACTCTCAAAAGTCAAACGAAGCATTCCAACATGTAACTCATTGTAAAAGTTCATCCTTCATGCTTACAATCAAAAATAGAGATTCAACAAGTATACTTCCAAACTCCCAAACATATATCCATTTATAATTCTAACAATTCATAATATCCAATAAACTCCAAAAATCATGTACATCATCAATAACCTATTTACTTCATCAACTTATAATCAAACCCTAGGTTTAGGAATCATATACTCATCATATCAAAGTCCAAGCTTGCACAATGAACCTCCCTAACATACTTCACAAATCATAGAAATCATCCTACACATGATTCTTAGCAAGTTCACTCTTAACTTCAAAATAAAATCGCACAAAGCATGCATGTGTACTCATTGACCTCAAATAGCACCCTTGTTTTCCTTAGGGTCAATGAGCACCAAAAATCATATAAGAAGAGTATAGTAGCTTACCTACAATCACCACTACAAGTAAACAAATCGAACATGCAAGGGGTGGAATGAGTTCTCCTCATCTTCCTCTTCACTTCTATGGCTTGGATTTGTAAATGGACTCCTCAAGCTTTGGCCACCATTAATGAACACTCAAGAACCCCTCAAGAACTCTCTTAAACCTTCAAGAAATGTTCAGCCACGTTTTTGGAGAGAGATGGCAGAAAATGGAAGGTTTAGTGGGTGTATTGGCTTCCCCAAGGCTTGAAAATGTGAGTGGGAAGAGTGGCGAATGCATGTAGGGGTTCTCCCTTGCCAAGTGACTTTAAATCCACTCAAAACTCTCTCAAACCTTCAAGGAGTATTCAGCCACGTTTTTGGGGAGAGAGGCTGAAGAAAATGGCTTTGGTGGATGTATTTGGTCACCTTATGCCTGAATAGTGGGGTGGGAAGGAATGGCCAATGCATGTAGATGCATGTTGATGTCTCTCCTTGCCAAGTGTCTATTAATCCCTTCAAAACTCCCAAAACTTGTTTAGTACTCATAGGTTGATAGTTATCTTGGTTTAGTAACTGAATATGGGGAGTTTATCATTAAGGGTAGGTGTGTAATTGGCCAAAAAAAAAAGTCTAACACACAATGAGTGGTCGACTATAGTAGACCAGAATTTGGATCATTTTACAAAATTACACAAAAGGTATGGCTAGAAATCTCTATGAGTCTAGTTTCTAACGCATCAAACGGATCCGAATTCCGAGTTTTGTACACAAAGTTATGGCCAAAATACTACCTATCGTGGCCTTCGGAAATACGCGAATTTCCGAAAATCAAACTCGAGCGTGTGTAAACGTTTACACGACCACTCAAAAATAATTCTAAGTTAATTCCCCAAGGTCCCCTAGTCATCTAGGGTCAAACTAATACCAACCGAAAACGTCGTACAAAGAAGAAGAACGACAAGAAGTAAAGTAGCAATCAAACCGTCGATTCGACAAGCATTCAAACAAGATTTAAATCATGTTAAGGATGTTATGAATGATCTCTAATACTTACATATGTGCATCCATCTAGAAGTCTAACACATCTAAACATGTTATTTAATCATCATGTAAAGATCTAGGACCAAATCGAGGTCATGAACACAAAACCCGAGTAAACTCTCAATCGCGTCGCATTTCGACTATCGTCGAGTTACGACTTGTGACTTTAGCAAGTTAACAACTAAATGGCATCTCTTAAAAGTATTTTGGTCTTAATGTGATCTCTCATACACATCTAGAATCTCTCAGAAATCAAATAAGCGATCAACAAGGGAAGAAGTGCGAGCATTGCACGCAATTCAAGCTAACCGGGAATCGGGGTCTTACACGCCTAATAAACCTGCCTCGACAATAATGTCAAGAGTATACTTGTGCTGACATAGAAAATTCCCTCAGTACTGCGAGCAACTTCGATACCAAGAAAATACTTCAAAGCACCCAAATGTTTCATGTGAAAACATTCATGTAAGCATTTCTTAAGAGCGTCAATAACGGAAGAGTCATTGCCTGATATAATCAAATCATCAACGTAGACAAGTACATTAAGCTGAATGGTACCCTTAAGTAGAGTAAAAAGTGAGTAATTGGAGTAGGGCTGAATGAACCCATACTTTTTCATGATAACTTGGCGAACCAACTCGCGGAATCTGTGTCAAACAATACAAAGACTTTTTGAGGCGACAAACCCTATCGGGTTGTTGATAGTTAAGTCAGGCAGAAGTTTCATATAGACCTCCTAATTGAGATCCCCATGAAGAAAGGAATTATGAACGTCCAGTTGTTGTAGTTCCCAGTTCTTCGCAGCTGGTACCGCTAAGAAAGTACGGATACTAACCATCTTCGCGAAAGGTTTGGGATGTCAGTGTTTCAATTTCATCAATTGAGAAACATGCATTCATGTCACTCGGTCTATTCATTGCATCAAAAACAGAAATTTCAACAGTTTCACCAATAACTGACATTGTGAGTTTACCATTCTTAACATTTATCATTGTGTTGGCAGTGGCCATAAAAGGTCTACCTAACAGAATAGGAACTTCATTGTTTGTGCATATCTTCCTTTCCATCTCTAGAACCACAAAATCAACCGGAATGATTAATTTATCTACCTGAACTAGAATGTCTTCTACTATACCTAACGGGTGTTTAACTGATCGATCATCTAACTGTAAGACATATTGGTGGGTTTCAGTTCTCCCAACCCCAATTGTTTATAGACTGCGAAATGCATCAAATTAATACTTGCTCATAAATCTAACATAGCCTTCATCTTTTAGAACTGCCCAATGAGACTTGGATATTGAAGCTACCAAGATCTTTCAATTTAGGAGGAAGTTCGGGTTGTAGAACTGCACTCACGTTTTCAGAAACAATAATCTTTTCATAATTTTCAAATTTGTGTTTCTTAGAGTGAAGATCTTTGAAAAACTTAGCATAAGATGGAATATTTTTAATAACGCTTAGCGAAGGAAGGTTAATGTTCACTTTGGATAGCATGTTATAAATTTCCAAAAATTGCTTGTCCATTCTGTTTTTCATAGGTCTTCTAGGGAATGGTATTGGAGGAACATAAGGTGGTGGTTCCACATAAGGTTCCTCTTCCTCTTGCTCTTTTTCTTGAGTTACTTCCTCTTGATTATCTTTTGACACTTCTGTTTCTACCTCTTTATTATTTACTTGATTATTTTCACTTTCATCTTTTTCAACTTCATTATCAGCATTATTTACTTTATCAGACACATCAGGAGATTAAATATGATTACTTACCTCTTCTCCAATGACTCTACCACTTCGTAGAGTAGTGATAGATTTTGCTTGTTCTGTCTGACTAGGGAACTTCCCTTCTTCTCTTTTCTCATTTTCAACTTTTGCAAGTTTATTCCTTAAATTTTCTAACTCTTCTAGCAAATATTTGTTAATAGCAACTTGACCTTTGCTAGCTCCATCTGACTTTGAAACTTCTTCGATTCACAATTGTCCTTGATTTGGAAATTGTTGAGGTTGTAGTGGTTTATTTCCTTCCCATGAAAAATTAGGATGATTTCTCCAACCAGGATTATATGTGTTTGAGTAGGGATCATTCCTTTGTCTTTGAGGGTACATGTTCATGGCATTGACCTGTTCAGGATATACAACACTAGATGGACAAAAATTAGTAGGATGAGAATATAATCCACAAATAGCACATGCTTCTTGAATTTGCCAATTTTCATATTGAGCTTGTATATCTGGTTTTTCTTGAACTTGGAATAAACTTCTATTTTTTCCTCTTGCACTTTTTTGTTGAGAATTTGCAGTTAACATCTCAAGTAATTATTCTAGTGCAGCTGGTGTCATTCTATTAATAGACCCACCGACCGCACTATCGACCATAGTTTGTAAAGCAGGCGAAAGAGCATGATAGAATTGAATTACTAACACATCTTGAGATAGATTATGATGAGGACACATGATAAGTAAATTTTTAAATCTATCCCATGCTTCATGGAATGTTTCTCCTTGTTCGTTTTGAAAAGACATGATTTGTTTTCTATACTCTGAAAGAGATGCATGTTTATAAAATTTACCCATAAACAAATCATATAATTGAGTCCAAGTATAAACACTTGCAGGTGTTAGATTCATAAACCATATTTTCTCTAAATATTTTAATGCACTCAGAAAATATTTCATTTTTACTTGGTCTTCAGTCAAACCACCTAACGGAAAAGTTCCCATCATATATTCATATTCCCTCATGAAACTTACTGCATCTTCAGATGACATTCCATGGAATGAAGGTATCATATTAAAATAATGACCTTAAAGTTCGAAATTTCTTACTGCTTCCGGTATGACTAGGCATGAGGTTGCTACATTCAACACAGGGCGACTATAATCATTTATAGTTCTTTGATTGATTATTACTTCCATGTTTCTCCCAGCAGGTTCTTCCACTCTTTGATTCACGTTTACCGGATGAACCGGATTTTCTGGATTTTGATTATTATTATTATCCATTGGAGGATTAACCAGGGGATCCTCTTGATTCAATTGTTCTTGATTATCAGGCTGGGTTCCTAGATTATCAGGGTCTTCCTGATTCTTTCCAAGATTATTTATATTTTGATTTAATTCTACCAGTTTAGGATTTAGAGATCTACGACCGTGCATAAAACAAAACAAATAAAACTAACAACTAAAAATAAATAAAATCGTTTTTTTTTTAAAATTTTATAGAGACTGAATATAAATCTACGCTACCAATAAACTAACTATGCAAACTAGCTTGTCCCCGGCAACGGCGCCAAAAACTTGATCGTGTCTTATTTTAAATTTATTCCTTGCAAGTGGACAAGACTATTGCAGAATAGCTTGAGAAGCAAGGGTCGAACCACAGAGACAAGAAGATCACAAATAGTAAGACTATCGGTAGCAATATTATTAAACTAAGGGGGGTTTTATATTGATTTTATCTAAACTAATTATTCTAAAGCAGTAAATTAAACTAACTATGCAGTAATCACAGTCGGAAAGATCTGATGGTGGAGGGAAATCTAGGATTAGGGTTTCACTTGTATCTACTCTATAGCTTATTTGGATAAAGTATCATTCAATTTCTTGGGTTCGTTCACAAAAGATAGATATAGCCTGTCGACATATGCATATTGGCCATGCAGTTATCCGCACCTCTAGGCCTTTATTACTTGCGATTACATTCATTTGTTCAAAGCGAGATAATAAAGGGGTTGATAAACACCATGATCAACAAGAATTGAATGAATAAAAATATATTAAGTCATAGATTCGATACAAGTTACCTCCCAACTCCTAGATTAATGGATGTTTAGTTCATCCTTGAAGATGAACTACACAAGGAGATGAATGAATACATAGATCGATCTTCAAAACTATAATTACAACAACTAAACTACGTAATACACTTTAAATTCTACCTAAAACTATGTTAAAACTACTTCTAGGACGTCCTTTGGCTTTGGCTACCGTCCTTTATTTATACCATGGGGTTGTAGGGGAATAGGAGGTTCAATCTAGCTTGAAAACCTCAGAAGGTCTGTTATGGGCACCTTGCGGTCGCAAGGGATAATGGTCTTGCGTCCGCAAGGTCTTGATTTCGGGAGCCCAACTTTCTGCCTACCTTGCGAAGGCAAGGTATTTTCACCTTGCGGCCGCAAGGTGGCCAGACTCTCTTTCTGCCGTTTTTTTATTTTACACTTTGCCCCCTTCTTCGAAATCTTCACTAAAAGCTTCATAGTTCACATAAATCCACCTAAAACCCTGAAACTCATAAAACAACTCAAAAACACATATCAGTAGCCAAAAGCCTCATAGAATTGTTCAATTTAAGTCATAAAAGAACCCGATAACGACGTATAAAATACGTCTATCATCTATGCATAGCAGATTCAACCCTTGGTAATGTCTTTTATATAGACTACCTCCGCTGATCACAAGTTGTGATGCCCATCTACGTAGGGAGACTTTCCCTCTTTTGTCCAAATTGTTTGGATAGACTCTTTTCTAAAATAATTTCAAAATGTCTATGTACCAGGGCTTGTTGTCCTTTTCATGAGTGGCATCAATTGCAAAGCAGTAGGCAGGAGCTATTTTCTTCCCAACTACAAATGGCTGAACGTCAATCTCTGTGTGAACTTTGACCAGCGAAGCTAAAGTTGCTAAAGCCTCGGCAAATTGATTTATATCCCGTGAAAAATAATGAAACAAGATATCATCAAACTCTTTTGCTAAAGTTGTCAATCGAGCGTGATATAGTTGTAGACGAGGATCTTGGGTTTTCCATTTCCCTTCGATCTGATTTATGATCAAAGCGGAATCACCAAATACTTTTAAATCTTTTGCTCCTCTTTGGAGAGCCTCTTCTTGACCAGCAATGCAAGGTTCGTATTTGACAGTATTATTTGAACATTCAAACTCCAATCTTATGGCTAGAGGAGTATGAGAATCTGGTGGATCAATTATCAAGATTCCTATGCCGAAACCTCTTTTGTTGGCAGCCCCATCAAAGACCATTTTCCATTTGGTGTCATGGTCTGTAATTTATAGGACACACTCGTCTGGGAAACTTGGCTCTGAAGCATCTTCTGATTCTAAAGGTAAATCAGCTAAATGGTCTACGATCACACTTCCTTTGATAGATTTGAGTGTGACGTAGGTGATGTCAAATTCGTTGAATTGAAATGACCATTTAGCCAATCTGTTGGAGAGTGATGGCTTGCCGAAGATATATTTTATTGGGTCCATTATGGAGATGACTTTGATGGACCGAGCTTGCAAGTAAGTTTTGAGCCTCTGTGTTGCCCAGACTAGGCCAGTACATCTTTTATCTAAGGCTAAGTAGTTTAGCTCGCTTCCTTGTAGCTTCCTACTTATAAAGTAGATGGCATTTTCAATGTAGGAATTTTCCTTTTCTTGTGCGAGCATAGCCCCTACCGTAGTGTCTGTGATAGTTAGGTATAGGAGGAGGCGTTTATGAGCATGAGGAGGAGCTAGCACTGGCGGGCTAACAAGGCTAGCTGGCATTTTTCGTCCCAGATTTAGTCAGATTCTTTTTTCAGGAGCTTGAATAGCGGCTCATACATGGACGTCAACTGCCTGTTGAATTGACGGATATACTACAAACGGGCCAGGAAACCCTTGATTTCTGTTGGGGTTTTTGGCTATGGCATGTCTATGATGGCTTTCACTTTAGCAGGTTCTATTTCAATGCCCTGCTCGGTTACCATGAACCCTAGGACTTTGCCCTTAGTAACTCCGAATGTGCATTTGGTTGGGTTGAGCTTCATTTGATGTTTTGTTAACCTTTCGAAGAATTTTCTAAGGTTTTTGACTTGGGCACCATTTGTATCTTCAGAATGCACAATCATATCATCCACGTATACTTTGACTTCTTTATGTATCATATCGTGGAAGAGGGTAGTGGCAACTCTTTGGTATGTAGCCCCAACATATTTTAATCCAAATGGCATGACAGTGTAGCAATAGGTTCCCCAAGGGTGGTGAATGATATTTTTTCCTGGTCTTCTGATGTCATTTTGATTTGATTGTAGCCCAACATACCGTCTACAAAGTATCTGATTTTGTGAGAGGCCACAGCATCTACCATAATATCAATGTTGGGTAGAGGGAAGTCGTCTTTGGGTGATGCCTTGTTGAGGTCACGGAAGTCCACACAGATCTGAACCTTTCCATCAGGTTTCGGTACAGTCGCTATGTTTGATAGCCAAATTGGGTAGTCAACTACCCGGATAAACTTGACGTGCGGCTGTTTCATGATCTCTTCTTTTACTTTTAGTGACCATTCTGGCTTGATTCAGCGGAGTTTCTTCTTAACTAGCCTAGCATCTGAGTATGTCGGAATTTTGTGCTCTACAATCGCTGGATCCAACCCAGGCATGTCTTCGTAAGACCATGCGAAGACATCTGCAAACTCTCTGAGTAGACTAATCAGTGCTGCCCTTTCTGATCCTTGTAGATAACTGCCAATTTTGACCTATCTGATCTCACTGTTCAGCCCCAGATTGATAGCAGATAAGTCTTCTTCTAATGCTGCTGATCAGTGTTTTTCTCGGTGCTTGACTGACTTAGCGAGCTCAATTAGGTATTTTATGTCTTTCGGGTCCATTTCGTTTAACGAATTATTATTTATGTTAATTAATTCGTCTTTTAACGTAGGTGCAACCAAGGAATACACGAACACATCAAGATTTTCATTATTAATTTTAGGCTTTAGAGGGATGATTACATTATTGAGGTCCTGGGATTTGAGGTCCTCAATTTCAGGGAATGAGTCGGTAGATGACCAGTCTGTAAGGCTAAAGGAAATAGGGGGAAGGGCATATCCGAGACGGTCCACCAAGTTTGATTTTGTTAGGAGCAGTCGAGCCGTTGTGTACCAATTCTGCAAGGGGTTATCAGTAATGGACTCAAATTCTGCTGGGAGCTTTTCATAGCTAGTCCCTCCATCAATCATACCCAGGAAACAAACAGAAACTTCAAAGGGCCAAACAGAGGAAATAGGCATTATGATGAATTGCAAGCTCCCTAATCGCTAATATTGCAAGAGCTGATGGTACAGGGAGTGCTAAAACCACTGGAAAAGTATAGGCCACCAAATCCTCTGCCTAACTCATGGAACCATGCCCAATATTGTGAATACCATCGCTACAGTAGTCATCTCACCGACAAGTGCTACATACTCAAAAATGCAATCCAAGATCTGATAGATGATAAAGTCATTGAGAAACCTCACCCCAGGCCCAATCTAGTCAATAACCCATTACCTCAAATCAACATGATTGAGGTCAATAAAGAAAACTGTGTACCCAAGTTTGAAAGGAATGAAAAGCCATTGCCGTATATCGTTATTCCTCTCTCTTTACAAGAAAAAAAGCTTAGCTGCAACATGCTCTCTTGGGACACTATCTTGGGCTGTCAAACTATCAGTAGCACTGAGAAAACCAGTTGGATCAGTGGGGATGTCAGTCGTCTTACTAGATCTGGTCGGGCATATCAACCAAACCAAGAGAGTGGTGACCACTCCAGAAAAGACAAAGAAATAGATACTGGGGCTAAAAGCATTAAAGATACAATGTTAGCTCAGATGAAGAAAACCCAATTCTCGAAATAGAGCATGATAACACGGGTATCTTCCTCAGTGGTTTTGAAGTCATCCCTCAAGCCAGAGTCATCGCCATTGAATATGGGTGAGAGACTGAGATTACTGGAAAGAAAACCACAATCTTCGGAGATATGATCCCATTAAACATGCTCCGAAAAATGAATTACATACCTGGTCTGGGTCTTGACAGAAATCAGCAGGGGCTTATCAATCTGGTCCAAGATGAATTTAAGGAATATACTTCTCCATTTGGTTTAGGATACAAACCTACGCCAGTTGAATTAGCTGCGGCCATGAGACAGAAACGTGAAAAGAGTAAGGCAGAACGTGAAAAGCGACCTTACAAAGATCCTCCTCTGCAGCCATATAGAAAAAATCTAAATGGGTACTTTGTAAGAAAAGGAGAAACAGATGCCTATCTCATGTTCCCAGAGCCCTGGATAGACCGAAATGGGAAAGGACGTCCTGGTTGGGATATTTTCAAAGACGTTAGTCTCGCTACCAATTAATTGGAAAAGATAACACTGGAGCCCTGCGGCACCGCATATAAAATCATAACGGTCGAAAACACCTGGACCATAGACCAAGATGACTATGCCACGGTACAGTTCTGTAGCTTTGGGTAGGGAAACTGTGTCACGACCCGACCCCGATTTCAACACAAAATCCCAAGGTCGTGCCGCTGAAACTAACATAAGAAGAGGACAAGCACTTGTTAAATAATAGTGTGAGTCGAACAGTCGAACTAACAAGCTCTAAACATGAACATAAAGCCATACTAAAATATGGGATTTCAAAATTTGAATTAGCGGAAGCAATAAGGAACTGAAGTTTCGAGCTATGAAACTCGAAACGAAAGCCAAAGAAACCAAGAGAGACATTATCTCTCAAAGGGGGAAAACAAATCTCACGTGCCGCAACATTGCAGACACTGAACAAACCTTAGGCACTCCAGGACGGCGTTTCAACAAAGAACCAACCTGATATAACAATTACCCACGGCTAAAGCATGTCGGGATTAACCAACAACTATAACAATTTAGAATAAAGAAACACCCCAAAGCTACTGCATACCCGAGAGACAACTGATATAAATATTAAAACCACTAACAAGGCACGATACAACACGTCGACCCAAGAAAGAACAAATACAAATACCCAAGTATCTACCCGGCCGTAAAGTCTAGACAACTTTACAAAATTGATCTCACTAGAATAGCAAAGTACATAATATGTGTTACGATGCTAAAAATAAATAGGACTCCACAAGTTACTACTCGGGGAAATCTGCTGCTACTAGCATGAACCACACCATCTAATCTCGATCTATCGATCAGCTGGGCTCTGCTACAGTCACGATCTACTTGACCTTAATGCGGCTACCAATTTACTGCAACTAGAAAACAAAGTACGGAACGAGTCATAATGACCCAGTACACTACTACAAGAGATATGTAACATATAATTATGAAACATAAAAATAATCATGGTGTCATTTTACAAATGACGGAAGAACTCGTGAAGAGGCGTCGTATCGTTTAGATACTCCACAAGATAACAATTTCTTCTTACTTACTAAACCATCCAAATGAACCAGTGTGTAACTCCCTGTTCAAACAAAAATCAAATGAATTAGAATGTAGTCCCCATAAAAATATCATATGCAAGTATTTATAATTATATATATACTAATCGAACTGTTAATAAAATCATTAAGTATAAGTGTGCATATTTATATATATACACATCAAGCCTTTCATAGTATCATCAAGTAGAAGTATGTATATTTAAATATATACATATCATATCGTTCATATAATCATTAACTACAAGTATGTATACTTATAGTTATACACCTCAAGTATTTCAATAATACAAAATCAAGATAAACACGGTCAATTGGATCTCATGTTCAACTAACACTTTGTTATCACATAAGTACCCATAGTAAGCCACATAAGGGATAGAGAAGGTACCAAATCAATATCGTTGTGTCGCTCCTGCAATCACAACTGTTAAAATGTTTCGTGTTGTCAAATGTACGTGATTGATACATCGACATACCGAGGGATACTCGGGCCAATTTAGCATTATCCATGCGCTCTATTGGTTACGACAATGGGCTAACTTCCCCACTGAGGTGAACAATAGATGGTGTGTGAATTGTCTCCGGTACGGCGATACATAGAAATCACGGTTCCCATAATCCGCGAAGACGATGCATCGTCCCACTATCAACATATAAACTAAAGTAATGCCAGCTGGACTTATATGCAATGCACAAGTAGATGTTTACTTGCAAATTTTCAAGTAGATATAATGATCTACTAAACTCATACGATTATGCACATTATTACAAAAATCACAAAACTATAATAGTAGCTCATTTGAATCTCTAAATCATAAGTGTCAAATAGAAGATAGAAGCCCAAGTTGATTAATATCAAACCAAGCTCTAGTTCAATTCATGTTCATAATCCCACCTATTAGTGGAATTCAAATTTCAATGCAAATTAACAACCCAATAGTAGAACATGCATGAAGGCAAGAAACACTATATGCTTTATAAGTCATATTTATCAAGTATGGAGAATCAATCCTTAACAAGTGTCACAATTATGCTTTCATAAGTCATAATATCTAATAGGCATAGATGTTTATTTCTAGCATAAATCCAAGTTAAGTTCTTAACTTAACAAATACTAAATCACATATTGTCCAAGACTACTATGTTAGTCTAGGGTCATTCGTTAGTCCTTTTAACATGTCTTGATATTTTATGACATATCATATACCAAGGGTACGAAATTGGGGTGTCTACACTTATAGTCAAGAATATCCGCCCATAATTGTAGAAGACGAGGGTCATTCGCCACACAAAATCGATTCTCCAAATAATCCCAAAGACGTTTAGCGTCATCGTGGAAAGGAATGTAAGCTATGACCTTTTGTTCCATGCTTCGCAACATCCATGATAATTAACAGTCTCCAAAACGAGCAACTTCCTTCATCAAAAGGTTTGTTGATAATTCCATTGACAAACCAGAATTTCCGATGAGTCTTAAGAGACAACGTGATTGCCCTAGCCCATGCAAAGTAGTTTTCTCCTTGCAAGATTACGTGAGCAATCAAGTTAATGGGCTGGTCACCAGACCCAAGATAGAATAGAGAGGTAGGTTCAATCTTCCCATCGTCTACCATTGATAAGCGAGAGCAACGACAAGAGTTTAAGGACGGTAGGGTTTTAGAATTTTAGGGTTTTGGCTCTAATACCATGACAGAAAACTTAGTTTCCTTAATTATTATTGAAAACATTAGCCAATATTTATACACCCTACTGCCTTGACTATCACGCCTAAACTCTCTAGAATACAAAGTAAATACAATCCAAAAATAACTCCTAAACATATGACAACTATATCTACCGAAATATATACCAAGATACGGCTCAATAAGTTGAATGAAAAAAAAGGACTTTAGAGCAAATTAATACTAGGGATATTCTATTTGGACATATGGTTTGTATCGTGTATGAGATAGATGAATAATATTATACCAACTCCCAAAAATTCTATGATGACCCAAAAAAATTACAAAAATAATTTAAAAAGAAAAGAAAATAGAGAGAACTTGAAGGAGTTCGTATCACCTGTAATGGAATTCCTATGTGAGGAATGAAGTTCCCACCAATAAATGGCCATAATAAGCATGGAAATTGGATAGATCAAGAATGCAATTTTGCATCTCCCTCCCTGCTCATTCATACAAACGGGTCCTATGCTATTTAGTTCAACTTTTTTTCTTTCCCCAATTCATGGAATAAATTTTAAGTATAACTCGGATGTTACGTTACCAACTGTTAAATTGCAACTTATGATATCAAATAGGGTAGACAATTGAGTGGATTGGAATAAATAATGGGTTGAAGTGGGTCGTAACCCGTTAGAATCCAAATATCAAATGGATCGAAATGGGTCAGACTAAAACGAGTAATAGGTTTAAACGGGTCGACATATCTTAACCCGAGTTTTTTCTAAAACACATGAATTTATAGTATAAAAATTTGTGGGTCAAAACAGGCAACAAGCCCGACCTGCTTTAACCCGACACAACCTATTAATATTTTTTGGTTGAAACGAGTTATCCGTTTCAACCCACAAATGTTAACGGATTGGGTTGGATTAATGGGTAATGTGTTGTAATTGTCAGAACTAACATCAAAGATTACACCAGTAGATTCAATATTGAACCTCTTTTCAGTTTGGTAGTATCATATGCAATAGCGAATAACAAAAGTTAAAGACAATCATTGTCGTATATATATAGGGCACTTCATAAAGTATGATTCAAAGTAGATCACGATTTTTAAGTTAACAAATCGTTTTGGTCTAAAGATATTGATGGATATTAGATAAAAAAAAAAAGAAATACCAATAAAATAACACAAAAAATGTTGTGTTTATTGAATTAAGAGTCGATTATATTACTGATACAATGATGTATTTCTATTTAAATAGTTGTAATTCATTTTTTTAATTTTATTTGTTTTCTTTGTTTTACTTGAATAAAATTTAATATAGTAGACTCTTAATTCAAAGCAAATAGTCCCCACAAAAATGTGTTTATTCGAATATTAGACAAATAAATAAATAACAAAGCATTATTTAATTTCAACTCGAGCATGTAGGTCAAACAAAAAAACTTTGAACATTTACCAACGAATCAAGTTTTAGCAATTCCGAACTACATTTTTTGTAAAAATATTGTTATTTGTTCGGTTTTTACTGTTCAATCCCCAAAATCTAATCATTTTAGTATTAAAAAAACCAACTAATATTTTATTGTAATTTTTTTTACCAACTAACCATTAAAAAGTTTGGACATCATATTTTAGGAGCTAAATTTTTAATGTAAGCAATGTTGGAGACAGTCTTTAACCTAAGAATGTCATTAGATAAAGAAGAAATGTCATTGATTGATATTAGATAAAGAAGTAAAGCCAATAAAATAACACAACAAATGTTGTGTTTATTGAATTAAGAGTCGGTTATATTACTAATACAATGATGTATTTCTATTTAAATAGCTGTAATTCATTCTTTTAATTTTATTTATTGTCTTTGTTTTACTTGAATAAAATTTAATATAGTAGACTCTTAATTCAAAGCAAATAGTTCATACAAAAGTGTGTTTATTCAAATATTAGACAAATAAATAAATAACAAACCATTATTTAATTTCAATCCGAGTATGTAGGTCAAACAAAAAACCCTTGAACATTTACCAACTAATCAAGTTCCAGCAAATCCGAACTAGATTTTTTTGTAAAAATATTTCTATTATTTTGTTTTTAATGCTCAAGCCTCAAAATCTAATCAGTTTTGTATTTTAAAAAATCAACTAATATTTTATTGTAATTTCTTTTACCAACTAACCACTACAAATTTTTGACATCATATTGTAGGAGCTAAATTTTGAATGTAAGCAATGTTGGAGACAATCTTTATCCTAAGAATGTATCATCTCCATCAGTAAAAACAAGAAAATCACACCTAGAAATCAGGAAAATTACAAAACGAAATAAAATAAAATACTTGATCACAAAAATATAATTCATATTGAAATACACCTAACGAACCTTATATTCATCACAATTGTAGATGCAACTTATTGACATATTTAAATCTAAATTACACATCTAATGAAATGGATAAAAGTAAAAGTAATGCATTGACAAATTTATAAAAATATAAATAAGTATAAATAGACATATATTTTTCATTTCCATCATACCAGAATTTAATATAAAAAAATATTTCAAAGGCAACAAGATCTTAATTTTATTGTCTATTTTCCATGTTAATAAATCGAGATCAATTTTTTAAATAATATTTTATATGTTAAAAACTTGTGGTCTTGTAGAAGATAAAAGATGATGAACTTAGACAAGACTTCAGTCAACATATATTCTAATAATCATATAGCTTTACTTTTATGTAAAAAAAAGATAGTCTATACAAAAGTGTGTTTATTAAAAGGGATAATCACTTTTGGTACCTCAACTGAGGGTCAATTTTACTTTTGGTACCCCTATTTCCATGTTCATCAAAGTTGATCACAAACGTTTCTCAACTTCATCATTTTTTTCTCCTATCCATCACATGGCTGTCAACTGGTAACGGTTAACCTGCAAGAACAGGTTGGCAAAGGTTGGAATCGGCTATAGTTTGGCAACATGTGAGAGAAATACGTTCTATTCTCTTTCCCGCCATTGTTCTTCCCCAATTTCTTCTCCACATGAAATCCTCATCTCCTTCGAACCCTAACCCTCAAAATCCCTCCATTGTTGCTCAAATTCTCACCAATTTCTTCCCTATTCTCATTCGACAAAGACGAGTCCAACCTCTCACCTTGATTCGAGCCCTAAATTCTCTCAAATTTCTTCCCTATTCTTCAGTTTCTTCCCTACAACTTCTGACCTTGATTTTCGAAAGAGAATGAAGAAGTCAAGTTCATCCTCTTCAAATTGTAATTTGAGCTCAAGGAATAATGTTGTTTCATGGGAAGACATGTACTTTGGGTGTTGAATAAAGGTTTCATTGTTCTTGGACCAAAAATAATCCAGGAAAAAGATACTAGGCATGCCCAAATTCTGGGGTAATTTGTTTTCATTTGGCTTATATTTTTGTTTTATTTTACAGAAATATCTAAAATTTGTCTACATTACAGAAAGATGGATATTGTGGTTTTTTTAAATGGTTGGATGATGAATTATGCCAAAGGTCAAAACAAATCATTCCGGGATTGTTGGCAAAGGTGAATCGATTGAAGCTGAAATAGAGAAATTGAAGATTAAAGAGAGTGAAATGCAAGATGTGTTGATGATATCAAATAACATGGTTAAGGCCATGAAGACTGAAGTTAATAAGATGAAAAAAAAGGTTAGAACTGTTTTGACTGCAATGATATATATATATATATATATATATATATATATATATATATATTGGTCATGTTGTCTTCTATATAAAGATCAAATCAAGATCATTTTTATTGAAGAATGATTTTAATGTACTTGGCAACTTTGTAGTGCTTTGATTGCAATGACAATTACAACGGTTGAAGTACACTGTGTATTTGTAATATGTGTGATGTAGTTGGCAATTGCTAACCTGTAGAAATGACAATTCCTATGTTGGTGTAATAGTCTTGTGCACTACATAAGAGGTTGGTTCAATAGAAGACTCAACTGTTGAAATGACAATTTGATAAGCATGTGTTTCTGCTACTTAAGCATGTGTTGATACTGCTGTTGTATCTTAACACAATTCCTTTTGGTTCACTAGCATATTGTGCAAAGATTGTTTCAATAGAAAACTCAATTGTGCAAATGGAAGAAACATAGTCTAACAAGTGATTACACCAACTCAATTGATAACAACAACTTAAAAGTAAGAAACATAGTCTAATAAACTGATACATTTTAGCCTTGCTTATTACTTTTGTAACACTTTTTCAGTTTGACAACACCAACAACACCATTGGTTTAATAACATAAACTATCCCACGAAACTATCCCCCATGAAATCATCACCAAATAAGGCCAAGGCATAGCCATCTTGATCTATGGTCCAGGTATTTTTCAACTGTTACAGTTTTATATGCGGTGCTGCGGGGCTCCACGACAACCTTTTCCATTTCATCGGGGCGAGATTGACATCTTCGAATATCTCCCAACCAGGACGTCTTTTCCCATTTTGGTCTATCCAAGGCTCTAGGAACATGAGATAGGCATCTATTTCTCTTTTCCTTACAAAATACTCATTCATAGTTTTTCTATATGGTTGTAGAGGAGGATCCTTGTAAGGTCGCTTTTTACGTTCTGCCTTATTCTTTTCATGTTTTTCTCTCATGACCGCAACTAACTCGGCTGGTGTACATTTGTATCCTAACCAAATGGAGGAGTACATTCTTTGAGTTCATCCTGGACTAAATTGATCTGCCCCTGTTGATTTCTGCCAAGACCCAGACCAAGCATATAATTCATTTTTCAGAGCATGTTTAATGGGACCATATCTCCGAAGACCATGGTTTTCATTCCAGTAATGTCAGTCTCTCGCCCACATTCAATTACGTTGACTCTGGCCTGAGGGATGACTTCGAAGCACTTAGGAAGATACCCGTGTCATCATGTTCTATCCCGAGGATTGGGATATCCCTACTTTCTTTGTTTTCCACGATCTTATCAGCGAGTATGATTACTATATGGTCATCGTGGATAAACTTGACACGTTGGTGTAGCAAAGAGGCTACCCTTTTTACCCCCATGGATCCAAGGACGTCCCAATAATAAACTGAAAGTGACAGGAATATCTAGGACTTGGAATTCAACTGGCATAGTCAGCGGCCCAATTGTCATCATTAGAGTTACCACCCCTAGGATACATCGACTTGTGTTGTCATATGCCCTTATTATCTATGATGAAGGAGTTAATTCTGAGATCTTTGTCCCCAGTTTTGCTAATGTACTTGTGGAATATACATTCAAAGACGAGCCGTTCTCTATCAGGACCCGAGGAACCCTTTTTTTTCCATGACCCCTACAGTGATGTGAAGAGCATCAATGTGGTTGATTATTTTTTTTTTTTGGAAAAGCAGGATGGCACCTGCGAGAATTTTATTAGAAAAATAAAATTACACACTAGAGGGGGACAACCTGCCAACCCTAAAACGGGCCGGAGACAAGGAACCTTACCTCAGAAGGAAATACAAAGGAAAACTATTTCCTGAAACTATACAGACCAGCACTATCAAAAGCCATGGCCTTTTTAACTGTGACAGGTAAACATAAATAGTCTGAAATAACAAGTTGACTCCCATGCTCATGCGCAAAAGCCGCTAGCCTGTCTGCCACCATATTTTGCTCATGAAAAACATGTTTCAAAATGGATCCACATAGGAGGCCCCTGCATTCCCGAAGTAAATAAACATATCGCCAAGGTTCATGATGCCCTCCAGATAAAACATTAACTATCTTTAGAGAATCAGACTCCACCACAACATTATCAATCATAAGCGAATGGCAAAGCTGCAGTCCCTCTTTGAGAGCCATAATTTCCGCCCTCATATTCGTACCTTGACCATTATCACTAGAAAGAGCACAAACGAAAGCCCCTAAGGCATTATATGTTACCCTACCTCCTGTACATCTCCTTCTTTTGGTAGATCCAAATCGGTGAACATAATCACATTTCCAATGTGTATGTTTCCGATCATTTGGGTAAGCTCATTTGGAGACGTTTCAATAGGGATGACTGCCTGACTCTAGGATTTGGCCAGTGTGCCACGATGACTTTTGGAAGCACATAACAAGCCCAGATGGATATATTAGCATGGGTTTTCTTCATCTGAGCTAACAGGGTATCTTCCATGCTTGTAGCCTTAGTGTCAACCTCTTTGTCTTTTCTAGAGTGGTCACCACTTTCCTAGTTTGGTTGATATACCCGACCAGATATAGTTAGATGACTGACATCCCCACCAATCCAATTGGTTTTCTCGGTGCTACAAATAGTTTGACTGCTGCCCAAGATAGTGTCCCAATAGAACATGTTGTAGCTAAGCTCTTTTTCTTGTATAGAGGGAGGAACAACGATATAAGACAACAGCTTTTCATTCCTTTCAAACTCAATGGGTACATAGTTTTCTTTATCAACCTCAATCATGTTGATTTGAGGTAGTGGGTTGTTGAATACATTGGTCCTGGGGCGAGGTTTCTCGATGACTTTATCATCGATCAGATCTTGGATTGCATCCTTGAGCACGTAGCACTTGTCGTTGGGATGACCACTCTAGTGATGGTATTCACAATACTAGGCTTGATTCCATGAGTTAGGCAAAGGATTCGGCGATCTGTAGTTTTCCAATGGTTTTAGCACTCCATGTACCATCATTCCTTGCAATATAAGTGATTGGGGAGCTTGTAATTCATTGTAATACCTATTTCCTCTATTTGGTCCTCTGAAATTTCTATTTGGACCATTATTTCCACCAAATGTATTGATGGGTCTATCGGCTCCGTAGGACCATGGTACAGTGTCGTAGTTTTGGTTAGGGAGGCTGGTTGGTGCTATAGTTGGTACATTTTTCACCATGTGGACAGCTGATCCTGATGTTGTTGCTTTTCCCTTTGAGTAGCGAAATGAGCTAGGAGGTGTACCAACTTTCAAATGTCTAGTGCGTATGTCTTCGTCGATACGGATTCCTACTTCCACTATTCACTGAAGTTACCATAAGGGAGATATCGTATGTGCTCCAGGTAAATGGGTTGGAGATTTTTTATGAACATCCTAGCTGATTTAGTTGGATCAGGCCTATCCAATGTTTGGGCTATCTTTCTTTTCCATCTGGCTGCAAAATCTGCACAGGTTTCCTCTGCCCTTTGGGTGCATGCCTCAAGTTCCCTTTTATTTTCAAAGCTATTATGTCTTTGAACCTCTTTTGGAACTCCTCAGCTATTTGGTCCCAAGTACACATAGTACTATTGTACACTACCATTAACCATTGCTTAGCTGCCCCTATTAAAGTTAAATGGAAATTTGAAGCCATTGCTTCGAAACTAGCTCCCCTTGACTGCATGCCAGTAGAGTAAGATTTTAAGTGGGAGATAGGGCATCCAATCCCATCAAATTTCTCTATGTCAGTCATTTTAAATTTTGAGGGCAGCATAGCTGAAGGTTGTAGCGTCAGTGCCCGCGTAAAAAATTCCCCTTTGTTCAGGACCTTAAGCATCATTCCTTTGAGGTTCTCAATATTTGCCTCTACTTTTGTGGGAGGTGATGCTGAGATATGGTATATATTTGTGGGATTAGTGGTAACTGGGTTCATTCCTGGGATTGGCTGAGGTATTTGGTAAGGATTTTGAGGAGGTGGGATAATTGTAGTTTCTACCTGACGACCAGGATCATCGAAAGGTAGATAGGTCATTACTTGTCCTGGATTGGCATAACTTCTAGGGTCTATATGTGGGCTATTTTGGAGTGGATTGGTGATGGGAAATGGAAGGCCACTTGGATTTTGGGGTATACTGGTGCTTTGGAAAGGATATGGTGGGTATGGTAGTAAGTATTTGTTGGGATGTTGGTGATTGGTGGAAGGTTAGTGTTTGGCTGAGGGTTTGGGTTTAGAGGAGTATGAGAAGTTGATGCCTCTTGAGGTATTGCAGGGAAAGTGATTCCCTCAACATTGGGTCTTGGGCTTTGCATGAGGTTTGTTATATGGCCCAATAGGCAATCAATATGTGCACCCAAATTCTGGTATAACCACTGTTGCATAGCCATAGTAGGAGCGTACCATGGAGCCCCTGTCTCAGTACTCACAATAGTCTGTTCATTCATAACGGTCATTCTACCCAAATATGTACCCCCTGAACCGATTCTTATACTCCCTGACATGACCTCTGTGCATGTATCCCGTATCAAACAACTGGGGCTATCTCTTCATTTCCAAATTTGGGCCAGGTTTTCGAGGAAAAGGGTTGAAGGTATTAGAAGGGAAGGTTCTAGGATTTTTGGTTCAAGTACAGTGTGCTTTTATTTTTTTATTTATTTGTTTTCCCTAAAATTTATCGGACAAGCACATGCTTTGTTTTGACAGTCTCGGGACTTTTCCTAGAACAATGGATTCTTTCTCTAGAGTATAGAACCTTCGTATTCCACCTGACTTTTGACTTCCCAAGATTGGATAGATCTCAGGTGTAGGGTCTATACTCATTCTGGGATCCACCATTCAAATGGTATATGACAAATACCATAAAAATTATTGGTCAGCCCCTGTGCATATATCTTTATTCGTTTACATATACTTTTGCAATAGGGATTGGTCATTAATTTCGAGGTATAAAAACCGATTGGTCCATGAAGTGTCATAAAAATATATATGCTTTTAACGTTGGCTGATGCAGGGCTAGGCTGGCTTCACCTCGTTGGCCCCTCAGTAAGGGGCACGGGATGTGATAATTTCGACATAATTTTTTCGTAGCCTCTCTTTCAAGATCATAGATATCCGGGTGTGTTTATCGGGTTAAAGGGTAACAGTTGGAATATTTCTACATGAGTGCACGTGTGTGAGTTATCTAAAAAATGGTAAAGTTTTTTTTCTTTCTCATATATAAAGCAGTAAATTATTGCCTGTCTTTTTGTTCATTTCTTTATTTTCTCGGCTCATTAGTTTGAATCCATGAAATTACGGCGCGAGCGAGCGTGACGGCCATCCAAATCAATAAATAGAAAAAAAAATTGGGAAACTATATGTTCCTATTAATTACATTTGGTCTTAATCCTCAAAATAAAATGACAGAATAAAAGAATATTTACATATTTGCCAGAAATAATACAATAACAGAATAAAGCAAAAATAGCTGCCGCTTTCTTTTCTTTTTTTTTTCATCCTTTTTTTTTTGTTGCAATGGTATCCAAAATGAAGCTACTGCAAGATTTCAAGATTATACGCACATGTATACACATATATATAAAAATGCAATATTTAAACTGTTAAATAAATATAACGAACATATTTAGCCAAAAATCCAAAAGATAAACTTTTTATATATGCATATAAAAAAATAAACTGAGTCTAGCCCTCCATTTTTATTCTATTATTAAAATAAAAACAACGTCTCCAGCAGAGTCGCCACTGTGAGTGCCCTGTTTTTAACTGGATCCGCACCACTGAAAGGCGGGGTGGTTTCAAAACCTTTTAAAAGCGCGTGGAATACGCTTGGCCTCAAATGTGGACTCAAAATATAAACAACAGAGTCATCATCTTTATTTTAAGGATAAGCAAAGAAAAACCAAAAATACTAGATTTGCAAAAGGGTTCGAAGGTGATATGATATTCGCAAGCCATAAAAGTGTTTCTAAGAGTTCAGGGGCCTATTTGTTAAGTTTGGAAACTTGTAGACAAATTTGGAAGCTTGGAAAACTGTTTGGGCACTTCAAGGGGTCAAATTGGCAAGTTAGTAAAATTGAAGCAACTTGGGACGCAACCTTCTGTGAAGCTTGCGGCCGCAAGGGTTTACAGGCTTGCGACCGCAAGGTCTCCAGAAAAGCTGTCGTTTTGTTTTGTTTTACTGTTTTACTGTTTGGGTATTTTTAGGGTGTTTTAGTTTCCTTTTTATTTAGGTTTATTGTTCCTAAAGTTTAGGTTTAAGAGTTTCCTTTTATTTAGTTTTCTTGTCCTACAAGAATTAGTATTTATTTTGTAAGCCTATAAAAAAGCATTATTAAACATTGTTTTGGCATAGAATTTTGATTAATAAATTGAGTTGATTTTCTGGTTAGAAAAT
Source organism: Codonopsis lanceolata (assembly GCA_013146195.2). Taxonomy (NCBI): domain Eukaryota; kingdom Viridiplantae; phylum Streptophyta; class Magnoliopsida; order Asterales; family Campanulaceae; genus Codonopsis; species Codonopsis lanceolata. The sequence goes on from CM028379.1 coordinate 26,636,405, forward strand.
TGTGTCTTATTTGATTGTCCTGGATTGGAAGCTCGGATTATAAACATCGTGGATTCGTTGTTTATAATTCAATTCGACTTATCAGTTGGAGAATCATCCCAATTGTGGCATCATTCACAATTCCAAGGTTCGCGTCATCTCGAAGGCGTTGGGTCACGGAGTCATTCATCCTAAAACCTTTATAGGAGATCTCGGGTCCCCTCATCAGAAGGCTAATTTACGAGTTGGGAAGGGGTTAAGCACCCAACTCGTCCTTTCGGACACAAAATAGGCTTTTGCCTAAATAGGCTTTTTTTATAAACTTAATAATTTAAATAAAACATTTAAATATATACATATGTATGTATGTATGTATATATATATATATATATATATATATATATATATAAAATAAAAGAAATAAAGAAACTTACAGCAGCCTCATTTTAGAGTTGCAAATATACTTTATAAAAATTTGGCCATAATAACGGCTTATTTTAGTGCTATTTATACCCAAAATTTGAGCAGCATAACGACTTATTTCGTGATATATTAATATTTTAAATAGCACTTTTTAAAGATAAAATTATAAAAACTATATGGTACCTACCTCTTGAAGTGTGTGGGTTTTATCCCAGACCAAGCTTCTCTTTTGGTAGGTTTTAGGGTGTGCTCGCTCTGTCCTTCAGGGAGAGGGAGTCTTTTTGCTTTTGCTGGATTTCAGGCAGCGTAACTGCTCCTTTTTGTTGTTTTTGCCTCGGGATCCGGGCTGAACAACTGCTTGCTTTACTTACTTTTTGCTGCTTCCTTGCTTGCATGTTTTTTGCTGCTTGTTTTGCTTACGTTGAGTCTAAAATCGGGTAGAGCAACTGCTTGCTTCGATTAGATTTGACGTCTGGATTCGAGCAGGGCAACTGCTTTTTTTTGGGATTTTTGAACCGATAAAATAGTGTGGAAACCTATTTTGGTAGATATGGTTCACTTTGGCCGGAGAATTTTAGTGTTTAGGGGAAGATTTGGCAGCTTAGCGGAGCTTCGGGGTTGGATGGGAAATAACTACGTAAGTTCACAGCGCTCTCTGATCTGTAAACTGTTTGTAAGTTCCTCCTTCCTTTTTTTTTTTCACTGCCGAAAGCCCATATTTATAGGTTGAGAGGGTGGGTTTCCTTAATAGCGAAGGAAAGCTTGATATTTTCACCCGTGCTTTAACGGTTTGTACCGTGCGCTAAAGGAATTGCACCAAAAGCTAACTGCAACAGTGTACAAGGGCTCTGTGGGCGCTGCCTAGGGACAATCTGGGCACCGCTTGGGGGAGATCTGGGCGCAGCGCCCAGAGTGGCTATGGGCTGCGCAATCTTTGCTTTTTCTTTACTTTTTTGCACTTTCGCCCCTGCAATTCTCTATTTGTTAATTCTTTCGTTCTTTTGCACTTGTTACCCTGTAACTTGACATCCGTTATTCTTTTTAACAGGTCTTGATATTTTATGGCATGCCATAAAACAGGGGTACAAAATTGGGGTGTCTACACTATACCTAAGTCTACCAACGTTATAATAACAACAGAATTAGGGATTTGGTACTCCAAAGATACAAATACTAATTTGGTTGGTTATAGTGATTCTGATTGGGCTGGTGATGTTTATGATACAAAGAGTACTTCTGGTGGTTGCTTTTATCTTGGAAATAATTTGGAGTCTTGATATAGTAAGAAACAAAATTGTGTGTCTCTTTCAACTCCTGAATCTGAATATGTGGTTGTTGTTAGTTGTTGTACTCAATTGCTTTGGATAAATTAAATTATTGAGGATTATGGTTTGCATAGTGACTCATTACTTATATATTGTCATAATAAAAGTGTTATTGATCTATCCAAAAATCATGTGCAACATTCTCGAACTAAGCACATTGACATTAGACATCATTTTATCAGAGATCTGTTAGAGAAAAATATCATACATACAAAATTCATGAGAACTCATTATCAACTTGCAGATATATTTACCAAGTCATTAGAGTATGAGAGATTTTCCACCCTACGGAGGTCTCTTAGTGTTTGCATTTTATAATATTAGTTGTCAATGTAGTTTCATTTGAGACTACATTAGTATACACCTTACGTTTCAATTTTCTATGAATTTCTTCTATGAATTTCACCTTCAAAGAATCTCATTTTTCTACAAATTGAATTGATTTTTCTGAAAAAGTTTATGCTTGATCTTAATGTTTCCTACAAAAAGTTTATAACTTAGTTGGTGTTATTTATATCCAATAAAGGAAATAGCTACCTTGCGAAGTTTCAATCTTGGCCGGTTCACATTAAAAAAATATATCAGTCTTTGATGTTCAATAATATATCATCGAATCTGATCATGTGAATAAAAAAGCGAGGCTACATTATTTAAGTCAGTCCATAAATGGATAAACAAATTGAGGCTCTTAAAAAGTGTAAAAGCTACTGATAGACATATTTTATACGTCTCTATTGGATACTTTTATAGCTTAGAAATAGTAATTCCATGAGGCTTTTGGCTACTAATATGTATTTTTGAGCTATATTGTGAGTTTAGGGTTTTAGATGAAATTATGGGATTTACAAGGCTTTTATTGAAGATTTGAAGAAAGGGTGCAAAGTGCAAACATTGAAATAAAGGCTTAGTTGGATTTTGAAACCCCTTGCAGACGCAAGGGTAGGAGGCCTTGCCCCCGCAATTTCCAGTGTGTTACCTCAACCAGATGAAGGGCCTTCTGGTCGCATTCCATCAAGACCTTACCCCCGCAAGGTGCCCAGTAACCGCCTTACGGGAGTCTGACCCTAATGGAATCTCCTCCTTCCCCTCAAACACCCTCGTATACATAGAAGACATGTAGCCTAAAGCCAAAGACGTTCAGAAACGCTCGGAAACAGTTTGTAGATGGTTTTCAACACCGATTTAGTGTGTAATACATAGTTTAGTATTTGTAATTATAGTTGTGAAGATCGATTCATATATTCTTTCATTCCGCTGATTGGTTCATCTTCAAGGATGAACTAACCGTTCATTAATCTATGAATTGGGAGGTAACTTGTATCGAATATATTGCTCAATATATTTTTATCCAATTAATTCTTGTTGATCATGATGTTTATCAATCTCTTTACTGTCTAGCTTTGATCAAATTAATGGAATCGCAAGTAGTAAAGACCTAGAGGTGCGGATAGCTGCATGGCCAAATACATATGTCGTACACTGGCTCACCAATGTGATAAATTGACCTTATCGATGCATGAGAGTGATAAGTTAGGGTCAGATTCATATATATGATCCTAAGTGACATATAGGAATTACATTTGTTCTTGTTCTTAGGATATAGATTGGATGAATTATTTAGGATGGAGACTGAATTATAATTTGTCAATCCATATCAATCTTTTGTGAACGAACCCAAGATATTGATTGATACTTTATTTAAAAGAGCAATAAAATAGATATACGTGAATCCATATTCCTAGATTTCCCTCCTCCATAAGATCTTCATAGTTGTGATTGCTGCTTAGACCATTAATTAGATTTCCTGCTTTAGTAGAATAGATTAGATTAAATAAATTAAAAACCCCCTTAGTTTAATTGCTACCGGTTACTTGCTATCTGATTTCTTCTTGTCTCTGTCATTCGACCCTTGCTACCATACTATTTTACAATAGTCTTATGCACTTGCAAGGTATAAATTTAAGACACGATCAGCTAACTACTGGATATAATCTAATTTGTTTTGAGATCAATAGCATCTCTTAATAATGACTTTTTAGAAACAAATTTTCATATTTCAAAATGTTTTGATGAATGTAGTGTTCAATCAGGTGACATTAGAGTGGCTAAGCCCAAGCACTACAGACGTATAGATTTTACCCCCTCATTACCGTACATGCGACTCTCACCGCATATGGCTCGCACAAAGACTCCTAAATGCATCCCCAGCCTTTTCTTCCACCTTTCCTCTCCAATCTTCTACAAACTTCCCCAGGCACTATGAAATGAGGGCCCTTTCCTTTGACTATCCTCTCTATCTATTCCATTCGGGACGAAGCAAAGAGGTATATAGTATAGGGCGTGTGCATGTTTTTTCTTCTTCAGGATGACGAATACCTCTTTTATCTTCTCTTCAAATGAATTCATTGGAAGTAAAACAGTTATCTCACTCTCTCATATATTTTTGGTTATACACTTTCATATCTTTTAGTCATCCAATAGGACATGCATTCTTGGTAATTATGTGTGCTCCTTGGAATGAAGTTTCTGTGATTGCTCATGTATGAAATTCTTTTCTTAGAAGTCCAATATTTGATATATTCTGGAATGTGGGTTGATTTAGAGAATATTTTATTGTCCTGTGATAAATCTTTGCATGCTTATTTGTGTGTAAGAAGTGTGGTATACTAGGTGTTTCCGCAATCCTTTAGAATTTGTTAATCCTTGGTCTATCAGGACAACATTTGCTACTTATTTCCAAATTTAACTATACCATATTCCTTGTTTTTTAAAAAAAAAATTCAAAATCCTTACAGTTTTATGATTCCTTGTAACCCTATATTTCTGTTTCTCTCCTATATATATTGTAACTCTTATTAGTTGTTTTATTCATATCTCCTAGTTTACAATTTATTTCTCCCTATACTGTTTTTTTGTCTCTCGTCATGTCTTCCAAATCTGGTTGTTCTTATCCCTTCTATTCAGTAAATTCTTCCCAGAATGAACCTGGATTTCATATTCCTCCCATTGATTGCGAACATGGATGATGTTCTGTCCATGTGTCTGGACCCTCTAGGCTGGATGACTCTTCATCCAAGTCATCATTCAAGACTACATTCTTTCCTAAACTTGATACTAGAGATTGTGTCCAATCAGCCCCATTATGTGTCAATGCCTTGTTCTTCCATGAGCGTATGGCAGATATTATTGTGCAAATTGTCAACATTTTGAATCATTATGATTCTTTGATTGATAATGTTCGTTATCTTCGCAAAACGCGTGAGTTGTATAATAATATGCTTCTTTCTGGCAAAACCAAAACGGGAGATGTTGTGTTGCTGCATAGACATTTGAGTAATTTAGGGGGAGCATCTAAGTGTTGTAACACTTGTGGGAGTGTGTGCCATAACTATGTGAAGTTCAAGGGAAAATCCAACGTTGATGATGATGTAGATGTCAAACATGATGCTGCTGAAGATGTTGTTGTTGTGGCTGAAGCTGCTCAAAATTGAGGAATGCTCAACATATCTTAGAGAGCTAATTCTGGGGGAGTTGATCATATTGCTAATATTTTATCCCAGTGTTGTTCAACGTCGATTTCCTTGGAAAATTGTGGATCATGAAGAACGCTTTAATTCCTTCTTTAAAGCTTGATTTAATTGTCTTATTTAGGGGGAGTTTATTTGTTTATATTAAACTGATTATTATTTGTTTGTTTGATTTTTCTAGAAAGGGAAAAGGGGGGAGATTGTTGGATATTAATTAATTGAGTTATTATAATTTATAATTGGTTTATTTTAATTAATTATTTGTTTTGGCTTTCTTGATATTTACTTTAATTAATTATTAATGTTACATCTTTTATAGAAAGGTTATTTTGGAGATTATACTTTAATTGTTTAATTATGGTTGTATATGAATTATTATTCTAGTAGGATTAAGTGTTCTTAGAACACAAGTCATTGTGTGTCGTGGTTGTCTTGCTTTGTGAGACACAGCTGACCTAATTATACTTGGTAAGGAATCCTACACATTTGGTAACTCTCTATTAGGCAAGATTTATGTCCTTGTTTATTGCACTAACCTACTAATCTTTTATGGTAAATTGTTTTCTTACTCTACAAGGATTCTAGGTTCAAGGTTGCAAGTATAAATAAGAGGACTCAAGGCTCAGAAGTTGAAGATAGCGTAGCTGAGCATACACAACACAGATTGTTAGAGAGAGAGAGAGAGAAGAGATCATGAAATATAGTGGTTGTCCTGTTCTGAATGATTTGTTGAATGAAGCTCATCAAAGTCTTCATTCATTCTGTCCCAAAACTGTTTTCCAGTTTACACCTCCTACTGCTATTTTAAAAGCTATTGAGCGTACATCAGCCTAGGTAGTCAGAGGTGTTAGGTTCATATAAAGCCATATATACTTCATAGAGAGTTTTTACATAAATTCCACTTTGTTAGTCATTCTATGTAATGTGCTTAAACCATTTTACTAGTAGAATATTTTTAACCATAAAGCTCGATCAATATGTTTATTTTATATATTGATCAAAGATATCTTTTGTGTTCAGTTTCGTTCCTTCCTGTTTGGTTTATTTAAATTTCAGCTACATTGATATTTCAATGAAGTGTTGAATGAACTCTTCATTCTAGACTTCATTGACCAGATCATATATCAAAACAGTTTTACTATCTTTATAGCTATTTTCATTATTATGTTTTTCCTCTTTGCTTCAATCATTTTCATTCTTTCAGATTGGAATTAGGATTAGGATTAAGATGCTCTAAGAAGATTTTAACTCCTTTCTTAGTAGGTATGGACCTCATTAATTCAGCTGCATGAAGATCAGTCTCAACTAATCTAAAACCTTTGTAGTCAGTTTCATGCCACATCTTAACCATTTCAAATTGGTAGCCTAATTCATCTAAGAAATCCATCAAGTCAATCATCCCAAACAGTTGTCCATCCACCCAATCAAAATAATCTATCTTCCCTCCAGTATAATGTTTAGGGTCATGCTTCATCACACCACCATGAGTATTTTTTAGTGAAAATATAATGACATCTGTCTCAGGGTCTACAACAAAGAAAAAAAATCACATCACAACAAAATTATACATAACTTGGCATGATATTTAAATTCAATTGTAATTAAAGTTGATTATCATAAATTACAATTTGCAATTGATTATGCAGAATCTATGACAGAACTAAAAATTATGAATGTCATTCATTAGATTGATTATACAGAACTAAAACTTGATTATCATAAATTACATGCATAACAAAATTTCAGTTAAGGCACAACATTTCAATCACTTAACATAATTATACAGAAACTTTGACATACAAATCAAATTTAAGCAAAGGTACTATCACCAAATTTGAATTATATATAAGGCACAATAGTTATCAAACACAAAACATAATTAAAGGCATTTAATAGTTAAAAGGATACCGTACTGTGGGGGTAACGCATCCTTGCTTCTTCTAGTCATGACAGCTCTCATCCTTTCTCAAAATCAAACTAAAGACTTGCTTACACTTTCTGGTATGAGAAATGATAGAAATTGGGTATGGAATTAGAGTTGGGATGAAAATGAGGAAGAAATTGGTTGAGAAATTAGGGCTGAAATGAAAATGGGGGAGAAATTGGGTGAGAAATTAGGGCTAGAGATGGAAATGAGAAATGAGAAGACTTTGGGGAAGAAATTAGGGCATGAGCGATAAGAAATTGGAGAAAATTGAGAGGAGTTCGTATACTTACCTCCTTCTCTCACCTGTTGCCAAACTATAGCCGGTTCTCAACCTTTGCCAACCTATTCTAGTAGGTTCACTGTTACCAGTTGACAGCCATGTGATGGAAAGGATAAAAAATGATGAAGTTGGGAAAAGTTTGTGATCAACTTTGATGAACTGGGAAACGGGGGTACCAAAAGTGAAATTGACTCTTAGTTGGGGGACCAAAAGTGAAATTATCCATTATTAAAATATTAGACACGAAAAAAAAAAGTAACAAACCATTACTTATAATGTCAACCCGAGCATGTAGGTCAAACAAAAGTTCAGGTAAATCATTGTCGCGTGTAGAACACTTCTTCAGAGCATATCACGATTTTTAGGTTAACAAATCATTCTGATCTAAAGATATTGATTAATATGAGATAAAGAAGAAGGAAAACCAACAAAATAACACAACAAATGTTATGTATAATTGTAGACACCCCAATTTCGTACCTCTGATATGTAACTCCGGCATATGATATCAAGAACTGTTTAAATTTAACAAAATGTCAAGTTACAGGGTTGAAAATGCAAAAGGTAAAGTAGGATGCATGAATAGTGAACTGCAAGGGAGGAAAGTGTCGAAAATTGAAGCTGGAATAGTAGCTTGGCGCCGCGCCCAAAGTGCTGTTTGGCCGCGCCAAGGTCCTGAATAGTGCCCACTTCGTTAACGCATTGTACAAAATGGCAAGCACGCGGTACAAGCCGATGAAGCACAAATCTCACTATAAATAGAGGTCCCCGGCTACGCTTTGAGAGAGAACACTTCGACGAAGGCTTGAAGCCCAGAGTTACTCTGCGTAAGTTTTACGCGGTGTGCGATCCCCTCCTCCCATAAAGCCTCAAAACCCTGCCAAACCTCCTGTGGGTCCCAATGAGCACAATAATAAGCTAGAAGGGGGGGGGTTGAATAACTTATTAACACTTTAAAACTTTTAAGTAAGTTCCTTGAAAGTTACTTGCAATCTATGAAAAGAATTCAAGTAGCGGAAGACCTTCAAGAAGATTGTTCTGTGTCCGCCGATAAGGACTACCTAGACCTTTTACAGATTACTTAAGTTCTCATGAAATGGATAATATAAACAATGAAACTAAGCAGTTCAAATGAATAGAGCAGAAGGAAATAACACAAGTATTTTGGGATGGTTCACACTATAATGAGTGCTACGCCCACCACCAAGGCCAACCTTGGATTTAAATTGTGCACTATGTTTTCCACTTAGATCAATTACAAAGAATATCCCTAATGGATCGTGTACAAAATATTGACTTGTGTTTGTCTAGGGAATTAAATATCTGTAAATACAAGATATTTAATTGCAAGTATATAGTTAATGGAAGTAAACAACAAGAAGAATAAAACAATAAATGTTGAAGAGCCTTCTTGTTGTTGACGAGGACTTCTAGATCTGTTGAGGATCTATTGAATGCACCGAAATGAAAGACTTGGAGTTGTGTGTAGATTCAGAGCAATTCTTTAAGTGTTCGATTGATTCTGCTTGTTGTCTCTTTGTTCCAGCCTTCAATGGCGATTTAAAGCAAGTGCACTTCAAAAGATCCGTTGGAGAAGACGAAGACTTCAACTTTTTCATAAATGCATTAAATGCATGGGGTCAAGGAATTTCGCCTTCACGATAACTAGAGCAGATAATCATTTCGAGATCTTCAAAAAGGTGGGCGATTTGGTGTCGATTCGAGAGATGAAGCGTAAAGTAGGGGATATCGCTTTACATCGCTCAGACGAAAAGTATTCCTCGCTGAAAGTTGCTTTCGGCGGCTTGACATGTCGAAAAGACTTGGATTAATTCAAATAACATATGGGAATAAGTTTGAATTAATCCAGCCTAGCTTTGATCCGAGAGGACACGAGAAGCGCATCACCGGACACGAGGTCTACCGATCTTAAGCTTTGAGCGTGTCTTCCGTGAAGCCGAGAAGTGGTCTTCCGATGTTCCCGAAAAAGTCCTACAAAAACTATACAAGGCAAAGTTCTATACACATTGCCACGCTAATCGATACGCAGCCCGATTAGCCATCAAGTATAAAACTAATGTAATGTACCGATCGATATAAATTTAACATAAGAATCAACAATCTCCTCCTATTTATATCCTGGTCATCATTACTACAAATGAGGGTTTTAAAACAAACTATTTAATAGATAATAGCATGTCCGAGAAAGTTTATATATTACGTAATCGGTAGACATGCCTCTATTAAACGTAATAACACCTCGATGCAAGGGACTAATCTAAGTGCATACAAGAATAAGAGAGTCAAAGAATAGCACACAGATCGCCAGCTAGCTTAAATCAATTTAAACCGAATGTTTAAATTCTAATATAGATAAACAATAAAGCAAAGAAGAATTTAAACAATATAATTTTTGAAAAAGCAAGTAATCATCTCAGTATTCATAAACAAGATGTTTACATTTGACGTAGTTTTCAAAAATAAGATAAATACAAAGGAAAGGGAAGAAAAGATACAAAAGCTACCATGGTCTTTTCCCTTTGCCTTTGTCGCAGCCTCCTTTTTCTTTCTTTCTCGCTCTAGCTCTTCCATTCTTCTTTGGTATTCGGCATCCGCATCGCTTGAGGTCCGTGGAACGAGAACGGTAGTCCAGCTTCTTCACGAAGACGGCCGTTCTCTTCCATCGCATTCTCGTTGATAGATCTCATTTGTTTCTCCTCCGTGATGGCCGATCACGATCCCTGCTTGGCATTCATAATGTCATGAGCGTAGTTTCGAGCGAGGTTGTTGAGTTCCATAATAGGAGTACGACCGTGGCTGAGATGGAGAGTGATGGCGTGGAATAGCTCGTAGAAAATGGAACCTATGATACGGCAGCCTTCATCTCGTTGAGCTTCTACGTTGATCTTGACATCGGTGAAGTCGTGCCGCATCTGTCCAAAACGAGTCCAGACATCCTCTTGAAATTGTCGAAGAGTAGTGGCATCCGGCTGTTGGCCTTGGCCGCAGGGGTAGCGTAGATATGCTAGTGAGTTCGCCTAGCCGCCGGTAGATGGCATCTAGTCGACAAAACTTCAAAGATTGGTCGGCCGATTGGAAGTAGATGCTTGGCCAATGTGAATGGTGCTCGGCAGAGGCGTAGTCCGCAGCCCGATGGGCCGTTGGATATGGGGAGTTCTCGAGGCGTAAGAGGATGAGTCTTGGGTTGGTATGGTTTTCGTGGAAGAGGATAGGGTTATAGGGGAGGGTGGAGGTGGAGTTGGTGGGGAATCAGCCCATATCGTGTCGAATTTTCACCGATGTGGGAGGATTGGGGAATGGGTTCGGTAGAGAACCAGAAAGAAGGGGCAGGGTAGAATAGGAATTTTGGTTTTTGAAGGGAAGGTTGAGGAGGTTGAGAAGGTTGAGGAGGTTGATGAGAAGAGGTGAATAGATCTGCTACTGACGAAAGTTCGAAGAGGAACTTGGCAGCAGCAGGGTCTAAGGGTTGTGGTGTGGTTGAAGAAGTTGGTTGGGATTGGGGTGGTGAGGAAGGTGTGGATGGGTCAGGTGAGTAGTTAAAGGGTGAAGGAGGAGGAGGAGTTGGGGTTCTGGCTGGCTCCTCCTGATTTTGAGGCTCCTCCTGAGGGATAGACTCCTCCGAGGTGGTGAATTCCTCCGAGTAGATGACTCAAGGAATAGATGAAGGGTTGATGTAAGGTTTGGGCGGTAGTTGGGGTTCGGTAGTTGGTATAGTTGAAGGGTTGACAGCTGAGTGTCAGGCCGGTAGAGGTAGTTGGTTGGTCAGAGGGTCAGTACCGGTAGCTCTCCTTTTCTTCCTCGGCCGAATAGAGACTCACCGCTTCATCGGTAGAGGTTGGAGGATCGCCGGTGGCTGGTCTTCAAAGGTTTTACGAAGTCTCCTTCGTTTTGGTTTGGGAGTGGGTGCAGGAGGTGGTGAAGGTGGTTGGCTGGATTGGGTAGAAGGCTTGGCTTGGGTAGATGGAGGAGAGGAATGGCTGGATTGGCCTGGTGCCTTCTTCTTCTGGCCTTCCTTCATCTCCTTACGGATCCACTTGGCCTCGCTCCTCTTCGCTTGGAGGTGCCACTTCCGCCTTGTCTTTTGGCTTTGCCTTTGGTCGCTATTTTGGACCTTAGCAGCCAGCCTCCGCCTCATCGCCTTTTGGCCTTTAGATGGAGGTCCGTGGCCACTTGATCATCAAACTTGGCGAGGCCTTTTGAAGGTCTTGCTTGCAGCCTACATGTGCTTCCATATTGAAGCGGGTGACCAAGATAGGTGCAAGCTTGGCCACTTTGTCAAGAGAGACCGGCGGTAGACCTTTCTCGCATCCGCGCTTGTTCTCGTATTCTGTATTTACCGAAAAACGAGGTCGTGAGTTGTTTGTCCTTGGCCACCGTGATACAACTCATCTTCTTTCAAAGAAGAGTTGATGGTCGCATCATCCCTTAAAAGGGCATTGATCGCCCGACGGGGCGCGTTTGCAAGTGGGGTTGCTCTTTGCTTTCTCCACCCACCGCTTTAGCTCGTCGAAGATGATGAGCCCCCGCTGAGACGAAGTCAGAAATACAAAGACCGGTCGCTTGATCTGGCTGGCCAAGAACATGTCATGTGCTCCACTCTTGAATAGAAGCCCCTTGTCTAGAAGGTGGCCGGTGCAAGAGACGCCAAGAGGGAACAAGTTTCGAGCATCTTCCCTCGAGGCTCCCTGAGAGTGTCTACTCCCTCATGGCTTCCTGTGCATGTAAAGCCTCACCGTGGTTGCCGAAATAGCTCCTCCGTAATGCACGCCAATGATGGTGGAAATAGATTTGGCGGTGACGAGATGGGACGGCCTCGAATCCACCCACGAAGAGCGCCCGTTCATGAGCTCCATTCGTTGATAAAATTCTTCTCGCCAGAAGATACCGTAGGTTTTGTCGTTGAGGCGTAAGAGGGGTAATCCCGCAGGCGCCCATATCCTCGCAAGCTTTTACGCCGGCAGCCTATAGAATTGATTGACGTAAGGTCAATGCACATGCCAGAATGTATAGCTTGGGTCCAAAGCAACAATGATGTCATGAGCGGCGGATAGATGGGATATCCCGAAGATTGATATTTGAACCGGGAGGAATGACATTTTCGTGGTCATAAGCCTTCCCACTGCCGCGCTTGGATTTTGAGGTTCTTGCCCGAAAGAAAACAAAATAAAAGTTAGGCTTTTCATCTAGACATCTAAACAAGTAGGAATTTCAAAGTTTTCCAAAATAAATTGAAATTTTCAACGCAAAAACTTGAAACCCTAGAATGTTTAGAGAAACCACACTCGAGAAAAACATAATGTAAGTTTTCATAAGAATGAACAATGAATAAACAAAAACGATCGTTAGTATTCAGATTATAACAACAACAATGGCGAATCACCGATAAACTCGAAAATGACGGCTTGAATTCCAAAAGGATTTTAAGTTGATACCGAAATGCGTAACAAGTACATGGAAAATTTCGAGTAGAGTAGAGAAAACGCACTCATTGTTGAAGATGAGAAGAAGAAACAAGAAGAAGAACGTGAATTTGCGTAAAGTAGTTACTCGAGAGAGAGAGAGAGAAGTTTCTGCTCAAAGGGTTTCGTAAAGTTTGGAAATGACGGTTCGAGGACTATTTAAAGGCGAGAAAATATCGCTTTGAAAAGCGGAACTTAAGATATTTTCTTAAGTACCAAATTTCGCCCTTGACCCCTTTTATTGCTTTAGAAACCTCTTTAGCGTAAAATAGACTAAGTAAGAGTACTAACCTTTAGGTCTTCCTAAAGAAGAACTTACGCCTTCCGATTAGTCTAATACGGGTCTACCTGTATGAAAGAAACATTAACAAAATTTTAAAATTAAGCAAGAGGATCAATCATACCAAGATTTCTCCTTAAATAAGCAAACCCGGTGGCATCCAAAGTGGTTTTGTGAGAATGTCCGCTAATTGATGCTCGCTTGGAACATATTCCGCATCGATGTTACCTTTTTCCACATGATCTTTGAGAAAATGATAACGAATATCAATGTGCTTTGTCTTTGAATGCATCATCGATTTTTGGAGATCGAGATAGCCGATGTGTTGTCACACATGATTGGGCGCCGCCTTGATGTTGTAGTCCACTAGTTGTTGCTTCATCCATAGCAGCTTGAGAGCAACAAATGCTTGCAAAGAATATATTCTCGCTTCGTGGTTGAGTTTGCCACCGATCCTTGTTTCTTGCAAGACCATGAGACGAGTCTGCTTTCCAAGAAATTGACAAGTCCCACCGGTGCTTCTTCTCGCCACTTTGTGTCGCATAATCTGATCCGAGTATCCAACTAAATTGAAGTTGTTGGATTTTGAATACCGATGCCTAGATTTGTTGTTTTTGAAACATATCCTCGATGATACGCTTGGCAAGAAGCAAATGTGACTCCTTTGGATCGCCTCGAAATCTAGCACAAACACAAACAAAGAAACATAATGTCGTCTACTAGCAAGAAGGTAAAGAAGTGAACCTATGATTCCTCGATACTTGGTCATGTTCTCTTGCTTTCCCTTTTCATCTTTGTCAAGATGGCGCCGGTAGACATTGGAGTTTCAAATCCTTTGGTCGAATCAAGACCAAACTTCTTGATTAGTTCCTTTGCATATTTGGTTTGGCCGATGAAGATTCCGTCTCAAGTCCGTTGTATCTCGCAGCCCTAGAAAATAGGTAAGTTCGCCCATCATGCTCATCTCGAACTTGCTTTGCATCGCCTTCTCGAATCTTTTGCACAAGCTTTGGTTAGTTGATCCAAAGATGATGTCGCCCACATAGATTTGTACTGTAAGAGAATGGCCTTTGTGCTTGAGGATGAATAAAGTAGTGTCGATTCTTCCTCTCACGAATCCTTGTTCAATTAAGAACTTGGATAGAGTTTCATACCAAGCTCTAGGAGCTTGCTTCAGCCGTAGAGAGCTTTCTTGAGTCGGTAGACGTGGTCCAGCTTTGTCCGAGATGACAAATCCCTGAGGTCGCTCCACGATACGCTTCTTGAAGATCACCATTCGTAAAGGCACTCTTAACATCCATCCGATACACTTTGAAGTCCATGAACGAGGCATAAGCTAGAAAGATTCTCGATTGCTTCTAGTCTAGCAACAGAGCAAAAGTTTCATCAAAGTCAATTCCTTCTTCCCCGCTTCAGCCCCGAGCAACCAATCTAGCTTTGTTTCTCGTGACATTTCCATCTTCATCTCTTTTATTTTCGAATACCCACTTGGTGCCGATGACCGGATGATCGCCGGTCTTTGAACTAAGCTCCACACCTTACATCTTTCAAACCGGTTCAGCTCTTCTTGCATAGCTTCAATCCAGCTTATGATCTTCGATGGCTTCATCAATCTTCTTTGGTTCGAGTTCCGATACAAATGCATAAGCAAACAAAGTTTCTTCTCGAACCTTATTTCTCGCATTTAACTCCTCGAGTTGAGATCACCAATGATTTGAGAAATGGGATGATCTCTTGCTTCAATAAGCTTGTTGAGGAAGATCACTTCGTGGATTCTTCCCTTAAGAATTCTCGAGTTGGTTGAGAAGGAGATTCACCAAAATCTGTTCAAGAAATAGAGTCTTCAAAACTTTCATTTTCTCGTGAACAAGAAGGATGAGAGATCTCAAAGGTGCTTGGGGTAAAACAAGAGATGGGTTCGTGGTCAACAGATGAGTTGTTATCGGTATCTGTAGAGGTCTCTTCTACCGTGAAGGGTTACCGATATTGGGGATCTGCAGTGCCGCTTTCTCGATAAGGATTGGAAGTAGATGTGTATTTGTACTGCCTCATCATTATCGTAATCATTAGCAACGCTCGAGCCATTCTAGGCTCTAACAAGTCATATTCATCAAAAGAAACATGCACGTATTCTAAGATTTTTAAGTTAGATTTATCGAAAATGCGAAATGCTTTTGAATGTTTGGAATACCCTTAAAAATTCCTTCGTCTGATTTTGCATCAAATTTTCCTCTATACTCTTTTCCATTGTAAAGAATAAAACATTTACACCGAAGATTTTAAGAAATCCAATGTTTGGGATCTTCCTCTCCATATTTCATATGGAGTTTTATTATGAAACTTGTTTACTGTGGATCTATTCTGGGTAAAGCAAGCAAGATTGATCGCCGCCTGTAAATACTTCGAAGTTTAGCTTCGCCAAAGATTGTTCTAGCCGCTCAATCGTTGTTCTGTTTCTTCCGCTCGCCTACACCATTTTGTTGAGGAGTACCGGCGCAGAGAAGTTGTGGCCGATCCCATGGTCATCGCAGATTTTCTACACCATTGTTTTTGAATTCAAGGTCGTTGTCCGATCTTATGTCACAAATGTCTTCAAGCTTTTGAGTTTGAAGTCTTCTAAAAAGTGCAGTGACTAGATCATATGTTTCATCTTTAGATGTCATAGTTTCAATCCAAGTGAATCTAGAGTAGTCATCAACTACTACAAGTGTGTACTTGTCTCCGAAATACCGGGCCGTTGTAATAGGTCCAAAGAGATCCATATGCGTGTTGAAGAGGTCTGCTTGTTGATAAAACACTTTCTTTTGAAGGAAGACTTGGAAAGTTTTCCTAGTTGACAAGCTTTACAACTTCGCCATGATCGGCAGACACCGTAGGTAGACCTTCGACAAGCCCATTTTTGGAGAGCTTGGAGAGGTGCTTGAAGTTGAGGTGATCGAGACGCTTGTGCCATAGCCACCGTTGTCACGAACATTGTTGGCTACTAGACACGTGTTTGAGAATCTCCCTAGAAGATTTAAGTCCACGACATAGACGCTTCCTTGTCTATTGCCTGGCCAAGATTGTAGAGCACGATTCACCGCCTTTGATGAGGCACCGGTTGGAATTGAATTGGCATAGAAGTCCTTTGTCGCACTGTGATATGCTCGTAAGATTGTGCTTTAAACCACTTACTAGAGAAACTTTGTTGATGGAGAGACTTCCTCTAGTAATTGAGCCATATCCAATTGTCTTTCCTCTTGCATTGTCTCCGAAAATAATCGGGGTCCTTTTGCTTCAGCCTATATCAGAAGAAGACTGCTCCTCAAATATGTGTCTTGAACAACCACCGCCTAGGTACCGATGTCTTTGTTTTCTCGATTCTATAGCCATGAAGCATTCCTGTAAAAGAGTTAAAGCAAAACAAGGTACCCTTTATTTGGGTCCTAAGGATTAGCAACCTTTGCAACCCATACCGCTTGACCTTGAGAGAACTAGGTCTCTCGATCTTGGAGTGAACCTTAGCAGCATTCCGTGCCGATGGCCTAAGCAATGGCAAGAATGACATAAATGGAAAGACCATAGAGAACTGTTAGAGTCTTCAACCGAAGAGTGCTTATGATCATTCCTTTTCTTGACATTCATTTTCGGTTCAGCTTGCTTGTTGACGGTAGACTTAATTGGTTTCTTTCGACTCTTCCTAGGTAGGTTACCAATGCACTTAGCTTTAGCTTTTCTCGTTGAGAACCTTTTCAGAGGATTCTGTAGAATACCTTTAAGTTTACCTTCAACAGTAAAGCATCTTGCCTGCTTCATAGACAAACTTGATAGTTACCTAGAGGTTTAGTAGGTCTACCGTCGCCAGACTTTGCCTTGGCATAGTCGCGTTGCTTAGACTTCACTTCTCTACCGTTACCTTCTCGATTTCTCATTTGAATCATTCATTTTGGCTTTTCCTTTCTCGAGCTTTAGGTAAACATAAGGACACTTGAGTAACCAAGGCCTTGTTTCCCTATATTTCCAAATGTCTGCTTAGAGAAAGATATATCATTTAGCGCTTTGAGGATTCTCCTTTCTCTTGACGTAAGAGATTGTCAAGAGACACATCCGAATATCCTATGCCTGCTTTATCATTGCTAGATTTTTGGCTTGTAAGGATTTCTTCAAATGCATCCTTGAACTATTCCAGAGTCAATTGTCTTTGCAAGGCAATTTTCTCTAGGTCTAGTCCTTTGATGTGCTCAACAAATACCAATTTTGTCATGAAGAAATTTGTTTTCTTCCTTCGCTTGATACTCTCTTGTTGACAACTATTGAGAGTTTGAATCTCACCGCCATCAAAGATTTCTCACCGTGAGTTTTCACGCTTGGCCGCTTAACATAGGCTACTCTAAAGGAATTAAATTCTTCAAGCATATCCCGATTATCCTTGAGAAGTTCTTCCCATCAAGCTATCACCGCTGGTTTCATTTTTGTCCAAAGGACTTGGTGAAACTACAACTTCATTTTCGTGAGTCATAGGTAGGACATGAATCATGAGCTATTAAGCATATGTTAGCTTGCTCACAATCCTCTTCCTCCTCTTCTCGAATCGGCTTCAAACCATGTAGCAACCTGTTTATCTTCTATGTCTTCACCAACATACCTTTTGTTTTTGAAATTTTCTAAACGAGGGTTTTCGTATGCTTCAAATTTTGGCTTAGGACATTTTGAGGCAAATGACTGTGTTTCCTACGCTTATAACACACAAGCTCTTCCTTAGATGAGCTTTCACCAATCTTCCCGAAAGGTTGTTGGTGAGTGTTCTTCCTTCCATATTTTGCAAATTTTTGAAAACGCTTAACAAACATAGCAAATTGTTCATCGATAAAAAATCATTTTCACCGGAAGAAGTAGAAGGTTTGTTTTCAACAATGATTTCTTCTTGACCATGGTCGGCAGACACGCTCGAACTCGCTTGTCTTGCTCTAGAGCTTGATTAACTTCAAGTTCATAAACCTTTAAACTTATGTAGAGACTACGAAGAGTCATCTCGCTTAAGTTTTTAGATTCTTTCATAGCCGTGGTCTTCACATGCCATAAGCTACCTAGAGAGCCTAGAAACCTCATGTTCATTTCCTTTTTGTCATACGCTTTACCAAGAGAAAAGCAACTATTTATTACCTCACCGAATCGATCGTATGCTTGTCTCAAGGTTTCCTTAGATCCTTTTTGAAAGAATCAAACCGCTGGATGTATGTATATTTTCGTTGTCTCTTGTGTCTTGGTCTCCTTCCAAGTATTCTACAAGAGCTTCCCACATCTCTTTCGCAGCTTGTACATCGAATCACTTGTTGGTATGTGCTTGTGTCTAGAGAGTCGGTGATTATGTTGATTGCTTTGTCGTCAAGTTCAACCAGCTTTCTATCGCCCTCCGTCCATTCTCGATTCTTCTTTAGGAACTTCGCAGGTTCCCGCGATGGAGGCTAGAAGATTTGCCTTCATTGGTACATGTTGACCTCGCAGTGACACATTTCCATAACCCGTTGTCAATAGAGTTCATGAATCTCATTACTTTATCCTTCCATACATCAAAATGACCTTCGTCCAATATTGGGACGTGGTTAGCATTAGATGTAGGCAGATATAGTGTGTTTGTGCCATTATGTCGTATCTCTCAAGAGTTTAATCTTGGAAAACTTGTTTTCAAGAGTAAGGCTCGATACCAATTGTGGGTCCCAATGAGCACAATAATAAGCTAGAAGGGGGTTGAATAGCTTATTAACACTTTAAAACTTTTAAGTAAGTTCCTTGAAAGTTACTTGCAATCTATGAAAAGAATCAAGTAGCGGAAGACCTTCAAGAAGATTGTTCCAGTCCGCCGATAAGGACTACCTAGACCTTTTACGATTACTTAAGTTCTCAATAAATGGATAATATAAACAATGAAACTAAGCAGCTCAATAATAGACGTACGTAAGGAAATAACACAAGTATTTTGGGATGGTTCACACTATAATGAGTGCTACGCCCACCACCAAGGCGATAACCTTGATTTAAATTGTGCACTATGTTTTCCACTTAGATCAATTACAAAGAATATCCCTAATGGATCGTGTACAAAATATTGACTTGTGTTTGTCTAGGGAATTAAATATCTCAAATACAAGATATTTAATTGCAAAAGTAAAATATAGTTAATGGAAGTAAACAACAAGAAGAATAAAACAATAAATGTTGAAGAGCAACTTCTTGTTGTTGACGAGGACTTCTAGATCCGTTGAGGATCTATTGAATGCACCGAAATGAAAGACTTGGAGTTGTGTAGATTCGAGCAATTCTTTAAGTGTTCGATTGATTCGTGCATGCGGTTGTCTCTGTTCCGATCTTCAATGGGATTTAAAGCGTGTGCATCTCAAAAGAATCCGTTGGAGAGAGGGCGAAGACTTCAACAAATCTATTCATAAATGCATTAAATGCATGGGGCATCGATCAAGGATTTTCGTCTTCACGAATATCTAGAGCAGATAATCATTTCGAGATCTTCAAAAGGTGGGCGATTTGGTGTCGATTCGAGAGAGTAAAGTAGGGGACACGCTTTTCGCCAACATAAAAGTATTCTTGCTTTTCGGAAAGTTGCTTTCTGCGGCTTGACATGTCGGGAAAAGACTTGGATTAATTCAAACAACATATGGGAATAAGTTTGAATTAATCCAATTAGCTGATCCGGAGAGGACACGTAGAAGGATCACTGGACACGAGGTCTACCGATCTTGAGCTTTGAGCGAGTCTTCAGGTGAAGCTTAGAAGTGGTCTTCCGATGAACTGAAAAGTCCTACAAAAACTATACAAGGCAAAGTTCTATACACAGTTGCCACGCTAATCGATACGCAGCCCGATTAGCCACTGAAGTATAAAACTAATGTAATGTACTGATCAGATATAAATTTAACATAAGAATCAACAGTTTCCAGCGTGCAACTCTGCGAAACAAACGTGTCTCGATAACCCCAATCGTGGTATCGGCGCCCCCGAAACAATCCCCGCCGGGTTCTATCTTGATCGAGCCATGTTTACTTACTACAACTAAGATCAACTACTTCCCAATCGTGGGGCCATCGATGGATGGAGGGGTGTGCAACTGCATGGCGATCCATTGCAACCACGAATCCCACAATTCGTGAAGACAATGCATCGTCCCCCCAAAGACTCAAACCAAAAAGACGCCAGCTGGACTCAAACGCAAGCACAGGTAATCCATACTCAAATGCTCACCAAGGAAAAGTACAACATCACGCACTAATCCAATCAAGTAGATATATACTTTTAAACCACATAGTTATGCACTTCTATGCTAACTAACACATAAACACATTAGAGCATTATTATCAAGTCTCTAATACCCAAGTGTTTTTCATACACTTATAAACGCTCGGAGGCTTAACCTCCATCAAAACTACCCCAAATTCCGTAGGATCTCAATATGTGATTCACTATATTCATATTAGTCCAATAATCGACTCCGTTGAGTCATTTCTATTCTTTTCAAATTTGAAGGCATAGAAGCTATTTGCATCATAGCCCTCCTATTATTCATTAGCTATTATTCATGGCTATGTTCTTAGGGTTAACAACATTATGTAACCTAACTATTCATATCTTCCCAACAACAACCCCAAAACATCATTCATAAGTCAACACTTAACATTTAAAGTCAACCATCACATTTCAAGCATGTAACTCAAGTTAGCATTTAATCAAGCATGCTTTCATTCAAAATAACCATTTATCCAAAACAAGATGTAAATTCATCTAGCATACTCATAATCAAGATATAAATTCATCTAGCATGCTCATAACCTTCAATTCATAGATTAGTGTTGACCAATATACTCTCATATGCATAAAAGTCAACTCAACCCAATAAAGTCAACATTACATTTTTATTCGTGTAATCCACAATGACAATTCATTTTACATGCTCTCAACCTTAAATTCATTAATTAGATAGCATCACACTCTTATATGCATGATAGTCAACTCTATCCTTAAAAGTCAAATGAAACATCCAAACATGTAATCTATTGTGAAAATTCACCTATCATGTTTTTATTCGTGTAATCCAAAATGACAATTCATTTTACATGCTCTCAACCTTAAATTCATTAATTAGATAGCATCACACTCTTATATGCATGATAGTCAACTCTATCCTTAAAAGTCAAATGAAACATTCAAACATGCAATCTATTGTGAAAATTCACCTATCATGTTTTTATTCGTGTAATCCAAAATGACAATTCATTTTACATGATCTCAACCTTAAATTCATTAATTAGATAGCATCACACTCTTATATGCATGATAGTCAACTCTATCCTTAAAAGTCAAATGAAACATTCAAACATGTAATCTATTGTGAAAATTCACCTATCATGCTCACAACCAAAATTAAAGTTTCAATAAGTATACTTCCAAACTCCCAACATCTATCCATATATGATCATAACAATTCATAATATCCAATAGACTCCAAAAATCATGTACATCATCAATAACCCATTTACTCCATCAACGTATAATCAAACCCTAGGTTTAGGAAATCATATAACCATCATGTCAAAGTCCAAGCTTACATAATGAACCTTCCTAACATACTTCACAAATCATAGAAATCATCCTACACATGATTCTTAGCAAGTTCACTCTTAACTTGAAATAAAATCGCACAAAACATGCATGTGTACTCATTGACCTCAAATAGCATCCTTGTTTTCCTTAGGGTCAATGAGCACAAAAATCATATAGGAGGAGTATGGTAGCTTACCTACAATCACCACTACAAGTAAACAAATCGCACATGCAAAGGGTGGAATGGGTTCTCCTCATCTTCCTCTTCACTTCTATGGTTGGGATTTGTAAATGGACTCCTCAAGCTTTGGCCACCATTGTTGATCACTCAAGAACTCTCAAGAACACTAGGAAGACTCTCCTTTCAGCTCTCAAGAGGTTGGCCACGTTTTTGGAGAAAGATGATAGAAAATGGGAGGCTTAGTGGGTGTATTTGGTCACCCTTTGGCTGCAAAGTGGGATGGGAAGGTGTGACCAATGCATGTTGTGCATGTTGACGTCTCTACTTGCCAAGTGTCTATTAATCCCTTCAAAACTCCCAAAACTTGTTTAGGACATCATTAGTACTTAGTATGAGGGTTAGGAAGGGTTTAGAGGGGGTTTAGTGAGGGTGGGATAGGAAATAAACATCAAAAAATCAAAATAGGGAGGAGTCTACCCGAAGCACCATGCGGTCGCATGGTGCCATAGTGAAGCGACCGCATTGTCCCCTTTCCAGCCCTTGGTGAATTCCTGTAATCTTCGTTCGCGTCCGGTCATTCCCGCATGTAACCGCAACCCTTAAAGCTTCGAAACGGCCTATAATTCAACCCTTAAAGTCCTCAAAAACTTGGATAAACCACACAAGTCTCAAATCACTTCCAAAGTAGGCCTAAACTCCCATAAACAACACCCGAAACAACCCGGAGCGAAACCGACGCAAGGCGTAACAACTTGCTAACGAAACGTCGAATGAAACCACAAACCGACGGGCAACAACCCATGATTATAAACACTTCAATGGGATATTAAATGGGCCTGAATGCTCCTCAGATGATTAACAACAAATAGGAGAAATGAGCTCCCGAAAGGCGAGACGATCACCCGGCTCAATCTCAAATTACGCGATAAGGAGAATTGCTATCCTCGGAGCGTCAAAACTTCACGAGACTTAAGGAATGCATCAAACTAGAAGTATAATACATATAAACATGTTAATCAACCATCATGTAAAGATCTAGGACCAAATCGAGGCTAGGAACACAAAACCCAAGTAAACTCTCAATCGCGTCGCATTTCAACTATCGTCGAGTTACGACTTGTGACTTTAGCAAGTCAACAACTAAATGGCATCTCTTAAAAGTATTTTTGTCCTAATGTGATCTCTCATACACATCTAGACTCTCTCACAAACCAAACAAGCGATCAACAAGGGAAGAAGTGCGAGCATTACATGTAATTCAAGCTAACCGGGAATCATGGTCTTACAAGATCTGTTTCTTTCTCCTGTTCTGCCTTGGAAGAATTGTAATAACAAAATATTCTCTTCGATTGAAAATGGAAGTGGATTCGAAGTAAGTGGTCCTGATTGAAACCTTATCCTCTCATTTATTAGTTGAGAACAAGTTCTTGGATTTTATTGGCAACAATTTTAGGTTGTGTTATTAATGAAAGACACTTGTCTGTTCTCTATACTGATTGTGATAAATGATCTCCGACACGCGTGTGATAGATATTTGCAAATGTGTAACGAATGTGGTTCCATCCTGCATAAGATGCCTGGTAACAGTGGTTCAATGGCTTGCATTTGTTTCATGATTGAAAAATGATCTTTTGTTGCTGCATATGGAAATATGGCTTTGCTAAAAATTCAATCAGGGAGCTGACCATTATGGTGATGAAATGAGTTTGATGTCAACTATGTAGTGTTCTTTTTCCCTATTGCACCTCATCATTGGTTGCATTAAGGACTGAGACTAGAAGGTACGTAGGTGACACATGGGATAGTCTAAATTTTTACATTTTAGTTTGAGCTTTTAAGAACATGGCAGGTCAAGAAGAGAAGTCAACCCATTGTATCGCCAAGTAATAAGCTATACCATAGTTTTGAACTGTGTTATCTAATTAGAAAAAAATCTCACTATTAAGTGTTGTTGACTTATCAGAAAGTGGAAGACACTTAATCCCAACATTTGCACATCTTAAGTGATTATTTTTTAAGCATGATATGAGTTCTTGGGCCCCCTTACTATTTAGAAGAGTTGGAAACTTAACAAATAATGAGAATTCTAGTTAAGCAAGGTATTATGGTTCATATCTCCTTGCTTGCATCTGTTGCCCCCTGAATTGTTAGTCCACAAGCTGGCTGTTGATTCTTATTGTATTAGATTTATATCTGCTCATACATTACACTAGTTTTATACTTTAGTGGCTAATCAGGCTGCGTATCGATTAGTGTGGCAACTGTGTATAGAACCTTGCCAAAGTATAGTTTTTATAGGACTTCACAGGTTCAGCGGAAGACCTCTTCAAAGCTTCACAGAAAGACCTGCTTCAACATACAAACGACAGACCTTGTATACACCTGGTCAATCATGACGTGTCCTGTCCAGCAAAGATTAATAATTCAATTTAAATTTATCCTCATCTATGTTTGAATTTAAATTGAGACATTCCCTGACACCTCAAACCCGCCGAAAGCAGCTTTCCGAAAAGCAGGAAGACTTTTTCGAGCAGTGAAAGCGAGGAAGCGGTGTCACCTGCATGCAACAACTCTCGGATCGACATCCAGATTGCCCAACTTCCAGAAGATCTCAGTACTCATTCCCTGCTCGATATCTGTGAAGACGAAATTATTGATTGACAGCCCCATGCATTTAATGCATTCAACCTAATAGAGATGTTAAAGTCTTCGTCTTCTCCAACGAATATCTAGAATGCTCATGCTATAAAATGCTGCCATTTAAGACTGAAGATAGACGACACTTGATGAATTGCTCTGAAAATCTACAACAACTCTAAGTCTTACAACTAAGTGCATTCAAGAGATCCTCAACAGATCCAGAAGTCCTCGTCAACAACAAGAAGCCGTGCATGAACATTTATTGTTTTACTTCTTGTTGTTATTCATTCAAAAGCTATACTTCTGCACAAATTAAATATCCTGTTTTCACAGATATTTAATTCCTTAAACCCCAAACACAAGTCAATATTTTGTACACAATCCATTGGGAATATTCTTTGTAATAGATCTAGTGGAAAACATAGTGCACTATTTAAATCCAAGGTTGACTGCCTTGGTGGTGGACGTAGCACTCTTTATAGTGTGAACCATCCCAAAATACTTGTGTTAATTCCTTTACTGTTTGTCTACTCTTTTATCTGCTTACTACTTCATTTATCATTACCCTTTACAGCAAATTTAAGTAAACTGTTAAGGTCTACCGGTAGTCATTATCGGCAGACTTGATTCAGCTTTATTGAAAGACTTTCGCTACTTCAATATTTTCAATAGATTGAAAGTACCTTTCAAAGAACTTACTTAAAATTTTTTAAGTGTATAATAAGCTATTCAACCCCCCACTTCTAGCTTATTATTGTGCCCGTTGGGACCCACAATTGGTATCAGAGCCTTACTCTTTGAAAATAAGTTTTTAGAGATTAAACTCTTGAGAGATTCGATCAATGGCACAAACACACTACATCTTTGCCTACATCTAATGCGAACCACGTCCCAATATTGGACGAAGGCCATTTCGATGTATGGAAGGATAAGGTAATGCGTTTTATGAACTCTATTGACAACAGATTATGGAAGTGCGTTACTACAGGACAACATGTACCAATGAAGGCCAACCTTCTAGCCTCCATCATTTGGGAATCTGCGAAGTTCCCAAAGAAGAATCAGAATGGACAGAGGACGACAGAAAAACTGGTAGAGCTTGATAGTAAAGCAATCAATATCATTACTAGCTCTCTAGACACAAGCACATACCAGCAAGTGATCCGATGTACAACTACAAAAGAGATGTGGGAAGCTCTTGTGGAATACTTGGAAGGAGACCAAGACACAGAGATAACGAGAAAATACACATACATCCAGCGGTTTGATTCCTTCAAAAAGGATCCAAAGGAAACCGAGACAAGCATACGATCGCTTCAGTGAGGTAATAAATAGCTGCTTTTCTCTTGGTAAAACTTATGACAAAAAGGAAATGAACATGAGGTTTCTAGGCTCTCTAGGTAGCTTATGGCATGTTAAGACCACGGCTATGAAAGAATCCAAAAACTTAAACGAGATGACTCTCCGTAGTCTCTACGCAAGTTTGAAGGTTTATGAGCTCGAAGTAAATCAAGCTCTAGAGCAAGACAAAGAGTTCGAGCGTGTCCTTGCCGGCATGGTCCAGAAGAAACCTTTGTTGAAAACAAACCTTCCACTTCCTCTGTGCGATTTTCTCTCGGATGAACAATTTGCTATGTTTGTAAAAGCGTTTTCAAAAATTTGCAAAATATGGAAGGAAGAACACACACCAACAACCTTTTAGAAAGGCGGGTGAAAGCTCATCTAAAGAAGAGCTTGTGTGTTACAATTGTAGAAAACACAGGTCATTTGCCTCCAAATGTCCAAAGCCAAAATTTGAAGCATCTGAAAACCTACTTATAGAAAATTTCAAAAACAAAAAGGTATGTTGGTGAAGACATAGAAGACAAACAGGTTGCTACATGGTTTGAGGCCGATTCGAGAAGAGGAAGAGGATGATTGTGAGCAAGCTAACATATGTAATAGCTCATGATTCGAGTCCTACCTATGACTCACGAAAATGAAGTCGAAATCTCACCTAGTCCCTTGGATAAAAGTGAGACCAACGGTGAGAACTTGATAAGGAAGAACTTCTCAAGGATAATCAAGATATGCTTGAAGAATTCAATTCCTTTAGAGTAGCCTATGTTAAACTTGCCAGAGAAGCGTGAGAAACTTCTTTGAGAAATCTCGATGGCGGTGAGATTCAAACTCTCAATAGTTGTCAACAAGAAAGTATCAAGCTCGAAAGGAGAAAACAAATTCCTTTGTGACAAAATTGAATGTCTAGCGAGCACATCAAAGGACTTGACCTAGAAAATTGCCTTGCAAAGACAATTGACTCTGGAGCGACTCAGATGCCTTGAAGAAATCCTTTCAAGCCAAAAATCTAGTAATGATAAATCGGCATAGGATATTCGGATGAGCCCGGTATGACATTCCCATCGATCCACGAGAAAGGTGAATCCTCAGAGGCGCTAATGATATCTCTTTCTCTAAGCAGGCGTTCGGAAATAAGGGAAACAAGGCCTTGGTTATTCAAGTGTTCCTTATGTTTACCCCAAAGCTCGAGAAAGGAAAAGCCAAGATGATTGATTCAAATGAGAAACTTGAGAAAGTAGCGGTAGAGAAACTAAAGTCTGGCAACAACTGCTAAGGCAAAGTCTGGCTGGCGGTAGACCTACTAAATCTCTAGGTGACTATCAAGTTTGTCTATGAAAGCGAGCAAGGCTCACACTGTTGAAAGTAAACTTAAAGGTATTCTACGAATCCTCTAAAAGGTAATCAACGAGACAAGCCAAAGCTAAAGTGCGGTGGTAACCTACCTAGGAAGATTCAAAAGAAACCAATTAAGTCTACGAGTCAACAAGCAAACTGAACCAAGAATGGATGTTAAGAAAAAGGATATTCATAATCACTCCTCAGTTAAGGACACTGACAGTTCTCTATGGAAATTTCATTTATGTCATTCTTGCAATTGCCTAGGCCATCGGCCCCGAGATACTGCTGCTAAGGTTCACTCCAAGATCGAGAGACCTAGTTCTCTCAAGGTTAAGCAGTATGGGTTCCAAAGGTTGCTAATCCTTAGGACCCAAAAAGAAAATAAAGGGACCTTGTTGCTTTAAATCTTTTTCGAGGAATGCTTCATGGCTATAGAATCGAGAAAACAAAGACATCGGTACAGGACGGTGGTTGCTCAAGACACATGATTTGGAAGCAGAAGTCTACTTACAGAGATAGCTGAAGCCAAAGGACCCACTGTTATTTTCGGAGACAATGCAAGAGGAAAGACAATTGGATATGGCTCAATCACTAGAGGAAGTCTCTCCATCAACAAAGTCTCTCTAGTGAGTGGCCTAAAGCACAATCTTTTGAGCATATCCCAATTCTGCGACAAAGGATTACTATGCCAATTCAACTCCAACCAGTGCCTCATCAAAGATCGTGAATCTGCTCTACAATCTTGGCGGCAATAGACAAGGAAATGTCTATGTCGTGGACTTAAATCTTCTAGGGAGATTCTCGAGCCTTTGCCTAGTAGCTAACAACGTTCGTGACAACGATTGGCTATGGCACAAGCGTCTCGATCACCTCAACTTCAAGCACCTCTCCAAGCTCTCCAAAGATGGGCTTGTCGAGGTCTACCTACGGTGTCTGCCGACCATGACAGAAGTTGTAAAGCTTGCCAACTAGGAAAACTTTCCAAGTCTTCCTTCAAAAGAAAGTCTGTCTTGTCTACAAACAGACCTCTTCAACTTCTGCATATGGATCTCTTTGGACCAATCACTACAGTCGGTATTTACGGAGACAAGTATACACTTGTAGTAGTTGGCGACTACTCTAGGTTCACTTGGATTGAAACAATGACTTCAAAGATGAGGACGTATGATCTAGTCACGCTCTTTTCGGAAGACTTCAAACTCAGCTTGAAGACATTAGTGACATAAGATCGGACAATGGCCGAATTCAAGAACAATGGTGTAGAAAGATCTTTGTGATGACCACGGGATCGGCCACAACTTCTCTGCGGAACTCCTCAACAAAATGGTGTAGGCTGAGCGGAAGAACAGAAACGATTGAGCGGCAAGAACAATCTTTGGCGAAGCAAAACTTCCAAAGTACTTACAGGCGGCGTCAACTGCATGTTTTACCCGAATAGATCACACAGTAAACAAGTTTCATAACAAAACTCCATATGAAATATGGAGGAAAAACCCCAACATAGGATTTCTTAAAATCTTCGTTTGTAAATGTTTTATTCTTCATAATGGAAAAGAATATAGAGGAAAATTTGATGCAAAATCGGGCGAAGGAATTTTTAAGGGTATTCCAAACATTCAAAAGCATTTCGCATTTTGGTAAAACTCATTTGAAAATTTTAGAATATGTGCATGTTTCTTTTGATGAATATGACTTGTTAGAGCCTAGAAAGGCTCAGAATGTTGCTAATGATTACGATAATGATGAGGCAGTACAAATACAACATCTACTTCCACTCCTCATCGAGACAGCTGAGACCCTTCGATACCGCTAACCCTTCACCGGCGGACTTGAACTCTGCCGATCAGGGTTCCAACTCTTACTGTTGACCCAGAACCCATCTCTTGTTTTACCCCAAACACCTTTGCGATCACTCATCCTTCTTGTTCACGAGAAAATGAAGGTTTGAAGATCTATCTCTTGAACAGATTTTGGTGAATCTCCTTCTCAACCTACTCAGAATTCTTAAGGGAAGAACCCACCGAAGTGATCTTCCTCCAACCATTATTGAAACAAGAGATCATCCTATTTCTCAAATCATTGGTGATCTCAACACGGGGAGGTTCGTATGAGGAATAAAGTTCGAGAAGAGACTATGTTTGCATATGCATTCGTATCGAACTCGAACCAAAGAAGATTGATGAAGCTATCGAAGATCATAAGCTGGATTGAAGCTATGCAAGAAGAGGCTGAACCGGTTTGAAAGATGCAAGGTGTGGAGCTTAGTTCAAAGGTTGATCATCCGAGTTATCGGCACCAAATGGGTTTCGAAACAAAAGAGATGAAGATGGAAATGTCACGAGAAACAAAGCTAGGCTGGTGCTGCTCGAGGCTACCCGGGGAAGAAGGAATTGACTTCGATGAAACATTTGCTCTGTTGCTAGATTAGAGGCAATCGGACTCTTTCTAGCCTATGCCTCGTTCATGGACTTCAAAGTGTATCGGATGGATGTAAAGAGTGCCTTTACGAATGGTGATCTTCAAGAAATGGTATCGTTGAGCGACCTCGAGGATTTGTCATTCAAGACAAAGCTGGATCATGTCTACCGACTCAGAAAGCTCTCTATGGCCTAAAGCAAGCTCCCGAGCTTGGTATGAAACTATCCAAGTTCTTAATAGAACAAGGATTCGTGAGAGGAAGGATAGACACTACTCTATTCATCCTCAAGCACAGAGGTCATTCTCTTACTGGTACAAATCTATGTGGGCGACATCATCTTTGGATCAACTAACCAAAGCATGTGTAAAAGATTCGAGAAGGCGATGCAAAGCAAGTTCGAGATGAGCATGATGGGTGAACTTACCTACTTTCTAGGACTACTGATTCAACGGACTTCCGAGCGGAATCTTCATCGCCAAACCAAATATGCAAAGGAACTAATCAAGAAATTTGGTCTTGATTCAGCTAAAGGATTTGAGACTCCAATGTCTACCGACTGCCATCTTGACAAAGATGAAAAGGGAAAGCAAGAGAACATGA
Organism: Codonopsis lanceolata; assembly: GCA_013146195.2. Classification (NCBI taxonomy): domain Eukaryota; kingdom Viridiplantae; phylum Streptophyta; class Magnoliopsida; order Asterales; family Campanulaceae; genus Codonopsis; species Codonopsis lanceolata. Next base: position 26,666,734 of record CM028379.1, read on the forward strand.
CCAAGTACCGAGGAATCATAGGTTCACTTCTTTACCTTCTTGCCCGATGGACGACATTATGTTTCTTTGTTTGTGTTTGTGCAAGATTTCGAGCGGATCCAAAGGAATCACATTTGCTTGCTGCCAAAGCGTATCATCGGATATGTTTCAACAACAACAAATCTAGGCATCGGTATTCCAAACACAACAATTTCGATCTAGTTGGATACTCGGATCACAGATTATGCGACTGCAAAGTGGCGAGAAGAAGCACCGTGGGACTTGTCAATTCCTTGGAAATAGACTTGTCTCATGGTCTTGCAAGAAACAAGGTTCGGTTGCAAACTCAACCACGAGAGGCGAGGAATACATTCTTTGCCGGCCGGTATTGCTCTCAACTCATGGATGAAGCAACAACTAGTGGACTACAACATCAAGGCGCAAATTGTCCAATTATGTGACAACACATCAGCAATTCAGTCTCAAAATCGATGATGCACTCGAAGACAAAGCACATTGATATCGTTATCACTTCCTCAAAGATCATGTGGAGAAAGTAACATCGATGCGGAATATGTTCCAAGCGAGCATCAATTGACATTCTCACAAAGCCCTGGATGCCACAGGTTTGCTTATTTAAGGAGAAATCTTGGTATGATTGATCCTACTTGCTTAATTTCAAAGTTTTATTATTTTTCTTTCATAGGTAGACTTAGTTTTAGGCCCGGAAGGACGTAATTTTCCCTTTAGCGGAAGACTTAAAGGTTAGTATCTTTACTTAGTCTATTTTTATTAAAGAGGTTTCTAAAGCAATAAAGGGGGTCAAGGATAAAATTTGGTACTTAGAAAATATCTTAAGTTCCCGCTTTTGCGCTAAATTTTTTTCTTTAAATAGACCTTGAACCGCCTTTTCAAAACTTTCTGAAACCCTTTGTCTAAAATATTTCTCTCTCTATTCAAACTCTCTCTATCTGTGCAACTGCTCTCTTCATTCCCAAAATCTTCTTGTTTCTTCTTCTCATCAACATCAATGGTATGTTCTTCTCTACTCTACTACTTGAAATTTATTGTTTCGCATTTCATTTCATAACCTAAATTGTTTTGGAATACAAACGGTCACTTTCGAGTTTCTAACAGTATTCGCCATTGTTGTTCTTCAAAACCTAAAACCTAACAGTTTATATGCTTTGAACTCTCTTGACTCTCTTGAAAATGTTATACATTTCTACGGTTTGCTTTCACTAAACATTCTAGGGTTTCAAGTTTTCATTCAGAAAATTTTCAATAATCTCGAGAAAAAACTTGAAATCTACGTTTGCTTAGCTCTTGAGGTAAAAGCCTAATTTTTATTGCATTTCTTTCGGGCAAAATCATCAAAATCAAAGCGTGACAGGCGAGGGAAGAAGCTAGACCGGCCGACATTCCTCCAAGTTTGGATGTCAACAACCTTAGGGATATCCTACTTTCGTACATTGCTTTCATGGCGTCATCGTTGCCTTGGACCCAAACTTTATATACGGGATGTGCATTGACCTCGATCGATGCACTTATAGTGCGGAGTCAAGGCATGCGAGGACATGAATGCCTCACGGAATTCTTCCACTCTTACGCCTCAGCGACAAAGACTACTGACATTTTCTTGGCGAGAAGAGTTCTACGAAAGGATGGAGTTAATGAACAAGAGCGCATTTCTGCGTGGATGGATTAGAGGTAGTCCTATCTCCATCACCGCCTTGAAGACCATCTCACCATTATTGGTGTGCATTTTGGTGGTGCTCTTGAATCAACCATTCTTTGAGGCTAACCATGCACGGGAAGCAATGAGGGAGTTGATACCCTGAGAACCCTGAGGGAAGATCTTGAGGAATCTCTTCCGTTGGGCGTCTCTAGCTTGAAGCCACCTAATGGACAAGGGGCTTACGTTCAAAAGTGGTGCTCATGATATGTTCACGACACACAGTTGAACCTTACTGTCTTTGTCTTCATTCAGCGGAGTCTCAACTTTGGAGCCATCATCTTCATGAGCTCAAGCGGTGGGTAGAGCGAGTTAAGAACAACCCCACTGCAAGCGGCCATTCGTCGGGGATCGATCAGCATTTCTTCTCAGAGACAATGAGGAAGTCAACTCTTCCATCAAAGGAAGATGAGCTTATATTGGTAATGTCAGGACAAGCGGTTGACAACTTCATTCTTCAACAAATACTGAGTGCGAAAACAAGCGAGGCTGCGAGAAAGGTCTTCGCTTGAGTCTCCGTTGACAAGGTTCTAAGCGATCCGATTGTGTCACTCGACGACATGGAAGCTTATGATGCGGCTAGCCAAACTCTCAAAAGGCTTACGCTAAATTCGCGAACAAGTTGCCCGATCTCTTCACCAAAGCGAGATGCGGGCGTGAGGCGAGAACAACTCTTCGGGTCAGCGAGAAAGCGAAGGCGAAAGGCCGGTAGGAAGAAGTACCAGCGAGCGGCGAGGCGAAGTGGATTCGGAAGGGAGATGAAGGAAGGCGAGGACAGAGACTCGGCCAAACCAAGCTCCGTCACCTTCCCTGACCTTCCCAGAGGACCTTCGCGACCCTAGCCGTCTCTCGAAACTCGTGAGCCTTTTTTCCGACCTCTTAAACAAAGCGACCACCCTCACCCATTGCACCCTCCTAAACAAAAGCGTAGGAGACTACGTTTTTGAAGACCAGCCACTGCAGACATTCCTGCCTCTACCGATGAAGCAGTGGGTCCCTATTCAGCCATAAGAAGAAGTCTGCCGGTACCAAGCCCTCTACCGCTGCTGACCATCTACCGTTAACCAACCCTCTACCGATAACCAACCATCTACCGCCACTCCAAGCCAACCTATTCCTCCTGAGTCATCTACTCAGAGGAATTCACCACCTCCGGAAGAGTCTATCCCTCGAGGAGGCCTACCCGAACCCCAACTCCTCCTCCTCCTTCACCCCTTCAACTACTCTCTAACCCATCTACCCCTACCTCACCTCACCAAACCCAACCCACTTCATCAACAACTCCACAACCAACTCAAAGCCCTCCTACCAAGCCAATAGACTCTGCTGCCAAGTTTCTCTTTGAGCTTTCCTCAGTGGCAGATCTATTCTCTTCTGATCGACCACAACCTCCACCTCTCCTTCATAAACCCAAATCCCTTTCTATCACTGCCCCATCTTTCTCGTTTCTCCACCGAACCTTTACAGAATCTTCAATTGTCGGTGAAAATTCGACACTGACATTAGCTAGATCCCCTCAATCCCTCCTCCCCTCCACCTCAAACCATCTCCTCCTCTACCAACACCATACCTACCCAGACTCTTCCTCTTGAGCTCCATCACTCCTCCTCCACCAGCAGCCCTTCCGGCCAGTGTCTCCCAAGCCACTACCTCTGCCGGTACCAGCTCTATTCCGTGGCCAAGCAACATCTTCTTCTCCAACCGGCCAATCT